>CM028356.1:15206525-15938026 GCA_016618105.1 Dendrobium huoshanense
AAGTCTAATGTAAAAGCACCGAAAAACATGGAAGTACATCGTGCAAATATACTACTAAGCACATAAATATACAAAAAAAAAAAGTAAAAAACATAGTGCAAATGTACCAAGCAGCGTGTAAGTGCATTTTGCAAATGTAAATACATTAAAAGTTATGCAAGTGCATCATGCAAGCGTATTGAAGACCACATAAATGCATTGAAAAGTGTGCAAAAATACATTAAGAACAATGAACAATGTCCAAATTTATCATGCAAATGTGCTGAAAAATATGCAAATGCATTGTACAAATATATCAAAAATATAAAAATGTATTGAAATACGTGCACAACATATCAAAGCATTAAAAATCATTTGATAGTTTGACAATGTTGTATGAATTAAATAAGATGAAATTTAAATTCACCCTAGTCCAAGAATCTTGCAACCTTTTTGGAAAAATGAGCAACTATTTTTGAAAATTCATAAACTCTCTTTTGAGGGGTTATTTAATTGGATGTAAAAGAAATGCATTGTGTTGAAATGTTCATGAGTTTTTTGGGTTAGTGTAAAATAAATGCAGATGACTACTTTTTTTTATTGGCTTGAAGTAAAATGAATGATGTGTAAAGTCTAAATATGACGGTAGTGGGGTGGTGACGGCCGACTATAGGGATGATAGTGACAGCGGCCAGTGATGGGTGGTGGCCGGTGACTATTGGTGGCGATTGGTGGTGCGTCGGGGCCGGCGGCGACTGGCGTTGGGCCGGTGGCGTTTGATGGTGACTGATGGCGGAGTTGGCGGCAGACGGCGACAATGGTGATGAATTTGTGGTGTATTTGAAAATCTATCAAGTTTGAGGAATTCTAAATACACCAAATTTATCCTAGAGGGTGCAGCCCAACTTCATCAAAATTTATATTATATTTGTTTTACTTTAAACCAAACATCAATATTCTTAAAACCCATTTGGAATACTTTACACTTATTTTACTTCAAGAAAAACCACCCCAAGTGCAAATTCAAGCTCTCATTTTTTCACATTTTACTTCAAACCTCGAGTGGGCCACCCTACTTATAGGATTGGGTCATAAGTCCCACATTTCAAGGTCTAATCCTCGTTATAAGGATTGGAATCGACAAGACTTGAATGTTGTGACAAACATCGACACAACAAATCTAGAATAATAATTTGTTCAATTTTATGTTTGTATATGTCCTCCAATGCTTTAAACAATGTAAGTCTATTTTTAAAATACAATCTCATGATATCACGTATACAAATGCAACTGTATGTGTTAATTACAAACCGCTCCTCTATAAGCAAGTTGTCTGAGTCGACAATGTTAATAGTAGCAAAATGAAAGCATTCAAATACCCATCGATGATAGTCTTGTTGAAAGAAAATTCAATTGGTGGAAACTCTATTCTCAAAATGCCTTCTAAACCTTAGTACAAAATTATTTAGGATCTAAATTCTCATAAAGGTCTAAAAATTCAAAGTCATCTTAAATTAATTATATGGAAGTGAGATCTACCACTTGATACTTAAAGCAATAGTTGTCCACCCTCCACAATTTTTTGAGGGACATAAATTTAAGAATAATCTTAAGCTCACAAAAACCATTTTTTTGTCAACTATATCACTATATTCACTCTAACATAATTTCTCACCAATAAGGATGTGTCACGTATCCTCTAATCAGTGTTTTACCACCAAATAGCACTATAATTAAACGGTTATGATCGAGACTCTCTAATGCGATGATCTCCTGCAAAATGACACCGTTAAATTACGATAATAGCTAGAACTCATAAATTCCCCAATTGCTTTAAAAATCATTAAGTCATGAATCATAGGATACTCTTAAGATTGCACAAAGCTTCTCGTTAGCTAAGGTTGACTTATTGCAGATTTTTTTAATTGCTAATTGTTGCTCTATTATGTCGAACTTTAATAACTTACACTCTCCCTTTTGAATGTCTTTATTTCTTATTCCTCATTGCTTTTCTAGATTGGTAAATCATTCCTGCTTGCAAACCATCCCTTTTGAAATTGATTGTAATTTTGTTTTAATCGATAATCATTGTTATATCATGTAGGTCTTTAATAACTTTGACAAACTTATTTTTTCTTAATGTCATGCGCATTAAATCGATTACGATGGTAACTGTTCATACAAGTTTTCAAGATTTGTAAGAATCACAGAAAGATTCTCTTGTTGATCTTTAAATTTTTTTGCTAGCTGCATTAGGACAAATATTATTTTCATTGTAGATTTTTTGGGCTTAAAACTAAAATACCAAATTAATACTTTCAAATTAACATGATTTTTATCGAGCTATTTATAGATGCCGTTTCCTCTAAACTTAATCATGTGAATAGTAAATTTGTTTCCTATAATTATCATAATTGTGTAATTTTTTTTTAAATTATTATTGCCAACCTCAAGTTTAAATGAGAATGGTTGAGGGTGGGTGTTGGATTGATAATCAAATATTTAACTTAAGTCAAAATTAATGAAATGAATTCAAATGCTAAGAAAGTAGAAGAACACTTAATCACTTACAAAATTAAAGCAACCAAATCACAAATATATATTTACGCAGAAAAAAATATTTTTTTTTCAAAGATTGTAACTTGATTTCAAGAAGAGACTTTTATCTCATAATATAGAGTATTAATTATGGATATATATGTCATGCCTTCGGTCTAGAAGGCGGAAGAAAGTGACATATCCTATCTCCCTATCTCCAGACAGTCCAGGACAGACCTTGAGGCACCCTTTATCAGTGTTTTTACCTCCCCAAGTATTTATCCTTATGTGAACATTAACGATGAAGCTCTATGGTATATTCCTGCACAGATTGTCTTTGGCATTTAGATTGCGCCATTTCTTCCACCAGTCCTTACCATATCTCATTTGGTAGAACTCTTAGCATATAACTTGCCTGAAAATCCCCTAAGTCATCTCTGCGGGTATTTCTTCTTTTGATACAGTCCAGTATTCCACATTTCAAGGACATTACTGATAGACTTCAATGAGATAAAGACAAACGTCTCATGTTTGTTGTTTTTTTACAATGTAAAATAAGTCTTGAACCAGACAATCCAGCTTCTTGACATCAGACATCCGTATTAAAATATATTCTTTAAATCAGGCATCCTTATTAAAATCTTTACTTTGCCTTGTACTTGACTGATTACATTCTTCCTTTATGAGTGGTAGCCATTTTCTCTGCTTCATTCTCTCCGTCCTCTTCTGTGTTTGCATTCGAAAGGGAATGAGGATGAGGAATATGACTTAACCCACCAGTCATCGTGGCAATTGTTTGCAATCTTATACACCCCATCACGGTGGTCGTCCCATTACTCTAGCAATGTAATCAGCTAGATTTGTGCAGAATCGTTATTATCCATTAGTTGACTTTCTTCTTCTTGCTGTTGTTTTTTTTTTCTTGGCTTTTGAGTTGACTCTAAGATAAGAACATCTCTCATTTATATTTATATTTTGATATTGGTTGTACCATATACCAATGATTGGCGCTCTAATAAAATTTTGATATGTAGTCATCCTCTTAAGATTATTGTCAAGCTCATAGTATTAAGCTAAAACAGATCGAAAATGAGGACCTACATTAACAGGGTTTGACCAATTGAAGAAACAAAGAAAACGAGAATATGAGATTGTGAATATTTAATCAATTTATTGTTTTCTTAATTATTTTTTGTTGTCCCTCTTCAGGTTCTGCCCAAAACTGGGTCCATTCTCTGCTTGCCATTCCCAAATCCCTGACCTGCTTCAACTCCATCATGTTGTTGTGGTGCTTGATACATTGCTGCTAAGGATAGCCATCACTCCCATGTGCTAGAAGGTGTCTCCAAATTGGCTAGAATAGTTCCAGTCACCCTATCATTTAGTGTAAACAAACCAACTAGGTGACCAAATGCCCAATCAAAGACTCAAGACTGAACTTAATTAAAAACAGAGAACCTGATATAGCATAGCTTTCTTGATTCGAGAAGATGATAATTTAGTGATGAAAATGAAAATTAAAATTGCATAATACCAAGATTTCATTTCACTATAACTTAAACAACACAAATCAACTTCAAATAAAAAGATAACTTCAAATCTAAAACACAACACTACTTTCAACTTTCAAAAGTTTTGAGAATAAGGATACAATTTGTAGGGAAACCCATGGAGAGAAGAAATAGGTAGAAGTCCAAGACGAAATATAAGAGGAGAAGGGGAAAGGATTCTTAGCTCGCAAGCTAGGAAAACCTGTAGGTTTACATTCCAAAAATCATAAAAAACTCATTACTAAAGAGCAACAAACAACTCCTACAAAGAGAGAAAGGATACCAACAATCACCTAAAGCAACCGTCCCAAATCAGCCAAACAAAACAGAGGGAAAAAACCAAGAAAAAAGGGCACGCAGGCTCAGGAACCAAGCAACAAGGGGCCCAATATCCAGCCATCCCAAAACCAAACAACAAAAGGGAATTGGTCCAAGCCCATTAAGCTAATTTTAGCCCAACAATAAATACCCATTTGAATTTTGTTTTTTGCCTACATCAATTCTCCCTTGGTGGAGAAATCTCATCTCATGATGAGAATGCCTCAGTACACGTTGGAAAATATCAAGTAGGTTGAATGACAATGCTTTCTTGATGTTCCGAATGCATTATTTTTTACATAGATCTTCCTTTTGAAGTGAACTTTGGCTTGTTGACTGTTTTGACTCCTTTTTTTAATTTTTTTAAATAGAAAGGAAGACTGACAACCTAAAGCTCTGATATCAAATTGATGCAAATGAAAATTAAAATTGCATAATACCAATATTTCATTTCACTATAACTTAAACAACACAAATCAATTTCAAATAAAAAGACAACTTCAAATCTTAAACACAACATTACTTTCAACTTTCAAAAGTTTTGAGAAGAAGGATACAATTGGTAGGGAAAACCGTGGAGAGAAGAAATAGGTAGAAGTCCAAGACGAAATATAAAAGGAGAAGTGGAAATGAGACTTACCTCGCAAGCTAGGAAAATCCGCAGGTTTACATTCCAAAAATCATAAAAAACTCCTTACTAAATAACAACAAACAGCCCCTATAAATAGGGAAAGGATACCAACAATCACCTAAAGCAGCCGCCCAAATTAGCCAACCAAAACAGAGGGAAAAATCAGGAAAAAAGGCACAATAAGCCCAAGAACCGAGCAGTCAAGCAGCCCAATAGCCATCCAAAATCGTAACAGCCAAGAAACCCAACAGAAATCAAGGAAAAAAGGGCACAGCAGGCTCAGTAACCAAACAGCCAGGCGCCCAACAGGTAGCCATCCCAAAAACCAAACAACAAAAAGAAAATTGGGCCAAGCCCATTACGCTAATTTCAGCCCAACAATAAATACCCAATTGAATTTTGTTTTTTGCCTACACCATTTAGTGTCATGACTTAGAGTTTTGGCTGCCAAATCCTAGCTGCCATCCTGCCTTGTTTTCTTTCTTCATATTCTACTATTTGCTTTAGTCTCTTCATAGAATGCTGGAAATCCAGCCACCTGTGAAAACAATTTAAAAGATAAAAGGGTAGTTTGTTCAAGAAATCAAGAAAACAACTAATGTCTATAGAATGGACATCAGAGGCCTGATTTTGCGTTTTTTAGGGATCAAGAAGAGGTGTTCTTGCTGCTTCAAAACAGTGAAGACACTTTAATTGATTCTTGCGCCCACCTAAGAGTCACTGCTGGAATGCACTGTGTTTGATGGCCCCTATTCTTCAAGACTTCTACCACACTTGCCTTTTCTCAACCACAGGTACTAATAGAACCCATGAAAAACCTCCTAACTGCTGTCCCCAAACTCTGTGCAAGCCGGGTATTGCAAGAAAACAGGAGGAAGACTGTCAAATAGCTGCTTATGTAGATGGACCAGCTCTTGGAACCTGTTGGATATCCTCTGGAATTGCAGTGAAAGTGTCCAGAACGTTCTGATTAAGGTATAAAAGCTATGGAGACCGATTGTGGCGGAGTCATAGACTCAATTACTATCTTCTTTGCCCACCACCTTACCCCAAGGCATATAAATAGGCGGTCAATCTTAATAAGCCCTAGACACTCGAAGATACAGAACTACCCCTTCTAAAGAAAAAAAAGAAGAAACAAATTCAAGAATGAAATTTAATTATGATAGGACCCCTAAAAATGCAATTAATAATTATGTTTGATAGTAAGATATGAGAATCATCATCGTCAATAGCCTTCATTAATAAATCATATGGTGTACAATCATTAATTAACCCCATTTTTTTATCTCTTTGGAATTTAATGCCCAAATTGAGTGGGTAGTTTCTTCTTATAGACTTGAAGTGACTTTTGGATTAACCATCCTTTTTATAGTTTGATCCTCAGATCTATTTTTGTCTGCCTTTTAGACATAACACGCACTTTTGGTTTGCACCTAATTGGCGATTCTTACTTATGTAGGTGTGCTTCAATGAATACTTATTAATTATCATGTTCAAAATATGAGGGCAGGTGAAACTGATAATGGAAATAACTAATCATTTGAAAGCCTTCATCTCCTAGGTTTCTATTTTGTGAAAGAAGCATCTTTAAAATTACTGCTACGGAGCAAGATTGGTATTTGTTTAATTGGCTTGTTTAGTGGCATACCATTTTTATTGCAATGCTTTTCACTTTTAAACACCAAACCTTGTCTTCATCTTAGGCAGTGGCTTGCATATCTCTTTGGGATCTGCTTACAATGTTTCATTTAGAGTTCAGCATCTTAAATTCTCTTTAATTCTCTTATAAGTTCTTTTTTAGACTTCTTGGAGTGGTGGTTTGATAGACATTCAGTTATGCTTAAAATTTTGTAATGTTATTCACTTATTCTGGAAGTTATTTCATTTAAAATTGAGCTATAATGGTACCTGTTAGCTTGACATTGGTCTCCATTCAGGCAAGATAATTTCCTATTGAGTTTTGTTAAACAAACTGTTTCCAGAACACCAAGGTTTGGGTGCTTTGATGCATTTTTTAGGTAAGGGAGCTTGCAGGGTGTTGCAATGAGCTCTTAGCTTAGCATGTTCATTATCTGTTATTTGATTTGCTATTTTTAGTTTGGTACGTTTGTAGATTAATAATTATTTTTTGCTTTTCGTTAAGTGAAATTATTTTGCTTTTCTCAATGGTTGTGAGCTTGTGATGTTTCTGTGGGCTCCGAAAATTCGGCCCCGGCCTCCGCATCGCTGCTTTTTTTTTTTTAATTCGGCGAGGGAGTTTTAACGAACTAAGTTCCGAGGTAAATTTTGGAAGGCAGATGGGTTTGTAGATAAGACACTACCCAGAGATTTCGCCCTCATTTTGCGAGGACTTTATGATCTGAGTTCTGGTTTCCTATAGGCGCAAGCCCCTATAGTTAATTACCCCTCCCGATCACGAGAGAGAACTTTCGATTAAGGCTAGTCGTCGATCAGATACGTAGAACATACGTGTTATCTGGCATATAGTAGCAGCAATGAGTTTGGATATTAGTAGAAATTGGATTTGGAAATTGAGTTTGGATTTGAGAATTTGAAGGTTTTGATATTTAAATAGAAATTGCACCATCTTGCACTTAAAGCGGATGGTGGGGGAATGGATGATGGGCCCGATCAAGATCCCATGGTTCCGTCGTCCCGGGCCATCGTGGTCCCTGGTCTACTTAGTCAGAGGAGGTAGTCGACCCAACCTGACAGAAGGATCCTTGTCGGCAGCCATGGGTTGCTTCGTCCAAGGGGACCTTGTAGACCGGGGTTGGATGTTTGTCTAAGGGGACAAATTTGAATCCACCTTAGCTTACAGAGGGCTTTGTGCCCTATCAATTATACCCTATTGATTCATATCTCAAGGATTTGATGTCAGTAAGGAGCGTATTGGCTCTGGCCATAACCGAGATATCGTGGTGCCATTTGGCGGCGAAACCACGCGGTTCAGAGGGCCCCCGGTCGTCATAACCGTTTATCCTGCGGTGGCCATTTAGCGGCAGACCGCCGGTTAGAGGACACGTACCACGTCCTTACTGGCAGGAGATTGTTTGAGAATGGATCCTAGTGATATTTTCGACTAGGCATTTCGCTCTTTGTGAGCTAGAGTTTATTTGAATTTGTCCACCCCGGCAGACTGTTGCGGAGGGTGGATGAATTTTGCTTTGAGTGATTGATGGATTGATCTCAGATTCACATATATGGATTTTTGGGATTGATTTTTTTGAATTTTTGGAGTATGGATTTTGTGTGGACTTTGGGTATTTGGGAGACATTTGAAATATTTGAGAACCCCTCCGGTTGAGATCTTCAATCAACGCGGCCATCATCGGGGTGAAATGTTTGGATTTTGTATAGGCTTGAAGGCATTTTTGAAATATATTGTGGACCCCTCCGGTTGAGATAAGCAATCAACACGGCCATCATCGGGGTGTTTGGGGTCATTTCCACTTTAGTTGATTGAACCCTGTCAACTCGACCAAACTGTTGCTCGAAGATCGGGTTTCTCATAGGCTTTATGCCTTTGTTCATGAATTTTCTTGATTTTAGGCATTGAAGGCCTAAAAAGAATGTATTTAAACAAATACACCGGTCGCTACAACCATGTATCTATTTGATAGTTCGAACCCTGTCGACTCCTACTGATCCGTATAGGAGGATCGGGTTCTGTAGGCTTCATGCCTTTGTTCCTGAACTTTCTTTGTTGAAGGCCTTAAGGGCCAAATATGAATGTTGTAGACGCCTTCTGTCTGCTTGTATACGTGTTGCAGATCCGGTGGCGATGAATTATAGGTTGTAGACGCCTTCTGTCTGCTTGTATTAGTGTTGCAGATCCGGTGGCGTTAGATTTTGATGTTGACTCCCTCCCCATTTCTCATTCACCGGGGGGGGGGGGTCTTTCTGAACTTTGGAGTATTGGACTTGATATTGACTTCCCCTTTCTCATTCAACGGGGAAGGATTCTTTCTTTTGGACTTTGAAGTCCACTGATTGTCACTTTGCTTTAAGAATATCTCCTTTCAAGATCTTTAGTGTAGTAGACTTTTTCGTACATTGGGTTGTCGTTGTACTCAGTGTACTTATAGATTTTGATCACCACTGTCGTAGGTGATATATGTACTTGTGTCCACAGTGGTTCGTCATACTTACGATGTACGCACTGTTGTTATCCACAAGTGGTTCGTGCTTATTTGAAAGGACCCGTGGTATTTGCTACGATCTCCTAGAGATGTTCGTAGGAGAGCCATTATCACCTTCAATCATATCCACCTTTCACCAATCTCAGGTGGTTTGACTGTATTTGTTTGATCTCATAGGGATCATCGTTGGAGATGTACTTGTGTCCACAGTGGTTCGTTGTATTTGCGATATACACACTGTTGTTATCCACAAATGGCTCGTGTTTGTTTGTAGGGATCCGTTGTATTTGCTACGACCTCGTAGAGATGTTCGTAGAAGACCCACTGTTCCCACATCATGCCCACCTATCATCAATCTCAGGTGGTTTGTTGGGTTGCATTTGTTTGTAGAGGACGGTCCTCCACTATTGGTTTCCCGTATTGCCATCTCAATCAACAGGCGTTTGTAGGAATTGTTGTAGGAGATGTACAGATGTTCTTGTAGTTTGAATTTTCTCGTGTATGATACGAGTTTTGCTCTTTGCATATGTTTGAGTCCGGATTAAGTCTCATTTAGACTCGAGTTCATCGAATCCACAACTCTGACTTGATGTTGTATAACATGAGTTCAAGAATGGATTTAAGTTCTTTGGCCAGATCAAGTGCAATTCTTATCTGGATTCCTTGTTCCCCTCTTGATTTCTGATTCCATTCAAACTCAAACTGATTGTTCAGGGTCCTTTGAAATTCTTTGCAAGTTCATTTGGATGTTCATTTTCTTTTCCAACTCAAGTACTCGCTTGAGTTTGAATGTTTGAATCATTAATGTTCAGTTTGAGTCCAGAATGCAAGTTCAAGTATAGGTCCCCTGCAGTCCGAGTCTTGTTCAAATGATTGTTCAAAGTCTCTTTTGAGATCTTTTGAGCTCAATTTTGTATTCAAATGATTTCAATTTGGTCCCATTTCGAGTTCATTTCATTTTATTTAGATTTTGATATTTAGAAATCATTTGAATTTTGTTCAGGTCCTCTGCACATGTTCAATCAAGTTCAAAAGTCCACTGCTCTTTCTCATTTGGTCCAGATCTTTCGTTCTTTTGAGTTCAAAACAGGTCCGAATGTAGTAATATTTCACCCGAGATTTCGGCAGCCTCCCGGCGTCTCCCCTGTTTAGGGGAAAACTACGAGAAAACTGGGCCTTTCCCACCACAGCCAATAAAGGCGTGCATGGTAGGTGCCCTCTTTCGAGGACACCTCGGCCGTGATTTTTTCTTCCCACCACGGCCAATAAAGGCGTGCATGGGGTCTTTGACGGTACCTGTTACAAGAAGAACAGTTTCTTTCCCCCCGCCCGGGGGTACTTATAAATCATTCCGGTCGCGCAAAGAAAAGGGTACACCAGGCTCGCCTAGCCTCGCCGTGTGCGTCGAACCGGTTTCCCTCCTACCACGGCCACTAAAGGCGTGCTTAGGTGGTTTGACGGTCCGACACGCATGTCAAGACAGGAAAGCGTGGGTCACTCGCTTACCTCAACACAGGTGTCGTGCCGGTTGCCCCTCCTACCACGCTCAACAAAGGCGTGCATAGGTAGACCGCCGACCCGACACGTTAGTCGAGATAAGAGGGCGAGGGTTGCTCGTTTACCTTATCGTAGGTGTCGCGTCAGTTGCCCCTCCCACCACGCTCAATAAAGGCGTGCATGGGTAGACCACTGACTCGCCACGCATGACGAGGTAAGAAAGCGAGAGGGGAGGCGGCTGTCCGCCTCGTCGTAGGCGTCGGACCGGGGTCCCATCCCACCACGCGCAATAAAGGCGTGTATAGGCGGTTTTCCGGTCCGTCGTACACATCGAGGACGGAAGCCTGAGTTTAGTGGTTATACCTTCGGGGCCGGTGGACTGGCGGTCGTCGGTGAAGGCTCGGATGTCGAGGTAAGGGACGGGCACATTTTTTATTATTATAATTAAAATTAATTATAGCTAATCATTAATTAATTATAATCTATAATTAATTATTAATTATTAATTAATCATAGTTAGTAAATTAATTGTAATTATAATTAAATAATGACTAATTATAATTAATCGAGATTAATTATAATTAATCAAATAATTATAATTTATAATTAATCACTAACTATTAATTAACTATAATTGATTAATTAATTATAACTATAATTAATTAATAATTAACATTAATTAACTATCATTATAATTAAATAAAATAAGATAAAATAAAATAAAATAAAATCTAGTTTTTACTGGATTTGGCTGAAGAAGCTGGCCGAAGGGAGAAAGTTACCCACACAGCAAGCGAGCTCCTCGGCTTGCTTCCGATCAAAATGTCTTAACTTCCGATCCAAGCGGTAGGGAAAGTTGTGAATGGAGCGAAGTCAAACGTCGAAGGAGGCGTCGGGCAGAGGTTTGTTCCTCCCTCCCTCTCTCTCTCTTTCTCGGTTTCTCTAGACGGGAGTTGGCCGAAGAAGCGTGCGGTAGGGAGAAAGTTGTCTGCACAGCCAGCGAGCTCTCTTACTTCCGATCGGAAAGATCGTGGCTTCCGACCCGACTGGAAGAAGCAGTCGTCGAAGGGGCAAAGTTGCACAGCCACGAAGGCGCCGAAGGATCGGAGAAAGGATCGCGGGAGAGAGAGCTGGAGCGGGATCGCGAGAGGAGGCCGAAGGCCTCTTCCTCGTTCGCTTTTAACGACGCCAAGTCGTGCGAGCGATCGTGTGTGAGGCGACGTCGAGTCGTGCGAGGAGTGGCGACGACAGAGGCAGTCGTGCGAGGCGCGACGTGGGGCTGCAGGGAGTAGGTAAGATTTGGATTTTCTCTTTTTTTTTTTATACAACGGGTCAACAAATGCCCCCCAACAAATGTGGTAGGCGTCTGGAGCGGGCCACGTTTGTTGCAAGCTGATTGACCCTGTGGATCTCTAGATTTTTATTCTAGATGTCACACTAGGGTTTCCATTTAGTGGATCTCCAAGAATTTCATTTGGATGTCACACTGGAATTCTTTTTTTAGTGAATCTCCAAAATTTTGTTTGGATGTCACACTAACTTTCTTTCTCCACTGCTATCTTGAATGTATCCATAGATGGTTGATATCTTGTTTTTTTTTTTGTAGATTGACGCTGGTGGATATCATATGCTTTATATTCTTCCATCATCTGGTTGTGTCTTGATGAAATTTTAAATATTTATTTGGGGATCTCGGCATGCAGCGCGATGTAGACCCAAATAAATATTTAAAATGCCCCCAGTCTCTAGGGACATTTGCAGATGTCATTCAGGGAACTCATTCTGCGACTTCAGCTAGAGCCCTGAGATTTTGATTCTTTCTGTCCTGTGCTTTGTGCTGCGGACTTGGTGAAGGGTTGTCTGATTTGTCTCTGCTGACTTATCAGAAATTTGTTTTCCTTCTGCCCTTTGCTTCTGGCTTTGGTGGGCTTGATGAAGGAGTAGATGCCGGTGACCTAAACCCTTAGGTTTATATTAGGTCGATGGCGAAAAGTCATCGGTCCAGAGCTTTGTGCATAGCGGACTTGTTGATGACAGAAATCCACTTAGTTCAGCCTTGAGCTTTTGTGAACTTTGGGATAATTTTCTTCGGTCCTTTGCTATGTGCTTTGGTGGACTTGTTGAAGAAAAGTTCCTTCGATCCTCGCTTTGTGCTTTACGGATTTGTTGAAGGATTTGCAGGTTCTGGATTTGATTGATAGTACCGAATGTAGGTAGTATCTTGATCCTTAACCATTTGAGAAGACTTTAATCTGAGTCACTTGAGTTTATCAGATCGGGAGAGCTGGGATTTGACAGCTCTTCGTCCTCTAATTGCTGAAATGGGGGTTCCTCTACTGCGGCCTTTCTTATGGCTTGTTGAGTAGACGGAGCTGCCAGCGATCCGGCCATATTTGGGCTTGTTGGATCCGACCTCTTACACCCATTCAGGCTTCAGACTTGAGCTATGGGAATTGTGCTCCCCAATGCTGATTTTGCTGAAGTTGACAGATTTGGAGTCATCCTTCATGGTTTTGGATTTTGGAGCCTACGAACATTTAGTAGTTGCTCGAGACTTATTCTTCAACTGGAACTTTGATTCTCCGGTCATTTTGGAGAACTTTGCAAACTACGATCACTTGAACTGATCGAGTCAAATTTGCCTTCGTTCTTTCTTCAGTCCCTACTGACGGGTTGACGAAGTGGGGGTTCCGCTACTACGACCGTTCTTATGGCTTGTTGAGTAGACAGAGCTGCCAGCGATCCGGCCATATTTGGGCGTGTTGGATCCGACCTTTTACACCCATTCGAACCTTAAGCTTCAGGCTGTTGAAAGACTTCAAGCTTTTCCGGCTCAATTTTGTAGGAGTGTGTAGCTACAAAAGTCTCTTCCTTGACTTTTGAGTCTTGGTTTTGTTGGAGAAGGTGTCTCTAACTTTTGAAAGATCACCTGCATATACTTTGAAAGAGAAATCTTTGTATTCTTTAGCACAAAATAGCATTTGAATTGATAATTTTAAATATTTATTCGGGGATCTCGGCATGCAGCGTGATGTCGACCCGAATAAATATTTAAAATGCCCCCTATCTTGCAGGGATATTTTAGAGCAGAATAGGATTGGAATTTTGAGATTTTAAATATTTGTTTGGGGATCTCGGCACGCAGCGCGATGTCGACCCGAACAAATATTTTAAATGCCCCCAATCTAATGGGGAATTTTGAAATGCGTTCTCATGACATAAGAGAATTTCAAAATGTAGAATATATACGCTAATAAACATGTATGAAAACATAGCGTATTAAACATGACATCTGCTTGAGCAATTCATGAATAGTATTTCTTCAGGTATCGACCGTTGATCGGCGGCATGGGCCTTTGACCATTCAGATCGATCAGTTGATAAGCTCCTCCTTGAAATACCTTCTCGATGACGAAAGGTCCTTCCCAGTTGGAAACAAATTTGCCACCAATTTTTCTGTGCGGGATGATTGGCCTTCTCTGCACCAGGACCAATTCTCCTTCTTGAAATGATCGAGGACGAACCATTCGATCAAATGACTTTGTAATTCTTGCTCGATAGATCTCCAGGTTCTGCTGAGCTTGTAACCTGATTTTATCGAGTGCATCGAGCTCCTCCATTCTTAGACGAGCATTTTGTTCTTGAGTCAGCTCATTCTGGACAGCAACTCGAAGAGATGGAAGTTCAACTTCTAGTGGCAGTACGGCCTCAACTCCAAATACTAGAGAGTAAGGAGTGGCTTTGGTTGGCGTTTTGTAAGTTGTACGATACGCCCATAGCGCTTCTGCCATCTTCGTATGCCACTCTCTTTTGTTCTTGGAGAGAATCTTCTTTACCAATTTCACCAGTGTTTTGTTGAAGGTTTCAGCTAAGCCATTTACTCTTGGATAGTAAATGGAAGAGTACCGCCAATCAATTTTGTGTCGATCAACGAACTTATAGATTTTTGTACTCTTGAAAGCAGTTTCGTTGTCTGAGATTATGCGGCGTGGCACACCGAATCTGTAGACGACATTATGGGTGAAGAAGTTGATCACATGCTCGGACGTAACTTCTTTAAATGGGGCTGCTTCTGCCCACTTTGAGAAGTAGTCGGTTGCTGCCAAGATGAAGCGGTGTCCTGCTGATGACGGCGGATCTATCGGCCCGATAACATCAGTACCCCAACATTCAAATGGCCAGGACGCTATTGTAGGGTGCAACGGATTTGGCGGTTGATGTATAACATCACCGTGAATCTGGCACTCATGGCACCTCTTAGCATGATTGATATAATCTCTGACCATGGACTGCCAATAGTAGCCCATTCTTTTAATTTTGATTGCCATCTTGGGACCTGATTGGTGCGCTCCACAAAGTCCTTCGTGAACTTCTGCTACCACCTTACCAGCTTCTCGAGTTCCTAAGCATCTTAGCCACATTTGATCGAAAGTACGCCGATACAATGTGTTGTTGACGAATGCATATCGTAGCGCTCTCTTCTTGATTTGAGCAGCTAGTGATTTGTCTGTTGGCAATTTACTTTCTTTAAAGTAATCCATGAAAGGAAGTCTCCAGTCATCTTCTTCTTCGACATCTAGACAATGCCACCATGATTCTGAAGCTTGACTGGCCTTGCGCCTTTTCTTAGGAACTTGTTGTTCTTCAGACTGATCTTCAACATCAACTGGTTGGGGAGATTGAGGATCAACCGGAGTTGCATCCTGCTGGCTTGAATTTGGTATTCCCTCTGCCTGCGGGAATTGTAATAATGCTGGCTCTAGGATCCGCCGATTGTGCACCATAATTATTATAGGCCATTCGTCGTCCATATTCGCCATTTCTTTAGCCAATTTAGCAAGAGAATCAGCTTTGGCATTTTGACATCGGGGAACTTGAGTTAGTTTGACAACTGGAATTTGCTTCATAAGCTCAAGAACTCGCCGATGATAACAGGCCAACTCAAACTTGGTGATTTTGTAAACTCCCAACACTTGATTTACAACAAGTTGAGAATCACCAAAGATTTGGAGATTTTGAATCCGGACATCGATTGCAATCTTCAATCCTGCTATTAAAGCTTCATATTCAGCCTCATTATTGGTCCGAGGTTCAGTCAAACTGAATGAAAATCTCATTATGCCTCCCTCGGGTGCTACGAAAATGATTCCAATTCCGGCTTGAGCCTTTTCGAGATTTGGAGGTCGAGCACGCTTGATTGACGATGCTCCGTCAAAGTACATTTCCCATACTCGTAGCATCTCCTCTTCTTCAACATTCATGATCTGCTCGTCAGGTAGATCGTCGTTGAGCGGAGAATTTGCAGGGATAGGATGAGCAGCGAGAAAATCTGCCAACACCTGCCCTTTCACTGCCTTTTGAGGGACATATATGATATCAAACTGCAGGAGTATCACTGCCCACCTTGCCAAACGACCTGTCAACGCTGGTCTTGTCATCAAGAACTTCAACGGATCGATCTTTGATATCAAGGTGATTTTGTGAGACAGCATATAATGGCGGAGCTTCTGAACTGCGAAAATCAGAGCCAAGCAATGCTTCTCAATTGGAGAGTAGCGGATTTCTGCTCCTATCAATCTATACGACTGATGTAGTATAGTGCATTCTCCTTGCCTTCTTCATTATGCTGGGCCAATAGTGCTCCGAGGGACTCTTCTAGTGCTGCCGTATACAGTATAAGAGGTTTCCCCGGGATTGGCGCCGCGAGAATAGGAGGATTCAACAGATATCTTTTGATGCTGTCAAATGCTTCTTGGCACTCTTCGTCCCATTTGAAACAGACATCTTTCTTCATCAGTTTTGAAAATGGCTGGCACCTACCCGACAGATTCGATATGAATCTTCGAATGAAAGCCAGTTGTCCTTGTAAAGAACGGAGTTGACGGAGGTTCTTTGGAGGTGGCATCTCCACGATCGCCTTGATCTTGTTGGGGTCGACTTCGATGCCTCGATGTCGAACAACATATCCCAGAAATTTTCCTGATGATACCCCAAATGCACACTTGAGAGGGTTCATCTTCAGATCGTACTTTCTGATCCTTTCGAACACAATCCTCAAGTCATGAAGGTGGTCTTTTCGGCCTATGCTTTTAATGACCAAGTCATCTACATAGCATTCGACCTTCTGATGAATCAAATCATCAAATATACGAGTCATCGCCCGTTGATAGGTGGCACCAGCGTTCTTCAGGCCGAAGGGCATGACTGTGTAGCAGAAAATGCCAATAGGCGTTCTGAACGATGTATGTCTTTCGTCTTCATGCGCCATTTTAATCTGATTGTAGCCTGACGATCCGTCCATAAAGAAGAACATATCGTAATTGGATGTA
The DNA here is from genome assembly GCA_016618105.1 of Dendrobium huoshanense. NCBI lineage: Eukaryota > Viridiplantae > Streptophyta > Magnoliopsida > Asparagales > Orchidaceae > Dendrobium > Dendrobium huoshanense. Next base: position 15,223,513 of record CM028356.1, read on the forward strand.
TTGTCAACTAGAAGCTCTGATACTGGGAGCGGAAAGTCATCTTTCGGGCATGCCTTATTGAGGTCCCTGAAGTCGATGCAGATACGAATCTGGCCATTCTTCTTCTTTACAGGGACGATATTGGCAATCCAGTCGGCATATTTTTCTTCTTGGATGAAGCCTGCTTCTATGAGCTTTTTCGTTTCTGCAATCACCTGCTCTTCAATTTCCAATCTCCAATCTCATTCTCCTTGGAGCTTGTTTGACGGGCGCTGCATCAGACTTGATGGCTAATCTGTGAACTGCCACATCAGGGGATAAGCCAGGCATCTCAGCATACGTCCAGGCAAAGCAGTCCCTGAATTCACATAGGAGCTCTTTTATTTCTTCTATTTGATCTTCTGATAGAAGAGAGCTAATGAAGGTTGGGCGAGGGTCCTCCTCAGTTCCCAAGTTGACTTCTTTGAGCTCGTCCATCGTAGCAGCTTGTCCACCATCTTCCAGTTCTTCTGGTGCAGGCTCAGCTTCTACGGGTTGATTATCATAATCATCAGCTTCGCATATTTCATCATAATCATCATCAGATTTGATTTCTCCGCATGTGATTGCTTGACAAGTCTCTTTCTGGAGGAATTTTCGTTTGATGAACCCGATGCCTTTATATGCATCTATATCTTTTCGTCGTAATGGACGCGGACTTCTCCCATACCAGAGGCCTAAGCTTGTACGGAGCTGTCGTTTGGTAGTAGGAATATTGATTTGCTTTCGTAGCATTCTTTGAATATTTTTGGTATTGAATTTGGGTAGCCTCGTAGGAAATAATTCCTCGGAGTCGAGGAGCATGTAATCCCAGTCATGATTCTCTTCTTCACGAACTCCCGTAGAATATAGCACATTCTTTGGCACAGTCCCTTTTTTACGAGGAGGCAGATAAAGAGTGGAGAGTTCTTCAATTTTATGAACCTCGCGCGAAATGATTTCCTTGAAATTTTGCAAGGGAACACGTGTGACTACGAGTATGCTGTCTGAAATTAACAGACTGTCTATTCTTCTGGAGAACACACTCTGCACTGAGTTCATGTAGATTGAGTCGTAGTCATAATCATCATTTGAAAATTCAACCTGCCTACTCCATTCATCCGTGGACTGGCATACTCTTCTAAATTTGGCAGGAGTAACATCATCTTCATCTGTGTCGCTCCCAAGATGAGGTACATGTTTCTTTTCTTTAGGAATGATTGATGTTTTAGGAAGAGTCGGCGCTGCCTTCTTTCTCCCCACACGCTTCTTCTCATCTTCTTGCTTGGATTTCTTTGCAGCCTTAGAATTTGATGCTCTAGCCTCAAGAGAATTTGACGACTTTTGCTTCTTTGGCATGAAGTACTTAGCATCTTCATAAATTGTTACTTCATGTACTGCAAAGGGCTGAATATCGCCAGAGATCCTGAATTCTTCTCCTTCTCTGAGATACTTCATGCACTGGTGTAATGTTGAAGGGACAACGCCGTATTCATGCAGCCAGGGGCGACCCAATAACGCCTTGAACGAAGTGTCCGCATCAATTATATGAAATTTGGCTTATGTATGGAGTTCCCCAAATACAAGAGAGAGCATAAACGAACCAAGGGTTTTCTGCCCTTTCTCGTTAAAACCATGCACCATCAACTTGTCTTGCCCAAGATGTTCCACATCGAGGCAGAGGGATCTCAGTGCCTTAAGGCTCATAAGATTTACGGAGGATCCGGGATCAATCAAAATTCGACTGATCGTCATACCGTCGCTCTCTGCCGTAACATACAGAGGGCGATTGTGATCCGCCGTTCCAAGCATCATATCATCATTAGCAAAAGTGATGAGGGGCTCATTTTGAGCTTGCAAGACTTCCGTCAAGTTGCGCTCAGCAAAATATGCCTCATATCTTTCGGGGTCCTTAAGAGCTTGGATCAAAGTTTCTCGAAGGTCTTTAGACATCAAGAGGGCATCATATATGCTGAGTTGTGCTGGGATCTTCCTCAAGTGAGATAATATATTGTAATCTATCCCCTTAGATGAAGTCTCTTTCTTATTGGAGTCATTTAGGATAATATCTTCATTGACAATTATCTCTTTTCCTTTATCTTTGTTAGGAATCCCCTTCTTTGGTGGAGGCGGCAGTACTTTGCCACTCCTCAACTGCACCTGGGCCACCTCATCTGATTCAGACTTGTTTGATGAAGCATTCTCTTCAGAGTCAGCCATTGTTGTGTCTGGGGATTCATCTGTAGACTCGGAATCGTCTCCTAACTTCACTTGTTTTATTTGTGATTCTATACTTGGGTCTGAATCTTCATCATCTGGAAAACATAGATCTTCTGAACTGAATTCCATTGATGATACCATTAGACAGAATTCAGGGGCCGCTTCTTCAGCGTATTTCTCCCTTTCTGCTATTTTTAATGTTGCTGAGATGACTCGGCATATCTCCGTAGGAAGAGATTCATCTTCAGCTTCTTCTTTCTTTTCATCTATTTTAAGCTCTTTCATAAAATCACTGAGCTTAATAGGCCTCATGACAGTCTGGTAATATTCACCTAAACTATCAATAGCCTTTTGAGTTGTAGTCTTCTTCGCCACAGGCTTCTTCAACTTGGTTTTCTTCTTAGAAGACTTCGTCTTTGCTTTGCCAGACTTTGACGAGCTAGCTTGGACAGGTTGCTGTTTAGAAGTAGGTGCATTGGACGCAGGCAACCACTTTAGATTCAGCACCGGCTCAGTAGGAGACTTCCACTTGACACCTGGAACTCCTTCTAGCTGTTTCAACATTTTTGTTGTCTTCTTGGAGACCACAGTCTCCCATTGTTCACCTTGAATAGATTCTTTCATTTTTTCTTTAAGCGGGAGTATGGAAGAGGACGTGACTACCCGGGTGGATTCTTTTCTGGGACGAACTAACACATTATCTGATAATGTTAATTCTCCCATCTTGTACATCTTTTCCAGCCAATCTTTGAAGACATAACAATCTTCAATTGAATGGCTAACTACCCGATGATATGGGCAGTAGTTTGGGTCGCCACTGTGTTTAGACTCTTCAGGTCTTTTACATTCTGGCAACTCCAGACCGTTCTTAAGTGCTTGTCGGAACAGTTTAGCGACACTCTCCCTTTTAAATGAATATTCTTTATTCATTTTCTCCTTGAGGGAGGGGAACGTTCTATCACCAGTTCCTGCAGTCTGCCTCTGGCGCTCTCCTCCACCAGGAAAGGCTCGAGGTTTGTCATTTCCCCCAAGAACCAGCTTTGGTTGAGGATTAGGATTGTAAGCCTGTTTTGGCTTTTCTTCATATTGCATAGGCTGTTTTCCTTTGTCTACATTATACACTACCCGTTTACCTTTATCAGGTCTGGGAGGGAATGCAGAGTAGACCTCATTCTTTATGGCATCAGGAGCTTTAGCCTTTTTAGGTTTATCAGGGAGGCTTTCAGATTTTGATAAGTTTAACTTTTCAAACTTAGCCACCCTATCCAATAGATCTTGGACGGTAGTGATAGAAGCCATGCATAAGAAGGGTTGCATTTTATCATCAATGTTCCCCATCAACAGTTGAACTGCATGTTCTTCTTCTAATTGCTGCTCGCACTTCATGCTGAGATTGCGCCAGCGTGTTATATACCTCGTCACTGATTCATCCTTTCTCCTTTTATCAAGGGCAAGATCAGCAATGGTAGTCTTCTCTATTGCACTGGCAAATCTTTTCACGAACAAGGCCTCTAATTCTGCAAAGGTCTTCAGAGAATCATTTGGCAGCTCGGCATACCATTCGAAAGCAGTTCCACTCAAGCTGCTTACGAATTGCCTGAATAGCAGAGCATCATTACCCCCTGTGTTCCCACAGGTTGCTTTGAACTGCGCCAGGTGTTGTCTGGGATTTTTATTGCCATCGAAGATATTGAACTTCGGTACAGAATATCCCTTTGGATATGGCACCTGATCGTACTCTGCTGGGTACGGGCGACCTTTTCCTACCAATTTCTCTGCTTGCTCAGCAGCTATAATGGCCTTAATCTTTTCACTGATTAAGCCTTCCAGCTGAGACGCAGTTACGGGTTCTGGGGCGCTCGCCACATTTTGGGAAGTGCGCTGGCGGGCAGGATCATCATTCTTATCGCCACCTTCAGGTACACCTTTCACTCCTGAGGCTTGGGGCGCTTGAGGATTTTGAGGATTTACAGCTTGGTTGACAGGCTGAACCGGTGCAGGACCCACAGAAGTGGTCTTCTGCATCATCTCCATCATAGCCGTCATCTGAGTCATCATCTCAGTCATTTTATCATTTAACTGAGAGATTTCTCTATCTTTCCTTCGCATCTGTCGCCTCATTTGATTTCGTATTTCAGCGAGTGTGATATCTTCTCCAGCGAAGGGATTTTCTCCGACCTCTTCTTCTTCCTCATCTCCTTCTTCTGAAGAGCGAGCACTTCGGCTGGTAATAGATCTAGCCCTGTGGCGACGTCGATAAGCACGTACGCGTGGCTGTGATTGTTGGTCTTTTTCATCGCCATCATCTTCCTCTTCAATATCGGCGTGACTGACCATACGAACCACCTCAATTTCCATAGTATCTTCATCACCATAGTCTTCTTCATCTTTTTGCACCTGAATTTCTGAGCGGCGGCGCCACTGAATTTCAGGTTCTTGACTTGGAATAAGTATTTCTTCAATTCGTGGACTACGATCGAAGTGGACTTCTTCTTTGGTTGAAGTAGGAGAATGACGGGATCTCCTGGAAGACTCTCCAGGATGTCGACCGTCGTTATAATTGTCGCCATTATGGGCCTTCCTTTGGACCCATTTCTGACAAGTTTTATTAGTAGGGGCGGATCTCCGGGAGACAGCTCCGAATGTCACACCCGAACTAATCCTTTCTTCAAGGATATTTTCTCTTCGAGGCTTCGGCCTCCAAACTTGCTTCCCTTTCCACCGGGACCTTTCGGCGACGGATCCTCGAACATAAGGTTCAGGTGTCACGCCCCGATGCTCACCGCGTGGAGCTTGTTGTTTGGAATCTCTTCTTTCAACTATCACAGCAGATGATAGTCTATCTCTGAGAGGAGTTCTTCGGGCCTCAACAATCAGTGGCCTTTGAAACTTCTTTTTCATTAAGCCCTTCTCCTTGACTGTCTTCAGTACATGGTGTACCCGGGCAGACAGACGTTCGGGCTCTCTTATCTTCTAAGGGGCTGGAACTTCAGGTCGATGCTCCCAGAAGGATTGCTTAAGCTCACCAGATGAGCTATTTCTCTTTACCCACTTTAGATTGGAAAACTTGTTCTGAGTGGGGATATTGATTTCTGGTTCTTGTGCTGACAGATTGGAGGGATGGACTGGGAGTTGTTGATGCTGAGCTCGAAGCTCAGCGTTCATCCTCCTTCTTTGCCTCCTTGTAGGCATTCCTCCAGATGAGGAGGCCTCAGCATCGTATTTCCCAGGCGCAGATAACCTGGTTGGCAAAGTAGTGGTGTTTGCAGTCACCACAGATATTCTTCCACCATTTACAATTCTCCTGGTGGTCAGGACTTCAGGCTGTGATAGCCTCTCAAATATAGAAATTCTCCTACGAGAATTTTCAGCCACAGGTCGTTGTGCTGGCAGATGCACACGACGGGTGACGGCTTCATCAGCATTGAGTCTTCTGGCAGACTCCTCAGCATTCCTATCATTCACAGGAATGGCGGCATTCCTTGCAGCAATTGCCGGGAACTCAACGCTGCCGAACTGGATGGTAGCTCCAGCATTTCCGGTTTCAATGACAACATTAGCCAGCTGAATTCTGGCTCCTCGTCCCAGTTGGACGGTCATCGGTGTGTCCTGCATTTCCATTCTACACAAATGAAAGGCTGGGATTAGTGATCATAATTAACACATCATCACCCCACATTTTCATAAAACAGGAATAACGCAGGACGAATGATAGCAGGAAAATTAGCATGGAATTGAAAACCCTGCTAAACAAATTTCCATTGATCTTATTTAAAAGATTCAATTTCGGGACCTTTCAGTGATGAATTTTTGGATACAGGGACCAAATGTCACATCCTGATGTTCACCGTACAGAGCTCAATATTATCATTATTATTTTTTTTTGCTACTACTATAACACTGAGACAACTAGCCGAAGATGGAAAGAGAAACCAATCCCCAGCGGAGTCGCCAGAAATCTGTGGGCTCCGAAAATTCGGCCCCGGCCTCCGCATCGCTGCTTTTTTTTTTAATTCGGCGAGGGAGTTTTAACGAACTAAGTTCCGAGGTAAATTTTGGAAGGCAGATGGGTTTGTAGATAAGACACTACCCAGAGATTTCGCCCTCATTTTGCGAGGACTTTATGATCTGAGTTCTGGTTTCCTATAGGCGCAAGCCCCTATAGTTAATTACCCCTCCCGATCACGAGAGAGAACTTTCGATTAAGGCTAGTCGTCGATCAGATACATAGAACATACGTGTTATCTGGCATATAGTAGCAGCAATGAGTTTGGATATTAGTAGAAATTGGATTTGGAAATTGAGTTTGGATTTGAGAATTTGAAGGTTTTGATATTTAAATAGAAATTGCACCATCTTGCACTTAAAGCGGATGGTGGGGGAATGGATGATGGGCCCGATCAAGATCCCATGGTTCCGTCGTCCCAGGCCATCGTGGTCCCTGGTCTACTTAGTCAGAGGAGGTAGTCGACCCAACCTGACAGAAGGATCCTTGTCGGCAGCCATGGGTTGCTTCGTCCAAGGGGACCTTGTAGACCGGGGTTGGATGTTTGTCTAAGGGGACAAATTTGAATCCACCTTAGCTTACAGAGGGCTTTGTGCCCTATCAATTATACCCTATTGATTCATATCTCAAGGATTTGATGTCAGTAAGGAGCGTATTGGCTCTGGCCATAACCGAGATATCGTGGTGCCATTTGGCGGCGAAACCACGCGGTTCAGAGGGCCCCGGGTCGTCATAACCGTTTATCCTGCGGTGGCCATTTAGCGGCAGACCGCCGGTTAGAGGACACGTACCACGTCCTTACTGGCAGGAGATTGTTTGAGAATGGATCCTAGTGATATTTTCGACTAGGCATTTCGCTCTTTGTGAGCTAGAGTTTATTTGAATTTGTCCACCCCGGCAGACTGTTGCGGAGGGTGGATGAATTTTGCTTTGAGTGATTGATGGATTGATCTCAGATTCACATATATGGATTTTTGGGATTGATTTTTTTGAATTTTTGGAGTATGGATTTTGTGTGGACTTTGGGTATTTGGGAGACATTTGAAATATTTGAGAACCCCTCCGGTTGAGATCTTCAATCAACGCGGCCATCATCGGGGTGAAATGTTTGGATTTTGTATAGGCTTGAAGGCATTTTTGAAATATATTGTGGACCCCTCCGGTTGAGATAAGCAATCAACACGGCCATCATCGGGGTGTTTGGGGTCATTTCCACTTTAGTTGATTGAACCCTGTCAACTCGACCAAACTGTTGCTCGAGGATCGGGTTTCTCATAGGCTTTATGCCTTTGTTCATGAATTTTCTTGATTTTAGGCATTGAAGGCCTAAAAAGAATGTATTTAAACAAATACACCGGTCGCTACAACCATGTATCTATTTGATAGTTCGAACCCTGTCGACTCCTACTGATCCGTATAGGAGGATCGGGTTCTGTAGGCTTCATGCCTTTGTTCCTGAACTTTCTTTGTTGAAGGCCTTAAGGGCCAAATATGAATGTTGTAGACGCCTTCTGTCTGCTTGTATACGTGTTGCAGATCCGGTGGCGATGAATTATAGGTTGTAGACGCCTTCTGTCTGCTTGTATTAGTGTTGCAGATCCGGTGGCGTTAGATTTTGATGTTGACTCCCTCCCCATTTCTCATTCACCGGGGGGGGGGGGGGGGTGTCTTTCTGAACTTTGGAGTATTGGACTTGATATTGACTTCCCCTTTCTCATTCACCGGGGAAGGATTCTTTCTTTTGGACTTTGAAGTCCACTGATTGTCACTTTGCTTTAAGAATATCTCCTTTCAAGATCTTTAGTGTAGTAGACTTTTTCGTACATTGGGTTGTCGTTGTACTCAGTGTACTTATAGATTTTGATCACCACTGTCGTAGGTGATATATGTACTTGTGTCCACAGTGGTTCGTCATACTTACGATGTACGCACTGTTGTTATCCACAAGTGGTTCGTGCTTATTTGAAAGGACCCGTGGTATTTGCTACGATCTCCTAGAGATGTTCGTAGGAGAGCCATTATCACCTTCAATCATATCCACCTTTCACCAATCTCAGGTGGTTTGACTGTATTTGTTTGATCTCATAGGGATCATCGTTGGAGATGTACTTGTGTCCACAGTGGTTCGTTGTATTTGCGATATACACACTGTTGTTATCCACAAATGGCTCGTGTTTGTTTGTAGGGATCCGTTGTATTTGCTACGACCTCGTAGAGATGTTCGTAGAAGACCCACTGTTCCCACATCATGCCCACCTATCATCAATCTCAGGTGGTTTGTTGGGTTGCATTTGTTTGTAGAGGACGGTCCTCCACTATTGGTTTCCCGTATTGCCATCTCAATCAACAGGCGTTTGTAGGAATTGTTGTAGGAGATGTACAGATGTTCTTGTAGTTTGAATTTTCTCGTGTATGATACGAGTTTTGCTCTTTGCATATGTTTGAGTCCGGATTAAGTCTCATTTAGACTCGAGTTCATCGAATCCACAACTCTGACTTGATGTTGTATAACATGAGTTCAAGAATGGATTTAAGTTCTTTGGCCAGATCAAGTGCAATTCTTATCTGGATTCCTTGTTCCCCTCTTGATTTCTGATTCCATTCAAACTCAAACTGATTGTTCAGGGTCCTTTGAAATTCTTTGCAAGTTCATTTGGATGTTCATTTTCTTTTCCAACTCAAGTACTCGCTTGAGTTTGAATGTTTGAATCATTAATGTTCAGTTTGAGTCCAGAATGCAAGTTCAAGTATAGGTCCCCTGCAGTCCGAGTCTTGTTCAAATGATTGTTCAAAGTCTCTTTTGAGATCTTTTGAGCTCAATTTTGTATTCAAATGATTTCAATTTGGTCCCATTTCGAGTTCATTTCATTTTATTTAGATTTTGATATTTAGAAATCATTTGAATTTTGTTCAGGTCCTCTGCACATGTTCAATCAAGTTCAAAAGTCCACTGCTCTTTCTCATTTGGTCCAGATCTTTCGTTCTTTTGAGTTCAAAACAGGTCCGAATGTAGTAATATTTCACCCGAAATTTCGGCAGCCTCCCGGCGTCTCCCCCGTTTAGGGGAAAACTACGAGAAAACTGGGCCTTTCCCACCACAGCCAATAAAGGCGTGCATGGTAGGTGCCCTCTTTCGAGGACACCTCGGCCGTGATTTTTTCTTCCCACCACGGCCAATAAAGGCGTGCATGGGGTCTTTGACGGTACCTGTTACAAGAAGAACAGTTGATTTCCCCCCGCCCGGGGGTACTTATAAATCATTCCGGTCGCGCAAAGAAAAGGGTACACCAGGCTCGCCTAGCCTCGCCGTGTGCGTCGAACCGGTTTCCCTCCTACCACGGCCACTAAAGGCGTGCTTAGGTGGTTTGACGGTCCGACACGCATGTCGAGACAGGAAAGCGTGGGTCGCTCGCTTACCTCAACACAGGTGTCGTGCCGGTTGCCCCTCCTACCACGCTCAATAAAGGCGTGCATAGGTAGACCGCCGACCCGACACGTTAGTCGAGATAAGAGGGCGAGGGTTGCTCGTTTACCTTATCGTAGGTGTCGCGTCAGTTGCCCCTCCCACCACGCTCAATAAAGGCGTGCATGGGTAGACCACTGACTCGCCACGCATGGCGAGGTAAGAAAGCGAGAGGGGAGGCGGCTGTCCGCCTCGTCGTAGGCGTCGGACCGGGGTCCCATCCCACCACGCGCAATAAAGGCGTGTATAGGCGGTTTTCCGGTCCGTCGTACACATCGAGGACGGAAGCCTGAGTTTAGGGGTTATACCTTCGGGGCCGGTGGACCGGCGGTCGTCGGTGAAGGCTCGGATGTCGAGGTAAGGGACGGGCACATTTTTTATTATTATAATTAAAATTAATTATAGCTAATCATTAATTAATTATAATCTATAATTAATTATTAATTATTAATTAATCATAGTTAGTAAATTAATTGTAATTATAATTAAATAATGACTAATTATAATTAATCGAGATTAATTATAATTAATCAAATAATTATAATTTATAATTAATCACTAACTATTAATTAACTATAATTGATTAATTAATTAATAATTAACATTAATTAACTATCATTATAATTAAATAAAATAAGATAAAATAAAATAAAATAAAATCCAGTTTTTACTGGATTTGGCTGAAGAAGCTGGCCGAAGGGAGAAAGTTACCCACACAGCAAGCGAGCTCCTCGGCTTGCTTCCGATCAAAACGTCTTAACTTCCGATCCAAGCGGTAGGGAAAGTTGTGAATGGAGCGAAGTCAAACGTCGAAGGAGGCGTCGGGCAGAGGTTTGTTCCTCCCTCCCTCTCTCTCTCTTTCTCGGTTTCTCTAGACGGGAGTTGGCCGAAGAAGCGTGCGGTAGGGAGAAAGTTGTCTGCACAGCCAGCGAGCTCTCTTACTTCCGATCGGAAAGATCGTGGCTTCCAACCCGACTGGAAGAAGCAGTCGTCGAAGGGGCAAAGTTGCACAGCCACGAAGGCGCCGAAGGATCGGAGAAAGGATCGCGGGAGAGAGAGCTGGAGCGGGATCGCGAGAGGAGGCCGAAGGCCTCTTCCTCGTTCGCTTTTAACGACGCCAAGTCGTGCGAGCGATCGTGTGTGAGGCGACGTCGAGTCGTGCGAGGAGTGGCGACGACAGAGGCAGTCGTGCGAGGCGCGACGTGGGGCTGCAGGGAGTAGGTAAGATTTGGATTTTCTCTTTTTTTTTTTATACAACGGGTCAACACATTAATTAATTTGTTTCTACCTTAATGTTGCTTTTTTATGGAACACATTTAAATAGTTATCATTTTTGTTGAGCTTGACTGTTACTAAGAAGCAGCAATTTTGTATTTTGATGTAAAATGAAGTCTGCGGGTAATGGGAATTTAACTTGTAGTCATGTTGGCATGTGTTACGGGGAAAATGAAGTCGGTGGATAGTAAAAATTTTAAAGTAATAGGAAGAAAAAAGAAACTAGACAGTAGATAAATGTGGTGAAAATTTTTGCTAAGAGATTTGCATGAGTTGTAGTTAACAGCACATGCAACGGTTAACAGGTGTGAGGGCTGAAGAGAGATTCTTACAGACAACTGAAAATGGTTGCATTAGAATAATGAAAATGACGTAATTCTTTTATTTGTTTATTTAATCTGTCTAACTCCCGCATAAGCATGATTCATGTTTTCTGTCTCCTAAATTTGTTTTTCATAAAATGCAGATGTATGAGACTTCAGAGCGTCCTTTGCCATGATAAAATTTTGGTAACTAGAGCATTTAGCATTGAGTAAATTGTTTGCTTAAATGTTCTACTTTTATAGATGTGATGTGCTTTACTATTCTTACGTTCATCCATACAAGGTTTGTAACTATCTAAGAGTGAAATCAACATATTTAATTTAAATCTTTGTTATTGATGCAATGCCAGATAAGTGATACTGTTCATATGCTTCTTAGCCTTCATTAAGCTATTTTTTTTTTAAAGTCTTCTTTGACCTGCTTTGATTGATAAATGGCTGACATGGATTGGAAGATTCAATGTTACTGAAAAAAGAAAATGTCTGAGAGGAGTACAAGTTGGGTAAGCGGTGAAGAGAAGAGAAATCTTTATATCTGAATCTGGGGGTTTGGGATGTTGCTATTTTTATTGAGAAAATGATTATAATGGTCCCTTGACTATTTATAAAAGATCAAAATAATCTCTGACTATATTAAAGGACAATTTTTGTCCCGCAACTATTTAAAGAGGAATCAAAATAGTCTCATGAGACTATTTTGATTTCCTTTTAAAGATTTGAGGGACCAAAATAGTCCTATAATATAGTTGGGAATCAAACCTTTCATCAAATTCCCCCACTCTCCTTTCAAATTCAGCACCCCTTGGATCATAATAAATCCCTCTCCTTTCAATTTAAGCCCCTCTTCGGTCATAATTACCCCGTTCCCTTTCAAATTCCATCCCTCTCCTCTCCAATTCAGCACCCCTTTGTTTATACTCCACCCCCTCACGATTCTCCTTATAGCCCCTACCTGGCTCCCCTATTGGAACAAACCCCAAGGGAGGCATTCTCTCTTTTCCCTTTTGAGTCTCCACCTCCTGATCTTCCCTTTGCCTTATCAGATTAGAGTTTTCCCCGCTTCCTGGGTTGTTGGACGCTTACCTTGCCTCTGGCGACCCTCAAGCAACTTCTTCAACATCTTCCCCAGGCTAGAAAAATTCCCATCCATCTTCTCATGGAGGGCTGAAATTTGACTTTTGACATATGAAAGTTTAGTGTGGAGATCTCAAATTTCAGTTTTCAATTGTCTGATCTCACCTTCCAACACTTCTACCTTTCTTCCTATCATGAGAACTTGGATTTAGGCTCCAATAGCAAGAGCCGCAAGTTTGACGCGAATTCTGGCCTCCAATTAGCAAAAAAACAACACGATCGGATACGGAACACAGCAAAATTCAGCAAAGAAGACTTATATTTCAGCTTAGGAAATTGCTCTGATACCAATTTGTTAAGAAACACTTGAAGATCTCAAGTAAAACCTAACGATCTTGACAAAAACAGCGAGAAATCTCCACAAATCCAACAGAAAATCAGAGAAAAACATAAATTTTTATTACAAGAACACAAACTAACGTAAGTAAATAGTAAGATACAATAGATCCTCTATTTGAGAGGAGGATCTTTCTCTCCCAATTCTCTAGATGCTGCTAGAATCCAAAAACCTAAGAGATCTCAAATTTCAGCCAAATTCCAGATGCCCTAACCCTAGGAAAACAAACTATTTAATGCATACAATCCAAATGAAAATCTCTAAATAGTCCATGCATTCAAATTTCCCTCCTAACTCCCTCAAAAAACCTTCCTAAACTGCTCGGTGGCTCATGCGGTCCAATCGGCGTACAGGAGAGGCAGAAGGCTCTTCCTCTGTTCCGCCTAAGCCGGTCCCGTGGTTGGACCGGTTCAATGGACCGATCTAACACAAGATCTTTCTTTGGTTCCCATATTGTAAAATTTAGCTTCCTTGCATGATGAAATTCACTGCCATGTTAAATACCATAATTAATCTTATATTTGACAATTTTACTAATTGTTTAAAATTCTAAAGCATGCTACAAAGCCTACTGCATCGAGATATTGTATGGATATAACTATTTCCTCACTTGTTTAGATAGGTAATGAGCTGAAAAAGGTTTTTCTTTCAACGTGAAGTTGGGATAAGCCTGATGATGATGTGAAACTTTGCATTTGGCGTTTGCTTTGAAATTTATCTTTCTCTGCGAAAATCACCATTTGACATAAATTTTAAGACTTAACATTTTTTTCGTTTACATAAAATGCTGTAGGATTTTTTGAGAACAAGCAAGTTGGAAGCTCTAGTGTTTCGGAGAATACTGTCCGGAAGACATGTAAGCCTTATATTTTGTTATCTTCCATTGTTTAATTTTTCATGACCTAACTTGAAGAAAATAACTTCCTTTCATAGCTATAAGTTATTTTGTTTAGTGTATATTTGCTCTTGTAGTTCATTAAAGGAGTTTAAAACAAAATTTTGCACCTTATTTTTTTTGTGGACTCTTGTAAATTTTATGTGGTTTGAACTTTTCTTGACGATTATTTGCTTCTTTTTAGGTTCTTTTCTTTTTCCATGTTTCATTGGATTTCTCTGCAGGTGGATGGAGTGTGCAAGCTTATTACTCAAAATAGGGAAACTTTGATATCTCTCGAACTAGTTTATTGTAAGCTTTCTCCCTTGGATATGGAGATGATTTGCAACTCTGTTTATGACAAGGAAATTCATAGCCATGGCATCCAGCATTTCTCTATTACATCATCAACTATTTTTGGAAGCAAATCATCTTCCATACCTTGTGGGCTCTCGTTCTTTCTATCATCAGGAAGGTTCGTTTCTCACTCATTTGATAACTTCAACTGCTAAGATGTGAAAAGTTTTTTGCTTCACATTCCTTTTGGTTAAATGTGATGTCCAATTTTAAGTATTCCGGTGTACTTGAATACCTGTATTTATACATTCTTGCTTTTATCCTTTCTATCACAAGGAAGGTCTTTTTGTTGATCTGTCACAACATCAATACTAACATGCAATATATATATATATACAGACAACTTACGATCAATAGCTTGGTACCCATTGGTCTTCTGTAAAATCTGTTGCTTGCTTGCTTGATTAAAAATAAAAACCCATGCTTTTCCTAGTGTGCTTCAGCATCCCTGATATACATATAAGCCAACTAGGTGTAGATTTCAGTTGTTCACCCCTTCTATAGTTTCTTGATTTCTAATGAAAAAACACCCATCCCTTGACCTTCTTGAATGTGTGATAACTCTGGACATGGGACATGGAAGCTTATAGATCTGATTTCTATGTCTCGATCAGATTCTTGATTTAAATTTAGAAGTACCTTTTTAATATGCTGGGATTTTTTTCTGTTTGCTTGTTGAGATTCACGTTATAGAAAGATTATCTTTGTAACTCGGTTAAGATTAGGCCGTATTCAGTAAGCCATTCTAGACATGCAAACTTTCAAGATCATGTCATTTTTCTCAAATTCTGAAACAGCTTACAAGCAAAGTCCATGTGATAATCTAATTTTAAAGTAATAATTGAACTATAAAGTTCATGCCATACTAGAAGTTTAAAATATCATCATGTAATTGTTTGTGATGTTATTTTATGGCTTTCTAAAACACGTTAGATCACTTCACTCGGTCCGCTTTACTGATACGCGCTTGGGTTTAAAGGCTGCTGAGTTCATCTTTGAAATCCTGATCAAGTCATCGAGCAGTTTGGTAAATCTTGAGCTGTCTGGAAATGAGGTGAGCCGCTTGTTGACTTCTTAAGAGTTTATATTTCTTCAACTCCTCGTTTTGCTGCTTGATTGTTATGCATGTTAATTGCAATCTTTCTGCACAGCTTGAAGGTTTGCTTTCAAAGGTTGGCAGGAAATACATAAGTTTCTCTCCCGTTTTGGAATCACCTATTTCCTTGCAGTCATTGGTTGAACTCAACTTGAGGTATCACTAACGAACTATATTTTTTGGAGAATAAAGTTTGTAAGTCCACTATTAAGAAATCATTCTGAATATGCAGATAAAAATAATTGAGATCTTTATACATGTAGGTTTATGTATAATATTTGTATGTAGAAAGTCGGTGTCTGGATGAAGTAATTCCTCTTACAGTTAGATTATAGTGCATTGCATAGATTGGGAAGCCGAGACAATCCTAGTAATTTGAGAGTAGTCCATCCATGATAAAAAAGACCCAGCAGTGCAAGTCGTATTCTAATGAAGTTGACAAATCAGTAGTCATATAATCACGATCATTAGCCTTATCCTAACTATTTGGGGTTGGCTAGCAAATACTTGTATATTTCTCATAGCAATTGGATTGGATCGTGGCGCCTTTAAGGCTTGCTTAAGCACTTGCAAAGTTCAAAATTTCCATTCATTTCATTAATTTTGATATAAATTTTACCATTGATTATCGAATTAACATCAATCTTCAACTTTTCTCCGCTGGGCAGACCAGGAGGATTGCTTTGACATGAACCAAGGCTGCAGAAATAACAAATATATAGAACCCATCGGCAGCCCGCAAAAAAGAACAGTCAGTTTTAGCCAAGTATATATATATATATATATATATATATATATATATATATATATATATATATATATATATATATATATATATGAAAAAAAAAAAAAAAAAAAAAGAGAATGAGAAAGACCTATTCAATGAACCTGGCCTGCTTGAACTTTTTCTAGTTGCAGCCTGTAATGTTTGCAAGCCTTAAATATTTTCCATTATTCTTTTATGATTTCAGGGGTAACAATTTGCAAATGAATGATATGGTGGGCCTCTATCACGTGCTGGTTAACATGCCAAAGTTATCGAGATTAGACTTGAGTGATAATCCGATCAGGGATGATGGAGTCAGGTATTTATAGATCAGTGGACTGCTCTTCTGTTGAATCAGGAAGGAGGCATGAGCACATTCTTAAAAAGAAATCTTTTTATGTTGCTTAATGAACAATGTTAAGCACTAATTATATATTTTTACCGTAATAATTGTTTTTCTTGGTCCTCTGCAGAAGATTAATCCCTTTTTTTGTCAAAGATCTTGAGGTGACCTCTCAAGTTACAGAAATGTGGTTGGAGAACTGTGATTTTTCAGGGACAGGAGTGTCCGAACTTTTGCAAAGCCTTACAATGAAGACAGGCCAGTTGAAGACTCTATCTTTTGCAGACAATGATCTTGGGAGGTGCATTTTCCTCAAATAAAAGCACAGTTATTACTTTTAATTCTGTAAGAAAAAAACTAGTTTTAATTATTGAATTTTTAGTTCTGTGGCAGCACCACTGGCCAAATTTTTGGGTGCTTCACGGATTAGAAATCTTAACATTGAAGGTATTGGATTGGGACCATTTGGCTTCCAGGAGCTTGAAAGAAAAATGCCAAACAAGACGACACTTACTCATCTTAACATAAGGTTGTTTTTATTGTACTCTTATTTTTGTGGAAGGCTTATTGCTAACATTTGATTTTTGTTTTTTGCAGTAAAAATCGTGGCGGGATCCAAGCTGCTCATTTTATTTATCATATTGTCTCGCAAGCTCTAGATCTAGTATCAATCAATGCAGGATCTAATTTATTACCTCCTGAATCATTGTCAATCATACAAGATGCGCTGAGGAAATCGAATGGTATGAGTTCAAAATGATTATCAATATCTATATGATTTAAAAATGATCTCTTAGCAAATATAGAGCTCTACCTAATATCTAAATTGAAAATTTACTAGCTTGTGTTTATATTTTTATATTCATTAAATTTGTCTTGTAAAACACATTCAGCCTTTTAAAGTTTATTTTATTTCAGCTAAAGAACTGACAGGATATATGGTGAGTGCGGATTGTAGAGAATAATTTTCTTGTTTGGATATTATACGTGACATTAGCAGCACTAGCATCTTCGGTTCTGAAGTAGTAGAAAATGTAGAGATTTTTGGATATTTAGAACATTTGAGGAGAGTTGGCGCCCTATAATATGTGCAAGGGACAAAAGAAAAAGGACCATGCTAAAGCTTGGAGCAGGGAAATTTGTTAAATTGCTTTTTTTATTTCCATGAGGCTAACAAGTTCTACAAAAATATTTTGTTTTAAGCATCTGAAAGAAAATGATTCTTCAAAGCTAGGAGCAAGTGTAATAAGTAGACTAAGAAAGTTTTATCAATAGCCCAGTATGAGAATGGGATCTTCAGATGCTTGAGTATATATATATAAGGGTTTTCATTTCATGGCGTCTGCTATTGCAATTAGACAGGGTTTGATTCGCCAATTAAGCAACCCCCCTAGCCTTTCCCCAGTTGAGTAGAGATGAGCTCTCTTGAACACAAGGAGCTTCACAAATAGCTAATAAATGAACCCCTTCTGTTGTTAATAAAGTGATTGGTGAAGAAGGATGTATAATATCGATTTCTCTTAATTATCAGATATTTTAATTAGAACAACACATTTGGTGATATTCTTTTTATTTTATTTAAAGCCTATTGAGCTATCATGTTGTGTGATTGATATCCGTACAACGCTCCGCAATAGTTCAAACTGTTGCATCCTGGAGTATTCGCGGTGGTAGAGAAATATAAAGTTTAACGTCTTGGCTTTGTACGAAAATCCAGCACGCATATAGATAAAAAGAGATGGTGCAACACATGTATAACTTAACTTGTGAAAAGAAATAATGCTTTTTATCTTCTATTGTATCTTCAGGTAAATTGGAACAGTTGGACTTGACCGGAAATGCATCCTTGCACTCACCGAACAATAAGTCAGTAATTTCTCAGTTTCAGTTTCAGGGAAATCTCATCATAAAACTTCCGTCGTTTTGTCCCTCAAGTTCTGCTTACGATGATGATCCATAGAGGCTATTACATACTTCAACAACTGTAATGAGCGAAGAATTGTATAATTCCAGGTATTAAATCCCTGTAACAAATTTAACTTGTAAATTTTATCCTTCTGTGCCTGAATTCTGATTCCATTATTGTGATTGCGACTCGGGGATTCTTCATTGGGATCAATGCAAATTCGAAGGTATTGATCCTAATGAAAATCTAATGCAAAAAATCCCTCTTAATTTTTCCTCAGGATCATCCTTAACTTTTATTTTCCCGTGCAACCCATTGGATGTTGATGCTATTGCAAAACATTTTGTAAACTTACATTTTCAGATCAGTTCTTTGATTTTATTTTCTGTTAGAATGGAAGAAAATTATGACAGGATGATCTCCGAGGAAAAATAGAGTGAGTTTTGGCCAAATTTGCTTTGAACTTCTTGCAAATTGAAATGCATTGATCCCAATACAAATCTATTGGGAAAAAATCTCTCTATTTTTTGAAAAATTATTCTGTGCAGACAACATACGCAGATCTACATTCGGATGCCGAGTGGTACAGAGCTTCCATACTGAGCCGCGGTATAGTAAAAGTTTGATGTGGTGCATTTTTATTAGTCTATGGATGACGTTCGATGTTTGCACAATAATTTTTCAGATTTTTGCTCAGGATCATCCTCACTAAGTATTTTTCACTTCAATTAGACATTAATGCTCGTTGAAAATAAGATTTGGGGTTTTTTTTTAGCTATTTCTTTAATTTTATTTTTCTGTTTGAATGGCATGGCGCCTTTGATTTGTAAGATTTTCATTTATAAATTGTTTTAAGAGGACCGTTGAATTTATTCATATGGTACAGCCCCATATAACTCAGTGCACAAGTAAATTTTCTGCTTTTGTTGCTATGATTATAACAGAACATTTGGTGTTTCATTTTTTCGCTAAAACAAAAAAAAACAAAAAAACTTTCGCGGCAGAGAATGTTTCCGTAATTTTAAATGAATAAAGAAGCATTTTTGTTTGGGTAAATATATGATTAGCTTTCAAGCAACATTTTTCTTAAAGGAATTGCTTGATTGTTTTACACTTGCAACTTTCTCTAGATCGAGCTTATTTATTTTTCTTAATTTTAGAAAGCTACTAAGAACAGAGCAAATATGTACACCAGTAATTCTTAGGCTTCATTTGGAATAGTTTTAGATTATTATAACTTTTTTGCTTTCAAAATATGTGAATATGAACATAAAAGCATGCTTTTTTATTTGAATGTGAAAAATCAATTATTAGATAATCAAATGTTTTATAATCACCTTTGGAAGATCCTAAACTTCTGTCATGTATGTGCAAGCCCCCTATGAAATAAGATATTTTGCATTTTCAGTTGTCTATACCTTTTACATGTTAAAGAGAATCCCAGGATTTAAAATAAAACAAGCTGAATTTATTAATAGATTTAAAAATTATCTATATTAAATTCATTTGATATAGTTTTATAATTATTTTTTATAATTATTTTTAATATAAATTTCTGGCTCAAATGAAGTCTAAATAAATCTTATTTTGCAACGTTGATAAACGTAAATATTATTTTAGATATCACAAATTAAAGATTCAATAACGACACATGAGAAAGCTGGACTAAAAACTTCGGGGATCTGCAAGAGAAAAATTATTCTCTTGCTGGAGGCGAATTCGGATGCTATGTCACCGGGAGTCCAATGCATCCGGTGATATGACGCATCTGAATTTACCTCCGAACAGACGCCGCACAGAATAATCTCTCCACCGTACAACAAGATTAGCATGGACTGAATAGTTTAATTGTACGGGGTAAAAGGTTATCATACAAAGTAAAATCATAAAAAATCAATACATATGAGCACCCCCTTAATAAAATTATTTTGCAAACCTGGACTTCTCAGCTAAGGCTGTTGCAAGCTCTTTGTGTTGATGTTTAGTTCTGATAGCATGGGAGTGAGCTCTCCTTTGCGGTAAAGCTTTACAGTATCTGCATATCAAAGCAAATATGAACCGTAGTACTACGAACTCATTTTCTTCAGCAAAAAGAGCAAATGTAAGGATAGAAAGGTGAAACGTACAATAGAAATCTAATACATCTACTCTCCTAATTGGGCCATTGGAAGACCACAATTTTACATGACCAAACCATCTAAGATGACTCTCTGTAATCTTATTTGTCACTGGAGCTACTCCAATCTTTTCACGGATATGTTCGTTTTGTATCCTATCTCTAAGAGTAAATCCACTCATCCACCTGAGCATCCTCATCTCAGCAACACTTAACTTAATATTATGGTTCTCTTTTAATGGCCAACATTCTGCGCCATAAAGTATTGCATATCTCACTCACCACCATCTTGTAAAAAATTCCCTTAAATTTGAGTGGTACTTTTCCATCACACAACAAACCCGAAGCATTCCTCCACTTCAACCATCCAACTTGAATTCTACTAATAATATCCCCATCTATTTCACCATCACTCTGAACAATAGACCCAAGATATCTAAAACAAGTATACTTATTATCGACTTGATCGCTCAAAGTCACAAACCACCCACTAAATCTATTACTACTAAAATTACACTTCATGTATTCAATTTTAGATGTACTCAAACGAAAAACATTAAACTCTAAGGTTGACCTTCATAATTCAAGTTACCTTCAACTCCCTCTCTAGTCTTATCAGCAAGAAGAATATCATCAGCAAAAAGCATACACCAGGTACATCCACTTGCAAATGTCTAGTAAGAACATCAATGTCCCGTTATTTATATTATTTTGGTATTCTTGAACATGACTGAATTTCCAACCAGGCAGGCCAGTTATCAAAGCAAAATAACAGTGATATAAAAGTTAAAACCAGAAACTTCGAATGGATAAATGCAAGAAGAGTATTTGTACCTGTACAACCACCAATATGCTTGCCCCCTGTTCATAAGATAAAACCTTTTAAAAGATGGGAAATAACTTGTATTATAGTTTGAGATGAAGATTAAGATTACATAGCAAACAATAGTACCAGCAATTTAAACTTGTTTTCAGAGTGGAGAAAGGACGGGAAAAAAAAAGTTGCATTAGAATAAAAATTTTAGGATCCTAAGATGATGATTAGTTCCATCAAAATATATTTTAATTGAAAATATACTCTAAAAATTCATTCATTAGCAAACTAAGAAATGAAGAAACTTTGAGACAAGACTTTCAAAATGTCTCTTTTTTTCTGCGCCTCAGCATTCTTAGAGTTAAATATTTCCTGGGATTTAAATATGAAGGGGTGAAAAGAATAATCAGAGATCAAAAGTTGCTCAAAATTTGAGTCGAATTGGAATGAGTCGAATTGAATTGACTCGAGTCAGTTCCAACAATGTCAAGCTCTGGCTCAAAAATCATTTCAAGTTGATGTCAAGTTTAATAATGCTCGCTTGCTTCAAAATTGATTCAAATCCTCTTGAAAATATGTATGATATTAACAATGATTGTTAAAATAGCGCAATGTTAGTTTTGTTCTTCCTTTTCCTTGCTGATCAATTATCACAACTAAGTCATCTTCTTTGTTAGTTTTGTTTTCTACTCTTTCATTGCTTGTAAGCTATCCCTCTATTCCTTCTTCTGCCAGCTTGGCCAAGTCCTGTATGCATTGGCATGTCATACACAGCTACACAAGTCCCCAAGAGTAATGGTGAAGTCGAACCTGACCTGAGGTATTTGGAAGAATAAGGTGTTAGACCGGTCCACTGGACCGGTCCAGCCGGTCTGCACGGGACCGGCGTTCGCGAAATGTCGCATGATCTCCGCCTCCTACGGAGATCGGGCGGGCCGACAGCTCAAACGGAGCGTTTTAGGAAGGATTTTTGGGGGGTTTCAGAGGGAAATTTGAATGTAGGGACTGTTTAGGGATTTCCTTTTAATTTGTATGCATTAAATAGTAGATTTTCCTAGGGTTTGATCATCTTGAATTTGGCTGAAATTTGAGATCTCTTAGATTTAGGTTTCTTTGGGCTCTAGCGGCGTCTAGAGATTTGGGAGAGATCGATCCTCCTCTCGAATTGAGGATCAATTGTATCTTGCTGTTTTTATTCATCTCTTAGTGAAATACAAGCTTTCCTTTGAGTTTTCTCTCAGATTTTCCCGGACAAGTGCTGTTTTTCTGCTGTAAACAGCAGATTTCTGCTGTTTTCCTGCTGTGGACAGCCAGTTGGCTGCTGTTTGTTC
The DNA here is from genome assembly GCA_016618105.1 of Dendrobium huoshanense. NCBI lineage: Eukaryota > Viridiplantae > Streptophyta > Magnoliopsida > Asparagales > Orchidaceae > Dendrobium > Dendrobium huoshanense. The sequence continues at coordinate 15,245,871 of CM028356.1, forward strand.
GCCGATTTTGGTTAGGTTACTTGCGAACTCAAGTATTTCCTATCATAAGGACAATAATATGGGTATAATTGTGATGATCTTCCACATTTCCACCATCAAAGGTTTCTATCATTTTAGATTTTGGCTGCACAAATGAACTGAAGAAAGATGACTCTAAAGCTTCCTCATTTAAATAAAAGTTGTTCAGAAGACCGAAGAGAAGGCGCAATGCTGAGATGCAAGCCCAACAATTATAACTTGAGCAACCAACTATAAGGTACGAAAATCCTTATTCAAAATAAATTCTAAAATTTGAAATAGGCAATAAAGGAAAATTCTGTTGGTAACATAAAGAAGTCATTCTGGATCCAACAGTAATGCCAAGTATCTACTCCTCAAAAGAATGGCCTTGAAGTTTTATCAGCAAGTGTACATAAAGTTTTGAAAGTGATGAAAAAGAATGTTATGATGAAGACAAAGCATGAAAACTGGTTATTACAGAGGCCCAAAAAAATTCCTTCCACAAAATTGTCATCTGTTATGGTAGCTTTAAAAAAAAAAACAAGCTTGCAAGGTTGAATTTTGAGGTGTAACACTTTGACCTCAAGTTTATAAATCTCTCATGGAAAGGTCATAAGCAAAAAAAAAAAAATGAAGGTCAAAATCTTGTGAAAAAATTTTTATTAAGAAGTTGCACTGCGTGATATCTACTTTATAATATCAGAGGTCCGTCATTGACAAAATCCATCAAGAGTGAGTTCTAAATTTCCCATTGACAATTCATGTGATGATCGACACCTTGAAGTGTCCTTCAAGGAATCTGATCATCAGTCAGATTCAACCCCGTAGGAAGAGGAAGTTCATAATCCCACAGGTAGTGGAGGGGGCAAAACCTGGAATCAATTCCAGGGAGATTTCGACCCCCTTGTGAGGCCCAACAAAATAATAATTTATTATGTTAGGAAGGGAATTAAGGAGGGAATTAATTAGGGAAAGATCTCATATTTGATTTCAAATATGAGAGAAATTTATAAGGAAAGAAGGCTAATTTGGAGGGGATTAATTATGAGATGTTTCCAAATTAAAGAGGGCTGATTTGGGGGCTAATTTGGAGGGAGTTAATTAGGAGATGTTCCTTATTTAAGGACAGATTTGGGGGCTGATTTAGAAGAGATTAATTAGAAGATGTTACCTAATTGAAAAGGGCAGATTTTGCGGGATGATTTAGGAGAATTGGGGGAGGACTATTTTGGTACTGGTTGTTCATTGTTTGCTGTAAGTAGTAGGGTTTATATTTTGTTTTGTAAGTAGAATTTTATCTGAGAGTTGTTGTAGTTTTCTTTTTGTGAGAGCTTCATAGCGGCATCTAGGTTGTTTGGATAAGCCGATCTACCTCTCGAATTGTATATCACATATATCTTGTTTTTCGTATTGAAGTTATAATCCAAAATCAGCCATTAATATTAGTATTTCTATAATTTTTCATTGTTTGTTTGTTATTTTTATCTCCAAAGCATATCAATTCTTACAAGTGTTTCATCATTAAAGGATGAATTTTCTTTTTTCCCTTTATTTTTCTGGAATTTAAGCAACTTTACAGTTTGGAACTCTTAGTTTAATTATCATTTCATATTGCATGTTATAATAGGGTTCATTACATTAGGTTGTCTATGTGGTAAATAATATGGACGGTTCGATTTCATTGAGAATGAATTAAAAAGTTTCCTAATCAAGAGGGAGCTGTTTAGGAAGGTTCTTAATCAAAGAAGAATTATTTATGAAATTTTTAATTACAATTGTGAGGGAATTATTTAGGGCAATAGATCTAATTTGAAATAAAAAATCTTAGAGAGAATTATTTAGGGAAACTAAGGAATCAAGAGAGAATTGTTTAGGAAAGTTTTAATTATAATTGGGAGGGAATTATTTAGGGCAAGAGATCTGATTTGAATTCAAATATGAGAGGGAATTATTTCGGGAAGGAGAGCTGATTTAAGAGGGAATTAAAGGAGCTTATTTACGGCTAACAATAGGGTGATTTAAGGATTATGTTTTGAGTTGGTTGAAATTAGAATTTCTTAGTTTGTGAGGGCTCTAGCCCCCGGCTAGGGATTTGAGATAGTCGGATCTACCTCTCCAATTGAAGATCCAACTGTATTTGTTGTTTTCTTTCATATATCTTGCAATAAAAAGGAATTTTGGTGTGTTCTTCTTCCTAATTCATTATTGTTGTTTGTTAATTTCGAGGAAATTATATCCGCTTCCTATCATAATATCATAGATGTTATCAGGTAAATTGTATTTGTATACAACTGCATTAGGTTGGGTATGTTGCACAATCCAAGAGCTGTGTAACAAAATTAGGAAGAATAAATTGAGGATTACTATGTTAGAGATATGACAAAAATAACATCTATTAAAGATAAAAGTGGGAAATAAACTTATATGGCTTGGACACATACATGATAAGTAGATAAAAATAGTGTCAAGATTAGAAAGAGAGAAAAGACTAAAAATAATAAGAATATTAGTTAGCATAAATATTAACATAGAACAGATGCTAGACCTCGTGCAGTATTCAACAGGAACGATTAGAGAATGAGGATTCATAAAGTTGATCCAAAATAGTTGGGATAAGCCAAATGATAATGATGATGATGAGTTAAATCAACAATCATTCAGAAGAATTAGCTAAAAATATGAACTAAAATTTGAAAAGCCAGAAAAATTTGTCAGTAGTTTATAGTTATAAAGAGAACGAAATTCAGTATGCTCATTTGCAAAAATATCAGAAAAAATATTACTTTCATGTGTTATCTTACAGAGTGCAGGTAACTGGAGCAATTAGTTCAAATTGCTTTTATTAACTTAAGGATGCAATGAAACAACGTACATCCGTAACGGAAAAACAATAAAACATAAAATCACATTTTGCTTAATGCAGGCTAAGGTTTCAAAGAACAAAATTTGTCGCATACAACAAGCAAAAAAAAAAAAAAAACATGTTACATACCGATAAAAACATTAGGAACTGTAAATTGTCCCGTAAGTCTTTCCAAGACTTTTTGTAGTTGCGGACCTTGAGGACCTAAGCAGTAACAAACGAATGTCAGATTGGTTATGGACAGACTTCAAGGCTACATTGGCATTCATACCAACACCATAAACAACAATCGTCAAACATGTGGTTCATGAGTTTATATAATTACAGGAAGGTTTTTTTGGTTTGCTTTATGCCATGAAATCAAGATCATATGAAAACACAAACTAAATTTGCAGCAGAAGATTTAGTGAAAGTTGATAATAAGACAGCTTCTTGTTGGTTCGTAGTGAATGAAGTTGATTAAAAAATGAGCTCAAGTATATTGGCATAGCCAACAACATAAGTTGCATGAAAATGTTCATGTCACATGTTTGCCCACCATCATTGTATCCAAAAGATTGTTTAAAAGTTGATCTCTAGCCGTAGAAAGAATTACACTTACATTAAGTTATGAAGTTATAATGCAAATTTTTGGGACAATTTTTTTTGGGAAAAGAGCATATTAGAAATGGCAAAGACATTAGCATATAGATTCACAACTCATGTCATGACACAATAAATATGCGATTCTTCCAAATAAATTATTGATCCCATGAGACTATAAACCTCATGTGTATTCCAAATAAATTATTGATCCCATGAGACTATAAACCTCATGTGTACTTATTGATTTTGTGATAACAAAATTTGTGGTGTCATCTAATGATTTGTAAGCATTTCTATATATAATTAAATATAGTAGCAATCATGATGATGATGTTGATATCAAATAGACTAGCTCTGAGCTTTAATCACTTGAAGAACTCAAGTGGAGTATTCATGAAAACACAAGTGCATAGCTATCCATGGTTGATGTAGTCTAGTGCGAGTGTTTAGATTATTCATTTAAATTGAGTAAGATCAGCCAAAGATTTAAGGATAATGAACAAAAATTATATTTAAATTATTATAAAAGTTATTATATATCAATCTATAGTGTTTGATAATTTATATTATTTTTATAATTCATTCAAAATTATGATTTTGATCACCCATATTTTTAACAAATTTGTCTGATCTTAATTTTCATAATCCTTCGACTGAATTTGCTAATTATGCTTATTTTATGCAAGTTCTAATTACTTAGTTAATTATATCATTATTTACGTAATTAAGAAATTAATATTAGATCTGCATATCATTAAATAGCCATTAATTTCGTTTCGTTTATTTCAACAACTTCATATGATTTTGAATGTCCCATTTAATCCTTTAAATTTGCTAAATATGATACTGCTATATATCCAAAAATTTGCTAAATTGGCACGAATCTCGATGCTATTTTATTTAGATAATTAAAATTTGATGTTTTGAGTGGATTTCATCTCAATTCATTTTTCTATATATTGGATGTTCTAGCAGCTTAAAAATTGATCATTCTACTCAACATCAATGTAAAAAATTAGGAGAAATAAAAGCTCACTCATTTACAAAAAAACATTGAATGACTACTCTTTGGAGTCATTTGAAATTTAATAATTTCTTATTTAAATAGCTTAAATTTGATGTTTTGATTGGATTTCATCTCCAATCATCTTTTATATAGATGGGATGTTCTAGTAGCTTATATATTGATCATCATACTCAAAAGCAATGTCGAAAATTAGGAGAGAAACTTATGCTTAAAGGTTTATCATCTTATAGAAGACTTTGAAGTGTTCATCCTAAGAAAAAAAATCCTTGATTCCTCCACTTGTGGTGGAGTCTCTTTTAATCTCTAAGAAAATTTGCAAGTTATTTTTAGTATGTATTGTGTTTTGCAATCATTTTGTATTGAGATTGTATTACTCTTATAATTATTGGTAATAGTGTTACTCACCACTAAAGTCTTGGGAGACTTTGGAAGAAGTTATTTCTTATATTGTTAAATGTTAGCTAAGAGGGTACACTTATCCATAATCAAGGTGAGGTCTTTTCCCCTATGAAGGAAGAATGTGTGATGATATCTCCAAGATTTATGAGCGAAGCAGTGATTGGCAATGGAATACTACGCAAGTGAGTGCTTAGGTGTAGAAGTAGGCCAAATTGGGTTGAACCATGTAAGTGTCACTATCTTATTTCTTCATCTTTAGATTTACTTTACATTACACTTAACTTGATTCACATATATGTGATGATTGAATGGTTATATGCATGCTAATGTTCCAACGCTATCTCTACATTAAACTCTACACTAACTAATCACACTTAGCATTGTTTCATTCCCATTATCATCATACTTTTCTAATTAATATTACTTGGCATTTTTTTACATAGTGATTCACATTGAATGTACTTGTAATTATGAGATAGAGTTACAATTACAATTGTGATCTAGATTGTTTAATATCCTCTCATAGCAATGTGAATATCTTTCGATCATCATATCATCATCGCATATATATTTTGTGAACTCGTTTGTGGAGTTACTTAGAAACTACTTATTATACGGAGAGTGTTATATGTGATTTTTATCATTATGCTTAGAGCTAGATTGCTCACTCGCAAGCAATATCATATCTTGTGCACCTCTATACAAAAATGATTGCCATAATAGCATGAAAGTTTTTACTTCAACTTGTTTATGTTTTATAATGCACAGTATAGATAATAGAACAACTTATCTTGTTCTTCTTTACATTATAACTATCATGCTAATGTGGGATTGGCTTGGTTGAATTTTAAGAGAAAATTTCTAAAATGCAAAAAGTGCACGCCAAATTCACCCTCCCCTCTCGGTATGCCTTAAAACAATATAAATAAATAAAAAAAGAGGGTAGTCAATAATTAAAGTTGTGATAATCACTCCATTTACCAATGTGCTCCAATCCTTTCGAGATGTCTCAAGCTATAATTACAGTGCAGAGTGTGAGTTCAAAATTAGGATTGCAAGCCAAGGATGCACTAAATACATCAAAGGATGTATTTTTTATTCTACACAAATCCTGCCCAGATGGGGCTATATATCAAGTAGAAAGTTTGTCCCATAATTTAAGATCAAGTAGAAATTACTATAGCGGACTTAAAAAAATTCAAAAAGTCCACAATTTTGACAATGAGCTTAAGCTTTTTAGCTCAAACCCAGGGAATTCTTGCCGGCTAAACAAACTCCGAGAAAACTAAGAAATTTGTAGGCGAGGTATCCACCAAATGTCTAAGCTGGCAATGAATACTACTTTTACTGTTGTAATTACTAGCAAGGTACCCTGGAACTAATTATAGATCACAGTTCTGTCCTACATTTTGCTGGTTCTAAACATAAGCAAAGAAACGAGTGAAGGATTTCAACCCTATGAATTAAGTTTTGAGATTAAAGTAAAAACTCAAGAAGACTTATTCCCATCTGCCGCCAATCCGCTTCAAATGAAAAACAGAAAGGCCACTCTCGCGTTCACGCAAGCTCAATATTTCCAGCAAGTACAAACATCACCATTCATCCCACTGTTCCCGATGTTCACAGCGAGCCTGGTCGGAGTTTCATAGGTTTTAAACTCCCGCAAAACTAGTTTCCTTAGTTTCAAAGCACAATAAGAAGTAGTCAACTCAAGCAGACAATATTCTCCAGCCGTTTCTTATAAATGATCAAATAATGAAGACATGGCAAAAGAAACAACAAAACTTCTAAAAAGAACAAAAGACCTAAATATTTACCTAGCTGGTCAAGCTCGATGACGAGGGCATCCACTCCAATTCGCTTGAACAACGCCTTCACCTCCATCGAGTACCTCCACGTCCCGATAAATCAGAATAGCGCAACAATGAATTACAATAGAACTTAGTTAAAAAATAGGGCATCAGGTAACTCACGAGCACCATGTCTTGGAGTAGACGACGACCGGATTCTCCGCCACCGTCTTCTTCACCGTCTCCTCAAGCCGCGCCCCGAAGGAGGACGACGAAGAGGGAGCGGAAGAAGAGGACATCGATCGCACTTCCATAACCCCGCCACTTCCTTCCCCGCCAACTCTTTTGTTGCTACGGTAGATGCCAAAGGAAGGGCGCAGAAGTAAAGGAGGCGAGAAGCCCGGGAGAGAGGCTTGCCGATGATAACGCGCACGACAGGCTTTAGGGCTCAGAGACATGCTAGCTCTCACTAGGTTCGAGCTCGTCGCCATGGCTGCGCACTTCTCCATCGACCTGAAACAGATGAGGAGACAGGGCGGGTGACTCGGAGAGTAGCGCCGCTTCGCGTTTATCGGAATCTGACCGGTGAGTTGGTCCGGCGGAAGAGCTTCTCGCAATCCGGATCAAAAGAGTGTCGGTCACGCTGCTCAACTTAAATTCCTATTAAAATTTTCAAATATGATTTGATACTATATTATAATTATAATTTCTTTTAAAATTCATAAATTTAATAAAAATGATGATAATTTGAATTTTATAATATATAAAATTTATTTTGATTATATTTTAGCTTAAATTTTCTTATTTAAAAAAAAAGACATGAAAAAAGAGAAATTAATTTATTAACTAGCGAGTTGATTTTAATTTAACTAAAAAATAAAAAAATTGCTAAATTTAAATGTAACTCAGAAGAATTCAATATCAAATCTTAACAAATTATATACAATAATTTATATATGTGCTTATTAATATCCTGTATATATATATAATACAAAATATACACAGCATTTTATAAGGTATTATGATTACTGCGGTGCATCTTATGCAGATGACAAGGCAACCGTCCAAGCTGGCGTTGTACCTGGACGGAAATCCAACTAGATTCAATGAATTCGATTGCTTGCTTAAATTCTAGGGAAGTTTTTTGCCCAACTCACGCTTTTGATACCACCCCAAAATTAGGCACGAATTGATTCAAAATTTTTGAGTTGGGATCAACACATTTGTCATACAGGTCAAATTTGGATCCAACAAATCGACTGTTTCAAAAATTGTATCGGATTCGGGTTAAACCGAAAACCTTAGAAAAAATTCCGAAAAGGTGCAAGCCCTAAGACCCTAATTGCGTGAGTCCAAGTGACCAACCCGAAAATGTAATTCCGCTCTGCCTACTAGCACGGTCCAATGGCATCCATGTGGCCCCCAAGGTAATTAAACCTTAGACGTAGGACGTTCGCCCGCCAATAATATGTCGCCACGTGCTCTTACTCTTTACCGCGCGGCCCGACGATGACCCGAACCGAACCCGGGATTGCTATGTCACTCCATTTGCTCCAATAACGAAATACTATATGAAGCAAGTTGCCGTCCAAAATTGGACCCTTACCGCGTGAGTCCAATACCGAGTTGTACCGACCGGTAACCGAGCAGAAATGCAATCACTCCGCTCTACCTGCTACCCACACAGTCGTGCAGTGGCATCGTAGAGCCGTACGTCACCAGGCCCCGACAAGGTAGGATTTCCCAAGATCCAGCGGTGAAGATGCAAATGAACTTGAAGCAATATAAGTGAAGGGGTGGCCAGAAAACCCATTGGAGCTCTCTAACTCGCTAACATCGATGTTGGGGCTGTAGCTCCTGCATAGCTCCTCGCTTTATTGATAGGAGACCTCCTCCGACGAATTGCTCCCCATCCCACACCTCTAGTAGCAAGTAAAACCCTAACTCTACTCCTCACAAAGCAGATCACTCACCTCCTCCACACCACTCCGCTCCCCTTCGTGTAACATGTGCCGCAAAGTGCAGCTTCAATTGCCATCGAGTCAGTCGTGTTCGGTCCGGGTTATACAATCTAACCCATTTGTAAAAATGGGTCGGGTCGAGTCGTGTCAAACAAGAGTTTGGTCAATGTCAGGTTTGACCCGAATCTGACCTGCAATCCAGTTTTGATACCCCTACTTTGATGCTGATGTACTTAAATTGCAAATATGATATAATGTTCATGTGGGAAATGATAAGAAATATTATAAGACATCTAAATCAATTATGGATATAAATATTTTTTTTTTAAGAAAATGATGTAATTTATGTTTAATATATATGTCCAATATAAATTTATAAAATTTTCAGGAGTTTTTAAGAAATATGAAAGGCATGTGCAAGTGTGTTTTGCTATGAGAAATTAAAAATTATAATATTATTGTAAGTACTTAATAGTATTTGCCTTATAATGTATTAGCCTGAGAGTTTTATCATATCTACTCCACAATTTTGATAATAGCAAAGAAATATTTGGCGTATGTTAATGATTTGTTAGGTTTATGTGGATGTTAAATTAGCGATGAAATCAGAATGTGACACGTCACTTTTAGACTTGAAATAAATCTTTTAATATTATAAATTATTTTGAAAATTGAATAAGCTAATATTTAAATTTATAATTATAATTCAATATTGATTATATTTTAATATTAATCATCAATCATATATATATATTTTTCTTATTGTAATATTTTAACCTATTTTAATTATAAATAAATATCAAATTTATATTTGATACATCACCAAAAATCAAATTGATCAAAGCACTAATCCCAAGGCATATTTGAACTGGAAGTTTTTAAAATTAAATTTGTGACCATCCAAACTCTGATCATAGCATGCTTACAGTCTCGACAAGATGAACCCAATGACATCAAAATCGTCCTAATCTGAGTTCAAATGGGCCCAAATCAAGAGACTAAAACGTACTTAGAAGCTTCAAAGTATTAATTAAGTAATCAAACGATCTCAAAATATGACATGTTTATGGTGCAACCCTCTCTTATAAATTTTATGCCCAAAACTACCTGCATGTACATTATAGCCATTGTCTCTAAGATTTATGTTATAGCTATCTATGAATATGTTGCAAGCCTCTCGCAAAAGCCTTCCGTCCTATTATAATTTCCTCTTAGTATGCCACATTCTTTGTTCTTAAGAGTCAAATGCACCATAACCACCTCTAGGAGCATCAAAGCTTTCAATCACCATTTTTTATAGATTACAAACTTGCATTGTAGCTTCATATGAGTAAGCTGCATCTATATTCTTTTTCCAACCGCAATCGAAACTTTTGATCGATTTATTATAGTAGAAGCCATTGGACTATGCGAGGCTCTAGAGTTTTACCCCTTGAGAGTTATTCTACTTAAAAAATCATATGCTCTGCCCTTTACTTAATTGATTTTGAATATATGATTGAAAAAAATATGATGATTGAGGTTTCGTTTGGGACGGCTTTTTAATTGCTTCTTAAAATATCTTTTTAATAAAAAATATTTAATTTTTATATTAAAAAGCTACTTTAAGAAGCTGTAAAAAAGCCGTCTCAAACGAAGCCTGAGTTTGATCTCCCACTTAGCCCGCTTGATTTCCCTCACGCAACAAATCCAAAGTCATTTGAATATGCAAATTTGGAACTTTTTTGAAAGCCTTTAAAAGATTGATTAAATATTATTTTATATACTCTCAATACTCATACAAATGTATTTACAAATTTTTATATTTTTTGACTTCATTTAATATTTATTTTTTATTTCAAATTCAATAAAAAATCTTTTCAATATGTCTTCTAAATAATACTTAGGAATTATATTTCATAATGATAAGTTTTATATTAATCAGACTTGCTTTGAAATCAATACAACTCATATTATACTCGTACCTAAAAAAAGTCTAGTGTTAAAACTTTAATCAGAGCATTCTGATCCAATCTTCTTTCAAATTATACTCACCACCCAGATTATAGTGATTGTTAAGATAATTCACAGTACACTGATCAAGCCTATCCAATGATCTTCTGCTTGAAATTATTGAAATCATCTGCACAATATAGTTATTTAAGGAAAAAAAAAGTGCCAATGGTTTTCTTAAATGACTATATCCTGAGAATTAATGCATATACAATAGCTTTGATGATGCTTTTTCTTGTATTTTATGCACACTAATACACTATAAAGACCTATAAATACTCATTAGAACCTACACTAATCTTTTGTGCACAAGTTTTATGAGCAATGGAGGATTGTGTTGACGAGCTCTTGAACCTTTTATCAGATTATAAGAAGGTAAAAGAAGAAGAAGAAAAAACTGTAGAAGAAGCTAAAGAGAAGGGTACTTCTGCTGCAGGAGAATCAAGTCATGGAGATAATGATATGAACAAACCTGAAGCGAAGAAAGCCGAAAAGCCTAAAAGAAGAAATTCTCTACCAGATAGTGGTCTAGATCCTGAAGAGGCAACCATTCTCATCTCAATTATCCATGATTAGTTCAGGAGCAAAATCAATAATTACCTGGATTTTGTGGGTTCATCTGGAAACAATGATGATGATGAAGCTTTCCTGTGTAAATGTTCAATGTAATCGTGGTTTTATTTAACCCATCTACTCGTTACATATGAAACTTTTTCTTTCAAAAAAAAAATAATAAAACTAATCTTTTGTGCATTGTAATCCTATATATTCTTTGCATTCCTTCACTATTTACTTCTTGTGCAGGATGGGAATCTTCATTCTTTTGCTTTCATCTAAGCTTGCTTGTGACATAGGCTTCATTTGAGACAATTTTCTTATTATTTTCTAAGCAATTTTTTAGTAAAAATTTTTGTACTAAAAATTACTTTAAAAATAGTAAGAAAAAAGTCTCAAATAAAACTTTGGTCTAGTCATGGAGAGATTATTATGTGCAGAGACCGGACGTAGAACGCCGTTCAGAGACGAATCAGAGTGTGCCACTTCAGCGGTACCAAGCGAAGGGGTGGCATGGCGCATTCTGGTTGGTCTCCGACGACGTTCAACTTCCGCACAGAATAATTAATCCTAGCCATGATAGATGAACTCCCCCTTCAGAATACGAAGTATGGTTGTTCAACTTCTTTTTAGTGATTTTGTGACTGAAAATGTTAAGGGAATCTTCGAGAAGTGATTGTGGGAATTGACATATTATGTGCTAAATCGTTATGATTTCAAATTTATGAGCGCCAACGCCTATAGTATTATTGATACGTCATGCAAAAATTATCTTGATCGGGCACGAATCTCGAGGCAAAAATCAAGTTGGAAACTTCAAAAATTAAATCCGGGAGAACATGAACTCCGATTTCAGCAAACTGATAGTCAAACTGAGCGTCTCGGAAATACAAACCCAACGACACCAAATTCGACCCAATCCGAGCCCAAATGGGTCCAAATCAAGGACTCGAAGCGCTGTTGGAAGGTTCAAATCGCAATTTGAATTACCAAACGGTCTCCAATTTTAACGTGCTTATACTCGAATCGAGCAGCTCGACGAGACGAATCCAAAGAGCCCAAGATCGCCAAATTCTGACATCATTAAGGCCTCCAAATGTCCAACAAACGGTGCATGATAAAAGGATTCGATATCGGCCGTCCATTCAAACCACTCCCAATTCGCCCCTGCTTTCACGCCTATTAACGGGCTATGCCACTCCAGAAAAACTATAAATAGAGCCCTTATTCTACACCAAGGAGACTCAAGTTAAGAGATAGAAGAAGAAGAGAAGAAGGAGGAGAAGGAAGAAGCTCCTCGTCGACCACCGTCGGAGCTCTTCATGCCGCCCGAACACGCCGGGATTCTGCGTGATATTTGGGAGAACGCAGGAATTCTTCCCAACTTCCACATGATGCTGAAATTCTTCCCAATTTGTAACAGAGTTCCCTTCTGACACTAAAACTCCGCCCAAGTAAAGCCGGAGTTCTCCTTTGCCACCAACAGACGTCGGACTTCTACCCGACGTCGAACCTTCACTCTTCGCCAAGTTTCTACCCGACGCCGAATTTCTACCGGTTATCGGACTTCGCTGGACGTCTACGCGAAGATGGATTTCTTTTCATTGTTTGACTTCTACCTGACGCTGTCCTTTTGATCTTCGTCGTCAGACTACAATCTTTCCGACCTCCGTCGCCCGCCGACTACGGTCCTCCTGACTTTTGTCGCCCGCCAAATACAGTTCTTTCGACCTCCGTCGCCCGCCGACTACGGTCCTCCTGACTTATGTCGCCCGCCGACTACAGTCTTTCCGACCTTTGTCGCCCGCCGACTACGGTCCTCCTGACTTACGTCGCCCGCTGACTACAGTCCTTTCGACCTCCATCGCCAGCCGATTACGGTCCTCCTGACTTACGTCGCCCACCGACTACATGCCTTCCGACCTCCGTCGCTCACCGACTACGGTCCTTCCAACAAAACGAACATGTCAATATTGATTCTTTGTATTCATATTATGTAATGTACTCTATAAAATGTACATCAAGCTAAGGCCTTCTCCCAAGGAAGGGTCTCATTTGTAATCGACTGTAATACTAGTGGATTCATTCAAACTGGGCTAGGCTCCGTGGTTTTTCCCCCTTTTCAGGGGTTTTCCAGGTAAAAATTCTTGGTGTCTCATAAATGCTAGACCCTCTCTCTTATCTGATTGCGTGCCGGATTTTTGTACAACGCTAAGACGATAAACTTTATATTTCTCTACCGCCGCGAATGCTCCAGGACGCAACAATTATCAATATAAAGCTCTTATTCAACAATTCTTCTTAAGAAATGGAGGCTTACTTCAAGAAGAAGAAATTAATATGCGATGTACGTTAGCTGTTAGTCTCTTTAATGAATTGAAAATACTGAGCAGGACGCAAATTAGGGAGTTGGTTGAGCAGGTCATCCATCTCCATGTGAGTAACTGTGCCTTCTTTTTGTATAAAAACAATACATAACAGCTACAAAATTCTATTATCAAACCCAAAAAAAAAACTCAGTTAGTAAATAATAATTAAACTTTTTAATTAATTTTAACGTGGCTCGCATACAATTTTATTCATCTATGTTTCTGGCTAAGTCAAGATAATTGTTTTAATAATTTTGATGTTTTTATTGAAATGAATTGGCAGAAAAAATAAAGTCATTAACAATAACATTAGGAGTAATGGTGTCAAAATGAGTCAACAGATCAGATTTGGATCCAACTCAAAATCGATCCAACTTGAATTTGGTTAACTTGTATCTGACCCATTTAATACAACAACAATATCAAGCCTTTTAGGGGTGTCAATATTTTACACGATTTGAAAATCCGATCTGAAAATTCCGGGTTATGGTCAACCTATTTGACAAACGGGTCGGATTTTGGTTCCAATTTTGGCCCATTTGACAAGTCGGGTTAGATTCGGGTCAACCCGCTAACTCTAAGTGGACCAAGGTCTGATTTGATTCCCCCACCCAGGCACAATCCCTCTTTCGTTGCTTCTATACGCCCGCTCGCATGTTGCGCCTATGCCAGTACACCTGCACTCGCAATGTAGGGTTTGCTTTTCCTCCTCTCGTTTTCGCATGCCCGCTCGCGTATCCTTTTACGACGTTCCTTCCTGTCGGGTTAGAAGTCATGAAAGCTCATTGTTCTTTTGTTGGATTAGAAGTAACGATGACGACGGAAGGGAGCTTGCTCGTTGCGAAGCATTTTCTCCCATTCAGGCTCCTCTTCGGCCAAATCTCGCAAGTGGCACCGTGGTTTCATGTTGGGCCAGGTCAACCTTGAAACCCAACGGGTATGGTCTAGGTTCAAATTTCTGATCTGTATGCAAAAATGGTTCACGTTCGGGTCGTGTCAAATAGTAGCGTGTCAATATCGAGTTTGACCGAACCCGACCGCCAACCTAATTTTGACACCTCTAAAGCCTTTATCCTACTATGTGGGGTCAGCTACATGAATCCTTTTCCTCCATTGTGCCATGTAAAGAGTTAAATTCTCATTTAAATATAATAAAGAAATGTCATTAGCACAAATATTGAGGTAGATTAAAGTTGATTTTTTTTTTAAATTAAATAAGGGACCATCTCAACTCTAATTTTTTAAGAAACTTATAATCAAATTGAACGTCTCAATGAGATAAACCCAACGACACCAAAATCAATCCAATATGAGCCCAAATGGGTTCAATTCGGGGGGTGGGGGTGCGGTTGCACATTTAGAAGTTTTCGAAGCATAAATTGGAAAACCAAATTATATCAAAATATAGCATGCTTATAATTGAATCGACCGGCTTGATGAGATAAATTCAATGAACCTAATATCACTTAATTATGACATCATTGAAGCATATAAATGCTTGACAAACCCTCTATGATCAAGAGGATTAATATGAGTTGTCCAATGGACCACTTCGAATTTGCTCAAGATCTTCTCAATATTTACAAGGCATGACACTAAAAAATTATAAATAGACCCCTTTTCCCCATGAAAAAAGGGGGAGCTTCGAACCTTTGGCTAGAGATGGTAGAGAGCTCTGAGGCTTAAAGAATCCTAGAGTTCTATCCAAACACCACCGCTTATGAGTGAACTTCCATTCATAAAAAATCATACAATCATACAAAATTGAATTCATAAAAATTTATGAAAAAATTCAATTACTTTTATTTTACTCGATGAAATTCAGAAATGTTACAATTAAAATCTTCAGAATAATCAGTACGATATTATATAAAAAAAGTTTAGAAGTTCAGTAAATCAGAAGAAAATGCAATAAAATCAGTTGTGGGAAGAATCAAATAGTTTGATTTAAAATATTTGAAAACAGAAATATGATCAAAGTCATTTACCAAAATTTGAGCAAGTTTCCACAAAAATGGTGAAGCGATTTGGTAGCTAAAATTAGCTTTTCTTTTTTTATTATATCTCCTTTTTCCTTCCCTTCCTTCTCTTCCTTATTCAACAAGGCACGACACTGAAATTAGATTTTTCATTTTAAGAAAATCATTTCAGAAATTTGGGTTATTACACGGTTGCAGACTGTCATTGAGCCATAACCCATACTCCGATCGTTGCCAGACCACCACCAATCCTCTGACCGTTTCTAGATTACTGCTTGTCCTCCGACCCCCGTCGTACCACCGCCCATCTTTCAATCATCATCGGGCCACCGCACGCCCACCGACCATCTTTTGTCCACCTATTGCCTACATTCCCTCAAACTATCATCGCCCTCAGACCAATCTCTTATAGCCTACTACGGCCATTCAAACCTCCATTGTCCGGCGACTCTACTATTTCTCTAACCATCGTTGTCGAACTACGGTCCCCCTAACCTTCGTCGCCTGTTGACTACAGTCCCGCCGACCACTTTCTCTCGACTATGATCTTACCGACCAAACGAGTAGGCCAATGCCCTCTTGAGATCAACTCTCATGTCACTGAATCCTTTCAACTCCAACTATGTAATGCGCTCTATATAACGTGTATTTACTACATTGAGCTAACGCCTTCCCTCGGGTAAGAGCCTCATTTGTAATTAACTACAAACACTAGTGGATTCATTTTGGGAAAGTCTTCATGATTTTCCCTTTCAGGATTTTCCACGTAAAAATTATGATATCTCTTATGATTACCGAACCCCTATCTTTTACTTGTATGTGATGAATCTTCGTTCAAAGCTAAGACATTAAGTCATTTATCTCTCTACCGCTACAAATATTCTAGCCCGCAACAAAACTCAACCCAAACAATTGTATATATTAACAGCAATTTAATTACCTAATTAATTAAAGCTATAATTAAATACTTGTAAATTTTTTAAAAAGACAAGCAGTAACAAATAATTAATTACGCAATAAGTTAGTTCTTTAATTAAGACCTTCTAAATTTTTAAAAACTAAACCAAAAAAGCTATATATAGTAAAATATTTTTACTTGTTTAACTAGTTATAACTTTAATTAACTACTTCTAAAATTTTTTAAAAACTCAACAAAAACATATATATGCATTATCAAAAAATTAATTACGTAATTAGTTAAATGGGCTGCATTATTGTTTAATAAAAAAGGGAAATAATTCATAATTATTGATTGTTCTTTTTGTTTCTATATTTATATGAATCATATATTTATTTGATATATTTTTTGTATCTACTTAATAGGTTCCTATATTTATTGACAGTTTTTTTAAACCTATTAAATATATGAATCATAGCAGTAAACTTAGCTACATTCATTCCAATCACTGGAGGTTCTCCTGTGATTAATTGCATCAGATCAACAATAGATAATTTCCTATAAAATAACCCTAAACCCTAAAACTTAAAGGCACCTCTTATAGCCTATTATGAAGGGTAAAAACTATAATTTAAAGTATAATTAATTATAAATAATATAATATTGGGTACTGTCCTATATATATTTAAATGTACGTCATTAGTACTGAAAAATTATTCCGTGAAGTCACCGAACAGCATCCAGAGGCAAATAAAAAAAAAAGAGAAATTATTCAGTACGGTCACCGAACGCCGTCCAGAGGCGAATGAGAACGCTCCATGTCATTTTTTTATTGTATACCACTGTTGTGTACCGCTCGGTACCGGATGATATGACACGTTCTGATTTACCTTTGGACCTTCGGTGACAGCAGAGAATAATTTCTAGTTGTAACAACACCAAGGTTTGCAATATTTCATCTTTATTTCTCTCTTAAGTACGACTAATTTGATTGTGTCCATCTCTTAGAAATCAAAATAATATTTCTCACACAGATGAGATCATATCAATAATATAATGGTTCTAAATAGTTATATTTAGCTACAAATCCTTTCAGCCAAACAAGATCCAGCCATAGTTTTAGAAGAGTGGACACACTCCTTAGATATATTAATCATTACATAAAAATATTCTTCACACTTGCAGTTCTTTCTTCTCGTAATATTAATCATTACATAAAAATATTCTTCACACTTGCAGTTATATTTAGGCACAAATCTCAAGGCATATCAAAGTTAGAAATTTTGAAATTAAAATTGTGACAATTTGAACTTTGATTTCAACAAATTTATAGTTAAATTGAACATCTCAAGGAGACGAACCCAACGACAGCAAAGTCATTTCAATTTGAACCCAAATGGATCCAAATTAAGGAGCTGAAATACATTTGGAAGATTCAAAGGATAAATTAGATGATCAATTGATATCCAAATATAACATGCTTATAGAGTTATAGTTGAATTGAGGGGCTTGATGAGACAACCAACGAGCCCAAGATTGCTTAATTCTGACATCATTTGGGCATATAAATGCTTAATAAAGGCAATATGATTGGGGGAATTAGTAATGGGTTGTTCGATAGAGCACTCAAAACCTGCCTTGGATCTTCTCCATATTTATAAGGTGTGACACTCACAAAAATCTATAAATAAAACCCTATTCTCTACATGATGGGGGCTTGGCTAGAGATTGCAAAGAGCTTCAGAGGCTTTGAGGATCCTAGAACTCTAAATAAGCACCATCGCCGGCGAACCCTCGTCGACCGTCGCTAGACTTCCATCTGACCAACATCGAACCAACACCCGGCCGCCACCCGCCACGAGACTTCCACCCGGACGCCGACTGCAGCCAGACTTCCGCTCAACCATCATCGGACCACCGCCTAGTCACCGATGGCTGCCGGACTTCCACGCAAGTTAACGACATCAAGCAACGTTTTGATGAACAATCTCAGATAGGTCAAACATCCATAGTGGATTCCCTCAACCTTTTTCACACATGTTTGCACCATCAAGCAATGCTTTGAAAAAAAATCTTGGATAGATCAAACATCCATTGTGAATATCTTTCAACCTCTTCCATATAAGTTAATGTCATCATGTAACGCTCAGACAAAAGATGGTGTTAAAATATTTGGGCATGTCAACGATGTAACTTAAATTATGTTAACCACTACATAATTCAAAGAATCAATCACAATGGCTTTCACCGAAAACATTTATGATTCTTTGTTCATACATCAAACCAATTAAACCAACTCACCAAACATGCAGAAATACAATGCTGCACGTAAATAGAATAGTATATTCACAAGAAGCCGCAACACCATTCCAACCACGATTATATAGTACCATCGCATATATTACAAGAGATAAAGCAGTTAAAACTAACCAAATAGAGAATGAAATTCGATCAACTCAGCGGCTGTTGGTGTACTGCCACCTCTGGTTGTCAGTCTTAAAACCACTGTGGAAGTCGAACTACCTCTATCTGCTTTTGGACAACGGCTCCTTAGGGCATATCCAACCGAACTCCAACCGCTTGAATGGCATCCCTGGCCAACTCCAGCCGAACAGCAAATTTTCTGCTATTTGGCTGCGGGTGAATAGTGGGACGCCAATATTGGCGTTGCACTATTCATCTCCGCCATTTTTACCTCTCAACCGAACTTGACGCGGGGAAAAAGAGAAGACTGTTACTTGCAAAAGTGTGAAAAGTGGAGTTCGATTGGAGATGAATTGCGGCATTTTGTAGTTTCACGGCATTTTGGAGTGAAGAATGAGATTTTCTGTTGGAGATGCTCCGAACTCCAACCGCTTGAATGGCGTCCCTGGCTAGCTCTAGCGGAACCGCAAATTTTCCGCTATTTGGCTGCGGGTGAACAGTGGGACGCCAATATTAGCGTTGCACTGTTCATCTCCGCCGTTTTTACCTCTCTACCGAACTTGGCGCGGGAAAAAAGAGAGGACTGTTACCTGCAAAAGTGTGAAAAGTGGAGTTCGATTGGAGATTAATCGCGGCATTTTGTAGTTTCACGGCATTTTGGAGTGAAAATGAGATTTTCGGTTGGAGATGCTCTTAGGCTGCATCCAGTGGTATCAATTTTGGGTCACGGGTCGGGTTCAGATCAAACCCGGAACTGAGGACCATAACTTCAGCGAATGAGTGGGCTGCCCAATATATTAAAGATATTCACTTGCATTTATTGTTAGGCTGCATCCAATATGCGATGTACATTATCTGTTTGTTTCTTTAATGAATTGAAAATACTGAGCAGCACGCAAATTAGGGAGTTGGTTGAGCAGGTCATCCATCTCCATGTGAGTAACTGTGCCTTCTTTTTGTATAAAAATAATACATAATAGCTACAACATTTTATTATCAAACCAAAAAAAAAAAAAAAAATCAGCTAGTAAATAATAATTAAACTTTTAAGTTAGTTTTAACTAGGCTCACATGCAATTTTATTCATCTTTGTTTCTTGCTCAGTGAGGAGATTTTTTTTAAATAATATTTGATGTTTTCATTTGAAATGCAATGACAGAAAAAAAAAAAGAACTATCATTCACAACAACATTAGCATTTAGGAGTAGAGGTGTAAAAATGGGTTAATACCTTGAGTTCGGGTCCGACCCAAAATTAACCTGTCTTGAATTTGATCAATCCGAATCCGACCTATTTAATAAATAGATAAAAAATATAAGTCTGAACCCAACATGTTTATTAAACATGAAAAAATATAGAACCCAACATGCTAACAATTTGAATAACTCAAATATGACCCGATAACTTGTTTTGATTCTAAATTTTTTTAATAATAGATTTTATATTAACTAATAAAAATAAAACAGTCATATTATTAAATAAATAAAATTAAACAAAAAATAATTTAAACGAGTCATTTCGGGTTGGCGGGTTAACCCAAGCCCAACCCAGGTCAGGATTTTGGACCCAACCCAGCTCGTTTATTAAACGGGTAAACCTAACCATAATTTTTTGGGTCTGTTTCAGGACGAATTATTCGTCCGGTCACCGGACGTCCGAACATCCAATCCAGATGCGCCACGTCACCTAAATATATTGGGACCCAGTGTATTTTGGTGATGTGGCGCATCTGGATTAGTTTCCGGACAAATCCGAACACCGGACGTAATAATTTGCCCTATTTCAGATGAATTTGACGGGCCGTGCCATTTATTACACCCCAAATTAGGAGTCAAGCTACTAAATGCTGGAAGTTCTTCATAATACTCTAGTTAATTAGCAGGGGTAGTAAAATTTGATTTTGAGCTAATTTAGTGCTGGCTCAAAATAAACTCATAGATCAAATGATTGGATTACTAGCTGGTTCAGCTTGTATATCCAACATAGAACCCCCTATCATCACAGCTATCCTTGATTCAAATAATCACATATATATCACCCAACCAACAAAGAACCATATCATAAAAGGCATGAGAAATATCAATAAAAAATCCACCAATTAACTAAATGAGTAGAATCATAAAAAGCCACCAATAAAATAACATATCCCATGAATTATAAATAAAAATTAATATCAATTACTCTTTAAATAGGACAATCCAATTTTATCAATATTAATTAGACATTTAAGTGGAAGAAGGACGATAAGACCTATAAAACTAGGGCTGCAAGCGAACCAAACGTTCGACGAGCTACTCGTTGTTCGGTTCGATTAAAGCTCGTTTGTGATCGTTTAATTAACTAAACAAACAAACTTGAACAATATTTTAAATACTCGATTCTTAAATAAACAAACTTGAACACTAATGTGTTCAGCTCATTTATGTTCGCGAACAACATCATTTGAAGTTCGTGAACAAGATCGACATTAAGCTCTATAAGAAGCTCGATCAGTGTTCGATTTTGAACTCGTGAATAAGCTCGATAAAAATAAATAATATTTGACTATAAAATTATAAATATAAATAATTATTGCCTTTGTTACCTAGACAATTGCTTTTATTATAAATATGTTTGTTTATAGATATGTTCATGAACGTGTTTGTTTTATAGTTAAAAATAATTCGTTAAATATGTTCACGAACAAGCTCGATAAGCACTAAACGAACGAACATAAACTGAACATGAACCGAACATGAACACTCATAAATTTAAATGAACCAAACATGAACACAAACAATAAAGCTCGAACAAACATGAACCAAACTTGAACAAGCTGATATTAAATGAACACAAACATGAACACTCCAATACTCGGCTCGGCTCGGTTCGTTTGCAGCCCTATATAAAACTCATACTTGTATTAGGATTAAACACCAACATGCAGTTCACCTTGATATTTTGGTCAGGAGCTTCGGCTACCAACCAAAAGATATTGGGTTCGAGCCATGCATTGCATGATTGATATGCGTAAGGCTTTGCTTGGGACGACTTTCTTCTTGTTTTCTAAAATGACTTTTTAGTACATAAATTTCTTGAAATTTTTATACTAAAAAGCTGTTTTAAAAAACAATGCAAAAGGTGTCCCAAACGAATCCTTAGTTTGTCATAATTGACATAAATGCCCCCGCACCCTAGGGGTGTCAATATTGGACCCGACCCGAATCCGACCCGAAAATTTTGGGTTCGGATTGACCGAACCCGAAACGGGTCGGGTTCAGGTTCAATAATTTGACCCGTTTCAAAAATCGGGTCGGGTTTACCCGTCAACCCGAAATAGACCCTTTTTTGACCCGGGAACCCGAGATTTACCCGTTCTTGACCCGAAAAAAGGAGTTTGACCCAAAAATTGGGCCCGAAAACTAGCAGTTTTTTGTCCGAATCGGGTCATTCGGGTCGGGTTGACCCGGACCAGAAGCGGGTCGGGTTCGGGTTCGGAAAACTGACCCGTTTACAGAAACGGATCGGGTTCGGGTTGACCCGAATAGTACCGGGTCAGTTTCGAGTTCGACCCGAACCCAACCCGTGACCCGAAATTGACACCCCTACTGCACCCTTAAGAGCCGCTATAGAAAGCAAATTTCTAAGGCTTTGTTTGGGGCAACTTCCTTATTGTTTTTTAAAATAGCTTTCTAATACAAAATTTAGAATTTTTGTACAAAAAATTTATTTTAGAAAGCGATAAGAAATCCGTCCCAAATAAAATCTAAGACAAATTTTTTTTAAAACACAGAAAAAGTACAATCAAATAGAAAGTATGATTGATATTAAAGGAAAGCAATAAAAAAACTATCCCAAACAAAATTTTAGCTTTAATAATTTAATTGTATAATTTATTAGTATATTCAGTGATTAATTTTGAACCGTAAATACTTAAAACTTCAACAGTACAAATGTATATATCTTACTATTAAAATTATGCGAAACAAATAGTTTATTTGAATCATTCTGTTAACTCAATAGCACTGCACATGCCTGCATAATTTTAAATACAATTTCGATCACGCAATAGCATGTGAACAGACCAATCATGGTTCATGAATAGCTGAAAATTCGAAAGACCTGAAATTTATCCACTGTAAAGGTTTTTAAATTTTAAACTCTGAGAAGCTGAAGCGTGAAAACCATCTCCGCTCCCTCTGTTTATTTTTGCCTTAAAAGCTACAGCACATTGCCCTCTCGCCTCGCCTCACCCCGCCCCCGCTCCGCCCCGCCCACCGATATCACGTTCGGACGTTCTTTGAATACTAACAACGACCAACTCTACGGCGAGGTTGCTTATCTCCGGCGACAGCTGGATCGCTATCTCACACGGCGTGCGGGATTTTGGAGGGAGCCGATTCGCAGCTATTGGTACAAGGTCGAAATATCTTTTTCTCTCACAGTCGCTCTTGAAATATAATATAAATTATTGCTTTTTCCCAATTCGCGATTAAAAGTTCAGGCGACTGCATTTTATTCTTATTTCTAGGAATCCAATGTGTTTTGTTAATGAATTTGAATTTTGTGAGGGATAATGAGATCCGTAGCTTTGTGGAGTGATGGTTCCTTGTAGATTTGTTCACTTGGGGATAGTGCTCCTTCTATCTTTTTTATCTATCTTTCTTTATGGAAAGCTAGGATTTCTCCTAATTATTTGGCTTTGGAAAAGGTATTGAGCTTTGGGCTTCCACGGGTGCGTATTTTTCTCGGATTGCCTTTTGTTATTTATACGTAATTTGTTGCGATAATTTTCATAAGTTTGTCCAATCAAAACCTGACTTTTCTTTCCGTATAATTTGTTCGTTTTTTTACCCCGCTAAGAGAGAGGAAAGGAGGAAAACATAAATGATGATAACCGATCCTGTTTCCTCAAGTTCTTTCAACTTTTGTAACTTTACAGTATAACTATTTTCTTATGCCGAGTTTCCTCTCCCTACGTCACTTTATGCGCTATCAAAGCATCTCAATGAGGAATTGCAGTCTGATTCATATCGTGATTTCAGTTAGGTTGATATGCTACAACTGTAGAGCTCTTCTGAAGTCTTTAATATGAAGATGCTTTCCATTGTAAGCTTGTTGGGAGATGCTAATTAGTGATATCTTCTGATTAAAATATTAATTTTGGGTTGGAATACACCATTACTGTTGATCTATTTTCTGATTATTCTCCAGGTTGAATGATGAATGGAAAGAAGCCATTGTTTATAAACGAAGATGGATCAATACGTTTGACTTGAGCATAAGTGTGGTTAGAACAAAGCTGCTCGTGGTTTTTTTTTGTAAGCACTATATCTTTTCTGCAAAAAAAAAAAAAAGCGACTCAGGGATTAAACTCATGGTAATTGTAATCCTATATTTTCTTTTCATTTTGCGAATTTCCTTGTTCTTTCCATATTTATTTTAATGCAGTTCTACACAATAAACTAATGCAATAATTATAGTTGTTAAATTTGAAATCGTTTGGTTTTTCTTCAACTAAATTTTTATGACGCGCTCTTACTATGTAGATAAAAGACTTATAATATAGAAAGAATGTGAGATTTTGTGAAGAAAGTAATTTATTTACTTGGTTTTCCGTTAGCTGCACATTTATCTTAGTTCAGAACTGTGAAATGTCATCCAAAAGGCTTTATATATATTTTGTGATCAATTTGATGATAGGTAATTATTAAGTCATGGAAGAGTGCTAGGAAGAAGCCAAGTGAGGCTCCTATTAAGATGCTAATAGCACAGGAGTGGTCTAGTGCATTTGAGTCGAAAGAGACATCTCCTGGTGTTGTTGCAAAGTTGATGGGTCTGAGTAAACTGCCAATTCAACAAAAAGTTCAAAATTCAAAAAGAAAATTGCAAGAGATTGATTCACATGACTCTTTGAATAGATCTCCCCAGGACTATTGGCTGTCGAAAGATTGTTCTTGTAATCATCAGACACACTATAGGAATGAATCTTGCATGCATGAGAAGTGCAAGGATGTGTATAAAGTAAAGCAACATCTTTCATCAAATAGTCAAGTCAAGAATCATTATCTACTACATGAAGACCGTCATGATAATTTGATGGAGAAGAGAATGGCTCTTGTGCACGAAAAGTTCATTATAGCAAAAAGACTAGCTACTAATAAAAAATTTATCCAATCAAAAGAGTTCAAAGATGCTCTTGAGGTTTTTAGTTCAAATAGAGATTTATTTCTTAGATTTCTTGAAGAACCAAACTCTTTGATTTCCAAACAACTTAAGGAAATTCAACAAATTATTTCTTTGGGATCCCAGACCAAGCGTATTAATATTTTGAAGTCAACCACATCATTTGATTCATATCATGACAAATCTACGAGCAAAGATAGATGCGCATGTGGTGAAGAGATCAAAAGAAACATTGATGTACACGGCTGGAGCTCTAGCTTGTCTATTCCCAAGGCTGAAACTAGATCTCAGCCCACAAGGATTGTGGTTCTAAAGCCTAGTCCTACAGCGATTCATGAAACAAAAGCTAATATGGCCTCTAACGTTGCCGAATCAGCTCAAGAAAGTAGACACAGAAGTGGAAATTTGAGAACTGATGATGATATAAGATCAAGAGAAGTAGCTATCGAAATCACTCGGCAAATACAAAAAGATATGACAAGTATGCAGAAGGATGAGTACCCGTCAACCGCATTTTCCTCTACTTTATATCAAGCTGATCACAGTAAACTTACTAGGCTTGAAAATGATTGCAGAGAAGAAAGGGGCAGTAACTACAGTGATTCTGAGTTGGTGACTCCAACTTCACCGAATTCTTGTGCCCATGTAAAATCAATCAATCCAACCGCTGCAACATCCTGTAGCAATCAATCCTACTCAGCTGAGTCAATACAGAGACAGGAAGCCAAGAAACGACTCTCAGAAAGATGGGAGATAGCAACATCGAGTGACAATAGTCATGAACAAGCAGATATAAAAAAGATCTCAAGTACCTTGGGTGATATACTTGCCAATCCTGAGGTGAAGAAAGAAGAAGAGGTGGTTGATAGGCTTGCCATTTCACCTTGGGTTTCCTGTGATCAAGTACAGGACGCGAGGATTGCAGGGACATTTTTACCTACAAGTTGGATGCAAGAATCCAGTGAGGACTGTCTTAAGAACATTACAAGGTTGAAGACTCTTCCTGCTTCTGAATGCCATAAAAACATTTGTGAGAATGACAAAATTTTTTGTACATCATCAAGCAAATCTATTCTTCTCGAAGAGTCTTCAAATTTGAAAAAAGGGAAATCTTTTAAGGAGAAAGTTTCAAGTTTATTCTTCTCCAGGATGAAGAAATTAGTGAAGGATAAGCACAAACTATATACTTCAGTGAGTTCTGATGGTAGTTTCCATGCAGCCAGTTATTCATCTATAAAAGATGGCAGGCTATCAAAATCTTCCCATGATGGTTTATTTGATGAGGATACTTCAAAAACTTTGGAGGAAGATTTTTTCCAGGTTTCATCTCCTCCTGTCTCAGTCAATTTTACAGAAAGGCATGGGAATGTCCCCCTTAAGGTGAGCCATATTCACCCCTTCAATTTTAGTATTTTGTACTTGTTTCTGTTAAAACCGAATCATTTCTTTTCATAAATCAGCCTTTGATCATGACTTTTAACTGCTTCTTCTTCTTCTGTTTTTTTTTTCCAGGGCATTCGCTCGATTGAGAAACTTTGGAAATCTGAAATCTCCAAAGAAAATTTCAGTCAACATAGCCCCATTTCAGTCCTAGAAAGGCCATTCCAAGAAGAATTTTCTATTAGTTTCTCTCATTCTTCTCAACATGCAATCACTGACCGCACGGGTAAGCATTAGTAGATTGATTACCTGAGCTTTAAATTTAGAGGTTCTTATCCTTCCACCTTCTAATCCCTCTTTTTCACGAGTTGCAGAAACACTCTCCAGATCCCCACTCATTGGTTCAGTGAGCCGTTCAACTTATTCAGAGAACGCACACTCCGTAAATATAGCAGCACAAAACTCCCTAAAGCTTTCCAAGCTTTTCTCCAAAGAAGATAAAGAGGAAGAACAACTTAGTTTCATCCTTAAGTTAATTTCATCTTCAAACTTAGCAAATGAAAGCTCCACCACAGTATTAGCCAAATCACACTCTCTGGATTGTCCATTAGATCCAATTCTGCTTGATGACTTGTTGGAAAGGGAAGGAGAAGAAACCAAATACAGAGAAAAGCGTTCGAACCAGAAGCTATTATTCGATTATGTCAGTTTCTCCCTTAAAGAAATTGGATATTCTAGTTTAGTTAACGCATATCCATGGTCCACAACAACTACTATGGCTCGAATGAAAACTAATCCTACAGTGACAGAAGCAGTTTTGTGCCGTGTGAAGGACTGCTTTTCTGAGGAAGAAATTTGTACATCAGCTGGAAATAATAAGCAATTTGTGGATTATTTGGTGAAGAAAGAGGTGATAAGAAGTGGATTGGCTGAACCCATGTGGTTGGAAATGGATGATTTTGGCAAAGAGATTGGTGAAAAGATGCTTGACGAGTTGTTTGATGATGCATTAGCTGACCTAATTGGGTGTTGTTTGTGCTGAGTTTTGTCAAATTTTTTTCTCTTTTTTGTCTTCTTGTACATAGTGATAGTTTGGTACCTCTTAATATTGCCATATATAGGGCAAATTATTTGGTGGGGAGTCCGGACTCTAATTAAATTTGTATACGTGTAATACAGACATGCGGATATTTATTATGCTTTTTGTAAGGAAATTTTTTTTAAAATTTAAAACGTATAATTTGCTATCATTTTGCTGCACTTTCACTTTTGTTGAGTTTTTGCAGTCGTTGCACTTTTGATGTGCTTTCACTTTGATGTGCATTTGCTGTGCTTTTATTTTTGCTGCCATTTAACGAAAAATAAAATGATCTAAAAAATGAAATCCAATTAAATCACTCCACGTGTACAAATTCAATTGGAGTCCGGACGTAGTGCTACGTCTGGACTTCTTCGCACCAAATAATTTGCCCATATATAGACTATGAGTTTATAGTATGTTAGATTTGTCTAGCTGTATTGCATGTGTATCCGTTTGGCTTTCTATTGTTTTACTTGCAATTATTTGGCATTTGCCTTGGTTTTTAATGTATATATAAGTAGCTTTACAGCTGCAGCTGTATGCTGATTTGATGAACTACTTCAATTATTTCTATCGGAATATTTTTAATTCTGTAAATTAAAATGTGGCTCTTTATTCACACACGACAAAATAACATATTTGATTTGTATATTTTACCCATTTATTTTATTTTAGGATAGAATAATTTATCTCCAAGCGATTTATTTAATAATATGGTCGTTATTATATGTAAGAAAACAATGTACGCAAAAGCAGTTGGCCAATATAAAACTTGACCAATATAAAACTTTTATTAACGTGAAATAAGGATAAAGTTCTTGGACAAGATGGTTCATAGAGTAATTTTATAAAAACAATGAGTAGGTGGGGAAATTATTGCGTCCAGTGTCCTGATTCGTCCGGACATCAATCCAGACGCGTCACGCCATCAAAATACACCGGATCCAGTTATATTTGGGTGACATGGCGCATTTGGATTGGTTGTCCGGACGTCAAGTGACCAGACACAATAATTCGTCGAGTAGGTGGGAGTGCGATTACAATGAATAGTTGTTAACATAATTTAAGTTACGTTGTTGACATGCCCAAATATTTTTAACGCCATATTTTGGAAGCTTGGTCCAGGTGATTGAGATTTGATTTTGGATGACTTTTTTACTGTTTTTTAAAACAATTTTTTAGTACAAAAATTAAAAAATTTGTATTAAAAAACTAATTTTAAAAGCGGTAAAAAAATCGTCCCAAACGATATCTGGAATGGCTTTCTTACTACTTAAAGTAATTTTTCAGCATCTAAATAAAAATTTGCTTTAAGAAGCAGTAATAAATCCATTCCAATTTTCAAACAAAACCTAATAGAAAGAAAAAGATAATTTTCAGTTATGCAATGTTTTGTCCTGAGATATAATTTAAATAAATGGCATAACATATATTGCAAAGTCACCACATAACAAATGTTTTATAAAGAAGAATGTTGTAATTTAACTAATGTCAATTCATTTGGATTATAACTTTGAAAAAGTAATAGGCAGCTTGAAATTACTCAGACAAAATAGCCATATGAAAAAAAAAACCTGAACTTAACATTTGGTCATATAACTATTTGTTTTATGCGAAAAATAAACATATCTATCTTCAACAACTTTATAATTAATTGATGGCAATGACAATTTAATGACAATAGCAAACAAAGTACACAAATCCATAATGGCACCAAAAAATTTGATGTGTGAGTGCATAAGAGAAAAAAATAGATGATCAAATAATAATAATAATAATAATAATAATAATAATAATAATAATAATAATATTATTATTATTATTATTATTATTGTTTTTGGAATAGGGATATCTACTTATTGTCACTCCTCCAAAGGGAGTGCTTGACGGCGTAACTAATCATTCGGCGAAACATAGCGAAGCCACCCACCGTCATCGGGCCCACACTTGCTTTGCCCTGCTAAAAAGACAAAGCCGTAGTAGAGGGGATTCAAACCCAGGAGGGAAGATTCTCAACCGAGCTCGCCCACCAACAACCCTAAGCCTCAGTGGGTATCAATTTTAATTATTAGATTTATTTTAAGATGAATATTATATAAATATTCGTTGATTCAATAATTTTAATATTCAGCTAACCAAAATTTGATAATAATGTTCTTATCCAAAATTCTTTGGAAGGACATAAGTGATCTCATCAATACAAAGCTACAAACCGTATCAGAAAGACAAGGGAGCTATCCGCGGGGGCCATGAATGCAGCCTAAGGAGCTGTGGTCCAAAAGCAGATCGAGATAGTTAGGCTTCCACAGTGGTCCTAAGACTGACAACCAAGCTTGGCTGCCATTGATGTAGAACTCTGTTTTCTCCCACGAAAAGAGGAATCAAAGAATCAATCACAATGGCTTTCACCGAAAACATTTATGATTCTTCGTTCATACACCAAACCAAATCAACTCACCAAACATGCAGAAATACAATGCTTGCACGTAAATAGTACAGTATTCACAAGAAGCCACAACACCATTTCCCACCACGATTATATATTACCATCGCATATATTACAAGAGATAAAGCAGTTAAACTAACCAAATAGAGAATGGCATTCGATCAACACAGCTGCTGTTGGTGTACTGCCGCCTTTGGGTCCCCAGCATTGTACGAGATATGGTTTGGGTTCAGTCCATACTGCAACCAAAATAGAAGGTAGTAGAGGATGAGAAGGAGAGGTATTGCTAAAGGATTCATAGGACCAGCTGGGTTGATTTGTGTTACACATAGAAGAAAAATATTAATACTGATTATAACTATTGCATTAATAGGTTGGGGGCTCCAACTAAATTATGCGGTCATAAAATTTCTGGTTTTGGAAAATAAGCAAAAAAAGTTATGCATATTTTTATTTTTGTTTACGTTGAACTTCTAATGCTTCCTTTGGGACAACTTTCTTCTTGTCTTCTAGAACAACTTTCTAGCACAATAAAAAACAGTTTTAGAAAGCAATAAGAAAGCAATTCCAAACAAAACCTAAATTGCATGAGGACCATAACTTCAGCGAATGAGCGGGCAGCCCAAAATAAAAGAGAAAAATCAAGATAGAAGCTTCGTTTGAGACGGCTTTCTTATTGCTTCTTAAATCAGGTTCCTAGTACAAAAAAATTAATTTTTGTATTGGGAAGCTGCTTTAAGAAACAGAAAGAGAGCCAACCCAAACTAAACAAGAGTTGATAAATCAATCTATTAAGAGTTGAAAGATGGCAGGCAAAATCTAGATTCTTCAGAATGAGCGCATATAACACTAGAGTTCAAATAATATTTTCCAACCAATAAGTTCTATGGTTGAAATATGATGGAAAAGTTTGTAGTTGCTTGTTAAAATATACTAAAAACATTAAAGATCTTCACTTGCATGTATGTATGTATGCATATATTGACGCATACAAATTTATGCATGTGCGTGCAATGGTATGCTTGTGTGCAAGGATGCATACATTCATGCCAATTGGATTAAAAAAATAATAAAACTAACAGGATGATGTATCCATTCTTATACATATTTAAAATCAATTTTAGCCCAAATAAGTTTCCATGCATAATTTAAAATAACACTGCAGAAAAAAATAAATAGTTACAATGCTACAGCAGCACACAATATCATCACTAATTGCTAGCCTTATTGAGACTAATTTGACTGATTTTGTGAATACTCAATCTCTATTCAATCTTGTTGAAGCTTACTTTAAGGGTTCCATAAGTTCTAATCCTGTCATCTTCAATCTACTCTTCCTTCTTTCTAGACCTTCCAGTCTAATTTTATCCACCCAACTTAATTGTGCATTTTTTATCCTCCATTAACATGCAAAATATCACCAAAATCTATTTTTTACTACATTGACTTCCATTAACTCATATAACTTCCCTCATTTGACAGTTTCACAATTCATATTTTCTAGTTTTTTCGAACATTCATTTTAACATTCTTATTTCTCCTTCACTTAACTTATTGTTCCATCATACATAGCTATAGGACCTTTAAAATAGCTTTTAACATAACACCACTTTGTCTTAATGTGCATGAAATCGGCTCTTGCAGCGCTCAATAAATCTCACAGGAAGGAAAAGCATCGTATGAAATTTCTCTTTTTTATACTTTCAATTGATTACCTTCGTTCAAAAATTGGCTCCAAATTTGATCTTCTTAACATAATCCTAATTGATTTTTTCAAATCGAAGGGGTCTAGTTTAATCTTTGCATTAGCCAACTATTCATTTCCATATCCTATTTTAATGCAGAAACAAGTTTCAATTCAACCTGTCTTGTTGATTTTAAATATGAAGGGCATTCCAGTCATTTAACTTCTTCAACCCTTGTCTTCCTGGTCCGTGTAAAGCTAATGCAAAGAAGAGAGAGAGAGAGAGAGAGTGACAAATGGAGGGTGGTGGATTGCCAGAGAAGTTAATAATAGAGAAGAGGGGTAGTAGAAAAGGAGATTAGAGTGGAGAGTGGGAAGAGATGGGACTTGGGCCAATGTATGTACTACATTTTTTTTATACAAATAAAAATATCATAATTTAACATGAACTAAAAAAATTCAGGCCAGTGGGGGCACTGGGATTGTGACTCCGCCGCTGATTATCCCCCAAAATTTTATTATATGACTAATAAGTTTGAATTTCTTATAATTATTATAATCATAAATTTCAAATTTACTCTTAACTATCAGTACACACAATTTTCTTCTCCTTTACACAAGTTTTAAATACTCTATTGAAAAAAAATTGTTAACAAAACTACTCTAGTACATCCCAGAACGCTAAAATCTTAAAAAGTATTCATCCGTACAAAAAACTGTATCTTTAAACATCTTTTTAAACTTTATGCAACTAAAACTTGGTTAGATCAATCTTACAATATATTTCAAGATTCTAATTCGTACTGCTTTCTTAAAAGTACTTAGTCATTAAAATCTAACATAACATTTTTCATTTCAACTTTTGTTGATGTCTTCATATTTAACATTTTAAATAATACAAAAAATATGATAAATTGACGAATCCCATTTGCTTAACTTTGAAACTTAAATACTTCTTCGAAAAATGTTGACCCTTGCACATCAGAACACACAAAAAGAGGAAGAAACCGGCTAATTAAGCGACACGTGCGTCGACCGGCGTATTACTTGAAGGGCCAAATAATCTCTAATTGCCGAATGGACTGTGCCGTTGTAATTAGGATGTCAAATTCCCAAAAGGGAGAATCCCTCGCAATCAAATCGAACGAGATCGGTCAAAAGGGACAAAGAGGCACCAGAAATTGATGTGCGACATTGCCCTAACGACGTTCGATCACAAAACGGACTTCGTCGTTGCACTCAGAACGTCATCAATTCTCAAAAATCACTATTTATTTGTTCAATTAAAGTCGCGCAAAGAAATCTGCGCGCATTATGAAGCAACGACTCGCAAATCAAGAAAATTGACGCACGATGTTGCCTAAACTATCCGATCGAAAAACGGACTTCCTCGTTGCATTCGGGGCGTCATCAATACCCAAAGTGAATTATAATCTTGTCCTACAAAATTTGTCCAGCAAAATTTGCAAATTTTGAATCAGCAGTGCACAAATCGATAAATCGACATGCAAATATCAAGGCATGCAAATTTATGTTTCATTCCTATAATTTTAATAGTGATAATATCATTAATATTGTAATGATATTATTATTATTATATAAATTAGTTAAAATAAAATCAAACCAAAAAAATCTTACCTCGTTTCCGCCTTGATGCTGGCTCTGATCAAATCCCCGAAATCCAATTAAATCCTCGCACGTCTACTCGGGTCTGTTCCTGTAAATCATGTAGCTCACCTCAATCAAATGCCACCCTCGTCGTTAAAACGGAGCTGAAGCTTTGTGTTATGTTCTTCGGTTTTTCTTCCATGCTAAAACGAGCTTCCTGTTATTTCCCTTCCTCGTAGTTGAACAACCCGCTCTCATCTCTTTCTCTTTGTTCGTCTCCAACACCTACTCTGACGCCGAAGCCAGCCCGATCTCTTCCCTTAATTTGCATATATCAACCGAATACTTCCTCCCCCATCACATTGTTGTACCGATCGTTCGAACCCGACACCAACAATGCCTGGATCAGTCGTCTACACCTGCTCTAGCCCCGATCTCCTACACAACACCTCTCATCAACTCCAATCGACCCAACCCACAACCTAGCCAATGCTGCCAGTGCCAACAACCCAATTTCTTCCTAGCCGCGACCTTGACCCGTCCGAACTCCATAGCAAGCGGACCCTTCGAACTTTCCTCGAGGCCGATTCCTCTTCCTCTTGACGCTAAAGCATACCTAATCTATCCTCCCTGCACTCCACCTCCACACCTGCTGCTTCGTTTCACACCCAAATAGCCCAAACATCAGCCCATTTTAAAAACCCACTAAACCTCTTCTCTACCACAGACCTGAAGCCCATTCCACCTACACATCAGTGGCCCAAAGTCCACTCCATTCAATCCTCTCCAACTCATCAACAACCCACTTAACTAGATCCAAAGCCCAGACAGTAAGATTCTTTATTCATTTTTATTGTTTTTTTTTTTAATTCCTTTTTATTGTTAGTATCAATTATTATTGATAAATAATGTAAGTAATACTACTAGTATTCCTATTATTTAATATTGTTAATTATTCATATTAGTAATATTAATCTTAGATATACATATATGTATGTATGCACGCATAATATAAAAATTTAAAAAAAAAGAGAGGACTTTGTGTACTTTTTGACTTCATCAGCATCATCGTCGTCACTGCCAGTCCTCACGAAGGTATAATTTTTACAACTCGTAATCCTGCATTCGGCGTTTGCGATGTGCCGACAACCCCCATGCACGCTTTTCTTAGCGTCGTGGGAGGGAACTCGATGCATCGTTTACGACGAAGCAGACGAGCCTTATGCAAGTTTTTCTTAGCATGGTGGGACTATAAATACCCGTATGCGCCTCAGTGCAGGCGGGGAAAGACTTGTGCGTCTTCAAACAGGTACCTCCAAAGACACATGTATGTTTTTCTTAGCGTGGTGGGATTGAACACCACAGAAGCGGTGTTGATATACCAGCACCAACGAAAGAAGCTACTAATGAATGTGATAATCCAATAAAAAGCTCCGGAGGAATGTTATAATTCATTAAAGGAACAATATAATTAAAGTTAACAAATTCATTATGCATGTTGCAGATCGCTCTCAAAGGCGACAAAGAACTTGCAGTGAACAAATCTTCAAAAACGAACTTGCAAGTCGATATACCAAACTCATGCAAACACAACTCACTCACAAGTGATAATGAAATTCCATGCATTGGGTGACTTGAAATAACTGCAATAACTACAAGGATGTGCAATGAACATGAACTCGACAGTCGACGAGCAATAAAAAAAAGTTAATAGTGGACGCCCAATCAGTAGTCAATAACCACTCATAAATGAATATATCGACTCGCATGCAAATGACGACAAACAATGTGTACTATTAACACAAGCCTTGCAAGGAGACGTAGTAGTCTCTATTATATCCACCTGTAGATATTTATGAAAGATTTTAGATGGCTGAGGACACTACAGCTTGTCTACAAGTGACTGCAAAAGGATTACCATGCATACAACGATTAACCTGTAGGTGATGATGAATAACATGCGGTAGACTCTAGATTATCCTTGCAATCAATAATAGGTGACCATTAGGCAAATACATTGATCCCTCTGCAAGCAAGAATGGGAGACAAAATAGTAAATGCAAGCTCCTACGAGCCGTTGTAGGAGACCCGTATCTTGCACAATACACTACTTACGATGCAAATAAAAAAAATAGTAGCAAGAACAAGATAACTATAAGCCAGCATAGATGCTTGTGGTGAATACAGATATCTACCTGCACGAAGCAACTAATGACCGTAGCATGACGTCATGCCAGGATCCGCAACATGCATACAACTGACAGAAACCGCGTGCAAATTCTCAAGTGGAGCCTTATGCATTTCTCAACAACAACTCATCTACATGAAGCAGCAAACAACTTATGAAGTAGCATTACGCCACCGGATCCACAACACTCGTATGAGGGGACAGAAGGCGTCTACAGGCTTTCAAGTAGAACATTACGCAGATTTAAACAATAATCGCCAGCACAACTGGTCAGTGCCAAATATTTTAAAATGTCCTCTTGCATGCTTTGCAACATGTAGAGCTTTACATAAACATGAAAACACTTGTGCAAATGCGTATACACATATGCATATATGACTTACATATCCGTTGTATATGTATGACAATCGTATAACTGCATCGTATAAACTAAATGCAAAATCATATAATCGCATGGGCCCCGACGAGCGTGTTACCTCATAACACATGTGACGTCTGAGGATGCTGCGAGGGTCAATAAGTGAGTTCAAACCCGATCCTTCTACGTGGGTTAATAGGAGTCGACGCGGTTCAAATTATCGAACACATATATGTTTATGGCACAGACCGAGATATTTGTTTTATACGCTCACATTAGGCCTTGAAGGTTTATATTAAAAAAAATTCACCAATAAAAGGCACAAAGCTGACAATGAACCCGATCATCTATCAACAATTAGACAAAATCGACAAGGTTCAATGGATAATTATAAAAATACCCCCTAAATACCCGCATGGGCCTCAACGAGTGTGTTGTAGTAACACACGTAACGTCTGAGGATGCTGCGCGAGTCAAGAAAAGAACTCAAGTTCGAGCTCAATCCTTTTATGTAGATAGATAATAGTTGACATAGCTCGAACTATTAAATAAAAATATGATCACGACGTCGACCGAGACATTTGTTTTAATACGTTCATGTTAGGCCTTCAAGGTCTATAATAAAGAAAATTCACCAATAAAAACATAAAGCTGACAACGAATTCGATCCTCTGTCGACAAGATGACAGAGTCGACGAGATTCAACTTATAAAATAAAAATCATCTATGAATACCACGATGATGGCCGTGTTGAATGTTTATATCAACCGGAGGGGACTCTACAATTTCAAGTGCCTCCAAATGCTTATGAAATACAAATATTGTCAAATGATTACAATAAACCCTGATGATGGACGTGTTGATAGAAAATTTCAACCAAAGGTGACTACAAACACTTAAAAGGCTTACCAAATGTCCATAAAAACCCAAAACTCCAAAAAAATATAAAATTGAAGTAATATCCATTCAGCTTCCACAACAGTTTGTCGAGGTGGACAAGTTTGAAAACTACTTTAGTCCACAAAGAGCTAATGTCTGGTCGATAATATCACTAAGATTCATTTTCAAATTGTCTCCTGCCAACAAGGACGTGGCATTAGACATCTAATTGGTAGTTTGGACGGATGGCTCCGCAAAGAACATGTGGCATGATTAGATCAGATCCACGTAGTTAATGATTACGACCGCAACCCTCTGACCTAGTGGCTTGGTCCAACGACTTCACTATATTACGGTTACGGTCATAGCCCGTATGTTCCCCAATGGCATCAAATTCATGAGATATGAATCAATAGGATATATAATTGATAGGGCAGAAAGCTTTTTGCGAGCTAAGATGATTTAAATTTGTCCCCTTAGACAAATACTCACACCAGGTCAACAAGGTACCCTTGGACGAAGCAACTTATGGCTGCCGACAAGAATTCTTCTGTCAGGTTGGGTCAACTGCCTCCTCTAATTAAGTAGACCTGGGACCACAATGGCCAAGGAAGACGAAACCATGGGATCTTGATTGGGTGCATCATCCATTCCCCCACCATCCGCTTTAGGTGCAAGATGATGAAATTTCTAATTTTAAATATCAAAATTTCAAATACCAAATCATGTTGTTATTATATATCGGATACTACGAATCTATTTGAGACTAGCCTTAATCAAAAGTTCTCTCTCATTATTAGGAGGGGTAATTAACTATATGGGCTTACGCCTATAGGAAACCTGAACACAAATCATAAAGTCCTCACAAAATGAGAGCAAAATATCTAGATAGCATATTGCTTCAAACCAATCCGTCTTCTAAAAATTTATCCCATAACTTAATTTGTTAAAACCCTCCTAAAAGAGAAAAGGCCGGGACGTGAATTTTGGGATCCCACAGAAAAAAATAAATACATAGCAAAATGGGTATAATATTTGATTTACAGTTCAAACTTTTTTTTTTAATAAAATACACGACTTGGTGATCCTACAACACCTATGACCCTAGCATTCATGACGTATCAAACATTAATGTTACAAACCAGAGGTACTTGTACTTCATCGATGGATATTGATTCAGGGATACAAGAAATTCCTAAAAATGTGTGATGACTAGCACAAAAGATTTAATATATATGTAAATTTAAAATTGCAAAAACTAATTAATATTTGCTACGTGTAAGAAAATTTGTGGCTGTAAAGAGTAATAAGTTTTAATGTCTTAGCTTTCACAAAGATCTAATACACAGATAAAAAAGAATTCAGTATGCACCAAATTTTTTGCATAAAAAAATAAAGAGAAAATTTTGAGGCATGTGCTAGGTGAAATATTCTACTCAATAAATAAGTTACAAGAGTCCCCCCCCCCCCCTTTCCTTAATTGGAGAATATGAGATTTTAAAATAGTTGACCTCCATAAACATTTAAATCAGGCAAGCAAATAGAAGGACGATCGTTGGTGGACAAGAAGTTGCTCAGAAAAACAATCAGAGCGTCTTGATAAGTGTCTAAATCACTCAAATGGCATTTGCTTATGAAATGGATCACACTGATGCACTCAGAACATCAGATTTGCCAAAGAAGAGTCATTCGTGCGCAACTTGATAAAAAAATGATGAGTGCGACTATTGGCGAGAGTTCCGCTACACAAAATTACTCAAATGACCTTCGATTGCAAAATGGAATGTGCTAATGTATTCGGGACATTAAGTTTACCTATGGGAGGAATTTTCACACATGAGTCGAGCAAAGACGGTCGAAGATGACGGTCTATAGACATGACAATGCATGCTGTTACCCAAACATTATCAATTCATAAAACAAAAATTGCCATTGTGTCGAGAATGTTGAAAGTATCCGAAATGGAGAACCATATTACCCTAGTTACAACACAGGTCCAATTTCGAAAAATGCCTACAATCAACTTAATGACACAAAAATCAAAGTAAACGGGGAACAAAAATTGCTAGAGATGTCAAATGTGTATTTTCTTAAATTGTTTTTAATAAAACGATAATAAATAATTATATATATGTATTATCCTAATCTATTTCAATCCAATCAGCCACCAAATCCTCTGCCACCATACCTGCACAGTCGCCCATCCAATGGTCTCATAAATAGCTATTAGGTAGAAGATATAAAAAAAAGAATAAATAATAACAATATCTAAACTAAACTCACACAAATATCCCTAAGATCTCTTCCACAACTCTTTCATTTGTTTTCCTCTCACCCAACCCAACTTTTCCTCCAGGTCGAAAGTAGCTTCAAACCTAACCAACCGCCATTCTCCTCACATCCATGCACAACATCTCCCTGGCCTTCCTCCCGTCCCTATATGTAACCAACTCCAGCTCATCTACCTCATGTCTTCCCTCTCACGCAACTCTCACTCCTTCACTCTCGTTTTCATCTCAATTCCCAAACCCAGTCGTTGCTCCCTCACCTCCCCTTCTCTTCCACGAGCAACCGACCCCAACACATCCTCTTGCTCATGTTCGAACACTAACGTACAAGCGAACATAAGGAAGCAGACGATTCCCCTTTAAAATATAAAATGGAAATGAATGTCATCGAATCCACAACACACATACAAGAGGACAAAAGGCATACTCAAGACCCTAAAAATAAAATTTTCCGCACCTTTCAACAACAAATATCCATGCAAAAATAATTAAATTTAAATATATAAAAGTCTCATCACTCATCAAAATGCAAGTTTTCAAACTTAAGCATGTTGCCTCAAAAAGTGTGTCATAGCCTCGAGAAGCATTAAGTAGCCTTAAGAAGCATATGATAGCCCCATGAAATATGTTATTGTCTCAAAAAGCGTGTCATTGCCATGAGAAACGGATAGTAACCTCGAGCAGAGTGCGACATGGCTGAGAAGAGTGCTACCTCCTTGAGAAGCAAAACACTACCTCGAGAAATACTCAACAACCCAATGGTACATACTACATCAAAAGCGTGTGAGCACGTAATGCAAATGCATCCAAATACGAGCAAGTGTATTGCGCAAGCATATTGAAAAGCATACACTTCATTTGAAAATAAACTCTAATTCCCCATATGTGATTCGATAAACGTGCTGTTTGCAAACACCCATGTCCTAGAATGCAATGTGGGGTTAAAAATCAATCTAAATTCCAAATCCGACACTCCTACTTAAAAGGACTAGAGTCGACATGAGTTGGATCAACGAACAAATATACAACCATAATCTACTGAGGTATTTAAATTTAAGTTCACAATGGGCTCATATTAAATCCTTTGATCATAAACTATATATTTAAAATTTAAGTGTTTTAATAACATCAAAATCAAATAATCGTATGCTAGTTAGATTTATCTTATCAAGCTGCTCATTTTGACTATAAGCATGCAAATTCGAAGGCCATTTGATCATTCAATTAATGTTCCAAAGTTTCTAACTATCCTTCAAGTGCTTGGTATGGGCTTCTATGGATTTGAATTGGATCATCTTTAGCGTTGTTGGTTTTGTTTCATCAAGATGCTCAATTTGACTATATATTTATTTAAGTCAATCTTTAGATGATTCTAAATTTAAATCTAAAGGTTTTCAAATATTGCATTATGATTCTTGCTGATCAAATTGGATTTTCTTAAATTATTTTCCCCCCAATTTTCAAACATCGAACTTTATGTTGTTCCAATATATAATCATGATTTTGACACATGCTTGTTTAGTTACATGTAAATCATGATTTATGTTTCTTATATTCAATAATTCATACCTTCAAATATACAATTATTATCATGTTGTGTTTTACATTAAAATATAAAGTTAATGAATGATATATGATTGAAATGACTAGATATGAATGTGTGTATGTGCATGTTGATTGATGGTGTACACTTCATTATGGTATTGGCTGGAGATATAATATATCTGTGCACGTGGAATGATTTTTTTTTTAGAAAATGTTATGAAAAAGGAACAACAATAACATATGTGTGGTTGGCAGGTTATGGAGAAAATGTAAATGAAAGTACCTTCATTGATACTATTTAAATGGTATCTCCTATGGCAATTATATTAGTTATAGAAAAACTTTTTATGGCAGAATGAGTATTACATATATGCATAAGATATAATTGATGGTCATTTCCAAATTTTAATGTTATAAAATAGAGTTACTTTACAACAAGCATGAATGTTGATCAAAATATCTTATATTACTGTAATTTAGAAGCATGATGTACCCATTGAATTATATTTATGACCCACACCATGTTTGCAAGAGTTCACAGGTATTATCCAAAAAAATTAAATGAGTGAAAGTAAAGAGAACGTATATCATAGGCATGATGCTCATTGAGAAATGTATTTGCCATAATAGTTATAATGTTATTTCATTAAAATGCATTTTAAAATTTAGTGGCTCGTTTAGCGTATTGGAAATAGTTAGTAAATAAAATTTTAAATAATCGTTTGACCATTTATTCAAGCCTCCTTAATTCAAGCATCTGGTCAGGGTCATGACACTAAACTTGTAGTATGCACCAGATTTCATGCACTGAAGATCAAGATAGGCATCTCCAATGGAGTGTTGCCATATTGAGGGCTATATTAGAAGAAATACATCCATGCAGCATTACGTGCAATTATTATAATTATTGTGTCCGCCATTATTGTTGCCATATTGTTCTCTGTACATTTATTTTAGTTTAATTATGGAGTTTGCCACGTACATTTGAAAATGGGAAACCTCCCTTTTACAGTCTTGCACACCTATATAAAAGTACTCAAGAACAAAATGAACGAATCAAGTCATTATTCCACATTCTCATATCGAAGTATTGCAATCCAGGCAAATGACCATTAAGCTCTACAATTATAGGGAAATAGCACGAAATTACAAGTCAAAGCAAAATACCTTTTGTTTCATTCGTGAACTCCAAATATCCGAGTGAAATCCAGAAGTAGTACCATGGCCACCCTGTTGGTTTAGAAGGGGCCTCCTGATAACAAAATAGTCCTCATCACTGTCATAGTCCATACTTCTTCTTGGTATCATAGCCCGGATTAGCACTGCCAGCAAAAGGGACAATGCCTGCATAGGGATAATAAACAGTAAGTAAACATGTAAGATTTTTCTTTCTATTAAAATTTCTAATTCAAAAGGCTCCCAACAAATGCCGCTATTGCTCTTTAATGTAGTCACCCCTAGATTTATGGTCTGTTGCATAAATCGAAAATCATCAATAAGTACTTCCCAATTATAACGAAGATTATACAGGAGTCGCAGAACATAAAACATTGTAGTGAGGATAACATAATATTTGAATTTTTTATGTTATCACCTTAATGGGGGAAAGACAATTGACCTTCATATAATAAAACCTAACATTAGTAGCCTTGAATTTGAGGAATTGAATGGTTTCCTGTAACCCATGATGAATTCTATGACTCATTCGGTCATAACTGATAGCGATGATAAGGTATAAATGAGAAAATGCTGATGATGAACTATCTCAACAAAAAATAACCTCTTATTCAAGACAAATAATATACCTGAATAACAACAATGGAAACTCCAGCCCACTTGCATATATCTATATTATCTTCAATAAAGGCTATAAGATTTTTTAGTTCTCCAGTAGAGTCTTTGGGAAGATCCTGGATATCATGATACTTATAAATGACATGATAAAAGCATGCCTGGGAACAGAACTTGCTATTAGGTTGAAAATGAAGGATTTAGACATAGGCATACCTTCTTCCACTCTTTGTTGAAAAAGAGATCGCCAACTAGAGCTGCTTCTAATAAAATCATCATTGTAATCAATGAAGCATACTGTGGGTTCATCATGTTAAGGAAATCAAGCAATTGAGAAAGCTAAGGGTTTAAAAAAGGAAAATAATAAGGAAATAGAGCAGGGTACACACAGAAACAAGAAAGTGAAGCACAAATTTAACACGGGGTTCAGGTTAATGAAATCATG
Source organism: Dendrobium huoshanense (assembly GCA_016618105.1). Taxonomy (NCBI): domain Eukaryota; kingdom Viridiplantae; phylum Streptophyta; class Magnoliopsida; order Asparagales; family Orchidaceae; genus Dendrobium; species Dendrobium huoshanense. The sequence goes on from CM028356.1 coordinate 15,288,571, forward strand.
AGATCGGAGAAGCTAAAGACTTAGAAAATAAAATTATAAAAGCACACATCAGATTCTCATAAAAATATATATGTGCTCTGATTAAATCAATAGCAAGTCTGCACGATGATTGCCCACCTCACTAATCTATCAATTATCATCTTTTTTATTTATCTCAGTAATCCATCAATTATGCATTAATTGATATCGTTTAGAACCTATAAACATGTACCTCTCCTTTAGTTTGAATTAATTAAATACAATTCTTTTCTCATATGTCTTATCAAGATTTTTAATATGATATCAGAGACAACTCACCAAGTCTTTTCTTGCTCAAATCAAGTCCGTTGTTCGCCAACCTCAGATCTAGTGCAAGGTTCATCGCCTGCAAATCGTCCCTACTCATTGCAGGATATTTCCTTCAGGCCACAAGCTCCTCGCTCTTTCACCTGCGATCTGCCTTTGTTTCCTCCATAGCTGAAGATGTTCGTGACATAGCTAAGGAGATCTTAGTGATCTTATCATGCACCCTATGTGATTGATCTACATCGATCTGCCTCTACTGGAATTTGTCAACACATATAATACAAGTTCGGGATCCACCTTAGCAATCCAATTCGCGATCTACCTCAGCGACACCAAACTCAATCTCATGCATTACCTTATGCAACTCCGAGTCAAGGTTTGCAAGTCTAAGCTTCACCCGACCTCTCACTTCCGCAAAATCATCCTCAAGCTCACCAAGTGAAGCGATTCTAATTATTGATTGAGCTTTGTTGCTTTGCACTCAGCTTCAATTGAGCCATCTCACAGACTCGTCTGCACCATACTAAGCTCACATGATTCACAACAGCTTGCCTCAAGAGTCAAGAGCTTGCAAGAGTTCATCCCAGCTCATCCATAGCCCTCCTAGTCGAACAAGCCTCAGCTCACCGAACTCACCTCATCAAAATCACCGAACTTACCTTGAGTTCAGCTTGCCCATTTCCTTCGGTCAAGTCTTGCCAACATGATGGATTTTTCTCTCTTAATCATAATAAAGGTTAAACATGGAATGGCCCCCAACAAAAGCTTCTCATAAAATCAACCACTCATACAGCACAAAGTCAATAACCTAAACTATCTTTAATTGGTTCAATCATGCATGAAGTTCATAGGTGGAAAGGAAAATAATAATTATCTCCTAGGTGCGGCCATTTCTCTTATATCAATAGCTAAAAACGTATAGTTATTGTTGGCTTAAAAAAAAAGGACGCGAACGCATAAATCCAACTTTGGAGCTATAGGATTCCATTTCCTTTAAGTCATATTTTAGTTAACCAAATACAGTCAGGGCTTAATTAGAACTGGGTCCTTATATCCCATGAGCGCAAGCACTCATAGTTAATTACCCCTTTTAATAGGTAAGAGAAAACTCTCGTTTAAGAATGAATAATTTTTAGGTGTTTTAGTCTCAATTGTGGGGGAAATGGAGATAAACTCAATCAAGATCCCATGGTTCCGTCATCCCGGGTATACCAAATGTTTCAATCTACCAACACTAATAAGTATTGATCATAGTGTCTAGGAAATTTAATTAGTCATGTGTTGCCTCCTCTCAGGGATCCCGAGTAGACTGAGGATGTTATATGAGAGTTTTAATTTTATTTGGGTTTCGGGGTTTACATCTATTAGAATACCTAGAAATTAATTTGATTTGAGATTTATAACTTTGTTTAAAAGTTACCCAAAACTTTGAATTGAAACGGGTCTTACGACTTCTATTAGAAGTAGTCCATTTATGGGTCATACAACCTAGTCTTATAGGCTAAGATGCCCATTAGTTTTGAATTTGGTTGACATGCCTTACGACTCCCTCAGAAGTTGTCTGTAGGTTTAATTTGGAATGGGACTTACAACTCTACTCATGAGTTGCCCAAAAAAGGGTCTTACAACCTAGCTGTACAGCACGGCTGCCCGAAGATTTAATTATTTGGGTAGGCCTTACAGCTTCTCTTTGGAAGTTGCCTAAAAGTAGGTCTTACAACCTATAATCCTTCAGATTAAGATGTCAGTTAATTTGAATTTGATTTTTTTTTGGATTTAATAGTTCATTTAAGAGTGTCTCAAATAATAGGTCTCACAAATACTATTAGAATTTGCCTAATTATTTGGATATGACGGGTCTTACTGCTTCGCTTTGGCCGTAGCCTATTGGTGGGTCTTACAATCTAGCCATATAGTATAATTTTGTTTAGATGTTATTTTTCAAAATCATTAATCAATTTAATAATTAAATTTAATTATTATTTTAAATTATTTAATTAAAGTTAAATTTGATCGGTTAATTAGCAACAAACAAGTTTGAACAAATTTTGCAAACTCAAACTTATCTAGACTTCTCCAACAAATATTTTGAAAACAAAAACAAAAAATGAATATGCAAACTTATCTAGACTTCTCCAACAAATATTTTGAAAACAAAAACAAAAAATGAATATGCAAACTTAATAATCCCCCCTTAGAGAATAAATTAGTAACGTGCAATTGCAAAAGTATCAACTTTATGCGATATCCATAAGAGCACCTTAAGCCTTAAAATCTCAAAGGGTCAACACCATGCAACCTCAATAAAATCTAACTACACTTTAACCTAACACCTGCAAGAGATCTTTGAAGTATAATTATTACACATCAAGATAGGTCCAATGAAATTGAGCATACACCTACCACTAAATTTTTGTATCCTCAAAATGGTAGTCTACTTGATCTAAATGTTGCAATGATATAACCTAATACTGAGATAGATTGTGATAGATAGGTAATCCTCTTGATCATCTTAAAAAAATTCATCTCAACATGTCTCATTTTTTAGTTATTGAAGTGGAGGAATGCATCAGGCCTATTATGTGATAGAAAAGTAAAAATTCTATAAGATGGTGGTGAGACGTGCAATGCTTTATGGCACAGAATGTTGGCTATTAAAAGAGTAGCATAAAGTTAAGTGTTGCAGAGATGAGGATGCTTAGATGGATGAGTGGCTTCACTTTTAGAGACAAAATGCAAATGAGAACATACGTGAAAAGGTCGGAGTAGCTCTAGTGGCTTATAAGATTAGAGAGAGTCATCTTAGATGGCTTGCACGCACAAAATGTCGATCATCTAATGACCTGTTTAAGATAGTAGATGTATTGAATTTGACATATGTTAAAATAGGTTAGACTTGGCTACAAAATATTAGAAAATACTTTTTTATTATATTTAAATAAGAAATAGACTTGTAACATGACACAATAGAGAAAAAAGAATTATTTAGCCGACCCTAAGTAGTGGGATAAAAGTTTGATGTTATTGTTGTTGTATATGTCTCATTTGTCATGATATCCTTTATGTAGGCAAGAAACTAAATATTTTTAGTTTATCCAAATCATGGTGCACCACTAAAGCTGATGAACATGAAGAATCAACATTCAAAGTTGCACCTCATAACATACGGAGTCCATCAACATTATTAGCCTTTAAGACAATGATTGAAACCTTGCTAAAAACTTGAGCATCTCTAGGAAATAGAGATATTGTATCATTGAAAGCACTCAAAGATATCATACTCTTTCTCAAATCAAGTGCATGCCTCATTCAAACCAATCTCCTAGTCACACCATCAAGTGACCTCAACTTCACGATGCCAACACTAGCAACATTGCACACCACTTTGGTTTCTATATAGACAACCACTATATGGATCATAACTTAAAGAAATATCTTTATTAGGAATTCTGCAATATGGACAAATTAAGTTCAGAATTCAATGCTCTTTGCTTATATCTCTATCAATCATCAAACAACCATCACTCATGTCCTAAACAAAATAATTTACAGCTCCACTTGCATCTGCTAAACTATCCTCACTTGCGGTAGTATCCACACCGCGTTCCTCCCTGTTCAAAGCACCAACATACCCTTAATAGGCTTTTTTTTCTCATAATAGAAACAACGTCTTTGAACCTACCATGGTTAGAAATAAACACTATCTTAAAAGATTTCCTTCAATAAAAAAATTACTTAAATGGCTTTTTATACCTACACCTTCAAGCTTAGCAATCAAATTGTGAAAAAGAAATTTATTATCAGCATCTTCTAAGTTGATTGTTTTCTCCCTAAAAAATATAGTGTCATGAAAATGCATATAAGAGGAAAGTGAAAAAGCATGACAACAATAAAGCTTGATCTCATAATCAATAATTACATCAATATTCCTCAATTTTTTATTCATGCAATAAATTCAATTAAATATGATTTAATAGGCACACTTTCTTTCATGGGAAGTAAGTAAAATCTTTGGCTTTGATAAAATTTGTTAGAGAAGAGTTTTCTCATATATAAGGACTCGTATTTTTTTGCTTGAGCCATTTTCTTTCTATTTTTATAAATTTTCTTGAGCCATATTTATTTATTGTTTCTTACAAGATCTCTATCAAAACCTCATCTATCAAAAACAGTTGAATTGCAGAGAGAGCCTTTTTATCAACTCTATCTTAGCTTAATTACTCATGGTCTTAGGCATATTGGTGAACCATATAAGTGACATCAAAAACTTTATGGATTAAAGCACAATATATCCCAAATTTTATTTGAAAAATCAAATTTCTCAATCCCAAACTCCATGGTCATCATGTGCCTCATAAATTCTACTATGATATCGGTTAGAAAAAGCATGCCAAAATTGGAACTGTCGACCCAAGAGTAAGTACAATCAAGCATCAAAACAAAACACTAAAATTCAAGTGCATGGACATAAGCAATCCTATGTCCATAACTGCACATAGTGGAATGATTTCCATCAAAGTTGGAGAAAGCACAAAATCAACTCTCAAAATTATTCTCCCACTTTCTCCCTCTAATTCCTCAGCCAACTTCACTCACAGCCAACTTCATTCTTAATAGCAAACTCAAACAACCCATTAAAAAAGACAACTCAAATGAGATATACATATGTATGCATATAATATGTATAAATAATAAAGCAAATCATCCTTATTCTCCTATACCATCTTTCTTATGCTTTGCACAATTTCTTTATTACGTTTTCAATCCTTGATGCTACCAATTATTTGACATTGCCAGCCACCATAGTGACCCACCACCAAACACATGCTCATAACTGCCTCTTAACCAGCTCTTAGCAATTGAGTACGGACTGTGCTCACTACCTCTGCTCCAATCTTCGCAATTAAGCACAAAACAGTTAAAAAGAAGCTTTGATTGATCTGAATGCAAGTTTTTATGGGGGTTTTTAATACAGATGGGTTAATAGGTAAAGTCAAGAGCTAAAATTTGTGATCAACAATCGATATTGGAGCCAAAATTGTTGAAAATACAATAAGATTTGGTAGTCGAACTACTAGGAAAAACCAAAACAAATTTTATTTGCAGCAGCCAAATTTGAACAAAGTTTTAAACTCAAACTTATCTAAAATTTTCCACGGATTATTCAGGGAATAATGAATGATTTTAATATCCAAACTTAACACTCTTGCAGGCATCTTCTAAGACCATCTTGTCTAATCTTGGCATTGAATAAGATCATCGGATTGCCAGGCAATAGCATCGAGGATCCAACCACATTTTTTTATGGTTGAAACATTTTTCCAAGTTCCACTCTTTCCTTGAGCCACACGTTACTTTGCCTCAGGATGTTTAATTTCATGTCAGTAAGTTTGAGGGTCTCTTAAACCTCAACCAATGACTTCAGCATGACATTCTCCTCAAGAATTCAACCACAAAAAGTACTCATCAGATAATTGAAACCTGAAAACTGAAGCTAAAATAGATTCAACAAGAGTTTTTGAGGAACATAGGCTCAATGTCAATCCATTCAAGGGAAATCTCACCAAAAAACCCATGATAACTGAAGCAAATCAAATGCATTTAAGTCACCTTCCAATCCCACACAATAGATGATGTTTGAAAACGATAATCCAATAGGAGCTGAAGTGGCATTCTAAAAGAATGAAGGAACTGCCAAAATAGTGAAGTTGAATTATTCACTTTAGCTCTTTTTCCAAGGGTGTCTGTATTAGTAAAAATCACAAATAATATATTCCATTAAAGTTGCCCTCCAAATATGCTTCAGTCTCTCAAATCAGTTTTATGATTTCCGTAATTATCATTTCCATATCAATTTAAAACATTTAAATGTTAACTAAATATTATAAAAAGAAAAAATTGAAACTACAGACCGCATAAATTAATTCTAAACCAAGCCAACGGAACGGAGAAAAAAGAAAAACACAGGGAAAACAACATATAAGATCTTAATTCGGATACAAAGCAAAGGCAGCAGCTACTGATGGCTTCCGCCGCAATATGTCCAGTAAAAGCCACCAAACACAGCATGATCCCAACTCCCATAAGCGCGCAGACGAACCTAATCGAGAAACCAACCGATACAACATCAAAACAAACCCATCGAGTACAAGAACAAAATATATTGTAAGCACTCCGGGTAATGAAAAGAAGGATAACCTAACGCTTACCAGGGAGCCGGAAGCCTATCCAGATCCAGGCTAAAGGAAAGACCATGTTTTATCGTCTGATTCAGGACCCAAACCGAGTAAATCAGTATCGAAACGCCAACGAAGGTCTGCAGGAAATTGAGCATCTTAAGAAGGAAAACAAGGCAGCTTCGACAACAGTTCGGCCTCATCTCTCTCCGTCTCCCTGTCTTCCAGCAGAAACTAAACCCTAACAAGTTTCTTCCCTAATGGAGTGCGTAACCCTGAAGAAAATCCCTCCCCACACTCGTCCCCTCGCATTCAAAGATGAAGGGGCGAGGAAAATGAAGCGATCGCGATAGAGAGACCGGAGATGAAATTGGGATTTTTTGCTGCTGAGCGATTTGACCTTACAAGCATACTATTATTATCTAAAAGGTTGAAGCAAACGGTTGGCCGTGAGGAAGCAGCGGGAAAACAGGGAAGAAGTGATTCCGTAAGAGATTACTTTTTTTTACTATTATTTATTAATAAACAGCTGATGGCCCAATGTAGGGCTAAGAATTCAAATTGCAGCACCGCTTTCAGTCGACTTTGGGCTGAATATTTAGATCTGGAAGTAATTTACTTGAATATAATTCAGTAAATTCAAATAAGTTTGAAATATCTATCCATATTATATTATTTGGAGTACTAAATAATTTCAAAATGTCGCTTTACAATTAAAATTAGAGTTGATATGTCTCCAAATAAATTAGCTTGACGGATATGAATCTCTTGATAATATTTGAACTAAAGGTTTCTAGAATTAAATTCGTGATCGTCCGAACCTATCGACAAGTTTATAGTTGAATTGGGTACATTAACAAGAAGAACTCATAAGCACCACAAGTGACTCAATTCAACTCCAAAGGAGCTCAAATCAAACATATATAGTATATTTGAAACTTTTGAACACAATGTGAAGACCAAATAATCTCAAATTCTAATATGATTATAGTCAAATCGAGCGGCTCGATGAGATGAGTCCAATGAGCCTAGGATCACTTGATTCTGACACCATTAAGGTGTTTCAAATGTTTAAGAAATGATCTATGATCAAGAGGATTAATATGAATTGTACAATGGAGAGCTTTTGATTCCGATCAAATTTACCAAAATACCCTTCTCACAAAAATTATAAATAGGGCATCATTCTCTACATAAGGAGGGGAAAAAAGAGCTGAGTGAACTAAAAAACTCTATAGTATTTTCCAAACAACACCACTGCCCACCACCAACAGCAATTGTTATCATCTTTTTTGTTTTATGTGAAAATATCATCACGCTTATGCTTCATCATATTTTTATATTACTTCCAAGATTCAAGAAGTTTCTCAATTTTTTTTAAACAATAATTTTGGTTTTTAAAATAATAAAAAGAAAATTGAAAATCTTTTTAAAATGAAATAATAATATAAAAATATAAATAAACGTGATTTCAAAGATAGCCTAAATAAAAAAAATGATATTTACATACATACCATCCTATAAAGCCTTCATACAACAGCACTTATAAAACCGCTGCTATAGCCTTTCCAGCGAACACAGATAGGTCCCAAAAAGTGTTGCGAAAGCCTAAATTTTTGGTAGTGGCCACTCTATTTACATATATGACACTCAAAATTTTAATATTACATATATATCACATATATTTCACTTTCATATCAAATATGACTGGTAGAAATTAAATATATGTGTGATAGGAATGAAATATGGGTGACATATTTGATATTAAAATAATATTAGATGGGAAGAGCGTTACCATTGGCTATCGAAACCGTGTCCGAACCTTGGTAGGAGGAGGGATAGTAGAGATGATTAACATCTGAAGTCAAGTGGGTGGAGGCACCGTAGTCAAGAATCCAATCTTGACTGACTGGTGCCGCTGGATTCGCGAAAAGAGCCCGAGGCTGGCTTGTGTCTATAGGAGCATACTTGGGATTATTGCGATGCCAACAATTGAGTGCTATATGTCCTAGTTTGCCACAGATCTGGCAGGTTGGCTGGGTATGTTCCTGCGGAATAGAGGAGTTGAGCTGAGGAACCGGAACAGTTTGAGAGGGAAATGAAGTCTTGTGTTTAGTGTAGCGTCTGTTGTTGCCGTTGCGAGTGCGAGATGAGTTGGAAGGAGCGGCATAGAGAGCCGCGGGGGAGACATTACCGGGCTGTTCTTGCAGACTCTCTTGATGAAGATGAATCTCTTCGTTGCACAGAATGACGTAGAATGTATCAAGATCAATGGGTAATAGAGAGTTACGGATGGTAGATTTGAAGGAGTTGTAAGTTGAAGGTAGGCCATTGAGAATGCGAAACATAACGTCTTCAGGTTCAATCTTGGAACCGGATGCTGAAATGTTATCCACGATCGTCTTGATGCAGGTGAGGTATTGCTGGACCGAGAGATCTTTCATTTGGGTGCGATAGAGCTCGTTTTTGAGCTGAATCACGCGGGAACGGCTAGTCGGTTGAAGACGTCGTTCAAGAACGGTCCAGGCCTCATGGGCGGTGGTGGAAGTGAGGATATAAGGTAAGATTGATTGAGATACCGTTGAAAAGAGGGCAGCAAGAAGATTGTTGTCAATGATTAGCCATTGCACATAATCAGTCGAGGTGGTGTCGAGAGGTGGTTGGACGGTGCCAAGAAGATGACCAGCAAACCCGTTCGTCGTAAACTGTTGGAGCAGCTGAACCCGCCATATATGGTAGTTGTCGGGTGTGAGATGGTGTGGGGCAAGATTCTTGATGTTAGAAACAAGAAACTTGAGGTTTGACGGGATTATGGTGGACGAGCTGATGGTGTTGGTTTGGATGGAGGAGGAGGAGGAGGGAGGCAAAGATTCCATGGGATCTTGTTCTTCCCTAATGGCTCTTGATACCATGAAAGCTTTGTAGAAGAAGAAGGGAATGGTTTGGGAAAGGAGACCGGAGAAGCCAGTGACAGAAACCAAAACTAATATTATTATTCTATGTGTCTGCTAAAGCGTACAGGGAACATTAAATAGACTAAAATAAAGTTAAAGCTGTAAATACAATTAAAGACTCTAAGGGTACATGTTTTATCTGCTAATACTTCTTCCTTCTCTTCATTCTTCTCTTCTTCTCTTCTTCTTCTCTCTCTTCACTTGAGTCCCTTTTGTGAAGAATGAAGGCTCTATTTATAGTTTTTCTGGAGTGGAATGGCTTGTAAATAGGTGTGAGATCAGGGGTGAATAGAGAGTGGTTTGAATGGACGGCCGATATTGAACCCTTAGATCGTGCACTGTTCGTTGGACATTAATTTGGAGGCCTTAATGATGTCGGAATTCAGCGATCTTAGGCTCGTTGGATTTTTCTCGTAGAGCCGCTCGATTCGAGTATAAGCTCGTTAAAATCGGAGACCGTTTGAAAACTCAAATTGCGGTTTGAAACTTTCAACAGCGCTTCGGGCCCTTGATTCAGACTCATTTGGGCTCGGATTGGGTCGAATTTGGTGTCGTTGGGTTCGTATTTCCGAGACACTCGGTTTGATTATAAGCTCGCTGAAATCGGAGTTTGAATGCTCTTGATTTTAATTTCTGAAGTTTCTAACTAGCTTTTGCCTCGAGATTCGTTCCGGTCAAGCTAATTTTTTGACGCCATATCAAATTAATTATGATTTTTTTTTAGGAAAATTAATTATTTTGCTATATTTATCAAATAAATCTACATTTAAAGCTGAGTGGTTAACATCTGTTAGAAAAATGACAAAATTAATTATGAATTTAAATTTGGTAATTATTCTGACCACTCAGCTTTAAATGTAGATTTATTTGATAAATATGTCATTATTCTTTTATCGACATTTTCCAATATCTAAACGACACTCTGCAGAAGCAATTAATCAAATTTAAGGGCTATTTTATTCATTGTTGCTTGTTTTTTTTTTTGTTTTTTTTTGTTTTTTTTTTTTTGGGGCAGGAACTGTCGGCATTTGGCCACTAATCTCCCTGGTCGACCTTGCGTGCAACCCACGCCATCTACACGGGCCAACACTTAGGGCTTTCACGAGGCGCCGAGGGGATTCGAACTTGGGACAGGTGCCTTTGGCCATCCAAGTCTCCACCACCAGGCCACCCCGTGGTGGGTCATTGTTGCTTGTTAGCATTGCGTTTTGAGTTTTGTTACAATTATGGCATTTTATTTAATATATAGAGCTACCTATGCAGATAATATTCTAAATACTATTAATATATAGAAACAAATTTTGCTTTAGATATTTCGTAAATTATTAGTTAGGTTAAGCTTAAATTTTAATAAATTTGCTTTACGATTAGTGAAATGAAAATTCTTCATATTTAATATTAATTTAAAAATAAATTCAATAATTTAAAGGTTTCTTTTTATTAAAATATCTTACTTTTGTAGTTCATTCCTGTAAACTATTAAGCATAAGAAAATAATTATGGCATTGTATTTTTCAACTAAATTCAATAATTATGCAGTGCAGGGAAAATTAAGCAATAATAAAATTCCATATAGCTTTATATGCTGTAGAAAAATATTACTAATTAAAATTAAAATTTTTTAATTACCATAACGCTCGGAGGAGCAGCAAGACGCTCACAGAGAAGACAGCACAGATCCATCCGAGTATAATCAAGCGCTTGTGTCCATGAAAAAGGAGATGACAGTTAGCAGAATCATCCCGAACATAGTGACGTTGAGGAAGATGATCATCCCAATAGTGAATTTCTATCATTAGTAAAAAAAAATTTAATCCCTCATGCAGAATTAATACTAATTAGATTAATTAAAATTGTGTAAATGTGTAGTTGATAATAAAGATAGTGAATTACACAGCTCATTATCTTGGTTAGTTGATAGGGAGTTTTGACTACTAATCAAGAGATTTTGAATTCGAGTCTTACGTATGTGATGTGTATGAATTTATCTTTTTTTTATGTGTATGAATTTGTCTTAATTAGCTTAAATGGCCAAAAAAAAATGCTGAATTCTAAAAATGGAAATGAAGTGAAAAAAAGAAGAATATGCTTTCCTTTTTTTTTTTTTTAAGATTATGCTTTCCTTCTGAACTCTTAATTAGCCCAAAAGGAAAGTATTGGTTTAGTAAGATGATTAACGCATGTTAGCATGTATACATACAGTGATAGAAAAGAAGCTTGCTCGAAATTTACTCAACCTGTAATATAAATAGTGTAAAATAATTATTTAATTAATCAAAATTGAAGATAAAGATTTTTTAATATTTTGAAATATTATACTAAAATTTATATTTGATTTTTATCAATTAATTAATCATCTTCTGCTTGTATATTGATCATTAGTATAATCAAGCGAGCAACATGAAGACTTCTTTTTAATGTATTTTTGGCATCGTAGTAGTATTAAAAAATTAAGACAGTCCATATATGATTATTGCAGGAGAAAATTTAGGTCGGTTACTGGAGAGGGAGAAAAAAAGATTATGATCGAGAGAAATAAGAAGCTTCCGGTTGGTAATCAAGAAATTAGCGACAGAGGTGGGCAAGGAGAGCTAAAGCCTTTTGAATGAATAGTAGGAGCGAGGTGGGCTTCATATAGTGATCATATACAGGAAGTGAGCTAGCTAGCGAAGTTGGAGTTCTTTCGTTTTCATTTGAAAATTTAGTTTAGATTTTGAGAAATGATTTTTCTATAATATTATGAGCCTAAATTTTCAAATGAAAAAGAAAGAACTCCAGCTTCGATAGCTCACTTCCTCTATATGACTATATGAAGCCCACCTCGCTCCTACCATTCATACAAAAGACTATACGAAGGAGCTGGGCAGCAATTGGGGAATATCTAGAGAGTTCTAATCCGGTGACAATCAGCCGATTGTTTCTATTGTCAAAATAATTTATTTCAACTATTAGTGAAAATTAAAATGTTTTTTATTCCAACAAATTTAAAATTTTAATAGTTATTTGTTAGTACTCAATAGTCCTTGTTGAGGCTTATTAAAGTGTTTGAGGACATATACTTGTAATGACATATAAAGGCTTGAAACTTTTTCTTGGCCAAACTTTATAATCAAAAGCAAAAATATTCAAAACCATGAACTTCATGTCACATATATTCACTTTCATTGTTTAATCTTGGTACTTTTGATGTAAATTAAATTTGAGTCTCAACACAAACGATAAATTTTTGGATATACATTTTTTTTATTTTAGGATTATTAATTCAACATGCACATGACTATCAAAGAAGAGAGATATTTGATGTATAACAGATTATTACCGGAATGAAACAGATTGACAAATGAATTTATTGAGGGAGTTTAGACTTTCATTCAAGTCGTATGTCAACTACATTCGTTTAAGTCTGATGAAATGTTTAGATGTGAATTCATAAAGCACAAAAATCAAGCTTTTATTAAGAATGTTAAGGTTGATTTATATCGTAGAAGATTTATTCCATAATATTGGTTCTGGACCTCACATGATGAGTACGAGCCACATTGAAATATTCATGCTAGTTCATTCACATCTTCTAGAATAGTAGATGAAGATTAAATGAGTAGATCGCATGAAGAACTTATTTTGATGCAACATGTCCAAATTTAAGAGCAAACATGAAAGAGCCACTAAACCCAAAAATAAATTTTTTTGAAGTACTACATGCTGCTTAAAAATTAATTTGAAAAAGTTGCACAGCTCATTCAGAATTATCGATTGCTATTAAAATGCTTAGTATCAAAATTAAATATAATATTTATCAGGAGTGCTCACGTGAGTATCATTTTTTAAATAAGAATAAAAATAAATAAATATTTATTTTTATGGATTTATTCTCGTAAGATAATTTTATACGATTTTGAGAGGGTCAGTCATCTACTGATGAGGGATCATCTTCAGGATCGACCTAATACTCTAAGTACCACACGTGATCAGAAGCTATTGAAGGAAGACAAAATGAGAGGGTTTATGGCTTATGTTCACAAGGATATACTATTAAGAGCAGTATATCCACCTTAGCATTAATCTATGATGCTAGTGGAGTTGAAGAAACCGTCAGCCAGAGGGTTGCTGCTCTGACAAGAGAGATAGAGGAGATGAGACAAGTTTAGGCTAAGATGCAGGCGAAGCTGCAATCATATCAAATTGAAAATCATAAGAAAAAAAGAGCATGAGCCAGTGCATGAATCATAGGGCAGTGAGAACACAAAAAATGAGTAGATAATATTAAAGTTGTTGTTGGAGTTTGAAGAATAAGTTTTTATTTGAGAACATTGATGTGAACTCTTTCTTGTAGTTGAATTTTATGTTTTAAAGGTTATTTATATTGATATTTATGTTTTATTATCTTTAAAAATTTGTTTCTTTCGTTTATTTTACGTTTTTAAGTAATTTAGTATGTGTTGATTGTGAATATTGTGTTCGTGTAATTTATTTTGTGCATTTTATTTAGTTGTTGTAGGTATGAAATATGAAAATGTGTGTGGACAGAGGAGAGGCTATAATATTTTTTAATATTTCCTATAGGTTTTTTGGAAGCTTATCAACGGCCTAGCCATTGGAAATGTTGATATTGTAAGCCACTAAAATTAATAGGAAAATGCCAAAAATTACCAATAATTTTTTGGTGATAAATCTGTTGAAAATTAGTGGCAGTTATTGTTGCCATAAATTTCCAATGATTTTCATGTGATTTATGTGCCAGAAATTATCATCAGTTAAACCACTGGAAATTACCGGCGGTAATATGATTAGAAAGTTCCAGCGACAATTCTACATAAGTCGTTGCTCCGATTGCCGCCATAAACAAAGCCACTAAAAAATATTTCTGACAAAAAAAATTGTCGGTATGTGTTTCCTATGTGGTTTATACCGACGAAAAAAAATCCGCCGAAACATCACAGAAAAATCTAATTTATGCCAGAAAATTTTTCATTTCCACCGAAAAATCTGTCGATAATGAACGATTTTTTTATAGTGCATATTATAATTTTATTCATACTTTCAATATAAAAATTAAATTTATAATATGATTATTCTTTCTCTTAAGATTATTTTGAATTATTGTAGACTAGAACATTCACAAAGGTAGAGAGATATGGAGTTTAATATTCTAGCTTTGAATGAAGATCCAACACACATATCTATACTACTATATAAGTGTGGCTTGAGAATCCACCCATAACAAATCTGTATCGTTCATCTATAAATTTTAAATTAATCTACAATGTTCATTATAAACACTTCATATCCCTAAAAATTAAAAGCTCCATTACAACTTTTCATATACCAATTAAATGCACGACTAACAGTAAATCTATATCTATACCAAGGCTTTGAAAATCGGACCGGTCAATGAACCGGGAGGAGGGGTTAGAGGTTTGATGATTCGACCGGGGTCGAACCGGATGACGTAATAAATATTTATTATATTTAAATATTATAATAATGACACAATTATTTATAAATATATAACAAAAATTGAAAAAAAAAATTATAATACTTTTACTTATAAGTGCAATGGCTGACAAAAGCCAGTAGCCCACACTTAGCCAACTATATGCTTTTTTCATCCACAACAATGCAATTAAAACCAGACAAATTTAGGGCAGATTAGTCATCCATGCACAACAATAATAAGTTCAGAAATTTTCTTCACCAAATCTGCAACACAAAACAAAAGGAAAATCCACCAAAAACATTAAAATGTCTAACTTCCGATCCTACATTTAAGGGAACGTCGCCGGAGGAAGCAGAGAAGAGCACAAAAGGATGAAAGTTACCTTCAGAGTCCGGCGAGCTCACGTTATTGCTTCCGATCAAAATGTCTAACTTTCGATCTAATGGGAAGGGCGGAGAGGCGACGTCGATCAACCACGAAGGTGCCGGAGAAGCACACGAAAGGTGGAAAGTTACTTTCAAAGTCAGCGTGCTCCCGTTCTTATTCCGATCTCCGATCAAAATGTCGTAACTTCCGCCGAACAAGCAAGGTCGGACAGTAGTGACGGAGCCAAGGAAGATGCGTGAAATGGAGAAATTTAACTTTACAGCCAAAAGCTCCCGTTCTGGCTTCCGCTCAAAATGTCGAAACTTCCGACCTGGCCGGAAGAGAAAGTCGTCGAGGGAACTGAAGTCGAACACCAACGAGTGAGCTCATCCAAACGAATGACGGAATGATCAGTAGGGTTTTTTTGTTCGTTTTCATAGCAGCTTAAGTCGTCGCTCATCCAAGCCGCATGATCAAATCCAACGGCTGAAAATACGCATAATCGAACCGGCCGGTTATTTAAAACCGGAGCCGATTTTCCGGTTCTACGGTCGAATCGGCAGTTCAGCCGGTTCGATGCGGAAACGGTTATTTAGAGACCCGTAACTGGCCGGCCGGCTGGTTCGCGGTTCAACCGGTTGAACCGGCTGGTCCGATCCGGTTTTAAATGCATTGATCTATACTACTATTATAAAAGGGGCTTGAATTTCTTTTCACATGAGATCTAGACCATCCATTTTATTTTATCTTAAATTATCTTGTCCATTCATTAGATTATAAATAAATAATAAATTAAAAAAAAATAATGCTTCTACAATTTAATGCCCTACTAAATTCATTTTAATTTAGGGGTTTTTACATATATAACACTTAAAACTAGGGGTTTTTACATGTATAACACTTAAAACTATCATATTTACCTATTAAACACCTAAAGTTACTTATTTACTAATATACCACCTCAAAACCTTTAACTTAATAAAAAAAACCACTCCGTTCATTCCCATTCCCCCCAGTGACAGCAGACGTCGCAACTCCGCCCTCTCCGCCCTCGTTCGCCTCTGTTAATAATCTCTCAGGTGAGATCCCTATTGAAACGCTCTCTGAGATCTCTGATCTAAGGATCCTGCAGCTCTCATTCAACAATTTCTCCGACGAGCTACCCAAATCCCTCTTTAATCTCACCAAACTAGAAGTTCTTGATTTCAGCTCCAATGCCTTATCTGGCTTCATCCCCCTTAGATTTGAAAGCAGCTTAAGGGAGATTCATTTGCAGAGCAATCTCTTCACTGGCCCCATTCCAGCAACTCTGAGCAACTACTTGAATCTTGTTTCCATCGACCTCAGCTTTAATTACCTCACCGAGAAGATCCCTTCCTCCATCACTACTCTTCCTTTCCTCTGGGATCTTATCATGTGGAAGAACCTCCTTGAAGGTGAGATCCCTACCGATTTCGGCCGCAGCTCTGCTCTCGAAAACCTTATCCTCAACAACAATGCTTTCACCGGCGAGATACCGTCATGGATCGGCCGGCTTGAAGAATCTCGCCATCCTTAAGCTTGGAAATAATTCCTTCTCTGGTTCCATTCCACCGGAGCTTGGTGACTGCAAGAGCCTCATATGGTTGGATCTTAACAGTAATCGGTTGAGTGGTACTATCCCATCCACTCTATCAAAGCAATTCGGCAATATAACTGTTGGATTTGTAACTGGAAAGAGATATGTCTATTTGAAGAATGATGGGAGCAAGGAGTGCCGAGGTGCAAGGATACATATCTCTTTCCAGTTACAAATCCAACAGCTATATTGCCGGATTGCTTTGATAGAGTGGATGGGATAGTACCACTCAACCGATTATTGTTAAGATCCAACCATATGAGGCTCTTGCAGTCACCAAGCTCCGGTGGAATGGAACCAGAGAAGGAATTGTTTCCAAGCTTAAGGATGACGAGATTCTTCAAGCCGGCCGATCCATGACGGTATCTCGCCGGTGAAGTGGTTACTAGAGAGAGAGATCCAGTTGAGATCGGTGCAGTTGCTGAGACCAGAAGGGATTGAGCCGGTGAAAGCAATGTTGTTGAGGATAAGGTTTTCGAGAGCAGAGTTGCGGCCGAAATCGGTAGGGATCTCACCTGAGAGATTGATTAAGAGTTATAAAGAATCAGGACAACTTATTCACATGATTCAACGAGAGTTATAAGGAATATATTGATTGGGAGTTATAATGGATGACTGATTGAGTTATAAGTACAGAAGCAAGATACCTTTAACTTGCTCTCATTGAATATCTGAATATTGATACTGACACTACTGCAAATACTATACTGATATTATTACTGACACTAATATTATTTATTATCTTTACAGGAAAATAGCTCATTTCCAAAAGAATTTTCAGCAGAAATAAATTTGTCACAAATTCCGGCGGATTTTCCGAAGGTTTTTCGGAGAATTTTTTTATTCATTTTCCGGCGAATTTATTTCTGATAGAAATTCCAACCAAAATTATTTTTTTCTTAAATAATGACTATAATAAATATTTATTATTAATATTTATTTATTATTTCATTAAATTAAGTTAAATAATTTAAATAACTTATTATCAAATAAATTTAATTAAATTAGATATTATTAAATTAAATTAATTAAATAATAATTAATAATTAATAATTCATTATTAGTTTTTTTTTCCAGCGTAAAATAGTTTGTCGGAAATTATACCGGCGAAAAATTCCGTCGAAAATATTTCCGGCGGCCTATTTTGTGCCGGTATGACTTTTTCGACGCGTATAGTACCGTCGAAAAAAAATCCGCCTTAAATACTAATTTCCAACAAAATTTGAGTTTTTCCAATGAATTATGTCTGTCGGTAACACGATTTTCCTATAGTGTGTTATGAATATTATTTAATGTTACTGATCATTGTTGCGTCCTGGAATATTCGCGGCGGTAGAGAAATATATAGTTTAACGTCTTAGCGTTGTACGAAGATCCAGCACACAATCAGATAAGTGAGAGGATGTAGCATTCATAAGTGACATCAGAGTTTTTACGTGGAAAACCCCTGAAAAAGGGGGAAAAACCACGGGGCCTGGCCCAGTTTGAATGAATCCACTAGTATTTGTAGTCGATTACAAATGAGGCCCTTCCTTAGGAGAAGGCCTTGGATTGATGTAGCAAATGTACATCATATAGATTGCATTACATGGTAAGAGTTACATATACAGGTTTGTTTGGCCTGAAGGACCGTAGTCGGCAGGAGACCGTAGTCGGCAGGAGACCGTAGTCGGCCGGAGACCGTAGTCGGCAGGAGACCGTAGTCGGCCGGAGACCGTAGTCGGCAGAAGACCTTAGTCGGCCGGAGACTGTAGTCGGCCGGAGACCATAGTCGGCCGGAGATCATAGTCGGCCGGAGACCGTAGTCGGCCGGAGACCGTAGTCGGCAGGAGACCTTAGTCGGCAGGAGACCTTAGTCGGCCGGAGACTGTAGTCGGCCGGAGACCATAGTCGGCCGGAGATCATAGTCGGCCGGAGATCGTAGTCGGCCGGAGACCGTAGTCGGCAGGAGACCTTAGTCGGCCGGAGACCGTAGTCGGCCGGAGACCGTAGTCGGCCAGAGACCATAGTCGGCCGGAGACCGTAGTCGGCAGGAGACCGTAGTCGGCAGGAGACCTTAGTCGGCCGGAGACCGTAGTCGGCCGGAGACCGTAGTCGGCCGGAGACCGTAGTCGGTAGGAGACTGGGGTCTGAAAGACCTTTGAATGTTGATGGAAGTCGAAAGGACCATAGTAGGCGACAGAGGTCGGGAAGACCATAGTAGGCAAGAGACCGGGGTCTGAATGTTGGGCTTTAAGCAGGACGTCGGGTCTTCAGCAGGACGTAGGGACTGAACGTCGGGCCTTAAGCAGGACGTCGGGTCTTCAACAGGATGTACGGACTGAACGTCGGGCCTTAAGCAGGACGTCGGGTCTTCAGTAGGACGTAGGGACTGAACGTCGGGCCTTAAGCAGAACGTCGGGTCTTCAGCAGGACATAGGGGCTGAACGTCGGGCCTTAAGGTGGTTGTCCGGCGAGGTTCTGCGGTGGTCCGGCGAGGTTCTGCGGTGATCCGGCGGTGGTCCGGCGAGGTTCCTGCGGTGGTCCGGCGGTGGTCCGGCGAGGTTCCTGTGGTGGTCAGGCGGCTGTCGAGGAGGAGCTCCTTCCTTCTCTTCTCTTCTTCTCTCTCTTGCTTGGGGTCCTCTCTTATGAGAAATGAGGGCTCTATTTATAGATTTTCTGGAGTGGCATGACCCGTAAATAGGCATGAGATCAGGGGCGAATAGGGAGTGGTCCAATGGACGGCCGATATTGAATCTTACGATCATGCACCGTTCATTGGACATTTGAAGGCCTTAGTGATGTCGGAATTTTGTGATCTTGGGCTCGTTGGATTTGTCTCGTCGAGCCCTTCGATTCGAGTATAAGCTTGTCAAAATCGGAGTCCGTTTGGTAACTCAAATTGCGGTTTGAACCTTCCTACAGCACTTTGGATCCATGATTTGGACCCATTTGGGCTCGGATTGGGTTGATCTTGGTGTCGTTGAGTTTGTATTTCCGAGACGCTCAGTTCGACTATAAGCTTGCTGAAATCGGAGTTGGGGTGCTCTCGGAATTAATTTTTGAAGTTTCCAACTAGCTTTCGCCTCGAGATTTGTGCCCGATCAAGCTAATTTTGTGATGCCGTATCAGTTGCCCCCCTATTTTCGGACGTCGAAGCTCCATTAGTCCGAAAATACTTGTTCCGAAATTTTACACTGACCGAATCGCAAAAAATTGCGTTCAAAAAATTAATGGCTTGCTCGAACTTGATCCTAGAGGCCCCGTTGAGCTTCAAAAGTGTCGAAATCGAGTCCGGAACGTCGAAAAACGTATCCGGAGACCCCAAAAACGTCCGAATCGGACTGTCCAGGCCGAAAATCGGGCCCGGACACGCGTAGGCCGCCGAACCGGCCGGCCGGCCAGCCGGCCGCCGCCCGCCGCCGCCGGCGCCGGCGAGCTGCCGCGCGAACAGGCGCGCCCCTCCTGGGCGCGCGGTTTGGCTGAGGCGGTTCCTTATTTTTGATTTTTTTTTTTTTTTTTTTTTTTTTTTGTGTGGGACCCACATGGGATTAAAAAATCCGAAAAAATCCCAAAAAAATCCAAAAAATTCCGAAAAAATTCTAAAAAATTCAGAAAAATTCGAATTTTTTAAGAATTCTAGAAAACTCTAGAAACTTCCCCCCTTCACTCACAAAAACTATAAATAGGCCCCTTAGGCCTTTAGAAAAATTGTTCTTCTCCTCTTCTCTTTCTTTTCTTTTCTTCTTTTCTTCTCTTCTTCTTCTCCTTTCTTCTTTTCTTCTTCTTTTCTTCTTCTCTTCTTCTCTTCTCCCTCTGTCCTTTCTATTGAGGCCTTCCCTCGATTTTTCGAGGCCCCTCTCTTGGCAAGGAAGTCCGGAGATTTCCCCTCATTCTCTTCTCCCTCTGTCCTTTCTATTGAGGCATTTCCTCGATTTTTCGAGGCCCCTCTTGGCAAGGAAGTCCGGAGATTTCCCCTCCTTCTCTGCTCCCTCTGTCCTTTCCATTGAGGCCTTCCCTCGATTTTTCGAGGCCCCTCTCTTGGCAAGGAAGTTCGGAGATTTCCCCTTCTTTTCTTCTCCCTCTGTCCTTTCTATTGAGGCCTTCCCTCGATTTTTCGAGGCCCCTCTCTTGGCAAGGAAGTTCGGAGATTTCCCCTCTTTCTCTTCTCCCTCTGTCCTTACCATTGAGGCATTCCCTCGATTTTTCGAGGCCCCTCTCTTGGCAAGGAAGTTCGGAGATTTCCCCTCCTTCTCTTCTCCCACTGTCCTTACTATTGAGGCCTTCCCTCGATTTTTCGAGGCCCCTCTCTTGGCAAGGAAGTCCGGAGATTTCCCCTTCTTCTCTTCTCCCTCTGTCCTTTCTATTGAGGCATTCCCTCGATTTTTCGAGGCCCCTCTCTTGGCAAGGAAGTCCGGAGATTTTCCCTTATCCCTCTTTTCTTCGAGAGATCTTGTGGAGTTCCGATGTTTGGTGGTTGGCAATGGAGGTCGGATAAACCGTTGTAAGGAGAGAGGTTGGAATGACGGGCAAACTTCCAGCATCAGGGAGAAGTATGATGACAGACATGAATTCAACATCGGGTAGTCATACAGCGTCAGGTAGAAGACCGACGAAAGTCTATTAACTGGTAGAAGTCCGACATCCGGTAAAAGTACGAAGTCGAGTGGAGGTGCAGCGTCGGGTAGAAGACTGACAAAGATTCGTCGACGGGCAGAAGTCCAATGACGAGTAGAAGTCCGCTGACGAGTAGAAGTCCGACGACAGGGAGAAGTCCGACGTAATGTAGAAGTTCGGCCTCGGGTAGAAGACCGATGAAAGTTCATCGACGGGCAGAAGTCCGACGACGAGTAGAAGTTCGACGACAAGGTGAAGTCTGACGTCGTGTAGAAGTACGGCCTCGGGCAGAAGTCCGATGAAAGTTTGTCGACGGGCAGAAGTCTGACGACGAATAGAAGTCCGACGACAGGGAGAAGTCCGACGTCGAGTAGAAGTCCGCTGACAAGCAGAAGTTCGACGTTGAGTAGAAGTCTGCTAACGAGCAGAAGTCTGAGGTCGAGTAGAAGTCCGTAGTCGGGTAGAGGTGCAGCGTCAAGTAGAAGACCGACGAAGGTCCGTTGACGAGCAGAAGTCCGACGACGGTAGAAGTCCGCTAACAAGCAGAAGTCCGACGTTGAGTAGAAGTCCGCTGACGAGCAGAAGTTCGACGTTGAGTAGAAGTCTGCTAACGAGCAGAAGTCTGAGGTCGAGTAGAAGTCCGTAGTCGGGTAGAGGTGCAGCGTCAAGTAGAAGACCGACGAAGGTCCGTTGACGAGCAGAAGTCCGACGACGGGTAGAAGTCTGCTGACGGGTAGAAGTCTGCTGACAAGCAGAAGTCCGACGTCGATTAGAAGTACGGCCTGGGACAGAAGACCGATGAAAATTTGTCGACGGGCAGAAGTCCGACGACGAGTAGAAGTCCGCTGACGAGCAAACGTTCGACGACAAGGAAAAGTCCGACGTCATGTAGAAGAATGACGAAAGTTTGTCGACGAACAGAAGTCCGACGACGAGTAGAACTCCGCTAACGAGCAGAAGTCTGACGTCGAGTAGAAGTCTGACGACGAGTAGAAGTCCACTAACGAGCAGAAGTCCGACGTCGGTAGAAGTCTGTTGACGAGCAGAAGTCCGACATCAAGTAGAGGTCCGACGTCGGGTAGAAGTACTGTCGGGTAGAAGACCGACAAAATTTTTCGTCGACGAGCAGAAGTCCGACGACGAGTAGAAGTCTGCTAACGAGCAGAAGTCCGACGACGGGTAGAAGTCTGCTTACGGGTAGAAGTCTGATGACAAGCAGAAGTCTGACGTCGGGTATTAGTCCGTCGAAAGTCCTGCAAGGCAAAAGTTCAGCGCAGGAGGAAATTCAAAATCGGGTAGAATTTTAACATTATGGAGAAGATAGAAGTCCATTAACGACATTCTGCCGACGTTAACCAAGGATGTGAGACTTCTCCGATTGTAAGTCGGAGCCCTGCTCGACGACGTTAACCTGTGTGGAAGAAGTTGGGAGAATCCACTAAGAATGTGAGACCTTTCCGAGGTTGTATGCCGGAGCCCTGCTCGACGACGTTAACCTGTGTGGAAGAGGTCGGGAGAATCCACCAAGGATGTAAGACCTTTCCGAGGTTGTATGTCGGAGCCTTTGCTCGACGACGTTAACCTGTGTGGAAGAGGTTGGGAGAATCCACTAAGGATGTGAGACCTTTCCGAGGTTGTATGCCGGAGCCCTGCTCGACGACGTTAACCTGTGTGGAAGAGGTCGGGAGAATCCACCAAGGATGTAAGACCTTTCCGAGGTTGTATGTCAGAGCCTTTGCTCGACGACGTTAACCTGTGTGGAAGAGGTCGAGAGAATCCACCAAGGATGTAAGACCTTTCCGAGGTTGTATGTCGGAGCCTTTGCTCGACGACGTTAACCTGTGTGGAAGAGGTCGGGAGAATCCACCAAGGATGTAAGACCTTTCCGAGGTTGTATGTCGGAGCCTTTGCTCGACGACGTTAACCTGTGTGGAAGAGGTCGAGAGAATCCACCAAGGATGTAAGACCTTTCCGAGGTTGTATGTCGGAGCCTTTGCTCGACGACGTTAACCTGTGTGGAAGAGGTCGGGAGAATCCACCAAAGATGTAGGACCTTTCCGAGGTTGTATGTCGGAGCCTTTGCTCGAAGACGTTAACCTGTGTGGAAGAGGTCAAATCGGATCCCCCTGGGATCGATTTTGTCTTGATTGGGAGGGGGCGAATGCCGCGTGTATCCCGAATCAAAGATAATGAAGGGTCTATTTTTAGACCGTTACTACCTTTTTGAGGTCGAGGTTAAGACCATGCCCAAGGAGTAGAAGTCCAACAAGGGACTTTATATGCAATTGATTTGAAGTATCCTTGCATTCGCTCGGATATTCCTGAAATATCAACTTGATGTTGAAGGTATTGGAGGATCTATTTGACCATGGTTTGAGTCAAAGTTGCCCCCCAGTCCGCATCTGCTTCTTATGATATTGATGCTATGTATGATCTTTTGAGATTAGAGCACTAATTGCCCCCCAGTCGGGAATCACTTTCCCACAGACGGCGCCAAACTGTTGCGTCCTGGAATATTCGTGGCGGTAGAGAAATATATAGTTTAACGTCTTAGCGTTGTACGAAGATCCAGCACACAATCAGATAAGTGAGAGGATGTAGCATTCATAAGTGACATCAGAGTTTTTACGTGGAAAACCCCTGAAAAAGGGGGAAAAACCACGGGGCCTGGCCCAGTTTGAATGAATCCACTAGTATTTGTAGTCGATTACAAATGAGGCCCTTCCTTAGGAGAAGGCCTTGGATTGATGTAGCAAATGTACATCATATAGATTGCATTACATGGTAAGAGTTACATATACAGGTTTGTTTGGCCTGAAGGACCGTAGTCGGCAGGAGACCGTAGTCGGCAGGAGACCGTAGTCGGCCGGAGACCGTAGTCGGCAGGAGACCGTAGTCGGCCGGAGACCGTAGTCGGCAGGAGACCTTAGTCGGCCGGAGACTGTAGTCGGCCGGAGACCATAGTCGGCCGGAGATCATAGTCGGCCGGAGACCGTAGTCGGCCGGAGACCGTAGTCGGCAGGAGACCTTAGTCGGCAGGAGACATTAGTCGGCCGGAGACTGTAGTCGGCCGGAGACCATAGTCGGCCGGAGATCATAGTCGGCCGGAGATCGTAGTCGGCCGGAGACCGTAGTCGGCAGGAGACCTTAGTCGGCCGGAGACCGTAGTCGGCCAGAGACCATAGTCGGCCAGAGACCGTAGTCGGCAGGAGACCGTAGTCGGCAGGAGACCTTAGTCGGCCGGAGACCGTAGTCGGCCGGAGACCGTAGTCGGCCGGAGACCGTAGTCGGTAGGAGACTGGGGTCTGAAAGACCTTTGAATGTTGATGGAAGTCGAAAGGACCATAGTAGGCGACGGAGGTCGGGAAGACCATAGCAGGCAAGAGACCGGGGTCTGAATGTTGGGCTTTAAGCAGGACGTCGGGTCTTCAGCAGGACGTAGGGACTGAACGTCGGGCCTTAAGCAGGACGTCGGGTCTTCAACAGGATGTACGGACTGAACGTCGGGCCTTAAGCAGGACGTCGGGTCTTCAGTAGGACGTAGGGACTGAACGTCGGGCCTTAAGCAGGACGTCGGGTCTTCAGCAGGACATAGGGGCTGAACGTCGGGCCTTAAGGTGGTTGTCCGGCGAGGTTCTGCGGTGGTCCGGCGAGGTTCTGCGGTGATCCGGCGGTGGTCCGGCGAGGTTCCTGCGGTGGTCCGGCGGTGGTCCGGCGAGGTTCCTGTGGTGGTCAGGCGGCTGTCGAGGAGGAGCTCCTTCCTTCTCTTCTCTTCTTCTCTCTCTTGCTTGGGGTCCTCTCTTATGAGAAATGAGGGCTCTATTTATAGATTTTCTGGAGTGGCATGACCCGTAAATAGGCATGAGATCAGGGGCGAATAGGGAGTGGTCCAATGGACGGCCGATATTGAATCTTACGATCATGCACCGTTCATTGGACATTTGAAGGCCTTAGTGATGTCGGAATTTTGTGATCTTGGGCTCGTTGGATTTGTCTCGTCGAGCCCTTCGATTCGAGTATAAGCTTGTCAAAATCGGAGTCCGTTTGGTAACTCAAATTTCGGTTTGAACCTTCCTACAGCACTTTGGATCCATGATTTGGACCCATTTGGGCTCGGATTGGGTTGATCTTGGTGTCGTTGAGTTCGTATTTCCGAGACGCTCAGTTCGACTATAAGCTTGCTGAAATCGGAGTTGGGGTGCTCTCGGAATTAATTTTTGAAGTTTCCAACTAGCTTTCGCCTCGAGATTTGTGCCCGATCAAGCTAATTTTGTGATGCCGTATCAATCATGTTTCTAATATTTTTATTAGCATTAGTATTATTAACAGTTATTGCTACTGTGATTAATAATATGATGGATTGAGATGTGATGAACTATAGAATGATAAATTAATATAGATAATTTGTGTAGGCATTGGTGCATATATTTTTTTTTATATGATTTATAGCATATTGTTCTCTTTTATCTTGCATTAATTTTAGTTGTAAGATTTTAGTTGCTTGTTAGGCTATGTGCTTATTATGTGATTTTACATATTTTCATAAAAGAGTAAAGATCCTATGATATAAGGCTTTGTATAAGACAAAAATGCAATAATATTTCTTTTTGTTGTTTATTTGTAAGCTATAGTAAAATGGTTAAAATGAAAGACTGATGCAATTCTTTCAATATAGATCCTGGAGTGTGATAGTTAGCCTGCTCGTTTGGTCGGTAGGACCGTAGTCGAGCGACGGTGGTCAGAGGGAAAGTAGTCGGCTTGCCACACGTATTTGGAGGGCGAAGGGATCATAATCAACAGGCAATATAGGTCGGAGGGATCCTGGTCGACGAGAGATGGTGATCGGAGTAGATTGTAATCGACAGAAGATGGTGGTCGGAGGGACCGTAATTTCTTTTAAGGAATGAATGTAAAAAGTTCATAACTAATCTTCTTAGTTTATACGTAGGTTAGTGACTGAGCGGTGGTCTAACGATTTGTCAGAGTCTAGGTGATGGTCTGACAATGGTTTGGTGGTGGTCCGACGACTGGGCGAAGGTTCGATGATGGTTGGGCAGAATTTTGGCAGAGGTCAACGGGCGACTGGAAGTCCAACGGTGGTTGGTGTTAAGTGGTCGGAGTTTATCGGTCGACAACCGAATGGTAGTACGAAGATGGTCAGATGGAAGTTCGACGAAATTAGGCAGCCGAGCGATGACCCAACAATGGTTGAACAGAAGTCTAGGGGTGATTGGCGGCTAGGAGGTGATCCAATGATGGTCAAGAGGAAGTCCATCGACGGTCAACAGGGGTTCATCGGTGGTGTTGCTTGGGTGGAGCTCAAGGATCCTCGAAGCCTTTTAGCTCTTTATAATCTCTTGTCGAGCCCCCATTATATAGAGAGTGGGGCTTTATTTATAAATTTTTGTGAGTGTCACACCCTCTAAATATGGAGAAGATTCGGGGTAGGTTCGGAGTGCTCCATCGAATGACCCACTACTTCCCCCGATCATAGAGTGTTTGTGAACCATTTATATGCCTAAATGATGTCAGAATTAAGTGAACTTAGGCTTGTTGGATTCATCACATCTAACTGCTTGGCTCGACTTAAGCATGATATATTTGGATATCATTGGATCATCCAATTTATGCTTTGAACCTTTCAAATGTGCTTCAACCCCTTAGTTTGGACCCATTTGGGTTCAGATTTGGATGGTCGCAAATTTAATTTTGAAAATTTCTAACTTTGATATGCCTCAAGATTTGTGCCCGATCAAGCAAATTTTTTATGATGTATTAGTTGCCCTCCTATTTTTGGATCTCGCAGTTGGCAAAATCTAAAAATATGAGTCTTTCAATTTATTTAAATAAAAAATTTATTTTTGGATAATTATGAGTCATGATTGCTCCCTAGACATCAACATGTACCTCCCCTAGGGTCGTGAACCAAGAAAAATATATTTAATCATAATTTTAACTTTCCATGAAGTTGGGGCGTCGATTGGAGCATAAAATGTTAAACAAATTCACTCTAAAACTCTTGAAATTGTTTCAAATTGACTATAAAGGCCTTTTTAGGCTTTGAAAGTATCAAATTTGAGTTTGAAACGTTGAAAAAAAAAAATTTAGGGGCCCCAAAAATGTCCAAAAAGTACTATCCAGGCGAAAAAAATTTCCCAGATGCAACCTGGTGGCCGAAATGTTTGAACACCCGGATAGCTGGTGGTGGCGGGCTGGCGGCGCCGACCACTACCCGCGCACAGCACGTGTTTGAGCGCAAGGGACCTTTTTAACTATATTTCATTTAAATTTTTAGGAAAGAAAAAATTTTTGAAAAATTTTCAAAAATAGAAATAACTGAATATATATATATATATATATATATATATATATATATATATATATATATATATATATATTGTTGCGTGCGAGAATATACGCGGCGGTAGAGTTTGTAAATTCGCGTCCTAGCGTTGCACGGGTATTTCGCACACAGACAGAAAAGAGAAAGTGAACACCAAGAGTTTTTACGTGGAAAACCCAAAAAGAGAAAAAACCACGGGGCCTCGCCCATTTGCAAAATTCCACTAGTGTTTTCGTAGATTACAAATGGCGGATTCGTCCCACAAGTTGGAATAATCCAAATACACTTTGTTTCTTCCAAGAAGTTTACAAAATCATGCGAATTCCTGGCGTTCACTGAAAATCCGGCAGAGTTTCGGCATCTTCAAGCGGCAGGAAGAGCTCCGGCGGTGGTCGAGGAGGTGAGGAATCTCCTTTTCCCCTTTCTCCTTCTCCTTCTCCTCTTCTTCTCTCTCTTCACTTGAGTCCCCTTGGTGTAGAATGAGGGCTCTATTTATAGTTTTTCTGGAGTGGCATAGTCCATAAATAGGCGTGAGATCAAGGGCGAATTGGGAGTGGTTTGAATGGACGGCCGATATCGAATCCTTTGATCATGCACCGTTCATTGGTCATTTGAAGGCCTTAATGACGTCAGAATTCGATGATCTTGGGCTCGTTGGATTCGTCTTGTCGAGCCGTTCGATTTGAGTATAAGCTCGTCAAAATCGGAGACCGTTTGGTAACTCAAATTGCGGTTTGAACCTTCCAACAGCGCTTTGAACCCATGATTCAGACTCATTTGGGCTCGGATTGGGTTGATCTTGGTGTCGTTGGGTTCGTATTTCCGAGACGCTCAGTTTGACTGTAAGCTCGCTGAAATCGAAGTTCATATGCTCCCAAAATTAATTTCGGAAGTTTCCAATTTGATTTTGCATCGAGATTCATGCCCGATTAAGATAATTTTGAGATGACGTATCATATATATATATATATATATATATATATATATATATATATATATATATATATATATATATATATATATATATATATATATATATATATATATATATATATATATATATATATATATATATATATATATATATATATATATATATATATATATATATATATATTCCCTTTTTATTTAGTTCAAAAAGGAAATAATTGTATTTTGCTAAAAAAATTAAAAAAAAAAAACCTAAAAAATCCAAAAAAAATTAAGGAAATTTTTTTGCGGACATTGTCCCCCCATTTTATCTATTAATAACTAAGGGTGTCAATATTTATTAACACGATGTGAAAACCCGACATAAAAATTTTGGGTTTAGGTCAAACTGTTTCATAAATGGGTTACAGGATTCGACCTGTTTAAAAAAATGGGTCTGATCCGGGTCAAATCGTTAAGCCGAAGTTGATCTGGATCAGTCTGCATCCTCGTTCAATAATTTTGCCCGCAAGCTGCCAAGCCCTAATCGACCTCCTTCGACAATAGCCCCCTTCGATAGTGACGCCTTATTCAACGACAGCCTCCTGTCGGGGCTCGAAAGTAACTGCAACCTCCTTCAAAGAGGACAACAACCCATCCTATCCTCCTTAGCTTCAATGACAATGATGCCTCCTTCGACGATGATGATGCCTCCTTTAATGATGACAACTTGGCCTCCATCAACAATGATGACCGGATGACGCCTCCTTCAACAACAGCAACCCAGTCTCCTTCAACAATGACGATGCCTCCTCCATTGATGATGATAACCAAGCCTCCTTTAATGATGTTTCATGTCGTGTCGGGTTAGGTTAACTTGCAAACTTGATGGGTCGGGTCAACCAATAAACTTGACAGGTCGGGTTTGGGTTAACATTTCTAACTCATATATAAAAATAGTTTGGGTTTGGGCCGTGTCAACCAGTGGAGGGTCAATGTCGGGTTCATCCCAAACCCGACCCGCAACCTAATTTAGGCACCCTATAAATACCCCACTTGGGGGTTGGGGGAAAACATATGTAGGTTTGGAGGTTTTTAGCGATGATCAAGACCTGATACTCTTATGCGGGCTCCTGTTCTCTCTCGGTGGGGAAAAATTGTCTAATGAGAGTTTAAATATTGGCAACGGCAAATGATCAAGACCTAATATTTTTATTTCGGCTCCAGGTCTCTTTCGATGGGAAAAAATGTATTTCCAGAGTTTAAATACCAGCAAATGTGGTGATTAAGACCTCGTACTCTTATGCATGCTCTAATTCTATCTCGGAGGGGGGAAATTACATGGCAAGACTTTAAACACTGATGATGGCGGCGATAAAAACTTGGTACTCTTATGCAGTTTCTAGTTCTCTCTTGGTGGGGGAAAAATTATTTAGCTAGATTTTAAATACTGTCGATGGTGGTGATCAAAATGCGGTACTCTTACGCAGGCTCCAGTTCTGTCCCAGAGGAGGGAAAACTATTCTACAATAGTTTAAATACCATCAGTGATGATCAAATTAAAACATAATCCTTATGTATAGAAAACCACAGGGATATGTTGATAGTGGCAATTAGAGGGTGTGACGCTGATGGAAGTCAGGAGGCAAAGGGACAATACTGGTCATCAGGCAAAGGGATGATGATGATGTTGGTCGAGTTGCACTTTATTGGAGGCAATACACACTTATGATGATGGGCGCAGAAAGTAGATAACCCGATGGAAGGGGTCAGGGCAGGGCTCCATGGTAGTAGTCAAGCTACACAATAATGGTGCAAATTAAGTGGAGGCTTGATGGTGAGGACATTAACTTGTATGGAAGAAAGAGTTGAAGGAGATGCTTTGAAGTGTCATATAGTAGAGGTCAAGAGAAATCGATTATTTGACTATCTAAAGTTGCTTGCCAAAGCATTGCTTGATGGTGCTAACTTGCTAGAAAAATTCACTAAGAATATTTGACCTATCTAAGCTTATCTATTTGAGCGTTGCATGATGACATTAACTTGTATGGAAGATGTTGAGAGAGATCCACAAGGAATATTTGATCTATCCAAGATTATTGCCAAAGCATTTCTTGATGGTGCTAATGTGTGGAAGAGGTTGAGGAAATCCATTAAGAATGTTTGACATATCCAAGGTTGTTCATCAGAGCATTGCTTGATATACGTCATTAACCTATGTGGAAGTCCGGCAGCAGTCAGCGGTCGGGTGGTAGTCCGACTATGGTTGGGCATAAGTCTGGTTGAGGTTGGCATCCGGGTGGAAGTCTAGTGGCTGTTGGCGGCTGGATGGTTGTCCGATGATGTTCAAGCGGAAGTCTGGCGACGATTGACGAGGGTTCGTCGGTGATGGTGCTTGGTTAGAGCTCTAGGATCCTCAAAGCCTCAGAGCTCTTTGTAATCTCTAGTTGAGCCCCTATCATGCAGAGAATGTGGTTCTATTTTTAGATTTTTGTGAGTGGCGCAGCTTATAAATATGGAGAAGATCCAAGGCAAGTTTAGAGTGCTCCATCTGACAACCCATATTGATTCCCCCAATTATAGAGCCTTTATCAAGCATTTATATGCCCATACGATGTCAGGATTAAGCAATCTTGGGCAAGTTGGTTTTGTCTCATCGAGCCCCTCGATTCAACTATAAGCATGTTATATTTTGATATCATTTGATCATCCAATTTATGCTTTGAATCTTCCAAATGCATTTTGGCTCCTTAATTTGGATACATTTGGATTCGAATTGAACTGATTTTGGTGTTGTTGGGTTCGTCTCCTTGAGATATTCAATTTGACTATAAATTTGTTGAATAAAAGTTCGGATGGTCCGAATTTTAATTTCAGAAATTTCTTACTTTGATATGCCTCGAGATTCATGCCCAACCAAGGTAATTTTTTGTGATGTATTAATTGCCTCCTATTTTTGAATGTCACAGCTAGTGGAATTATCAATTGGCTAAAATTACCAACTGACAATTTATCTATTTTGTAAGTAATAATTGCTAAATTATTAACTATCTAAAATTATCAACTTTCTATAACTATCTATTTTAGCATGTTGATTATTTTAGCAAGTTGTTAATAATTTTGTCATTTTGTAATATCAAATAATAATTTTGTAACATCCAAAGATAAAAAAGAAAATCATTATTAGTGTTATGAGAAGAAAGAATTGTAAGTGTGAAGAATATTTTTACATCCACCGTTGCTTAGCTTGGTTGGTGGGCGAGTACGGTTGGGAACCCCCCAACCCGTGCTCGAATCCCCTCGAGCTGCAGTGCCTCTTAAGTGGGGCTTGATCAAGTGCGGGCCAGGATGTCACTAGTGTGGATGCCTCTTTTAGGTCTGTCAAATGATTAGTGACGCTGCCAAGCGCCTCCTAAGTGGATGTCACTGTTTCAACGGTATTTAAAAGGGTAATAGCAGCTGGTACGCGTACCAATTCCCATTTGGGGATTTTAATTTCCACTGAAAATTAATAGGGGGATCACCATTCAGCACACAAAAGAAGAAAAAAGTGACAAAATGAGTTACAATTCTCCGGGCAAAGAACAAGCTGTAGATAATGTACAAGTATATATAGGACAGTGTCCAAGTGTTATATTATTTATAATTAATTATACTTTTAAATATAGTTTTTGCCCTTCATAAGAGGCTACAATAGGTGCATTTAAGTTTTTATTTTTTATTTTTTTATAGGAAATTATCTATTGTTGATATACACAGTGATTTGCATGAATGTGGCTAAGTTTACATCTATGATTCATATATTTAATAGGGTCAAAAAAGGAAAATAATAAGAAAAAAAATTGTCAATAAATATAGGAAACATATAAATATAGAAAAAAAAAAAACAACTAATAAATATAGGAACCTATTAAATAGAAACAAAAAAGTACATCAAATAAATATATGAATCATATAAATATAGAAACAAAAAGAACAATCAATAATTATGAATTATTTCCCTTTTTTTATTAAACGATATTATGGCCCATTTAACTAATTACTTAATTAATTTTTTTGATTATATATAATTATGAATTATTTTCCTGAAAAGTCAGAAGCAACAAGCAGTCCAAGAGAAACAGTGTTTGTCAATCATTAAAACATAAGTCATGAAAAATAGATTTGCAACAGTATCGATGGTAGGCGGCTTCATCTTCTGCCTCCCTGAAACGAGGGTCAATCCTAGCCCTCGAAGAACTCCCAGAAGTTTGTCGATATATAATTTTTTTGGTTGAGTTTTTAAAATTTTAGGTCTTAATAAAGGAGTTAACTTATTACGTAATTAACTATTTGTTATTTCTTGTCATTTTAAAAATTTTACAAGTATTTAATTATAGCTTTAATTAATTAGGTAATTAAATTGCTATTAATATTTGCGGCGATAGAGAGATAAATGGCTTAACATTTTAGCTTTGAACGAAGATCAAACACATACAAATATGAGAGATGGATTCAGTAATCATAAGAGATACCATAATTTTTACATGAAAAATCCTGAAATGGAAATAAGTATTTCTATTAAATAATAATTATTTCTGTTATAATAACAATAAATATTTCCATCACAATAGTAATAATTATTTTCGTTACTCTTTTTTTTTTTTTTTGTTAAAAAACATAAAATATAACAGCATAACCTTTAGTAACTTGTACAATTAGGACTGCTTTGAAAAACAGAAAAAAACAAAATTCACTTAGAATTTAATTGGATTAGAAATCAAATTACCTAATTTCAAATCAATTAGAAGTTCCACTATAATGCAAAATTTAGATTTTACATCAACACATTTAAATATAGATATTGTTAATGTAAAATAGAACTTAGATCAGTAACAATAAAAGTATATGTATAATTATTTTTAAATTAAGTAGATTTTACTAACTTGACTCAATATAATGAATAAAAATATGTTGACTAAGATTTGATGAAGATAAATTCTATAATTTTTTAGTTCTTTTGAAATAAATATAATACATAATTGTTTAATTATTCATAAATTACATTAATTTCAAATAAATTTAAAAAAATAGCTTTAACTCATACTTAAAAAAATTTAATCAGAATATATTAACTAAATTTTCTCTATTTTTATTTCCTTTAGGAACAATTTATGTGGTCAACAAGAGAAAATGTTTATTTTATTTTTGTGGTGGTGGCAAGGTTTATCCTATATTGGTAAACTGATTAACCAACTAGGCTTATTTTAAGGACATAAATAATTGCAATAGTGATAGGAATCCAATCTCCACAAAGCAATAATAAAGAGAAAAAATAGTAGAAATCAACGAGAAAGAATTATATATCAACACAAGTCAAGATATAAGTTGATCTACTATTTGAGAGATAGATTGACTCTACACAAAGGCGTCGCTAGGAGCAACTCCAAAAAAATTATAGTAAAACACAATTTACACAATAAAAATAAAACAACTTAATTAACCCTAAATAAATCTTCCTAATTCCCTCTCAAATCTGAATTCAAATCAACCATCTTTCCTTAAATAAATCTTCTTAATTCCCTACCAAATCTGAATTCAAATCAACAAACTTTCTCTAAAAAAACCTTCATAATTCCCTCCCAATTTTGATAGAATTACACTCTCATTTAATTTGTGTTACAATGCATGATTATATACTAAATATTTATATCAATATTCTACACACAATAAAAGTAACAAAACGCACTTAATTGTACATAAGTTTTGCGCACAGTAACTTTTCTATATTGACAAACACTATATTGAAAGTTGAAAGCTCACTACCAAACTTGGCAATGAGTTTGTACAGATGAAGACATAACGGTACATATACAAAGTAAAAATCATATGCCCCTATGCAGATTTTAGCCAACACCAGGTCATTTTCAACGCTGGATTAGCTGCAGGGGGAGCTTTTTCTCATATATATTAATTTATACATCATGAAGCTAATGGTATAAGAAATAAAGATATACAAAAAAGACCTGTTGATAAAGGCATCTGTGAAGAAGAAATCCTCGCATTATTCTACAAAAATGTGTCTCGGACCAAACGAGCCAGAACACGCGAAGTTAGCCTGCTAGACAACTCTGGCAACACTTTGGCGGAGATGCCGGGCAATACTGGGAGGAGTTCTTGTATGATATTTGCAATGTTTACATCCTGCGAAGATCCGGTGTAACAGTCAAAAATTTTGGACTGTCAAATAAAATACTTGTATACAAGGGCGGATCTAACTTCTTTTTTCAAGGCAAACAAAATTTTAATTAATTAGACAGCAATAATAATAACAAAAATAAAATAAAATAAAATAATAACATGAAATAGTAATAATAATAATAATAATAATAATAATAAAATAACCAATATAATGCTATCAAATTTATCTGAGGAAATTTTTATCATTTATCTTTCAATTACATATTTATCTTCAAATTTGTATAGAATTTACATATTTATCCTCAAATTAGTTTGATCTTCGAAAACCAGGGACAGTAGGGCGAAATGCAAATTGCGAGTATCGAGCGACCTCTTGAACGTCAAATGCGACTGGAAAGAAGACGGCTGCGAGACGGCGACGTCAAAAACGTCGAATGCATGAATCACGAAAGCAGCTGTGAAGTGCGAACTTGCGGGATGGACAACGACGCTTAAGATGATAATATTATGACAAAAAGGATCTTTTGAGAGGGGGGATAAAAAATTCTCCCGCTAATATATTATTTATTTTTTTGAGGGTGTGCATTTGCCCACCCTTGACATCAAGGGTAATCCGCCCATGCTTGCAACAAAATTTGGAAAAATATTAAGCAAAAAAGTAATGTAGTATGGTTATACAATTCTATTGCAAGTTATTAATTTTATTCATCAAATTTTAAAAATTAACAATCATGGACACAATGAATTATGATTTAAACAATAAGGAAGTCCTGAAAGCACTCATAATGATCTTTACAATTAATTTGTTTAAAATCGATCTAATTTATTTAGTTCACTGTGCAATTTTCTTGATGCTGATGAACCGGCAAACTATTAGAACACACAGATATTAAATAATATACTCCCATTTTATTCATGTACGGAGATATGAGGTGTAGGCATAGGATTGATTCATAGATCTTGAACCATACTGGCTAAGGTCTATTTAAGAGACCTGCAGACTCCTTGTAATATCATCTGGAAATACATTAGCTTCTTTACCTACTTTCTCTGTTTCTTTCTTGTCCATCAGTTTCTACATAGTATTAGAATAAGGTCTGGTCCTGTACCATGGCTCACTCCGCCACTTCCAATGCTGAAGACACAAGATCTTCGTCCGTCGCCGAAGGCACCGATTCGATCATTCCATCGGCCCTCAAGTTCTTGGTCTCCAATCTCAAGAACGTTGTCTCCATTCATCTCGTTCCAGATAACTATTCCATCTGGAGATCTCAGATCCTCAAGATCGTTCGTGCTAACGGCTTCCAAAATTTTCTTGATCCCAAATGCACGCCTCCAGCTGCGACGGTCATCAATCAAGCAAGTTCGAACGTCCCAAATCCTCTCTTCTCTCAATGGTTCCTCACAGATCAAAATCTATCCGCTTCGATCTGCTCCACCATTTCGTCAACTGTGTTACCCTACGTCATCTCTCTCGGCACAACTGCCGCCATCTGAACTATATTGGAAACAAGATTTCAGTCCACGAATAGATCTAAAGTTTAAGAATGAACTTCATCATATTTCACTCAAGAACTCTACCATGACTCACTACCTCACCAAAATCAAGTCGCTAGTCGATCAAATTGCCTCTGCAGGTTCGGTAGTTGATACAGAAGATATCAATATGTACATCCTCAACGGGCTCCCTCCATCCTATCAATCCTTCAAAACGGCTATCAGAACAATGCTCACACCCATTAGCTTGGATCAATTATACCTCTTCTTCTCAGCGAAGAAGTCAATCTTGCCACTGAAGCAGCCCGTTCGACTCCGATTCCTGATCCAAACATGGCGCTTTTCAACTCTCGTGGTCGTGGCCGTCGTAATCGTGGGCGATCTTCGTCTAACAACATTAATCCATCAAGATCACCAGCAGCTTCCACGATTTTCTGTAAAATTTATCTTAAAAGAGGTCACTCGGCACAATCGTGCTGGCACCGCCAAAATCTTTAATACACACCCTCTCCGTGACTGACTCAGACGGCTCTTCTTGCCAACACAGATAACAATAACAATGAACCAAATTGGTTCTTGGACTCGGGGGCCTCTACACCTAACCAATTCGCTTGATAACTTGTCAATCTCCAGGCCTTATCTAGGGTCGGACACTGTAACCATTGGAGACGGAAGCTCGGTGCACATCACGAACAAAGGGCTAGGTATCCTCCTGACCCCGTCCCGTAAGCTGCTTCTATCTCAAATCTTGCACTCTCCTTCAATTCATTTTAACTTACTTTCTATATCTCAACTAACCAAGGACAACAATATAGCGATTACATTTTATCCTTCTGGCTTTGCGTTGAAGGATCTGAAGACACACAGAGTAATCTTTCAAGGGCCATGTAAGAGTAGGCTCTACCTCATGCCATTAAAATCCAACTATTAGATTCATCAAGCTCTCACGACGGCTACATTCAAGAATGACTCCTGGCATCAACGCCTTGGACATCCCAATAAGCGAGTCTTTGATCTTATTTCTCAATGTAACCCCACTCTCAATTTAGGCAAGAATTACATTGACTGTGTTTTTTGTAAAACCTCTAAATGTCACAAAATTGCGTTTGAATCTTCTAATAATCGTCAGACCTCTCCCCTGGCTCTTATTCATTCTGATGTCTGGGGACCGGCTCTGGCAATCTCCAATCAAGGATGCAAATATTACGTAATTTTCATTGACGATTTTACTAGATTTACTTGGTTATTTCCGCTATATCAAAAATCTGACGTTCTTTCAACTTTCATTGCATTCAAAACTCGTCAAAAACTATACATCTCTTAAAATAAAAATTATTCGGACGGATGGCGGAACGGAGTATGTCAATCTTAACTTCGATAAGTATCTTAAAACACATGGTATTACACATCATATTTCCTGCCCCATACCCCTGAGCAAAATGGTCTCGCCGAATGGAAACACAGACACATCATAGAGACCACACGCACTCTACTTCACACTGCGTCCATTCCCTACACATATTGGCCGGACGCCGTCCTAACCTCAGTTTACCTCATTAATTGCATGCCCTCCCCAACAACCAAAAATCTTTCTCCATTTGAACTCTTTCATAAAACTAAACCGCAATACGACCATCTCAATATTTTTGGTTGTGAATGCTTTCCACTGATTCCATCGCAATCTCGTCACAAACTTCAGCCTAAATATAAACCCCACATCTTTCTTGGCTATTCAGACAAGTATAAAGGCTACAAATGCCTTAATTTGCATTCCAACAAAACCACATTCTCTCGGCACATTACTTTCACCGAACACAAATTTCCTTTTTCCAAAGCTCTGCCCACTACAACCAAGTGTCAGGACACTACCCCTCCCATGCTCCTCACACCGGTTTCCATCTCACAACCTAATGCTTCAGGTCAGTCCTCATCTCTCACAATACTTTCCCGAACATATGTTCATCTCATAACACCAGAGTTCGATCAAGTCAATCAGCCCGCTTCTAATCCTATTCCCGAATACTCTAACACTATCACCATCCCACCCACTCACCACATGATTACCAGGAGTAAGACGGGATCTATCAAACCTCGAACTCGCCTAAACCTGATACATAAACAATCCTCTACCATATCTCAATCTGACCCCACTACGTTTTCTAAAGCTGTTAAGAAACAAGAGTGGCGTCAGGTTATGGCTGCAGAATTTTTAGCTCTACAAAAACAGGGCACGTGGACCCTTGTTCCACCTCCACCGAACTCTTCAATCCTTGGCTGCAAATGGACATACAAAACGAAAACTCACACAAACGGTTCAATAGCAAGATAAAAAGCGCGACTAGTCGCTCAAGGCAATCAACACGAATATGGATTGAATTATGTCGAAACTTTTAGCCCGGTGGCCAAGCTACCTACCATACGAATGCTCCTGACGATGGCTCTATACAACAACTGGCCAGTTCAGCAGTTAGACGTAGCTAACGCGTTTCTTCACGACCACTTATCAGAAACGCTATATATGGCTCAACCAAAAGGGTTCGAGGATACCGTACATTCTAGTCATGTCTATCATCTTCACAAATCCATCTACGGCCTCAAATAGGCAACACGTCAGCGGTATAACACATTCACCGCAGCTCTTAATCACCATTGGCTTCGCACACAGTAACTCCGACCCCTCGCTCTTCATCTACCATAAGGATCAGGTTCGGATATATCTCCTAGTGTATGTTGATGACATTCTAATTTTAGGAAATAATATCGCATCCATCACCAACATACTTGCTCAGCTCAACAAGGATTTCTCGATGAAAAACTTAGGCAACGCTCATGAATTTCTTGGCATACAGATAAGTCGTCTTCCCACTCAATGTTTTTTTATCTCAAACTAAATATGCATCTCAAATACTCATGCAGGCTAACTTACTTCAGTGCAATCCATTAGCCAATCCGACTTGCACCAAATTACCTGAAGTATTCAAGAATGACGTCCTAATGCAAGACCCCACTCTTTACCGACGTCTCACATGCTCTTTACAATACTTGACAATCACGCGCCCAGACATAGCCTTCAGCATGAATCAACTGTCACAACATTTGCACGACCCTCAACCTCAACACATCTACATGCTGAAACGACTCTTGCGATACATCAAAGGTACGTTAGATTTTGGGATACCGATCACAAAAACTAATCTCAATCTTACCTCCTTTTCAGATGCCGATTGGGCAAGCGATCCGATCTCTAGAAAATCCACCTCATGCTACTGTTCATTCTTAGGAGACACTATCATCTCTTGGACAGTCAAAAAGCAGCATACCGTAGCAAGATCATCCACGGAATCCGAGTATCGGGCACTTGCAGCTCTCACTTCTGACATAATCTGGTTAAGATAGCTCCTCAAAGACTTCGACATTCCTCAAGAATCACCAACCAAGATATATTGTGACAGCACATCCGCTATCGCATTAGCAAACAATCCTGTCTTCCACGCTCGCACAAAACATATTGAGATCGATCAAAGGTTTATAAGAGATCATATTCAGCAAAATAACATTTGCATTATTCCAATAAGCACTATAGATCAAGTAGCTGACATACTAACAAAATCATTATATACACCTCGCTTTCAGTTACTACGCAACAAACTGACTGTCACAGAAGACCCATTAGTTTGCCGGGGGATATTAGAACACATAGATATTAAATAATATACTCCCATTTTATTCATGTACGGAGATATGAGGTGTAGGCATAGGATTGGTTCATGGTTCTTGAACCGTACTGGCTAAGGTCTATTTAAGAGACCTGAAGACTACTTGTAATATCATCTGGAAATACATTAGCCTCTTTACCTACTTTCTCTGTTATCGGTTTCTACACAAACAAGGGGGAATAGAGAATTATGTGACTGAGGGAGCGAAATGCAACCTGCAATCTTCTACTTTGAAAAATGAATGGCAGGGAACAATGTTCTATCATCATCAGAATTAGCATTTGTCCAACTGTTTGCAGACTACTCTGTTAATCCTTTTTTTTTAATTCATTCTTGATACAAATGCAACATTTGATGATTTTTAAAATAAGTCGCATGCGAAGGGTTCAAGAAAAAAAGAAATATAAATAAATCTAGGTGCAGGAATATATACTAATTATTAAAATAAATAATAAGTTTAGATTAGATATTACAGCCTTTAATATAAAATCAGGGTTCACTGTTCTACTATAATGAATTTACTCCATTCAAGAGTAACTGAAAACCACATTGGTGTTATGGGTCCTATTAAAAGAACAAGTTGAAATGCAATGGATGACAACGGGTGACACCAGATTTTTTTACGTGAAAAAAAATAAAAGTCATACAGCCCAATTCAATTGAACTGATATCACTGTGAGATTACAATTGTTTGCATGTCTCTTAATTTGAAAACGATCAGACTACAAGAGTATGAGGAGCTGATAGAAAATATTCCAAAGTTGATATGATGAGATGAAAGGCATTCAAATAGTTGTGGCTGACTGGCAATGGTCCAACAGGGTTGGTTAGTGGTGGCGCCCTAATAATGGTGATTGGGTGACGACAATTCGATTGTTGCTGTCTGGTAATGGGGGTGGTTGGGCAGCAATAGTTCATCAATAGTGATCGGGCAACGGTGGTCTGACGATAATGATCAAGTGAAGGCAGTCTAAAGTTTGTATTTAAGCGATGGCAATGGTCTAGAATCATGGTCCAGCGGCAACGATCTGACGATAGTGGTCAAGGGATCGTAATGGTCCGAAAATTGTGATTGAGTGATAGTGGTCCAACGGCGACAATGATCTGATTGCAATAGTCAGTTAGTGGTTCGATGGTAGCAATAGAGAGATGATTCAACAGTGACAGTCTGGCAGTGACGGTCGGGCGGTGGTCCTATGGAAGCGTTTGAATGATGGTCCAAAAGAGGTGGTTGGGCGATGGTCCGACAACAGAAGTCGGTTGGCGAAGTTTTGACAATGGTGGTGCTTAGTTGGAGCTCCGAGATTCTTCAAGCTTTTGAGCTTTTTTGAATCTATCATCAAGGGTCTTTCCTCATACAGAAATAGTGGGGAGGGGTATTTACAAATTTTTAAGAGTGACATACCCCGTAAATATGGAGAAAATGTGCAACACTACATCAAGCAAACCCGTAATGATTCGCTTGACATGGAGCATTCATTCAACATTTATGTGTTTTCAAGATTAATCAATATTGAGCTCATTGGATTTTTCTCGTCGAGATGCTCAATTTAATCATAAACATGTCAAATTTGAAAATTATTTGATCATTCAATTAGTATTCTAAAATTTTTAAATATACTTTAAGCTCTATATATGGGCTTAATTGAATTCAGATATTATTATATTTTAAAATATCTAAAATTAATAAATAAAATAAAATTATTTAAAGAATATTAAGAATTATTCTAGCCGGCTCGTGAGCTCGTGAGTCAAGCCTCATCAAGCTCGAACTAGAGCTCATTTATTAAACGAGCTCGAGTTCGATAAGTTCGACACGCGAGCCCATAAATTAATCCTGCTCTGGCTCACTTACACCCCTAGTGTTGAGTGATCAAATCGAACGTGAGGCTTATAACAGGTTGGGGATTGATCGAGTCAAGCGATTGAGTAATGACAGACTGAGTAGAACGCTGGTGTAGGAAGTTACGAGTGAGGTCGAACGGTTGAGGCGTCGAGAGTGGTGAACGCGAACGATAGCAGCATCAGGTCGAATTGCATAAACGATGAAGTCAGGTTGGTCCTTGGTTTGGGCTTGCATGCAATCAGGTCACATGAACTATGAAGGG
The DNA here is from genome assembly GCA_016618105.1 of Dendrobium huoshanense. Taxonomy (NCBI): domain Eukaryota; kingdom Viridiplantae; phylum Streptophyta; class Magnoliopsida; order Asparagales; family Orchidaceae; genus Dendrobium; species Dendrobium huoshanense. Next base: position 15,330,756 of record CM028356.1, read on the forward strand.
ACGGGAGAGGCTTCAGCTGATGCAGTTCTTGCGTGCAGCACAGAGCGAATGATAGATAGTGTGAGGGAGAGAGGGGTCAAGCGTAGGCTTCGGTCGAGTAAGGATTGCGCGAGAGAGGAACGAGCGGAGTCAACTCCTGCGAGCGGTTCATGCAAACGAACAGAGAGAGGGGGCGACATTGGCTCTTGCATGCGGTAAACTGAAAACAAGAGAGAGGCGAGCGGGGTCTTCCTGCGTGCGGCACAGAGAGATCGAGAGGAAGGCGAGCTCAAGTGTCTTCCTACATGCGGCACATAGAGATCGAGAGGGAGGGAGTTCGAACATATGGCCTGGTTCCTCCTGATGGTACTTAGAAAACGAGAGTTCGGGGTCGAGCGATTTCGGCTGGGAGTCTTTGGCGTGCAAGTCTTGCACTGTAAGTGGGAGATATCATGGGTTAGTGGGTTGGTGGTCCAGAAAAATTTCTCATTGAAGGTAAATATTAGAATATTTGGGCATATTGGCTCTCACTCATGGGGTCCCATATATAAAATGGTTAAAAACTTGTGCAATTATGGCTCCACAAATAAGAGGAATTCTAAATAATTAATTCTACATAATTAAGTTGTAAAAATCCAGCTACATAGTGAAATTTATTAGAAAAAAACATGTACGTAGCTCCTTGAGATTATAGGTAAATTGCAAAGTAAGATTAAAACCTCCCAGAACAATCTAGTCGCATCAATATGACTTGGGCGAATCCTCAAGAAAAAAAAAAAAGAAAAAAAAGTTCAAAATAATCCTCCAATTATTCATATGAAGAAAATTTAGTCAAATTGTCCAAGAGTACTACATTTCATGAATTTAGTTCATCGACTTCACAAAATTGAGTGGATCAATTTTGTATAGTCGAGAGACTAAATTGAAAAAAATGTGAAACTCTAAAACTAAATTGATGAAATATAGATAATCGGGGATTATTTTGAACTTTCTCTTGAAAAAAAAAAGCAGGAATACCTGGTTTGCTGTCATAGTTGAGGTTCCAGCAGTTAGAAACTTGAACACTTTTTCCACGTTGTTCAATATAACTTCATCCTCCTCTGTAATTGTAGGTAGCAGAGACGTGGGCTTGAGAGGAACCATACTAAAAATTGGAGTTATACTTCCAAATCCGAATGCTGCACTTATTCGTACGAGCTGCTCTCTTGAAACTGCATCAATTGCTTTAACAATCTGTATAGACCACCAGAGCAAAGCATAAATATTTAATTGAGAGAAAGAACTCTTCAACAGAACGCCTTGACATTGGTTTACTAGATCAGGTAAACAGAAACAAACGTCAAGTTTACTAGCTCTTAAAATGTCAGAAAAGCTGATAGCAAGCATAAAGAATACCAGCTGAGTTCAAAGCCATAAATGTATATGAGAAGCTAGCAGATGATAGCACATATCGTGCTAGCAGATTCCTTATATGATAATTCTAGTTGCCTTCCAAATCTTACTAAGATCAGAGTAAAATCTTTGCTTCCCTAGATCCATCTTGTAAGAACATGTGATGAGCATAAGAGAAATCATGTCAAAATCGTGCTGCCGAGAGAACAGAAAGTTCTGGAACTTAATTTCATATTAGTTATGTAAGTCATTTTGTTAGTTGATTTCATGGTCATTTTCAAGTTTATTTAAGTCGATGATTAAATTTAGTAGCAGTTTGTTGTTTCTTTCGCATATAAAGAAGGTATATGGAGTTATATAAGAATTTTTTGGTGCCCATATTGGTATGGACTAGGCTGATCAAGTCAATTCCATGAGATGGGCTAAGCTATTGGTGATTTGGGCTTGCTCACAAGGGCCAACCTGACCTTAGACCAGCTATGTCACGACCCGACCCGAGACGAGACGGATCCCGTTCGCACCAGGCCGCGACGGAGAAGCTAACCAGGATCTAGCTTTGGAATTTGGTTCGGAACTGAATCTTCCAAAGCATTTAACTCAAAAAAATAGAGAAACACAGAGCCACTAAAAACATCAAGTGCAGCGGAACAAAAGTTCTATATGTTTTTCATTCTTTTCCTCAAAACAATCATCTACAAATACAGTACATGGCTTTTAGACAGAAAGAAAGACAGAACAGAAAAGCCATGACTGTACAAAAATCAAAAGGTACAAAACAATACCTATACTGATCAGACTCTGAACTAATCCTGGACTTCCTTCCCTTTCCCAGAACCTGAAAACCACCAGAAAGCAAGGGTGAGCTCAACAGCTCAGCAAAGCAACAAATCTCCAATCAAAATCCTCAGAATCTCAAAACCAACACATCAGACAAATCCGTACAGAAATCAGAACGGAAACGGACAGATATCAAATCGAACATAACTGTACGGAAACAGAAGTCGTATCAAATCAGAAACAGAACAGATCAGACTTATCAGATCAACAGAATCAAACTCGTACGAAAACCAGAAATTCAGATCATATCGGAACAGAACAACTCGTATCAGAATCATATCAGAATCGGATATCAGATATTATTTAATTCATAGCTAAATTCCCTGACACTGACTGAATCTCTTAGGATCCAGGCCCCTTATGCCTCCCTTTGTGCTCACGGCACCAGAACAGATGTGCTTATAGCACCAGAATACATATATAGTGCTTATAGCACCTAAACAGATTTTTCCTCGGATCCGGAACAGAACAGATATCAAAATGCTTATTGAGCTCATTTCAAAATTCCCATTTCACTAACTGAATCACATAGGATCCAGACCCCTTATAACTCCCTTTTTATAGCATATACAGATAGCATATCAAATCAGAAGAATTTCGGACAAATCAGAAATTACCCAAAAAATCGGGCAGCACAACGGCAGTATACAAAATTTACACAATTTTCCTGAAAATCAAAATTCACCAAATTCGCACAGAATATAGATATCAACATTTCAGAACATTTATTCTACTGCACAGATAATTTCCAAGTTCACAGAAAAATCCAGTCGACTAAAAACACAGTCGAATCAAAAATACCCGGACAAAAATCTTCAGAAAATAACCAAAATGTGCACACTCGGCACTTCAACAAAATACAGAAAGTTACGCGGTAAAAACTAAACCAGTCGGAAATTACGGACGAAAATCACGAACAAAACTTAATTCCGGACAGATAATACCGCCAAAAGCGACGGTTCTGAAAATTGAGAAAGTCGGATTGTGCCTTACCTTGCGTACAGCAATCTCCTGAACAATCTCTTCGGACGAAAACAACTCGGCGTCGCCCGAAAATCCACTTTTTCCTTCGTTTTTCTCTCTCCTCAGCTTTTTCTCTCTCTTCAAAATATCTCATTTCTATATATATCCAGACTGATCGTCCTGGACGATCACACTTCGTCCCGGACGATCCATGAAGAGAATAATTTCGTCCAGACGAAAATTATATATCGTCCTCAGACGAAGGGGCTCTGGAAATTTTTCGTCCAGACGATCCCAACTTCGTCCAGACGAACCAATCAGCCAAACAGGGTTTTTCTGCACAACCTGTACCGATCGTCCCGGACGATCCGACTTCGTCCGGACGAACCTGGAGCAAAACTGATATTACAATCTCCCCAACTTAAAAAAAAAATGTCGTCCTCGACATTATCCAATCCAAACTCAATCAAAACAAATACGGGTACAACTGTCTCATGTCAGACTCCTTCTCCCAAGTGGCTTCCCGTGCAGTACGGTGCTTCCACTGGACTTTAACCATCGGAATCTGTTTATTTCTTAACTTTCGGACGTCGTACGCCAAAATCAACTCTGGCTCTTCCTTGTACGCCAGATTCTCCTGAATCTCAACCTCATCAGCAGATATCTTCTTCCCAGAGTCGGATACCCACTTCCTCAGAGTGGATACGTGAAACACGTTATGCACGTCAGGCATAGAATCAGAAAGCAATAACTTGTAAGCAGCTTTTCCAATCCTTTCCAGGATTTCAAAAGGTCCAACATACCTCGGACTAAGCTTGCTCACCTGACCAAATCTGCTCACACCCTTCATCGGGCTGACTTTGACATACACAAAGTCACCAACCTGAAACTCTACAAATCTGTGCTTCTGATTGTAATACTTCTGCTGACGATCTTGAGCAGCTTTCAATCTTTCTTTAATCAAACTGATCTTCTGGGCAGTTTCATCAGCAAAAGTGGCCCCCAAAGCCTGTCTATCTCCGACCTCCGTCAGAGTCAAAGGAGTACGGCACTTCCTGCCATAAAGAGCCTCGTACGGTGCCATACCGATACTGGACTGAAAACTGTTGTTATAAGCAAACTCAATCAGCGGAATATGATCCTCCCAGCTTCCGCTAAAATCCAGAACACAAAGTCTCAACAGATCTTCCAGCACCTGAATAGTCCTCTCAGACTGTCCATCTGTCTGAGGATGAAAGGCTGTACTAAAATGCAGTTTCGTACCCAAGCCTTGCTGAATGCCTTTCCAAAGTCTGGAAGTAAAGCGTCCATCTCGATCAGATACGATCACACGAGGCACACCGTGTAATCTGACTATCTCCTTCACATATATCTGTGCCAAGCGATCAACTGAATCCGTCTGTCTGATCGGAAGAAAATGGGCGGACTTCGTCAATCGATCTACAACCACCCAAATAGCGTCGTGCCCTTGTCTAGATCGAGGAAAACCCATCGCAAAGTCCATTGTTACCTCCTCCAATTTCCACTCAGGGATAGGCAACGACTGCAACAGTCCACCGGGTCGCTGATGCTCTGCCTTCACCAACTGACAGGCTTCGCATCTCGACACAAACTTTGCCACATCTTTCTTCATTCCAGGCCACCAAAACAAAAGTTTCATATCAGCGTACATCTTACCACTGCCCGGATGTACCGTGTAGCCTGAATGATGAGATTCGTACAGAATCTCCTGCCTCAAATCTCCAAACACCGGTACCCACAACCTGTTCTTACAGAAAATAGCACCAGAATCAGAAATTCGAAGTTCAGGAGTCTTACCAGATCCAATCTGTGCAATCAACTTCGAATAATCTGGATCTGACTTCTGGGCTTCTTGAATCTTTGTCTCCAAAGAAGACTGAATGCTCATCTGAGCCAACTCCAAACCACTGGAGGAAATCACCTCCAACTGCAATCGCTCCATATCACGTATCAGGAAATCATCACAAGTAAGCTGAATACCTGATAATCCAGAAGACTTCCTGCTCAGAGCATCTGCTACCACATTCGTCTTTCCAGGCTGGTACTGAATAGTCAAATCATAGTCTTTGTTCAACTTGAGCCATCTTCTCTGCCTCAAATTTAGATCCTTCTGAGTAAAAATGTACTTCAGGCTCTTATGATCAGTGAAAATCTCACATCTGACGCCATACAGATAATGACGCCAAATCTTCAAAGCAAACACAACCGCAGCTAACTCCAAATCATGCGTCGGGTAATTCTTCTCATGTGGTTTTAACTGTCTCGAAGCATAAGAAATTACCTGACCATGCTGCATCAGGACACAACCCAGTCCTTTCAGTGAAGCATCACTGAACACCTGAAAACCTTCCGTACCTGACGGAAGTGCTAACACTGGAGCTGAAGTCAGACAATCCTTCAATCTCTGAAAACTAGCTTCACACTCCGGTGTCCAAATAAAAGGGGCTAACTTCTGCGTCAGTCTCGTCAGAGGCGTCGAAATCTGTGAAAATCCTTTCACAAATTTCCTGTAATACCCGGCCATACCCAAGAAACTACGTACCTCAAATACCGTAGTCGGCCTTGGCCAATCAGCAACTGCCTGAATCTTCTGGGGATCTACAGAAATGCCTTCTCCGCTAATCACATGCCCCATAAAAGAAATGCTCTTCAACCAGAATTCACACTTGGAGAACTTGGCATACAGCTGATGCCTCCTCAAAGTCTCCAACACAATCCTCAAATGTCTGGCATGTTCATCCTCAGATGCAGAATATACCAGAATATCGTCAATGAAGACGATCACAAACTGATCCAAATACTCCCTGAATACTCGGTTCATCAGATCCATGAAAATAGCAGGCGCATTGGTTACCCCAAAAGGCATAACCAAAAACTCGTAGTGCCCATACCGAGTACTGAAAGCTGTCTTCACCACATCAGCTTCCTTCACCTTCACCTGATAGTATCCGGATCGCAAGTCAATCTTTGAAAATACTGAAGATCCGGAAAGCTGATCAAACAAGTCGTCAATCCGAGGCAAAGGATACTTGTTCTTGATCGTGACCTTGTTCAAATCTCTGTAATCAATACACATACGGAGTGTACCGTCCTTCTTCTTCACAAACAAAACAGGTGCTCCCCAGGGCGAAACACTAGGACGTACAAAACCTCTGTCAACCAACTCCTGAAGCTGAACTTTCAACTCAGAAAGTTCTTTCGGTGCCATCCTGTACGGAGCTTTTGATATCGGAGCGGTACCCGAAAAAATATCGATAGAGAACTCCACATCTCTATCCGGAGGTAAACCAATCAACTCCTCAGGAAAAATATCAGCAAACTCCCGTACCACAGGGATCTCAGAAACAGAACCAACCACTAGGTTCAGATCCCGCACCGAAGCCAAAAATACTGGGCATCCCTTCTTCCACATCCTGCTCACCTCCAACACAGAAACCAGACTGGAGAGAACACCTCGTAATCCCTGAAATACAACTCTCTCTCCAGCCATAAGCAAACTCACTTGCTTCTTCAGACAGTCTATCTGGGCTTCATACTGACTCAGCCAATCCATGCCCAGAATCACATCATACGATGAAATCGGCAATCGAATCAAACTTGATTTCCACTTCTTGCCAGAAATCTCAATCTCACACAAACAAAACTGCTGAGCAATCAAAGGATTCCCAGCTGGTAAAATCACAGACAGAGAAACCGGAAGCAAAAACGAGTCCAAACGTAAAGCCTCAAAACAACGCTCGGACAGGAAAGAGTGACTCGCTCCAGAGTCAAACAAAACACGACAGGGCTGATCAGAAATGTAAATCGTACCTGTCACAACATCGGAAGCATCACGAGCCTCCTGCTGACTCAAGTTGTAGACTCGGGGCTGAACTGGAACATGAGCTGAAGCAACAGAACTACTCTGCTCCCTCTGAACCGTAGGTGGTCTCCGTGGTCCAAAACTAGATCCACCACCTCTACCAGCAAATCCCTCAGGGCGTGGAGGAACAGTCCTCGGTCTCCCTGCTGCTGAACCGGCAGGTCTAACAAAGCCCTCAGATCGAAACTCAGAACGCTGATCAAATCCCATCTGTGGACACTCTGCAATCCGATGTCCTGACTGACCACATCGAAAGCACAGACCAGCCATCCTGTAGCACTGGCCAAAGTGTCGTCGTCCACAGTTCGGGCACACAGGTGCCGTACTGACTGATCCAGAACTCGTCGTACTGGTAGCAGTACCAGACGACCCTCCGCTCCTCCTGGAGTCTCCAGATCCTGAGCCGAAAACAAATCTCCTCTTTTCAGAGGAACCACTGCCTGAAGCCTCACCTCCAAATCTCTTCCTACTCGCAGTCCACCGCTGCTGAGTAGCCATCAGATCGTTCTCTATCAGACGAGCTCGCTCCACAAGCTCAGCGAAGTCGGTGATCCGAAACGGTATCAGGGGCTGCCTCAAAGTATCTCGTAATCCCCTCAGAAATCTGTAACACCTCTCAGCAGAAGTGCTAACAAGCTGCGGAGCGTACCTGGCTAATGCAGTAAACTCAGCCTCGTACTGCATCACCGTCTTGCTCCCCTGAACAAGCCTCAGAAAAGTCTCCTGCATCTGCTGTCGTGCAGAAGGGGGAACGAACCAATCTCGGAATACCTCAGTGAACTCTTCCCACGAAATCAAAGAATTCAGTCTGCCCTGAAATCTGGCTGCCTGCTGGCCTTCCCACCAGTGCTCAGCCTCTCCGTCCAACAGAAAAACTGCCAATGGAACCTTCCTATCTGACGGACACTGCATCCCGTCAAAGGTCTTCTCCAATCTCCTCAGCCATTCCTCAGCAGCTCTGGGCTCAACAGCGCCCTCAAACCTCGGAGGTTTCAACCTCAGAAACAACTGCAAATGTCTATCCAGGTCATCAGATCGGACAGTAGAAGCTCTACTCTGAGTCTCGCTCATCATCTGAGCAACGAGTGAAGCAAACTGAGAAAGCGTATCAGCACCGACCACTGGGGCTGTACTCCCCACTGGTGCTGCCTGATCGGCACTCTGCCCATCTGTCATGTCTGGGTCTGGCTGATCCATACAGAAAAATCCAGAAAATCCGAAAAACTATCACAAAAACAACACAATAAAAAACCGAACAAATCAAAACTACCCCCCAGACAGACTCACTGATCACTTCCTATAGCTCTGTTTCACACAATTCCCAAATTCCAAAACCATTGCTCTGATACCAAAAAGTTTGTCACGACCCGACCCGAGACGAGACGGATCCCGCTCGCACCGGGCCGCGACGGAGAAGCTAACCAGGATCTAGCTTTGGAATTTGGTTCGGAACTGAATCTTCCAAAGCATTTAACTCAAAAAAATAGAGAAACACAGAGCCACTAAAAACATCAAGTGCAGCGGAACAAAAGTTCTATATGTTTTTCATTCTTTTCCTCAAAACAATCATCTACAAATACAGTACATGGCTTTTAGACAGAAAGAAAGACAGAACAGAAAAGCCACGACTGTACAAAAATCAAAATGTACAAAACAATACCTATACTGATCAGACTCTGAACTAATCCTGGACTTCCTTCCCTTTCCCAGAACCTGAAAATCATCAGAAAGCAAGGGTGAGCTCAACAGCTCAGCAAATCAACAAATCTCCAATCAAAATCCTCAGAATCTAAAAACCAACACTTCAGACAAATCCGTACAGAAATCAGAACGGAAACGGACAGATATCAAATCGAACAGAACTGTACGGAAACAGAAGTCGTATCAAATCAGAAATAGAACAGATCAGACTTATCAGATCAACAGAATCAAACTCGTACGAAAACCAGAAATTCAGATCATATCGAAACAGAACAACTCGTATCAGAATCATATCAGAATCGGATATCAGATATTATTTAATTCATAGCTAAATTCCCTGACACTGACTGAATCTCTTAGGATCCAGGCCCCTTATGCCTCCCTTTGTGCTCACGGCACCAGAACAGATGTGCTTATAGCACCAGAATACATATATAGTGCTTATAGCACCTAAACAGATTTTTCCTCGGATCCGGAACAGAACAGATATCAAAATGCTTATTGAGCTCATTTCAGAATTCCCATTTCACTAACTGAATCACATAGGATCCAGACCCCTTATAATTCCCTTTTTATAGCATATACAGATAGCATATCAAATCAGAAGAATTTCAGACAAATCAGAAATTACCCAAAAAATCGGGCAGCACAACGGCAGTATACAAAATTTACACAATTTTCCTGAAAATCAAAATTCACCAAATTCGCACAGAATATAGATATCAACATTTCAGAACATTTATTCTACTGCACAGATAATTTCCAAGTTCACAGAAAAATCCAGTCGACTAAAAACACAGTCGAATCAAAAATACCCGGACAAAAATCTTCAGAAAATAACCAAAATGTGCACACTCGGCACTTCAACAAAATACAGAAAGTTACGCGGTAAAAACTAAACCAGTCGGAAATTACGGACGAAAATCACGAACAAAACTTAATTCCGGACAGATAATACCGCCAAAAGCGACGGTTCTGAAAATTGAGAAAGTCGGATTGTGCCTTACCTTGCGTACAGCAATCTCCTGAACAATCTCTTCGGACGAAAACAACTCGGCATCGCACGAAAATCCACTTTTCCACTTTTTCCTTCATTTTTCTCTCTCCTCAGCTTTTTCTCTCTCTTCAAAATATCTCATTTCTATATATATCCAGACTGATCGTCCTGGACGATCACACTTCGTCCCGGACGATCCATGAAGAGAATAATTTCGTCCAGACGAAAATTATATATCGTCCTCAGACGAAGGGGCTCTGGAAATTTTTCGTCCAGACGATCCCAACTTCGTCCAGACGAACCAATCAGCCAAACAGGGTTTTTCTGCACAACCTATACCGATCGTCCCGGACGATCCGACTTCGTCCGGACGAACCTGGAGCAAAACTGATATTACAAGCTAAGGCAATAATTGATTGAATTAAGTCATTTGTGATGAATCATCAATAAGAAGCCATCCAAGAAGCGGCTTAGTGGGGGGGGGGGATTTGGACTGTTTAAGAGGGGAGATTATGAGGGGTTAGATTTTATGTTATGTTTTGAATTTATGTAGCTTTTGTGAGAGGTGTTTGGATTCCTATGTTGACCACTGTGTAAAAGCCAACAAAAAGAAAAAAAATAAATATAAAATTCCTGCTCAAATCCTGTATCAATCCCGTATCTCTGTCGTGCCCACACCGTCGCAGCTACAGTGCCCATCTCCTGCAAACGGCGCCATCTCAGAGCAGGATACGCAGAGATCGTGCGCAGGCCTCGATCTCGCTCCCATGACCGTCGTTAAATACCCGACCCATAGAGGCTCTTCCCCCGTTCGAACTCTCTGCTCCCGTCGCTGCTTCTCTCCGACTCTTCCTCCCACACACTACGCGATCTCCTCCCTCTCCCACGATACTTCTCCTCTCTGCTTAGCCGACCGAACCACTGCATCCGATCCCACGGCCTCAACCTCCGACCCCATCCTGTTGAAGCCAGCCGATCGGGATCATTGCCCGACCCCTTGTTCTCCGTCCGATCCGTCAGCCCCAAGCTCCGACTCCTGCTCCCGACCGTGAGCCCTGATCCTCACACACAGAGAGAGAGAGAGAGAGAGAGAGAGAGAGAGAGAGAGAGAGAGAGAGAGAGAGAGAGAGAAAGAGAAAGGGATTTCCCCTACCTGCAGCCGAGCTCCATTTCCCCCCTCCCATTCGTGCGCTTCTCCGACTCCAGCCCGAGCCTCCCCTCTCTTGTTCGCAAACCCCTACCCTAACGCCTGGAGCCGCCCGATCTCCCCTCTGCCTGATTTTGCTCACTCGGTGGCATTCCCTCTTGTCCGATCGGAAGCAACACAGAGCCTGCTTGCTGTGTAGGTAACTTTCTCTGTTTCACGCACTTGTCCGGCCAAATCCCGTAAATTCCAAGCCGAGAGCAGTAAGGGAGGGTTTGGGGTTGTTTATTTTATTTATTATTATTATTATTATTTATTTTAAAAATATATATAATTAATTAGTTTAAATTCTGAATCAAATTAATTAAATTTAATTATGATTAATTATGATTAATTATGTTAATCATAATTAAGATTTGATTAAACATAATTAACTAAGTTAATTATGTTCAATTAACCTTAATTATGATTATTAATTAATTAATTATGAATTAATTTTAATTAGTTAAAATAATTATAATTAGTTATCTTTAAATTATAATTAATTATTAGTCATTATTAATTAATCATAATTAAATTATTTTAATTATGTTTAATTATAATAGTAATTAATTATTAATTAAACATACTAATTATGATTAATTAAACCTAATTTATTCTAATTAATTATAATAATAATAATAAAAGATCAAAAAAGTGCAAATGCTTGCGCCCCCCCCACTCTCCTTCCTCGATGTCCGTGTCGGACCGGCAAACCACCTAAGCACGCCTTTAGTGGTCGTGGTAGGAGGGAACCCGGTGCGACACCTACGACGAGGTAGGCGAGTGACCCCTCGATCCACGTGTCAACCACGACAACCCCGCGGAGGTACGTACTCTTCTAAACTCAAAACCTTGCTTCAATATTCATGGCAAATTGGAGAACTGTCCTAAGCACGCCTTTATTGGCCGTGGTAGGATGGAACCCCGATGCGGCACGTGTGGCGAAGCGGGGTTACTTATAAGTACCTCCGGGCGGGGGAAATCAAAACTGCTTATCAAAAATACTTTTTTTAAAACCCCAAGCATGCCTTTAGTGCGCGTGGTGGGAGAAAAAACAAAAATACAACCGCCGCGGTGTCTCACCAACACCAACCGTGCACGTCTTTAGTGACGTGGCGGGTAGGCGGCCTCTTGGTTTTTCCCCTAAACGGGGGAGACGCCGGGAGGCTGCCGAAATTTGGATTGAAAATCCAAGTACTTTGAACAAGATTTGGACACTTTTGGACAACCAAGGACTTTGGACTATGCTCAGAACTCAAATCAAATGAACTTAACTTGGCATAATTTAAAATGAAATCAAGCTTAAATCAAGTAATGTTGTAAATAATTAGAACTTGATTAAACTCAAATACAAAGAACATTGACTTGAGATTGTAGTTTTTGAACAACTACAAGAGGACTTGAACATGAACTTGGTTTGAACCAAGTGGGGACTTTGACATCCAATTCAAACTCAAATGTGACATGAACTAAAAAAAGACTTAATCAAAATGAACTTAAGTTTGAATCAAATGGTGAAATTTGTAAGCTTGAACCACTTGAACTCAAAAGAAATTGAACTCAAAATGGAGGACTTGTGGACATTGAACTTGAACAAGACATGGACCCAAAAGTGGACTTATTTGAACTCAAGTAAACTTGAGCTGAACTTGAACTTGTAAGGTGAAACCTTGAACAAGATATGGACTACTTGAACTCAAAGGAGATTGGTGCAATGAGTTTTGAACTTAGCTTGAATTTTACAAGACAACAAGGACTCAAATCAAACTCAATCAAGAAGAATTAAATTTGAGCTTGGGCATGAACTCAAGTTAAGCTTGAAACTCATAACTCAAATGAATTATATAGGATAATCAACATGCAAGGAAGAATCAAGTTGATTGCAACTAAGATGAAGGGGGAGCAAAGGAATTTCTCTTAAGCAATAATATAATCAAATCTCATGACAAAATATGATGCTTCTAAGAGGATAATACAACCTGCTTGCAAGGATATATCAATAAGATCTCTACCTAGAAGCTATAAGAATCTTATGAATATTTGTGAAAGATTGTGGAAGATAATGAATATCATGCAAGCCATAAAAGAATGATAGTGATCGATGCATATATTACTCACATGGACAATTACATTGCTCTCTTACAAACAAAAGAAATTGATACATCTAAAAGTTGACTTACAAGAAGGTATCAATATGAAAAGCTTCTACAACTCATTCACAAGCAAAAGAAGACTCATGATGTAAAAATCATAAGTTGTGATTCAAAGCATTCAAAGGAATATTCATCGATGAGACCAAAGCAAATTACCATGTTCAATCAATCAAGTTACGAGCAAGGACAATAAACTTGTAATCATTCATCCTATAACTAAAGCTCATTATGCCATGCAACTAATATTTTGTCCATAAGGAAATGTAGGAGAGTCCTCATTCATACAACAGTCCCCACAAAGTCAATGCACAATACTAGTGACAAGCAACGAATAATTGCAAGGTGTACGAGTACTATCTATTTGTTGTAGTCAAAGATCTGTCTCTACAACAAGTGCAAATACATCAGACCACCTGAGATCGATGAAAAGTGGGTAGGATGCAAGAACAATGACACTCATACAATCAATAACAATTTAGTGCTGATCAAATGTAATAATTTTCTACAAATAAAGATAGTCAAATTGTAGAAAATACAACCATCTACAGATCGTCGTGGAAGACCCATCATATGTATTAAATGTCATATACAAGCAGAATGTCAAAAGACTTCAACAAGTGCAAGCCCTACGGCTAAGGCAAGAGATTTGTTAGTGCACTACGAGCCACCTATAAAAAATCAACAAATAGTGCACGACAGTCTACCTGTACGAAGCAGCGAACAACTCTATTCAGAAGTTGTTACGCCGCCACCGGATCTGCAACATTCGTACAAGCAGACAGAAGACGTCCGCAACTACAACGTCACGCCACCGGATCTGCAACACATATACAAGCAGACAGAAGGCGTCTATTCCAAGACAACCCCCGCACGTGCACTATAAATTGTATACACATAGGTACACTAAAGGGGAAAATACAATCTTAAACCCGCATGGGCCCCGGCGAGCGTGTTATTGGTACACACGTGATGTCTAGGGATGCTGCGCGGGTTATTAAATTTAAACCCGATCCTTCTAAGTAGATCAAAGGAGTCGACAGGGTTTAATTATAAAATGCCCTTAAACCCGCATGGGCCCCGGCGAGCGTGTTATTGGTACACACGTGACGTCTAGAGATGCTGCGCGGGTTGACAAGTGAATTCAAGTTCGAATCCGATCCTTCTATACGGATCAATAGAAGTCGACAAGATTCGAACTACCTAACAAAATACACGGTTGTAGCGACCGGTGTATTTGTCTAAATACATTCTTTTTAGGCCTTCAAAGCCTAAAATCAAGAGAATTCACTAAACAAAATGCACAAAGCCTACGAAAAACCCGATCCTCTATCGATAAGTTGATAGGGTCGACAAGGTTCAATCAACAAAAGGGAAATGACCCCAAACACCCCGATGATGGCCGTGTTGAATGCAAATCTCAACCGGAGGGGTTCACAAACATTTTCAAATGACTCCCAAATATTCAAATATTTCAAAGCTCCACCCAAAATACCCATAGAAATCCAAAAACCCGAAACTCCACAAAAATTCCAAAAATCTCAAAATCCCAAAAATATATTTAAAAAATGAAATAAATCCATCAACGCACTTAAAGCAAAAATCATCCGCCCTCCGCAAAAGTTTGTCGAGGCGGACAAATATGAAATATTACTTCAGCTCACAAAGAGCGAAATGCCTAGTCGAAAATATCACTAGGATCCATTCTCAAACAATCTCTTGCCAGTAAGGGCGTGGTACGTGTCCTCTAACCGGCAGTTTCGCCGCCAAATGGCACTGCAGGTAAACGGTTATGACCCGGGGCCCTCTGAACCGAGTGGTTTTGCCGCCAAATGGCACCACAGATAGTGGTTATGGCCAGAGCCAATACGCTCCTTAATGGCGTTAAATCCTTGAGATATGAATCAATAGGATATGATCGATAGGGCACAAAGCCCTCTGTCAGCTAAGGTGAATTTAAATTTGTCCACTTAGACAAACATTCAACCCCGGTCTACAAGGTCCCCTTGGACGAAGCAACCCATGGCTGCCGACAAGGATCCTTCTGTCAGGTTGGGTCGACTACCTCCTCTGACTAAGTAGACCAGGGACCATGATGGCCCGGGACGACGGAACCATGGGATCTTGATCGGGTCTATCATCCATTCCCCCACCATCCGCTTTAAGTGCACGATGGTGAAATTTTTATTTTTAAATATCAAACTTTTCAAACTCAATTCTCAAATTTCCAAATCAAATTTCTACCAATATCCAAACCATTGCTGCTACTATATGCCAGATAACACGTATCTCTATACATATCTGATTGACGACTAGCCTTAATCGAAAGTTCACTCTCGTGATCGGGAGGGGTAATTAACTATAGGGGCTTGCGCCTATAGGAAACCAGAACTCAGATCATAAAGTCATCGCAAAATGAGGGCGAAATCTCTGGGTAGTGTCTTATCTACAAACCCATCTGCCTTCCAAAATTTACCCCGGAACTTAGTTCGTTAAAACTCCCTCGCCGAATAAAAGAAAAGCGATGCGGAGGCCGGGGCCGAATTTTCGGAGCCCACATCCTAGTAGCTAGTAGGAATTGTGGGAGAGATGATTCACTACTCGAACAGTGAATCAACTTGTATCTTCTCTTACTTTACTTAGAAACTAGTAAAAACAGCTCTCTTGGTACTATTTATGGATTCATTTGGAGATAAGTTGCTGTTTTTTATATTGTTGTACGCTGTTTTGATTATCAAGACTATCAAATTGGTATCAGAACAAGATTCAAGATCTATGACACCAAAGAAAGTGAATGTTTTGGAAGAGAAACTAGAAGGAGAAGTTAATCAATTCAAATATGAAGTTGAGGAAAGGAATGTTTTCCAACATAGAGGGCATGATGAAGAAAATATTGGAGCTTCAAATCAAAATATTGGGATAAGTTGCTATTTTTCACCGAAGGCTTCTTTCTTCGACCTTTTAACGACGCAAGACGAGGCATGCGAAGAGGACCGGAGTTCATGCGGAACACGTAAATGTGAAGGGGTTCATGGCCGGACATATCCGTGGGTAGGAGTGTCAATATTTGACACGACCTGCAAACCCGACTCGAACCCGACACAAAAATTTCAGGTTCGGGTCAACCTAAACCTAAAATGGGTCGGGTTCGCATCCTGATTTTCGACTTGCTTTGAAATTTGGGTCAAGTTCGGGTTGATCCAGAAACCAAAAAATTGACATGGTTTTGACCCGGAATCCTCACAGCGAGCGAACTCCCGTCGTTGCTTCCAATCAAAATGTTGTAACTTTCGATGCGACCGGAAGGGAACGTCGTCCAAGGAGCGAAGTCGAACAGCAACGAAGGAGCCGAGGTAGTGACTCATAGCAAGCGAACTCCCGTCGTTGCTTTAGATCAAAATGTTGCAACTTTTAATCCGACCGGAAGGGAACGTCGTCCAAGGAGCAAAGTCAAACAACAACGAAGGAGCCAAGACAGTGACTTACAGTGAGCGAACTCCTGTCATTGCTTCCAATCAAAATGTTGCAACTTCCGCTCCGACATCTTCCAAGGAGCAAAGTCGAACAACAACAGAGCCAAGTTGGCGAGGTACCTTCACAATGAGCGAACTCCCTTAGTTGCTTCCAATCAAAATGTTGTAACTTCAGATCCAAGGTACCTCCTTCGAGGACGAACTCACGCATTGGCACTATGCGGGTCGGATTTGGGTATGAAAAACTGACCCGTTTGCAAAAATGGGTCGAATAGTGTCGGGTTAGTTTCGGGTTGGACCCGAACCCGACCTGTGACCCAATTTTGACAGCAATATACGTGGGACTTTGCGATCTTTTTTTTTTTTGCATACAGGTCAGCATTTTAGTATTATAAACAAATATTTTTGGTAATCTATTCCATAGGATTGAGTACAGCCTTTTGCTAAACTCCCATAAAATTTAAATTTAAAATGTTAAAATCCACTTACATCCCATAGTCCTTTTCCTTTAGGCAACTCAACTATCTCACAAATGGGTGTATCGACATGAGCATTGGTAAATATTACCTTCTTTGTTAAAGAAATGAGACAAAATTTGGTTAAAATAACCGTAGGCATTATCCACCCTGAATTTTTTTAATGTTGGAACCAAATTGATTTGGACTGTTTAAGAGGGGAGATTATGGAGGGTTAGATTTTATGTTATGTTTTGAATTTATGTAGCTTTTGTGAGAGGTGTTTGGATTCCTAGTAGCTACTAGGAATTGTGGGAGAGATGATTCACTACTCGAACAGTGAATCAACTTGTATCTTCTCTTACTTTACTTGGAAACTAGTAAAAACAGCTCTCTTGGTACTATTTATGGATTCATTTGGAGATAAGTTGTTGTTTTTTATATTGTTGTATGTTGTTTTGATTATCAAGACTATCAAATTGGTATCAGAACAAGATTCAAGATCTATGCACCAAAGAAAGTGGATGTTTTGGAAGAGAAACTAGAAGGAGAAATTAATCAATTCAAATATGAAGTTGAGGAAAGGAATGTTTTCCAACATAGAGGGCATGATGAAGAAAATATTGGAGCTTCAAATCAAAATATTGGGTTAAGTTGCTATTTTTCACTGAAGGCTTCTTTCTTCGACCTTTTAACGACGCAAGACGAGGCATGCGAAGAGGACCGGAGTTCATGCGGAGCACGTTGTAAATGTGACGGGTTCATGGCCGGACATGTCCGTGGGTAGGAGTGTCAATATTTGACACGACCTGCAAACCCGACTCGAACCCGACACAAAAATTTCAGGTTCGGGTCAACCTAAACCCGAAATGGGTCGGGTTCGCATCCTGATTTTCGACTTGCTTTGAAATTTGGGTCAAGTTCGGGTTGATCCAGAAACCAAAAAATTGACATGGTTTTGACCCGGAATCCTCACAGCGAGCGAACTCCCATCGTTGCTTCCAATCAAAATGTTGTAACTTTCGATGCGACCGGAAGGGAACGTCGTCCAAGGAGCGAAGTCGAACAGCAACGAAGGAGCCGAGGTAGTGACTCATAGCAAGCGAACTCCCGTCGTTGCTTTAGATCAAAATGTTGCAACTTTTAATCCGATCGGAAGGGAACGTCGTCCAAGGAGCAAAGTCAAACAACAACGAAGGAGCCAAGACAGTGACTTACAGTGAGCGAACTCCTGTCATTGCTTCCAATCAAAATGTTGCAACTTCCGCTCCGACCGGAAGGGAACATCATCCAAGGAGCAAAGTCGAACAACAACAGAGCCAAGTTGGCGAGGTACCTTCACAATGAGCGAACTCCCTTAGTTGCTTCCAATCAAAATGTTGTAACTTCATATCCAAGGTACCTCCTTCGAGGACGAACTTACGCATTGGCACTATGCGGGTCGGGTTTGGGTATGAAAAACTGACCTGTTTGCAAAAATGGGTCGAATAGTGTCGGGTTAGTTTCGGGTTGGACCCGAACCCGACCTGTGACCCGATTTTGACAGCAATATACGTGGGATTTTGCGATCTCTTTTTTTTTGCATACAGGTCAGCATTTTAGTAATATAAACAAATATTTTTGGTAATCTATTCCATAGGATTGAGTACAACCTTTTGCTAAACTCCCATAAAATTTAAATTTAAAATGTTAAAATCCACTTACATCCCGTAGTCCTTTTCCTTTAGGCAACTCAACTATCTCACAAATGGGTGTATCGACATGAGCATTGGTAAATATTACCTTCTTTGTTAAAGAAATGAGACAAAATTTGGTTAAAATAACCGTAGGCATTATCCACCCTGAATTTTTTTAATGTTGGAACCAAATTGATTTTTTTATCATTGTTACAAAAATTGGGAGTATATAATTTACATTAAAATTAATTTGATAAAATAAATTGATATTAATGGAGTACAATCATCAACAGATGTTGTAAATCCCCTGGTTCCATAGATATTAGAGATATTCGAGGGTCCCTAACATTAAAGTGGCTTAACATGAAAGGAGTAAATGATTCAAATTCACTCATAGAAAAATGATAACAAAAGATGTTTAACAAACTCAAAAACTTCACAATAAAACTTTTCAATATCAACATTTTGAATAAAGAGGGAACATATATTTAAGAATTTTAAACAACAGAGATCATATATAAGGATGATCCCAAATAATGTCTTAATTAGAAAAATACATATATAAAGGAAAAGGATGAAAGATTATTTCAAACATTATTATCTTCAAGTATGTATATATCCCATCATTTTATCTAGCTTTTCAACTCATCTTCTCCAAAATTAGATCCTAAAAAGTATAATGATCGGTGAAGAATGCCACATTACACATTTGATCTGGGGTTGTATGAATGGATAAAATATTTATAACAGGATGGGAGATATGCATAACTTTTTTTGAGGGAATGAAAAGGTAAAATGAGAATATTTTCTTGTCATGCAACTGCAGTTAAGGAGCCATCAGCTATTTTGATTTCTTTTCTATTATTAGGATAGTGTTGGTAGGTTTGGAGAATATTGGCCAAATATGTCACATGATTAGTTGTACCTAAGTCAATTACCAAAATATTGGAGGAACTATTTGAGGCATTAAAAACTCAAATATCTAATTCTAACCTACCAAATATCTAATTAAAAAGTTAAATATCTTTCTACATAATATTGTAGAATCATAACATCATCATTATACTTCATCTTGAGATCTAAGTAGTAATCTAATTCTAACCATAAAGGCTTTATTGCATTGAAGTATTCAATGTCGACAGGATAATTGTGCTAGGTGGTTGAAGGGTTTGTCTTTGTCTTAGAGATGAGAGCAACATCCAAGATCATTATGTTTGGCTTAGGGAGGGACTCCTATATTTCATTTAATATTTTCATGCAGGGACAATTGATTTCAGGCAACATAGAGTTTCTTAGCCCTGATATGATCATGGAATCTCCTTCATCTCCTTTATCCCAAAGTGTGAACAATGGATCTTCATAATTCTGGAGAGGATTAATAAGTTAATCAAATTTCCCTTGTCATTTTATGAAGTTCTTCAAAATTTGAGAGCACTTTAAATAATTTCTTCCATTCACCCAATATTTGTTAAGTAAATCTTAGAATTCTTCTTTGATTGGATTGGTCAAGATCTCAACATTCATAATTGTTGGTTCTCTTGTAGAGCAGCTAAAAAAAGATGGAGCAAAAAGAAAGGAATTAAGCTGAAAAAATCAGTCAAAAATTAGGACCCTAACCTAGATGTGATATCCTGTATAAGAGAGTGACCATTATCATAATTCAATGGGAATCTATACATAGTTGCCTATGCATCTTTAGAAAGTGTAATAATTATGATTAAAAAATGTTTCCCAAAGCTCCCTGATTTTTTGTGCTGTAGATTTCTATATTAGCCTACAATTGTGGGCCACCACCTTCCTACTTTGGTATCCAACAATTACAACAGAATCGCCAATCATAGCATCATACCTTCCTCTAGTATATATTTACTGAATAGTTTCCTCTTGAAATCATCAGCTAATTTTATCCAATAGTTTACCTGATTTGATATTTGATAACCACGCAGAAGAACAATCAAGTAAGATATACAAATGAGTAGCCATTTAATTATTGTTTTTTTTCAGATTAAACAAGAACATAAGGAACTTTGCTCGGTATAAGATCAGAAAATGGATAAGAGTTCATAATACTAATAGCACTTAGTAATGGTTTACCTCATCCAGAATAAATTCTCGGAAAAAGTTTCCTTTATCAGATAGGAGAAAGGCAAGGGCTGCCCTTGTTTTAATCGGCTTTTGTTGCTGTGATATTATCATAGGAAAGCCTGGAACTAAAGAATTTGTTTGACTTGGCAGAATACCGAGGCCAGCCATATTCCCATTTAGATCCTCACCACCACCACTTTTAGCAGCAGTAATGAAATTCTCAAATGCTTGCATGACATCAATAAACCTTTCAGCATCAAAAACCCCGGATTTTCCATATATAGTATACCGCAGTGCATTCCTCAACCTTGGCGATTCATCAGTTAGAAGTCTCTGGTTTAAAAAATGCAGAATGACCTCAAAATTATAATTCCATGTTCAAAATATTTTTCTATCAAAAAGTGAAAAGAGAAAGATAAGGTTTAAGGATAAAAGAGATAAAAGAACCTGTGCAATATAAGGATATGCTTCATCTACAATAGCGAAGTCAGGATTCCCCACTAATGCTATTCCTTCCAGTACTCCTATTGCTCTAATAATCAATGCAAAATAAGGTGGTATTCTGAACGGATAGTCAAAGGTTATCTGAGCCAAATCTGATGCCAATTCTTGAAAATTAATGTTCTTTGCGCCACCTCCTTCAAGTGCTTGATCAAAAACTTTGGCTAACACTGGCAATATCGGTTCAAGATTAACTCCATCGGGAATGAAACCAAGCTTGACAAAATCCTTCACGATGGCATTGTAATCACGATGAATCAGGTGGGCAATTGCTTCAATCATTCCATATTTTTGATCATCAGTCAACCTTGTAACAAGACCTTCAGCAGAAGCACGCATGACTTTAGTTTCTTGCTCACTTCAAAAGAATAGCTAGTAAATGCAAATACTACAAGGTTTTGCAGATGAAAACACTTCATGATCAATTTGTAACAACAAGACTATAGAGATAACTTATGCCATTACTGCAGAACATGCAACTCGTTAAAATAAATAATAAGAAAAGCAGCAGCACATGGAAATCCGTAAAGATTGAAAATGCAACTCATATTATTCAATGCAAACATGAAATGTATGTAGGACTGTATTTGGAGTTGGTTATAAATGTTTGTATCAACGATCGATGAAGCATATATAGATTAAGTATTTTGTCTGGTGTGATCAACTAAATCATCGTGAAAAATGACAGTTGAATCAGTCACAACACTTTCACTTCTCCAAATTACCCCTTACAAGTTGGCCCAAACTTTGAGATCATTACTAAGCCCTCACAAGAATGTACAAATGTTACCAAAATATACATATCAATTCCCTTAAAATCCATGTTGGATGTGAAATAGTATTATTCTCTGCATATTTGTAAATGTAAAATCTCTCATATCTTCAAAATTATACCAATTAAATCTCCGTAGGAATGCTAGGATTTACTAGCTCTATGATCATATGTGAAATTATTTCCAAATTATCATTACTAAGCATAAAATTTTATTCTGAAGGCAGCATAAAAAACTTGCTGGGCGTCATTACATTCAAGCCCACAATGGAGAAACCCAACTAGAACAATCCTGAGTAGTGATATTTCTTAGGATAACAAAAAGCCTTGAGGGTGGATGTGCAATTAGCTCAACCCACATAAGAATAAGTAAAACAGTTAATGCGCTACAAAATAAAATATGCATGAAACATCGATGACTTGGATTATGCAGAATCTCAGGCTGAGAGACTAATTTGATCAAAAGTACTTGAAAAAAAGCATGTGTTCTGCAGTAGAAATCATCCTGCGTTTTTCAGAACTTTGTTACCGCCATCTATGGCTTTCCAAGACCTCTTTGCAGCACAGAGTGAAAGCAGAATGATTTAAGTAACTACTATTTATCAAGTTTTTTTTTTTCTCATAATGCAATCAACTAGTGATCAAATTGCCAAACCATTACACAAATTTAGCTGCATATTCAACAACTAATTGCAAAAAAAAAAAAGCTTTTTTTATCATGTACACCCCAGTAATGCCTTCAACGAACATCACAGATACAATGAGTGTAATACATCATAACTTTTACCATGGATATACCATGTTTCTAAATGAATTACTACCATCTTGAATTGCTAGTAAAACATTCTAAGAAAGAAAATTTTACCAAAATCTAGAATGGCTAATTTTCCATCAGGCGTCCGAATCATGTTACCAGGATGTGGATCAGCATGGAAGAAGCCAGTATCAAGAAGCTGCAAATCAAGTTATTGAACAATCAGATACAATTCAACATTTTATGAAATATTGGTCCAAGCTGAAGAACTTGTAGCCTCATAAGTTCAGGATAAAATAATTTGCTTTGGTACTATTGTTTTAGCTTCAGTATCTTATTTCCAGCATCTTATTTTGTCTAGAATTATAGTTTTCTTTCAACACTAATTTTACCTGTACTAATAGCTTTACCAACTTGTTTGTTCTTTCCAGTACTAACTTTGTTTTTTCCAGTAATAGTTTTGTTTATCTTGAACTAACTTTCGTCTATTTGTTTACAGATATTTGCGACTAGCAGTTGCAAGAGTGGAGCTCGTAGCTGTAGGGTTTACTAGGAGCTAGAACATGCCATGAGCTAGATTTTTGGAGCTTTCTTTCAGTTTGTGTTTTCTAAGTTTTAGGAGTTTGAGTGTTAGTTGGTGTGTGTTGTACTTAGGTTGTTTAGTGTGAACATTGTTCTTTCATTATTTTTAATGCATTTTATTAAAATTTGAATTAATTTGCATTAATTAATTAATTAAATTTTAGTCTTAATTGAATTAATTAAAATATTTAAATTGACTGCTCAGCTTGCTAGTATTTTAAAATTATTTAATTATTATTTTTTAAAGTTTGATAATCAATTAATTTAATTAATTTCAAATATTTTAAAATTTAATTAAATGGTTTATTAATTAAATATTAATTAAAAGATTTTAGTTTTACTTTTAAATTAATTAGTTTAATTAAATTAAAGTTTTGATTAGGTTTTAAATTAATCAATTATTCAATTCTATATTAGTTTAAAGTTGAATTTTAATTTTATTTTAAATTAGTTAATTAGTTGTTTATTTATGCTAATTAATTTTAAGTTTTAAAGTGATTATTAAATTCAAATTTTAAATTGATTTTTAATTTATTAATTAGTTAAATTTTAATTTAATTGAATTTTAAATTGAAGTTCTCGGATTGTAAGTTCCGCAATCTCCCGGCATAATTTCGGCAACCCCCGACGTCCCCTCCCCGCGAGGGGAGATCGGGAGGGCACTTACTCTTTCAGGTCCGCTCAGTCAGATCAAATTGATAGTCGAGGACTTCAGGGGACGAATCAACCCTGGAATTAATCTTCGACCCTCCAAATAATGATTATGGCATTCCCCCGGACTTTAGGCAGCCATTCAGCACACCCTCCCCACGAGGGAAAGTTGGGGAGGGCACTTGCTCTTTTAGGTATTTAGGTCCACTCGATCGGATCAAATCGACAATCAAGGGCTTCGGGAGAAGGATCGACCCTGATATACAGCTTCGACTCCTCCGATCGATGATTGTGACGTCTGTTTTTCTTTTATTATTATTATTATTATTATTATTATTATTACTTTTAATAACTATTATTATTAATATTTTATTAATGATAATAATGAAATACAATGAATCCCTTTAATTATAGCAATTATTATTAATAATATTTTATTAGCAATAATAATAAAACATAATAAATACCTCCTTCCTTACTATTTCAAATCAAGAAACACTAGTATAGAGTGAGGCTAGAGTGAGGGCGAGGCAGCTTAGTCATTCACGTGTACAGGATCAGGCAAGGGAGGCGAGACCTGTTCGCGAGTGGAGGTGGGGTCCTTGTATGGAGCGAGCGGATTAGGTAGCCTTGGATGCACGCTAATAGCGAATGGCGGACGTACGACTCACATAGTAGGCCGAATCACACGCTGAAGGCAGACAACGGGCTCTACTCGCGTATTTGCTCCTGCTAAGCGTTGCTTGCATGGAACGGAGAGGATGAGCTAGTGGTGATGAGCGAGCCTGCGGCGATTCAGGTGTGCGAGCTCGGATCAGAGGTCGCGAGCGGGAGCAGCTGGGGTTTGTGCGTCCAGGATCGGAAGAGGGGGATCGAGACGTTGCTTTCACGTGCGGTCTCTGCGAACAGAAAAGAGGGAGTTAGATATCTCATGTTTCTGCGTGCGCCAAAGTCCAAATGCCTAGGTTTCTCGATCATGTTGTGTGAGGGAGTTTTTGTGACGTGGCGAGCGAACGTGGGGAGTTATGTGGAGATCGTGGGATTGAGGGAATCGACAATGCGGAGTCATGGGTAGTGGGAGCCGGTCCGGTCATAGGTTTACAGGTCAACAAAGCTACAAGGTTTTTTCTATCTATTTTTTACTAACTTCACAAGATAAACCTTAAAGATACATGAAATCAAAATACCTGCAAGCTAGAAGCCAAATTAAATAAGGGCATGACAGTCCCTTTCAAATATAATTTGCTTGCTAAAATTCTAGTGAAAAACTCAGCAAATAGCAAATAAGAACATGCACAACCTTATAATACTAATATTAGTTTATATTGGACAACATAAATTTGCATAACTATTCCAATTATGAGATAAGCAACAGAATGCAGCTATTTTC
The DNA here is from genome assembly GCA_016618105.1 of Dendrobium huoshanense. Classification (NCBI taxonomy): domain Eukaryota; kingdom Viridiplantae; phylum Streptophyta; class Magnoliopsida; order Asparagales; family Orchidaceae; genus Dendrobium; species Dendrobium huoshanense. The sequence goes on from CM028356.1 coordinate 15,356,183, forward strand.
TGTTGACAAAAGTGCAAAATTCCTTCAAGCAAACTAATAAAATACAAAGTAGATAGGGAAACCTGTTTTAGGTAACATATTACTCCAACATTGACTAATGCCCCAACGTCACTTTCTGTGCTTTGCGATAACTTTTCTCCATCTACCCACTGAGTGGTGAGTACCTTTCTTGATGTATATTTGTGATACGTCCTGGGGACCACAACCTTTGAAGGACAAGCAAATAAGACAATATGGTTATATAAAGAAATAAGAAAAATACATCAAAACATCAATTCGGTTACAAATTTCCATAAATGTAACTCCAAATAATTGGTTTTACTTGCCTACAAATGGGGAATCAGAAATCATAAAGTTTTTTTTCGTTGGGTGATGAAAATCAGAAATCATAATGTTAAAACAAAATAATTGGGATACACAAATGATGCTGCTGATGACTATTATGATGATGACAACAATGCAAAATTAGGATTTCAACATAAAAAGAAAAAACTGTATATATGAACAGTTTAAAGTTAAAGACGAAAAAGAAATTACTCAAAACATCATTCATCATAGCCACAAAGTTAATCTCTTTATATTAACGGTGTGTACATTGAACTCCAGAAGAAACAATGATTCAAAAGCATGGCCTAACTTGCGGTCTATCACATGTTCCAAATTGTTTCTACTTCCATGATAAATCAATTGTCTTGCATGAAATGCTTTAAGTTTAATAAACTGTTAAAATGATCTCTGGTTAAATTAGCTAGATTGAGAATGGCTAACTGACAGTGGATTTCATAACCATAAAATAAGTCAACCACCTGAGGGAGGTCTTTCTTCATCATTTCAGCAAACCGAATGCCATTTTCTCCCTCATTCACATAATCAAGTTCCTCAAAAAAACGAGAAGCCCATTCATCTACCAACCCAACAATATCAATGGAAACCTGGGAATCATGTATATAACTTTCAGAAGAGGCAATGAAAGTTCTTCAGCCAAAAAAAAAGTTCAAAAAAATGGAAGAACTACCTGTGGAAATCTTCGGAGAAACAAGCCAAGTTTCCTGATAACATATAGATCTACCGTTACGGTTTCTAAAACAAATGGTCTTTGTACTTTAACGGCCACCAACTCACCAGTTCCTTTCAATCGACCCTTGTAAACTTGCCCAAGGGATGCTGCAGAGGAAATGTGAGTGACAAACATTAATATTGTTTACGTAACTGCTTTTCTTGGGCATTAAGTTTCTAGAGAAGATGATAAATTAATATGATAAAAGAGTTAACATTCAATTGTTAAAGTGAGATTACCCGCAGCGATTGGTGAAGCAGTAAGCTCTGAGTAGATTTCATGCCAAGGCTGACCAAGCTCTTCTTCAATAAGGGCCATAGCTACGTCATCAGGAAATGAAGGGACCTAACAGTATAAAGTAATAACACTTACAAATCAGCATGGTGAAGATGCATTATTCACAAAGAAACCATATTCACCTAGTCATATTTCTCCATATTGGAGACAAGCAGATCTTTCCTACTGATTTCTCCTAGTATATGAACAGTTTGAAACTAATTCTATGACCTCCCACAAAATTCATGACCATACCTTATCGCAAAGCTTTTGTAGCTCAGTCATGGCTGCAGGTGATAATATATCTGGTCTAATACTCAATGCTTGCCCAAGTTTAATATAAGCTGGACCGAGAGATGTCACAATCTCCCTTAGTTCAATAGCTCTTGTAACTTCATTCTAAAAATATAAAAGAAGAGATTAAAGGCAAATATGAGGAAAATTTTGCAAGAGTTTTGCATAAAAGGATTAAAATACAGGATCAGATACATAAGAAAACTCCGGTCATGTATGGATTTGTTTTGTTTCCTTTTTTTTTTTTTTTTTTTTTTGCTTTGTTTCTTTTACTTATGATAATGACATGATTGGAAATTCTACTAATTTACTACTTACAGAAATAGAAATTAGGAAAAAAATTAGGAATAAAAATAAAAATAACCTTAATCAATATTTAATTAATATGATTAAGTATGCAATCCATAATTAACAAATGTACTAATTATCCTGATTAATCCTTATTTAAAAGTTAAATAATCCAAGTTACTATTATAACAACTAATTAATAACCTCATAAGTAAATTAATATTTTACTTATTTAACATTTCTTCAATCAGCCAAAATAAAATTTATAAACTAAGCATAATAATAAGTTAAATGTCTTGATTAGTTAATTATACCACGCTAAATTACCATTATTAAATATTGAAAGACATTAATGATAAACAAAACCTAATAACTTATATAAATAGTCACCCATCTTATGGACCGGCCGATTTGATTGGAAGGGAATTATGAAGTTTTCTGATCAAGAGGGAGCTGTTTAGGAATGCTCTTAATTAAAAGGGAATTGTTTAGGAATTTTTAAACTATAATTTGGAGTGAATTCTTTAGGGCAAGAGGTCTAATTTGAATTCAAAATCTAAGATGAATTATTTAGGAAAAATAAGGAGGAATTAGGGGAAGATTATTTAAGAAAGTTTTTAATTACAATTGGGAGGGAATAAATTAGGAAAATAAATCTAATTTGAATTCAAATCTCAAAGGAAATTATTTAGGGAAAGAGAACTGATTTGGGAGAAAACTATGAGAACCTATTTAAGGCTAACAATAAGGTATTTCAGGATTATGTTTTGGAGTTTGTTGAATATAGTTTATTCTTAGGTTATTTGGGCTCTAGTAGGTGGCTAGGGATTTCATCAAATAAGTAAATAGCTAATAAGAATTATTTCATCAAATAATTAAAAAATTAACAATCACAAACCTAATCACCAAAAATCAAAAACTAACGAAATCTTGCTAATCATATTAGAACACTAATTAATCTTTAATTAGAATTTTTAATAACTAATTATCCAAATTAAGAGAATTAGTCAAAGCCATCATTTAAGCATGTTTTCAAAACATTTGAAAACACTCCTGTAAATTCTTTTACAATTTAAAGAAACAACCAATTTTGTTTCGGAAAAACCAATAAATGTAAACATGATTGTGAAATAGACTTTCTTGGTGAAAGGATTCATATCCCACAAATTAGAAGAGAGATCCCACTACTTAGGAGAGAAGGTTGTTTCTCTAAAGTTATAAGTTCGAGTCAATAACTTGTGATTTATCACACATCATTCCAAACAATAAAAAACAGGCTCTCGTGAGTACTTTTTTTAAAACTGAAAAAAAAACATAAAACAAAAAACAAAACCAAAATGAATACAATCATGACCACATTTTTTTAATGTTTCAATCCTTATAGACTAGCATTCAATTTTCGGCTTTGAATTAAAATGTTGAATTTAATGACTTCTCAGCAAAATCATTTCAAGCCAATCAACAACTTTCAAACATAACGACGTCTAGAAAATAAAGATTTGTCAGATTTGTTAAGCATCCAGTACCCAGAATGAAAACAGCAGGATGAGTGACCTCTACAAGCAGATTGACAATTGACAAAATGAAATATAAATGCAAACAAGATGGTGATACAATAGCACAACCTCCTTAATCTTCTTCTTTATCAGATCCAACGCTAAGTTAGATAGAAAACCACCAGCAACAGACAGTAATTGTACTATACGAGTAGCAACAGCTCTTGGGCGCTTGCTCCAATACAAAGAAATAATGTCTGGATCATACACGAGAGGTAAGGATTCGCTACTCTCTGCTGCTGTTACCTGATTAACCACATGCAAAAAAGGATAAAACGGTGAAACCGCTAAGAAATTGTAACATATATCAAATACCGTGATCAATTAATAAAGGAAGCCATGCTATTTCACATTAAAAACCATCAACATTCATTATGAATGAGCTTTCCATACAAAATTTGCAAAGAACAAATACTCAGATTCAAGAGAACAAAAAAAAATAAAAAATAAATTCTATTACTACTGAATAGGAGAAATCACAGAGGTCTCTAGGAGATATACTGGGTACAAAGAGATCCAGAAGGTCGGATTGGCTACATTATATATTCATTTTTGTTTTCCAACAATGAGAAAGTGCAAAGGCTGGAGAGTTCAAGCTCTCCATGTTTCTGTTGGTATGAGCTGATGCAGGGTCCTATGTGCGCATCATGTAACACAAGTTTGGCTCTTACAAAATTTTTCTTCATTCTGTGTCATAAGACAAACCATTTTAATTATGACATTATGTCCCCATCACATGCACCAGAATATTTGTAGTAACAGAATGAGAAAAGAGGGGAAGGAGGCACGTAAACAAACAGTTGGTGCTTTTATAAATTCATTGGTATAGTTTTTCATGGAATGAAGGGAAGCATTTATTGCCCCATATATTTAGAGTAGCTTGGGCACATGCACTAAAACTTGAAAAAGAGTATTTATCTTACAAACTTAATAAACATTGAAAAATAATGTTTAAAGTGTAATACTTAAGCTTACAGAGGAGATCCAAAAATCAATTGTTTGCAAATGTGTAGCCTACATCGACCAGTTGATAGCAATAATGAAGAAGGATGAGAAACAAAAAGGGTGTGTGTAATATTCCAAGATCATTTTAATATATTAAATAGTGTTTTATTTGAAAATAATGCCCAGGTGTGAGAAACCATTCCCAGAGACAAAAAAATGAGCTTGGACATCTTCGAAATATTGAAAAAGAGAAATGCAAAATGGCAAAGAGAACAAGTTCTAGGGAATTAAATCTGAAATTCAGAAGCTTTAAGATGCAAATAACAGGCAAATATATAAGGAATAAAGGTACTTGGACTAAACAGAAATTTGAATTTGTAGAGAGGATATTTTTGCAAAAATTATGTCCCAACCAAGTTGGGCTTAGACCGGAGTGGCCGGCCTAGACAGCCAAACAAACTTAATCAGCCAGCCCAATAGATTGGCTCCCTCCTTACCTCTAACTCTTCCCCCAAGTGGCAGAGATAGGTGGTGGCCATAGCAATGGCCAACTAAAATTGGCCTAACATAGGCCATGCAAGGGAATCGCCAACTAAAATTGGCCTAACATAGGCCATGCAAGGGAATCGGACAAGAATTTCAGTCCCTCACTATTTTCTTGGCCTTTAATAGCTTTAAGGCAGAACAGAGCCAAAATAGCATTTCACCCAGAAAAGATGGCATCTAGAAACATGGAAACAGTTTATATCAACGTTGTGAAAATTGGACCGGACATTGAACCGGAAGAATGAGAGGTTTTAAGTTCAACAGTTCGACCAGGATTGAACCGAATGATGTAATAAATATTAAAATTATTTAAATCTTATTTAAATAAAATAATAATTGGATAATAATCATGCAATAATACAAGGGGTAATTTGGTTGGAAGAAAAATGAATGCAAAGCATTTACTATGCTTTGCTTTTTCACATTTTGGTGTTTGGTTGGGTGAAAAGTAAATCCAAAATAAATTATAATAAATGCAATGTATTTTATTCTAGTTCAATTTTGAGGTAAAGCGTTCTCCCCCAATTTTCGGTGATAATGATTTACACCGCTTGCTTATTTCTGTGGCACTCTACCATATTGATAAGGGGTATTGTGGGAAGTTACAAAAAAAGCCAAAAACATGAAAGGGTTGCCATCGTACTTTGTTCACCAAAATGAAGTTAGTTTGATCACTTTTTTGGAGAGAGAGAGAGAGAAAGAGAGAGAGAGAGAGAGAGAGAGAGAGAGAGAGAGAGAGAGAGAGAGAGAGAGAGAGAGAGAGAGAGAGAGAGAGAGAGAGAGAAGAAATAAAAATATGGATGAGAAACTCTCAAAAAAACTCTTAATATTGAGCATAGCTCATCTGCCTTTCAGTTGAATGGTTTGAGCTTTGTGCATTCCCTTTTTGGGAAGTGATTATGCCCTTACAATATTAGATTAATTAATTATAGAAAAATCCATAAAATGCAATAGTCCGTTAATCTCCAGTTTTTTCACACACTGAAAAGTTCAATTTGATCATGCCTTTTGATTTAAATAATATTTTGAGAATATTTATCTCGTCTCATTTTGCACCATGTTACATGTAAGATTGAATCATGTGTTAGCATACTCCATGTACACGAATTTCCTAGCATGCAATCACTTGAGAATGCATGTGCATAATGTGAAAGCAACAAACAGGTTTTAATTACGTGGCCAAACACAGTAAAAATGAGGCACCATAATGGAGGTAAAAGAACTCCATATGATTTGGGAGTAGTCTTCCACAGTGATTTAAGATCAAAGTATCTTTGCTGCTAGATGCCAATGAGATTGAAATCAAGCACTATTCTATGTGCTTTTAATAACGTCCCCTCCCTCCCTTTGGGTCCATCATGTATGACATAATGCCATGAAGCATTGCAGCACATTATTCATGGCATTTTCAGACTCTGTTCCTTTATTTCTATCATGCATGCAATGATGCCATGAAGTATTGCAGCAAATTATTTATGGCATTTTGAGACTCTTAAGAAAGCATGCTCTTGGTTCAAAGCCTTTGCTTCCCTTATGCTTATAATCAGAACCAACAGAAGAGCACTAATTGTTGGAAATCAAACTTAAATTTGGCCCATTATTATTTTGAGCTTTTGATTGAACAAAAATCTTTTAGAGATGATGCTAGAACCTATTATAGAGTAATTCCTAGAAAAGTCTAGAAAAGTATTTAATGTCATTTATGATTAAAGATAGAAGAGTATTCTAAATAATCATTTATAATCATTGATTTGAATTGTGTTAGCATAATCCTAATTGGATACTACTAGTATAAATAGTGCTGATGTCTTTAAGTTTGTATCAAGCAAAAGTGAAGTAAAATTTGTAGTCTCTTTCATCTTCTCTCATCTTCTTCTTAGCCTAACTAGCATCTTCCATATTCTCTTTTACCTTTAGCCTTTTCTTGTTCTTAAAAGTCCTCTCTTTCCAACAAAGTAGTACCAAAGCCAAGTTCCATTCTAGAGATGGCGAATCTAGATGTCTTCCTTCCCAGTTTCAATGTTCAAGACAATAGACTATGACAATTGGAGTATCAAGATGAATGCACTTTTTAGAGTGCATGTAGAGAAAGGCTACGATGAGCCAAGCGATGAATCAGTTCTATTCGTAACACAGAATGATAGCTTAAGAGATTCAAGAGAGAGACAAGAAGGCTCTCTTCCTCGTCTATCAAGCATTACATGATAATGAATTTGAGAAAATCTCATGTACTACATCAGCCAAGCAAGCCTAAGAAAAGCTCTGAGTCTCGCACAAAAGAGAGGAGAATGTTAAAAAGGTACAACTTCAAACATATTGCTATATGAGGCCATGAGGCAAGCTACAATTGCTTTTAACCTTAAGAAGACAATTTGACGCTTTGTATATGAAAGAAGGCAATATGGTCTCTGATTACTTTTCTAGAGTTCTTGTAATTTCTAATCAACTAAAAAGAAATGGTGAGATGTTAGAAGATAAAACTATTATTAAGAAAATTCTTCGATCTTTAGAATTGAGATTTGATAGTATCACAACTATTATTGAGGAGGCCAATGATCAAAAAGAGATGACAATAAAGTAACTCTTGGGTTCATTGCAAGCCCATTAAGAAAGAAATATAATGAATGAAGGGATTACCAAACAACTCCTCAAACTAGATCTCAAATCATCCAAAAAAGAGGAAAGCTTCAACAACAATAACAACAAAAGCCATCATGAAAGAGGTGGTGGACAAGGACAAGGTCGTGCAAGCGAACAAGGGATTTAAACAACAATAACAAAAACTATGAAAGAGAAAACTCAATAAGAGGACGTGATAGAGGATGCTCAAATTCAAGGTATGATAAATCTCAAGTTGAGTGCTACAACTATGATAAATTTGGGCATTATACTAAAGAATGTAGAGCACCAAAAAATAAAGTTCATGAAAGAGTCAACTACATGAAAGAAAGAAGAGAAGAAGACGACACCTTATCGTTACCCTACAAAGATAATGAAATATGTGAATATGGAACATGGTACCTATACACTAGAGCAAGCAATCAAATGTGTGAAAAAATAAGCATGTTCATAGAGCTTGATGAATCGGCGAGCGGTAATGTGTCCTTTGAAGATTCAAAAATAAAAGTAAAAAAGCAAAGGTAACATCCTTACTCGCTTGAAGAACAGTAAGCATCAATTCATTTCCAATATTTATTTTGTATCAAATATGAAAAATAATATCTTAAGTTTAGGGCAACTTTTGGAGAAAGTATATGATATTCATTTAAAAAGATTATTATTTTTCTTCAAAGATAATTATCTTTTCATAAAAGATAATATTAACACTTTGATTGCAAAGGTTGCAATGTTAAGAAATAGAATGTTCTTACTAATTATTCAAAATGATATTGTTAAGTGCCTCAAAGCTTGTTATAAAGATGTTTCTTGGTTATGACACATTTAATTTGGGCATCTCAACTTTGAAGTACTACAATTGCTTTCAAAGAAAAAGATGTTGAGAGGTCTGCCTTGTATCAAACACCCTAATCAATTATGCGAAGCATGTTTGCTCAAGAAGCATTACAAAAAAAATCATTCCAAGAGAATCAAGTTCAAGAGCTTGAAAATCATTAGAGCTCATACATAGAGATGTTTGTGGACCAATAAAGTCAAAACTTTTCGGTAAGAGTAACTATTTTCTTCTCTTCATTGATGATTTTTCACAAAAAAAATATTGGTATATTTCTTACAGCAAAAAACAGAGGTCTTTAAAATATTCAAGAAATTTAAGACCGCTATCGAGAAATAAAGTGGACTCAAGATCAAAGATATGTGATCTGATCGAGAAAGAGAATTTACTTCCAAAGAATTTTAAAATTATGTGATGTCAATGGGATACGCCGATCTATAACTATTTTAGGATCTCAATAAAATGAAGTAGCAGAAAAAAAGAATAGAATCATCCTTGAAATGACAAAGAGCATGCTTAAAAGTAAGAGATTGACAAAGAATTTTGGGCATAAGCCGTATCATGTGCATTTTATTTGGCCAACCAATCACTAACAAGAAATGTGCGGGAAATGACTCCACAATGAGAATGGAGTGGAAGAAAGACCGACATCTCACTTCTAAAAGCTTTTGGAAACATAACTCATGTGCATGTGCTGATATGACAAGAAGATGACAAAAGTGAGAGGCTCATTTATATTGGCAATTACAATAACTTAAAAGGATTCAAACTATGCAATCAAAATATTAGAAATACAATTATCAGCCGAGACGTCATATTTGATGAAGAAGCATAATGGAATTGGGGATCACATAATAAAGATTGTAAATTGAAGAAAAAGAAGAAGACAGATAGCAAACAAGGACAAAGAAACCAAGAGAGGAGACCAATATCCCACTAGTAACACCAACTACAAATAATCAAAAAAAATCACATGAAAGAGTATTGTGCTTCAAGAGTTTACGGGATCTACATAAGGCAATAGAGAATCAAAAAAATCTTACTCTCTTTTGCCTCTATAACGATTGTGAGTCCATGAATTTCCAAGAAGTCATACAAAGCAAAGAGTATATAGATGCTATGAATGAAAAAATCAAGGAAATCGAGAAGAATGACACATAGGAGATAGCTTCACATCCTAATAGACTGGTGATTGGCGTAAAACAAATGTACAAAGCAAAGAAGAATGCTAAAGGATAAATTGAAAGAAACAAGATAAAATTAGTGACAAAAAAGCTACATTCAAATAGCTGGTATCGAATATGATGAGGTATTTTCTCCCGTTACTCGTTTAAAAATAATCAAACTAGTCAGCTAAAAATAAATAGAGAATACATTGAATGGATGCAAAATATGTCTTCTTAAATGAAAATCTTGAGGAAGAATTCTATATTCAACAACCACTATGATACGAAGTTAGAAGTTAAAAGGAAAGAAGACAAAGTACTAAAACTAAAGAGCTCTATATGGGTAGAACTAAGCACCAAGAGCTTAGAATAGTCGGATAGACAAATATTTGTAAGAGAAAAGTTTTATCAAATATCCTTATGAGCATGTTGTTTACATCAAGAATAAGAATAAATATATTTTGATCATTTGCTTGTACGTTGATGACTTAACCATAACCAGAAACAACACAAGGATGTTTCGAGAATTCATACAAGCAACAACTAAGGAGTTCAAGATGACACATATTGGGCTCATGACTTATTACCTTGGCATTGAAGTCAATCAAACGAAAGATAGAATATTTATCTCACATGAGGGCTAAGCAAAGGAAATATTAAAGAAGTTCATGATGGATCCTACATTTTTCAAAAGCCTACTTGAGATTGTGCTACTTGACATGCATGAGGCTTGATATTCTTTATGCTATCAGACTTATTAGTCACTATATGGAGACTCCAACCACTAGTCACTCAAAGATTGTCAAAAGAATCCTACGCTATATCAAATGTATAATTAATTGGCTTACTCTACTCCTCATTTAATGATTTCAAGCATATAGGATATAGTGACATTGATTGGGTTGGGAGATGGATGATAAAAAGAGCACCATTGATTATGTGTTCTTCATGGGAGATATTGTATTCACCTAGATGTCAAAAAAATAATCCTACAATCTCATGTATTTGTCATGAAATTTAACTTTGAAATCTATTAAAAGAATTAAACTTAACACAAAAAAAAGCAAGAAAGATTCATATTTATAATAAGTTTACAATGGCACTAGTAAAATCTAATTTTTCATGATATAAGCAAGCACATTAATACACATTATTACTATATCAAAGAATCCATTGCAATGAAGGAAGTGCAAGTGGAATATGTGAAATCACAAAACCAATTTGCTAACATCTTCATCAGGCCACTTAAGTATGAAGAGTTTACCAAGATGAGAAATACTTGGATTTACGAAATTAAGTTTAAGAGAGGTTGTTGGATATTAAACTTAATTTTGGCCGATTATTATTTTGAGCTTTTGATTGAAGCTTATATTCTAAAATAATCTTTTATAGATGATGCTCGAAATCTATTTTAGAGTAATTCTTATAAAAATCTAGAATAACATTTAATGTCATTTATGATAGAAGATATAAGAGTATTCTAGAAAATCATTTATAACCATTGGATTGAAATGTGTTTGCACAATCCTAATAGGGTACTACTAGTACTTTGAGTTTGTATCAAGCAAATGTGAAATAAAATTTGTAGCCTCTTTCATCTCTCTCATCTATTTCTCAGCCTAATTAGCCTCTTCAATATTCTCTTTTCTCTTTAACCTTCTCTTATTCTAAAACCCTCTCTTTCCAACACTATCTGCCCTAAGTCCGATCAATGGACTATCAGCCCTAAGCCCCACAATGGAAACAATTGCACTGCAATTTTGCTCTTAAATAAAATTGAAACAGAACTTAGCTTTGTGAGTTTGATCTAATATTCATATCATAAACTATTAAATTATTTTATTGCAAACTGTCCTTCTACAAAATGCATTTTGCACTTCAGCTTAGCATCAGAAGCAGGACATCGAGTAAGAAGTCAAAGAATAGCAACTGAAATTATCATGCGGTTGTGATTATAGCTTTCTCCAGTCGCCAATACATTGACACTGGAAATATTCAGATTACCACTACCAGTTCCAAATTTTTTTTAAAAAAAGGAAGGCACTCCAGTAAATTAAACCAGTCATGCCATCTTTCAACTCCAGCAAAGGTTATTCAGTCTAGATTCCTAGACGAATTCTCAAATTTTCCAGCTTACATAATAGCTTCACCATAAATGGTTATAAACAGAACAGAGAAAACGGACCTCAACAAGGCGTAGTCGGATATTCTCATTAGCAAACTGCGAATCGGAGAGGTTCTGCCCCCGCAGGCCTCTCATGAGCGTTGCCAACTGCTCGTCCTCTTCCATCTGCGCCCTGACCCTCTTGATCTCATCCGATACATTCCCAATCCTCTGCAATTCCAGGAAACCCCAGTAATGTCAAAAAATAAGGTCTAAATGATCATAAAAAAATAACGATATTGTTTACATTTGTAGCTCCATTGATAGATCCATTGGGAGGCACCCTCGACTTGGCCGGAGACGAAGCTAAGGTAGTCCCAGGCTTCGGCTCCGTGGCCACAGCAACCACGCCTAACCGCCGCACTCGGAAACGCAACGGAAAGGCCCGGCGGCGTACTCTCATGCGTCCTCCATGCATGCCCGAGCCGAGCGGTCGGCGAAGGCAATTTATGTCGCAGTGGAGAAACTGAGCCGCGGCATCCATGGAAGAATCTCTCTTCCTCAACCACTACTCCGATCTATGAGATTGCAAGAGAAGATATTATAGCAGAGTCTGGAGCAAAATAGAAGCGGGCAAGGGCTTGCCGGTACCGGTAGTAAGTAACCAACACCAAGGATAGTCTGGAGCAGAAAAGAGCGGGTAAGGGCTTGCCAGTACCGGTAGTAAGAAGCCAAGGAGCCGGATGAAGTACTGATATATACATGCAGCAACAATTCTTATAAAAGATTATACAACGTAATAAAAAACCTTAGAACTGCATTAAGATTCGTACAGCTTGCATTTTCACATCTCTTAAACGGTAGTACACTATTGTTGTCTAACACCTGTGCATATACAAATATAAAATTCTCACATGTCCTTCAAGACTCGTGCTGATGTTAGGTTATTTGATTTTTCCCCAAAAAAAGGTTTATTTGATTTCTCATGAAAGTAATAGCCAACGGACGTAATAAAAAGCACATTTATTTTATTAATTATTATGATTTTGGAGTAGCTTAAGAATTGAGGCTGAGAGGATAATGGACCGTGTTAGCGGCATCTAATCAAGGGAATGGGACGGCGTGGCGGTGGCTAGGAACACTCGGTGTGCTCGTGGCTGTGGTGCGAAGAGAAGGCTTGGACGCTGGTGGGACAAGTGGTGAGTTCTGGTGGTCATTCCTTACGGAAAAGTTAGGTCGCCAATCTTGCGATATAATTGCTCATATGCAATATATAAATTTCTAATATTTTCATGGGATTTATAATTTATAATTGATAAGTCTGCAAAAAAAAAAAAAGATTTGAATGGCATGAATCTAAAAAAAAAAAATTTAATTTGAATATTTTTGAAGTTAAATTCAAAATTATTTAATTTTTTTTTAAATAAACGTATAATAATACTGAACATCTCGAGAAAATAAACTCATCAATATAAATGATCTTATTTGAATCCAATCCAAGTCAAGCATTTGAAGCATATTTAAAACTTCTAAATTTAATTGAAGGATTAGATGGTCTCCAAATAGTGCATGCTTATAATCAAATTAAGGTATTAGATAACATGAATCTAACAAATCTAAGATCCTTCCATTCTAACATCATTAAGACACTCAAATGATGGAGAAATGATCTATACTCAAGGGGGTTTTGTTGAACCATTCGATAGATTATTTTGGATTATGACCAAATTTATCAAAAGACCCTTATCAAAATGATTATAACATTTTCTACCTTAAAATGAGGTTTAATAGCTAATAAAGCTAAACTATTCAATAATATATTCTGACGACGAACATTATCAAAAATCACCGTCACCATCGTCTGAATTATGTCATCCAAGTATTGTTACCTAACTACTAATATTGAACCCTATATATTGGACTGTATGTGGCTATTTGTGGACATTTGACTTGTATATCCCTATATTGGGAGTCGATTAATCATTTTTAATTATGTTATCCCGTCTTCTTTAATTGTAAGGAAAAGTTGAATTTTGTATATACAATTATAAATATTGAACTATTACAACTAGAACTAGCTTTTGTAGTTTTTTTTTTTTTTTTCTTACTAGATTTTCCACATAAAAATTATAAAATCTTTGAACTTCTATTTGTTAATTTTGAATATTTATATAAAGTTAAGATATCAAGAACACATTCTAAAGCCACAAAATTTGAAGTCCACAATAAGAATGATATTAGTAAATAGAGGTTTTATATTGTAATAGCTCGTATTTTGACCTAGAAAATTATTTTTTTCCTAGAGTCATTACAACTTCAAATTGCAAATCTTCTTCGCTATAGTGTTGATATTGTAGTATTTTACTTGCACGAATTTTTTCATAATTTTTTTTGCACTAATGAAAATCCTTAAGAAATTGACATATATCGATAAAAGTGAGGATTTCATAGGATCGTCAAGTGTCCATTTTTCAAATTGATTCCACCAAAATTTTCTAATTAAAATTTATTATTTTATGAAACTTTTTTTATAATTTTTGAATCCCCAAAATTTTTTTTTATGAATTATGTACTAAAAGAAATTGATTAAATATTTATATAATATTAAATTATTATTATTTTTTAATATCATGTCTGGTGATGGTGGTCGGAAGGATCATATTCGATAGAAAATGGATATCATAAATACTATAGTCAAGGGAAGGAGGTCTGAATGACCATAGTTGGCAGACAAAAGAGGTTAAAAGGACTATAGTCAGTGGGTGACAGTAGCCAGAAAGATCATGATCTGATGACAGAGGTCAGAATGACTGTAGTTACGAGAAGGACTAGCTCGATAGTACGGAGGTTAGAAGGATTGTAACGACGGTAGCCAGGAAAGATATCATGGATCAGTAGTAGGTGGACGATGAAGGTCAGATTATCTGACACTAGACTAAAGTCGTCATATCGTAGAGACTGGGTTGACCGGAAACGACATTAATCTCATTGTCAGCATCGATGTACGAGACGGGTCAGGAAGGACGGAACTGATAGTGCGGTGGGACGACAGGTCATGGTTAGATACGGGACTCGTAAAAGAACCTGACCAGGCAAGAGCTAGTCAGCAAAGGACCACATCAGGTGCAGAACAGAGGTCGGAAACAGAAGATCAAATTTCAGACATATCAGGTCAGGGTGATCAGTAGGTCAGACAAAAATTGTTATGCTAGTCAGATGGAGGTACATATATAGTGCATATAGTAGGTCAGGTGGACAGTGATAGGAAGGTAGCACAGATAGCATATCAATTATTATTCTGCACAACGGGGGTGAATACATATATTTCAGACTCAATTTTCACAAAAATCCAGTCGACGCCGAATAATACCCGGATCTTAAATATAGTTTTTACAAGTTTAGGGATTAAAATTGACCAGACGGTTCTGAAAATTTGGAATGTAGGGTTCGAGTCTTGACAGAATCAAAAACTCCACGGATTGATACTCAGAATCGACACGGAAAGGAAATTCCCACGATATTTTCCCTACTGGCCTCTAATTCGACTACAGCCCGCGTTAATTTCCCATGGACACTGTTCATGCTATTACAGCCTACCCACATCTGTATCCCATCAAGTCACGTATGTTACAAGCATGTCAGTTTTAATCAGAGTCGACCAGTCTGCATAAGCATCAAGCCAAGCGGTCGATGCCATCGAGTTAGTAACACGCTATCGGTGCCTACTTCACCTGTCACTATAGGTGTGCCAATTCAGATCAACGGGTCGGGTTCGGGTCAAACCCGGAACTGACTCGACACTATTTGGGTCAACCCGAATCCGACCCATTTTTAAAAACAGGGTCAGGTTTTCGGATGCGAACTCGACCCGATTCGGGTCCGGGTCAACCCGACCCGACACGAATGACCCAAAGTTGATCTAAAATTTCTAGTTTTTTGGGTAAACAATTAGGTCAATCTTCAATTTTTGGGTCAAAATTGCATAAAAATGGGTCAATATCAGGTTTTCGGGTCAAACAGAAGTTTTCGTGTCAATTTTTGCTCATTTTCAGGTTGCTAGGTCAACCCGAACCCGACCCGATTTTTAAAATGGGTTGATTTGTTGAACTTGAACCTGACCAATTTCGGGTCCGAGTTAACCCTATCCCAAATTTTTTTGGGTCGAGTTCGGGTCGTGTCAAAAATTGATACCCTTACCTGTCACCAGTCGCCACCTGCCAGTGTCGCTGCCTTATGGGTCAGACACTGACTAGATTTGGCTAAAGAAGTGTGCGAATTGAGGGAAATAACTGACTTACGGGTCAGGTTCAAGTCCAAAAAAATGACTCATTTTCAAAAATGTGCCGGGTTTGAGTTGATCCGAATAGTGCCGGAATGACTCAAAATTGACACCCCTATTATATGGTGATGGAGGTCAGATGGACTGTACTCGACAAGTGACAGTGGTCATAAAGACTATTGTCTAGTGACGGATGTCAGAAGAATTGTAGTTGGTGGTGATATTGATTAGAAAGAATATTTTTTGGGATATAGGTCAGAATGATCATAGTTGGCGGGTTATAGTGGTTAGAAAGACTGTTGTCTGGCGACAGAGGTTGGAAGTGCCATAGTCAGCGAGCGATAGTGGTCAGAAAGATCATTGTTTGATTACAAAGGTTAGAAGGAGCGTAGTCTCATGACAGAGGTTGGAAGGACTATAGTCGGCATGTGACAGTGGTTAGAAAGATTGTTGTATGGTAAGGGAGGTCGGAAGGATTGTAGTCGGTAGACAACAAGTGATCGAACAAAATTCCAACGTTAGTTGGCGGCCAAGCAAAAGTCCAACGATAGTCCTGCGATGATTAGTGGTCCAACAATGGTTGAGGAGGGGTCTAGTGGCAAGAGAACTCTAGTTTTCTCTCTTCCTTGCTTGAGTCCCCTTTTCCATGAGGAATGATGGGTCTATTTATAATTTTCTGAGAGTAGCATTGCCCGTAAATATGATGGAGTTCAAGGATACATTAGGACTGTTTTGAATAGACGAACTATATTGTTCCCCTTTATTATAAACTATTTACTCTGCATTTGAATGTCTTAATGATATCATAATTTGACCATCTTGGGCTTGTTGGATTTGTCTTGTCGAGCCACTTGATTTGATTATTAACATGTCACGATTGTAAACTGTTTGGTCATCCAATTTATGGTTTGAACCTTCCAAATGTGCTTCAGGTATTTGGTTTGGACCCATTTGGGCTTAGATTGGATCGAATTTGGTGTCGTTCGGATCGTCTTTTTGAGAAGTTCAGTTCAACTATAAGTTTGTTGAAATCGAAGTTTGGATGGTTCCATATTTAATTTTGAAAGCTTCCAACTCAATTTTGCCACAAGATTCGTGCTCGATCAAGATTATATATATATATATATATATATATATATATATATATATATATATATATATATATATATATATATATATATATATATATATATCTTGATCAAACATGAATCTCGATGCAAAATCAAGTTGGAACCTTTCAAAATTAAAATTGGAACCATCTGAACTCCGATTTCAACCTGAGAACCTGCTTAGTATCAAACCGGCCGGTTTTGGTAAGAACCGTCGGTTCAACCGTTGAACTGGTCCCGGTTTCATAAAACCGGCCGGTTTAAAAATTTTTAATATAAATAATTAGATAAATTATTGAGTATTAAATAAATATTAATCTTACTCAATTAATATAAAACTTTTAAATTTGTATTAAGTACATAAGTAAATATTAATTTGAACAACATCATGTCTTCATTTATTCGAAAATAAACATGCACCCAACACAAATGATATATATATATATATAATTTGTGTTGGGTGTATGTTTATTTTCAGTGCAATAATGCATAGTCGTACTAAATTTGAGCACGAAGGTTCCAACACAAATGATATATATATATATATATATATATATATATATATATATATATATATATATATATATATATATCTTGATCAAACACGAATCTCGTTTTCAGCTAAAGCAAAATCAAGTTGGAACCTTCAAAAATTAAAATTGGAACCATCTGAACTCTGTTTTTAGCAAATTTATTGTCGAACTGAACCCAATGATACCAAATTCAACCCAATCCGAGCCCAAACGGGTCCAAATCAAGGGTTAGAAGCACTTTTGAAATGTTTGAGTCACAGTTTGAGTTGCTAAACGATTTCCAAACATTACGATCTTATAGTCGAATCGAGCGGCTCGACCAGACGAATCCAACTAGCCCAAGATCACCAAATTCCAAAATCATTAAGAACTCAAAATATCTCACGAATGGTCCATAATCAAGGGATTCAATACCGATCGTCCATCCAACCACTCCACATTTACCCATGATCTCTCACCTATTTACGGGTCATGTCACTTCAGAAAATCTCAATGCTTTAAAAACTGGACCGGCCGACCGGTTCAACCGTGAACTGGTCTGAAAGAAGGTTCGGTTCAACCTAAGAACCGGCTTAGCATCAAATTGGCCGGTTTTGGTAAGAACCGTCGGTTCAACCGGTGAACTGGTCCCGATTTCATAAAATCGGCCGGTTAATTTTTTTTTTAAATATAAATAAAATAATTATTAATCTTACTCAATTAATATAAAATTTTTAAATTTGTATTAAGTACATAAGCAAATATTAATTTGACCAACCTCATGTCTTCATTTCTTCAAATGAGCCCCCGGCATGCAAGAAAGTAAAAAGTTATATAAACTATGCAAAGCAAATCTTTCCAAGCAATGTGGGACTAAACCATACAAAGCAAAGACCCATCTTTAGTTTCATAGTTTTATGCTTTGTATAGTTTTGCAGTATTTTTTTTAAACAACTTTTTTAATTAGTTTTTATAATATGAATAATATTAATTTTTTTAGTTGATAATATTTATTTTCTTATTTCATAATATTTAATTTTTTTCTATTTATTTTTTTATATATTTTTCATTATATATATTATAAAGTTTATATGGATTTATTTTTGTTTGTCAAACCACTAGAGTAAAAATTATATCATATAAATAATTATTTTTTATATTTGAATAATACTTTTTAAAGTTTTTTACATATTTAGATGTTTGGTCATAATATTATGATGTAAAAAACTTTGTAAATTTTAAAATATTTACAAAACTTTGTAAATATTAAGTTTTTTAACATAGTTGGTAAATATTATATTGTTAAAAAACTTTGTAAATATTATGGTAAATTTTTTTAACATATTTAGATGTTGCCAAATGAAATACTTTTATATAAAAATATTTAATTATATTTATAATTTTATATTATGAGCTTTAAAATAATTTTTGTTTATAAATTAAATCTAAACATGTAATATAAATTTACAATAATTTATATGAGATTATATGATTATTATATTTCATTATTTTGTTAATTTTATTAATTTTTAATAATAATATTATTATTTATTACGTCATCCAGTTCGACCCCGGTTCGACCGGTCGCCATTGTCTGGTCCGGTTTTCAGAACCTTGGAAAATCTATAAATAAACCCCTCATTTCTCTTGAAAGGGATCTAAGCAAGAAGAGAAGAAGAGAAGAGAAGGAAGAAGATCCTCCTCGACCACCGCCGGAGTTTTGTCGGACCACCGTCGGAGATTCGCTGGACAATCGCCGGAATTTTGTCGAACCATCGCCGAAGCTTCGCCGGACCACCGCCTGAGGCCCTCGCCTTCGCCGGACCACCACTTGAGGCCCTCGCCTTCATCGGACTACCACCTTAGGCCCTCGGCTTCGTCGGACCACCACCTTAGGCCCTCGCCTTCGTTGGACCACCACCATAGGCCCTCGCCTTCGTTGGACCACCACTTGAGGCCCTCGTCTTCGCCGGACCACCACCTCAGGCCTAGAGTTATGCCAGACCATTACCTGAAGCCTGAAGTTCTGTCAATCCATCACCTGACATCCAGACTTCTGTCATACAATTATTACTTTTAATCTGATCGCCCTTGGAGGCGAGTCAGCCTATTATAACAAACTCAAGTCCTACTGGAGTCATTTTCAATTGGGTCAGGCCCTATGATTTTTCCTTTTTTCAGGGCTTTCCACGTAAAAATCTTGTGTTTTCTGTGTGTGAACTGGATATCCGTGCAACGCTAAGACGTATTATTCTAACTCTATCGTCGCGTATATTCTAGCCCTGCAACAACTTTCATAAATTTATGCTTTAAATCTTAACAAAATCATCACTTAACCCTGGTCGTTGTCCATGTTACATCTCATACACTAATCTCGCATACTTTTGTATGTTGTCGATCTCATCGTCACCTTCACATGGTGCTTGAAAAAGCGTAAGAAAGCCATGATGGAACTCACTAGGGCAATGCACGGATAGGATCAACGCAAGAGAATGGAAGTCACGATGAAGCTCACTAAGGGCAATGGATCGACAAGACCAACAAAATCATGATAAAGTTTGCTAGAGCAACATATCAAATAGACCGAAAAAGAAAGTGGCAACGAACTTCACTAGGCCAAGACTAACAAAGTTTAAAAAAAAAATGTGGATTATGTACAATATATAAATGAGAAAATTTTGAGTTATATATATATATATGCTAAATTATACATCTTTCAAGCTAAAGAGTAAATGCTCTAAGTTGAGAGAATTAAAAAAAAAAAGTTTGATTGAAGGATTGAAGTAGAGAGACAATGGTGAGATTAGTGAGGACAAGTCGATGCTTAGCTTTTGGTCGAGCTCTGGAAATATGGCCTTAACTTGGCTGCAAAAGTTAAACTGAAGGGGCTTATATCTACACGAAACAACCAAATGATTAATTAATTTATTTTCCTTTTGCTAAAGTGAATGACTTTGGCATTTGTTATTTGCTTATTCATTTTAAGGAAAAAAAGCCAGTAGCCATTGTGAATGGACATATTGGGTAAAAAATGTATCAATAGAGTCCTAACTATAAATGCACATGGATTTCTATTATGCTGATCTTGCTCCATTCTGATATAGTAAGTGCCTTAAAAATTGGATTACACATGTTGATTATATCAACCAGATCATGAATCAAATCCCCTGAAAGGTTCAACCAGTTATGATCAAAAGAGCAAGTTAAAGCTTGCGAGTGCTATTGCAATTTTCATATCATCAAAAAATCACAAATTACATAGCTTACAAGCACTTAATAATTCTGTAATCTCAGTTGTATTAACAAATCTTGAAAGTAACAATTGTTGAGAATTCAACATATGTACTAACCCTGCCGCTTCTTTGGTTTCCCATTAGCCTCTTGGTTCTTCTTCTTCTTCTTTGCTTCAGAGGTTGTCCACTCATAATTAGGAGGAATAATGAAGGGATCCTGCAAATCCATGGAAGAGTTGCTATGTTCTGGTGATGCTTTAGGCTGGAAGTTATCAGTAGAGTAGGAAGAAATTAACCATTGAGCCCAATCAGCAGAATTTATTACAGGGTATTCCCTCTTAGGGGTTGAAAGTGGTGTGCGGAATACTTCAGAAGTTGTCGATTGTAGTTCTTCAAACTTTGTGAAACTGATCACAACCCTAACTGTTGGGATCACTGGAATAGCAATCTGCAAACAAAATCATTTGGGAGTTCAGCCTCAAAAAGAAATGAAACAGTGCATATTAGCCATTAACAGTAGCAATAGAAGTCTTGTTCATGGTAAAACCATCTTTATAATCCCTATGACGCTGCTCTTGTCCAGTTGCTCATACGAGAAACAAATGGTAAGCAAAGATTATATTTAGAATAATAACAAAGAGAACTAGTTATGCCAAACGAGTTGAGTCAAGTTTGAGTCAGGGTGTGTTCGAGTCGAGCTCAATTGTCATACACCGAGCTCGAGCTCGACTCGTTCTATAGAAAATGAGTTCGAGCCGCTCGTCGAGTCGCCCGTCCGGTGGAATGAGTTTGTCTTCCAGTGCGGGTAGTCCTCCAAAAAATTAATTTGGGGGTTTTGTCTTTATACATCCAGAGAAAGATAGAGAGAGAGAGGATTTTGAGACGTAAGCAGTTTTTAGGATGTTAGATTTTTTAGTGGATGTCAGAGGAGAAGAGAGAGAGAGAGAGAGAAAGAGTATTGAAATGTGAGCAGATTTTTTGTCAGCGGAGAGAGAGATGGCTCGCCATTTTTAGAACCGTGGATTTTTTTTTTTTTTTGAGAAATAGCTATGAGGGATTTTGAAATTGTAGCAGGATTATTATGAACTTTTATAAAAAAAAATTAAATTTAATATTTTTGAGCTGGCTCGCAAGCTCGCGAGCCGAGCCTCGTCAGGCTCAATCTCGAGCTCGTGGCTTGATAAGCTCGATTTTGCGAGCTCATAAACGAGTCAAGCTCAAGCCGGCTCGGCTCACTTACACCCCTAGTTCTGCGTAACCACATGTTGGCAAACAAATAAGCGGCTCATCAGTCATCAACTACAATATAAATTCTTATTGAGATGCAATCAAGTTTAGTGTAGCCCAAGTCACAATTAAATTGAGCTGGAGTTAACTATTTCACCTCAAAATTAGGCTCAAACTTGACTCCCACAAGATTCACCGAGCTTGAGACTAAGGTGACAGCAATCTCGATTGAAAGATTTGAGCCCAAGCTGTAGAATTACTCACTACAGTACTGAAGCTTCTTCTAGGTACGTTGATCAGTCGTGTACACTAGTGAGATGATTGTACAGCTTTTTATTAGACAATGAAAAGTTCTTGCCAAGGTGAGAGTTTTAGCTCAGCATTTAAGATTTATAAGCCCGAGTTCAATTTAGGCCGAACTCAACATGTGAGTCGACTTACTTAAATGTAATATTTACTTAAACATCCTTATTTATAAATTATTAGAGTTGGGTGCCGTAATCCTAATCCTTATTTTTACATTATTAGAATTGTATTGCATTCATAATTCACTCTAGAGGCTAGTGAGTTGCGCACTTATAATTTTGTTGGCCTTGTGGGTTAAGACTGCCATAAATAAAAGTGTCAATACTTCATCTTCTATTTCGACTCTCCAAGTTCAGATCTCACCTCACGAGTTTGCTAATGTTGCCATAAAAATGACTCAGAGTGGCTAAGCCACAACATATTCTATGTATATTGCATGTTTGAAGGAAGGTGTGGAACTTTCATTATTGATTTAGGAAGTTGTGAAAATGTTGTTTCAACTAAAATGGTGGAAAAATTAAACTCAATGCAAGATCATCCAAGGCCAAACAAGCTCTCTAGGATGTAGAAAGGAAATGAAATCAAAGTAGTGAAATAATGTTTAATGCAATTTTTCATCAGCACGGAACTATTGTTGACCCATACACATCAAAATACGCAAAAAGACATAAAAACGGAGATTTAAGTGAAGCGTGTGTCGGCGCAATGCGTCACTTGAAGGGACAAACAACCTCCAATTGTCAAATGGACTATGTCGTTGCAATCATGACGTAAAATTCGCCTAAGAGGGAAACCCCTCGCAGTCAAATAAGACGAGATTGGTCAAAAAGAAAGAACAACACCCAAAATTGATGCTCAACGTCACTCAAACGATGTCTGATTGCAAAAAGGATTTCGTCGTTGCAATCGGAACGCCGTCAATATCCAAAAGTGACAATAAATTTGTTTAATTAAAGTTGTGCGACGAGATCGGCATGGATCCCAAGCCAATGCGCGCAAATTGAGGAAATTGATGCGCAGCATTGCCCGAACGACGAAAAATCGTGAAACAGAATTTGCCATTACGTTCATAACATCGACAAGATTTAAAATGGACTGTAATTTTGTCCAATGAAAATCATGCGCAAAAATTGGCACGGGTTTAAAAAAAATGAAGGCACAAATTTTGGGAAAAGGAAGCAAAAATAAAAAAATTTCTCTATTTCATGTCGGTTGTTTAATAAAAATTTCGAGAAAAGGACGCTAAATTCCATTTATTGCATGGGAAAACAGAAACCAGTTGGGAAACCAAGGGCTGCAGGGAATCCAAAACATGTTTGGAGAATACCAAGCAACCATCCACAAGGTAGAAATGGGTCAGGCCCAATGAGGAAAAATCAGCAACAAAAATTAAATATCCATTTAGCCATCAAAGAGCAAGTAAACAACTTTATCATAAAGAAAATAAAACTAGCTTTGCCTACATCACTCAATGACTATACTTATGCAGTTTCTTTACCTCCTGATTAAAAATCTCACCTGTTTTAACGTAGCAGATATTTTCACTTAACATTGCCCAGACGATGGTAACATACAGCTGATTGAACTCGGGGCAAGTTCTTCCTAAGGAGGGGATTAATGCAGGCTACTAGAGACAATATATTTATATATATTTTGTTTCTATTTCACTTTATTATTACATCTAGTTAATATTGCTTTAATCTAGGATTACTTTCGTTAATTCTCCTGCATTAAACTTTTATGGTACAGGCATATTAGGCGTAACCATATGGCAGAACTTGTATTGGCTTTTGCTTCCCTTTTACTTAAATACAATTTCTTTTTTCCCTTGCAAGCTCTTTCGTCTTCATCTACATCCTCGGGATTCTACGCCAATAAGCTCACAAACTCTTCCAGTAATACTTGTGGGTTTATGGGGTAGGTAGAAAGACATAAAAATGGGAAGCTCAATGAAGAAACATCAAATTAATGAATCCAAAGAAAGCATAATATCAAATTCCAGGGAAATGAAGTATTAATAAAGGATCCATAACAGCATAACAAATACAATTATTAATAAATATAAATGCAAAAAAAAAAGAGCAAATTAACGTATTGCAAAATCGTTAACTATGAAAACTTAAACATGACAACAAATAATTCTTCTGCATACCTTCACAGGAAACGTGCCACTTGGAAGCTTAGTGGTAAGCAGTTCCCTCAAACGACGTACAGCCTTAACCTTGTTTGCAAGAACATCCAGCAAAGGGAGAAGCTCCTCTGTTTGCAATGGAAAATTAGGAGAAAGCCATAGAGCTGGCTTTAAACCCTTGCTATATTCATTCTCTTTTACACTCTCCTTGAGTTGATGACCATTCTCCAAACTTGCAGCAATTTTTTTGGACTCATCTCTACTCCTATCAATAGAATTTTTTGCTTGCTCATATGGCATCTTTGATGAACCCTCCGGGAGATCATTTACCTTCTCTTCACCACGAAGAGATTGCCCTGAAGCTAAGTCCTTCTTCTCCAAGCCACGCTTGGGAGCTTTACCATTATTCCAATTTCCAAACCATCCATTCCGCTCTTTATTTACATCACTACATCCCCCATTACGAGTAGGAGTCATATCAACAACCGGGCTCTGATCATTTTGCTGAGTGAAATAGCCAGAATCTGAATTTTCCATCTTTAAAGCTACCTCCAATTTCTTCCTCTCTCCCTCAGGGAGCTCATCACCAAACCCAACATCCTCTCCATCATTCTTAACAGCGAATAGCTCCTCATCAGTCATGGCACCAGGAACCCGCCGTGACCTTATACTAGCAACTACATGATGCATGTTGTAGACCTTAGCTTTCCATGGCCCAACCATCTCCAACCTTTGCTGCTTTCTCCAATTCATTTGTGGAACTAGCACCGTACGGGTAACATCAAGCCCTGGTCGAAGAACATTGGTTCTAAACAGAGCTGCAACCTCCTGTTGCAAGTCAGCATCAGAAACCAAGTCCCCTGCTCCATCCAAAGCATCGAGAACCTCCTTATCCTTATGCGAGATTACGTACAACCTAGCAGGCTTTACCTTCCCATCAACCGAACCTGCTCCCAAAAACAAAACGCTCTGCTCGGCTCGCTTAATCTTCAAACCATCGAAGCCGGAAAGCGTCATATCTGCTCTCATATTCGATCCCCGCTTCCATATCTTGTAGGTATCAGATGGAGCAATTCTTGATATGAAAGGGATCACGGAGCTCTCGAAATGAAAATTGATCTCCATATAGAAATCTCTCATCCGATTCATGGCAGCCACAATGCGTGGCATTCGGCGACACCACTTGACCCAGGCTAAGGCCTGGTAATGCTGAACAATGATCTTTGCGATTTGTTCCTCTCGAGCACAGATGGCTTCTTGAAGAGGGCTCCATCCCTGCATGTTTTGGAGGCTTGAATCCGCTCCGGCGGCTATGAGCATCTCAACGGCGGTGGCATCGCCGAGTTTGATGGCGAGGTGGAGAGGGGTTTCACGCTCGTAGACATCGCGGCGATCAATGACAGCTGAGATGGCGTTGGCCTTGTCTTCCTCGGCGATGGATTCGGCCTCGGTTAGGCTTTTAGAAGGCGGGGAGATGCGGGGAAAAGCGGCAAGGATTTGCTTTAGGGCAGCATGATCGCGAGTGAAAGCACGGCTTTGTGCACGGGGCTGTGAAAATACTTTGCAGCATCGATTGCAGTGATAGGGGAATTGAACGAACGCATTACGAAACTTTTGGAAAATTTTGATTCATCCGATTCTTGACATTCGAGAATTTTCTCAAGGAGTTCGTTCCCTGTTCCTCTCTGAGGACACGTTCATGCGTACAGCTACAAGTGAAGGCGATATAAGGAGAAGCGAATCAGAATCCATGGGATTTGCAGAGTTTTACCTGGTTTCTATCAACATTTTGGGATCTGGGGCATCAAACGAATTAAAATCGCGGTTGAAAGATTGGTTAAACGGCCATGGAAGGCGGAAGAAGGAAAGAGGGAAAAGGTTCGCAATATTTATTTATTTATTTTTCATTCTATTGATCAGGCACAATAGTCGGAACTAACGGCTGAAGGGCAGCCTATGCGGGATTTTGCATTGCAGTTGTAGTTTGAGAGCCAATGGGAGATTGACAACCATTCATATCTCAAAGCACTAAGTATTTGAAACAAAAAACCCTAGAGCTTTTTATATATATATATATATATATATATATATATATATATATATATATATATATATATATATATATATATATATATATAAGCGTGTTGCTGATGATAATCTTGCTGATGATAATACTAGAGATGGAGTTGATGAAAAATTTAGAATTATGGATGTCAACCTTAAAGTCTAAAGGTTTCCATTTGAGTATATCTAAAACCGAATATTTTGAGTGTAACTTTAGTAGTAATAGATCTATTGTGACATTTTGTGATCAAGTTATAAAAAAGAGTGCACAACTTAGATATCTCGAGTCTATTGTTCTTAACGATGGTGAAATGGTTAGAGATATTTTTAATAGAATTCAAGTTTGATGGTTGAAGTGGAAGAATGCATCGGGGCTATTGTGTAGTACCTTCTCAAACTTAAGGAAAAAATTATAAGATTGTCGTGAGACTTGCAATGCTTTATGGTGCTAAATATTGGCCATTAAAGAGAATAATAAAATTAAGTGTTACATGGATGAGGATGCTCAGGTGGATGAGTTGCTTTACACTTAAGAATAGAATGCGAAATGTGTATATACATAAAAAGGTTGGAGTAGCTCCAGTGGTAAGAGAGTAGAGAGAGTCTCTTTAGATAGTTTGGTCACATAAAACATCAACCTTCCTATCAACTAGATTTGCTAGATCCGGTCTATGTTAAGAAAGGTAGAGATAAACCTAAAAAAAAAACTTGATTAAAATTATAGAAATAACTTTTTATTAGGTTTAATTAAGAATTTGACCACCCTTATTTGGACATGAGAAAAATATTTATGTAGCTCACAACTACATAGTGGAATAAAGGCTCTTTGTTGTTGTTGTTATAGAATAATTTAAGCATCCAATTTATTAAAAGGTTGTTTGAGATCAAATTTCTTTTTCATTTTTATTTTTTATATTTTATATTTTGATCTAAAATAAAAAATATATATTAATATCTTTAAAATTTAATTTTATTTTTATTTAATATTGATTAAATTAATTTGTGATGATGAATGGTGGCAGTTAGTGATAGTTAGAGGTGGCGATTAAAGATAGGAGCCAATGATAGTCAGGGGTAGTAATAGTTTTTCTTAAACATTTAAAATATATAAAATTATTTTAAGTATTTTAAACATAGAAATGAAAAACAAGGGCGTTGTGGTGCTAAGGTCTCTATCCCAAGCATTATTTTAAGTATTTTCATGAGTATGGTGATATTTTTAAAAATTATTTTAGTATAATAAATGCTTTAACATGATGTTAATTTAATGATGCCCCCTGTGATGATTTTGTAATTTTTAAGTTAACGAGCACAAGTTTCATCTTAAAATCCTACTAGTCAATCGTATAGGTGAATTTTATATATTTCTATGATATTTTAATCATTGTTTATATATATTGAAAACACTGATATTCCCATATTTATGTACCTAAAATGCGAAGCATAAGAAAAAAGTATAGGTAATTCATTATTGCTAAATATTTAAGCATTTCATCGTTTTTCGTAGTATTTTACTTAATGGTATAAATATTGATAAATATTGATTTTTTATGATATTGATTATACATGTCTATATCCTTATGATTCAATATTGATATGTTTGAAAATATGTGCAAAATGGTAAAAGATGATGTTTATGTCTAGAAGTGTGCATAAAATGGGAAAGAATAATATCCTTATGTTCTAGTATCGAGAAGTGTAAGTGACTTATTCTTTATGCTTATATGCATTCTGTTCATTTTTTGATATGTTATACTCTATTTATACATGATGAAAATTCTATCATCTCTATGCCCATGTGCTTGAAATTATGTGTGACTGAAAAGGAGAATGAAAACGCTAAAAGCAATGGTAAATATTTCACATGTATATAAATGTAGGTATAATGACATGTGTATTTATGTCATCATTCCTTTGTGCATTGATACACTCAAACAAATATATATGATCAAGTTGAAGTATAAGTGAAAGTTGAGGTATAAAGAAGTATCAGAAAATGTAAAATGTGAATTGTGAAGGGATATGTATACAAGTGGAGGTATGAGGAGTCATCGAAAAATATGAAATATGAAATGTGAAGGGACTTGTATATATGTGGAGGTATAAGTGGAAGTACATATATAAAAAGGCATCGAGAAACGTGATATGCTAAAATGTGATGTATAAATATGAAAAATATTTTGATTCGTATGTTGCATATTATGTTTCATCATGAGTTATATTCTTATGTCAACTTCATATTCACGGAATATCCATGTTATTGTCACATTCAAATTCAAGAAATATTTGTGTTATTGCCTTTGACATGTTCATATTATTAACACTAGTGGTGCTTTTATTATAATGTTAGTGGATACAACCTTTCATAAACACACTATACTTCTTTAATTGAATTGCTTCACTTCCAATTTAGATAATATTTAGCTCTTGTATAATTTACTTTAAATGTTAAAAATTAGAGTCCTCAATAAGCTTTGCATAGCCTAATGAGCAACTGTTTACCCGCTCTATATGTTATAACCTAACTCGACAAGACCCACTGATGTAACAAGTCTTATAGTATTGAGCTATTATAGTTGAATCCCAATATCTAGTTTTAAACTTTTTTAGAATTCATATGTTAATTTAAACTTTTAAAATAACTATAAACACAGAGCTATTAAAAAATTCAAATAACTAAAAATAAACTCATTCAAAAGATTTACTTTTTCTTCATCATCAAAATGACATATACAAACATAGGGCATGTCTACAAATAAAAGTTACAAAACATTGTAATAAAACTAGTCAGAACTGTGCAAAAATCAAAAGAAGAAAAACCTATAAACTATATCAGATTCCTAAAACTGCTACTCAACCAGATCATTCCACTTCCCAGGCTTTGAAAAAATAATGAAAAACTATAGTGAGCTAAAATGGATGAACAAGCCATATTTCAACTAATCTAAATTTTCAAATTATTTCTTTTATTAAACATTTATTAAATATTAAAAGAGGGATTGAGCAAAGAATTAAATGCAACAATAAAAAATTTAGGTAAAATATATAAGCACTTCATATTTTAATTTCCTCCCAATTGACTGAGTTCAATAACTTTGACCCTTATGCCTCCCAACAGAGAGAGTTCAATAACTCTGAGTAAAAACAAAGTTCAACAATTCTCCGAGTAACAAACATAGTTCAACAACTCTGAGTAACAAAATATGCATATATTATCATAATATAACTTTCTTCACCCTTTCAAATCTCCACATAATCACCCATTTCAACCAACATATTTATATGCATTGTACTAATTGAATAATAAATATACACATTTCAAAATTTACCAAAATACCTTGACGGTAGGTAACATAAAACTCTACTAAGCAAAATGTATATTTTTCAAAAATAACTAAATTATAATAGATCATTCAGAACACTATTTTAAAATTTTAATTATGCTATAGCTTTTTTTTTTTTTTCAAAGCCAGGATTATTTTTAATTTGATAAAAACCATATAAATTTTAAAACCCTTGGTATTAAATTTTCATAAAATATTCAAAACGTTCAAAATCGCATATAAAAGTAACGCAGTTAAAGTTTTATAAGTGCAAAATTATCCCCATTCTTTCTGTAACTAAAATAGAAATTTTATTAGAAAATTCAAAAAAATCATATTTTTGAAAATGGAGATAGGAAAAAGGTGACCTACATAGATTCAGACAACTTTCAAAACTTGGCGACGACTAAAAATAACCCATAGCGGCCCAAATCCCTTTTTTTCTCTCCAAAATCTCTCTCTCTTCTTCGGCTGCCAAAATGAGCATATGGAATGGAATAGTAAAATTTAGTATATTTAAGTGCAGAAAATGGCCTATGTCGTGCCATCAAACATATGACACTGTGGTGCTAGTTCATTTTCACAAATTCTTGAGACTGCAATGCTGGGGAGCCAGAAAATAGCGCCTGGACTTTACAAGAAGAAAGTTACAAATTTCACCGATATGCATTCAAAGCCCTGGACCCCACTCCAAAACACATACATATATTTTTCATGCACATACAAAAAAGTTCAAAATGCAAAGACTCAAGCAATTACCTTTTTTAAATCTGGTCATAACATAGTGAACTAGACATTGAATTTTGAGATGTTACACTATATTATCTACATGTCATTTCAAAAAAGAATAAGTCCCAGTTGAGTAGCAAAGAGTTGATAAGATTAAAGTCTAAATTGAATTTTCATTTATAGATGTTATTTTAACAATCTAGTTATTTGTGTTGGATATCCTGAGAGAATATTTAAACTAAATTGGTGAACATGGTTCTTTTTAATGACTGAAATAATGATTTATGTGTATTTCATTGTCATCTAGATGAAATTAAATGGCTCTATATTTTTAATTATGGATGAAATAAATTAGAATTAAGAATAATTTTTTTAATTAGATATTGGGACATGATGACACATCATATGTCAACAAATATTCACACATTCATCACCACTGTTAAACATTGGCCAACTATCAAAATCCAAAGCATACCAACCACTTATGTCCGATGTAAGCCTTATCAATCAAGTTCTTTCCTCACCTATAAGGATAGCCAAATCAGATAGAAAATGTAACCAAACTTTCGACATCCCATATTAATTGCCACCATGATGTCTACCAATTATGAATGGTGGAAAATTATAATATTGACATCATATTCATAATTGGTTGGAAGGGGTGCAACTAGATTCACTCCCTCAAATGCAACACATCAATAAGTCTACAAATTGCTTCAAAATATCATCTGCTTAAAAAAATCTTGCTTTATTTGATTCTCTCGGACACCCTCCAAATTCATTTGTCGGGCATCACTGATCATTCTATAAGCTCGTGCGCATATCACATCTCAACAAGCTTACATCAAATGCCATGACACCATGATTCCTAAACTAAGAGCATATCCTCAACATGACCAAAATACTAGTCAACTACAATGTTGCCCATTCAACCACACATAAGCATATACATACCCTCACTTTCTTTATGGAAAGGACTTTTAGCCATTGTAATTTTGAGGAGTTCTATATCAAATATGAAGTGGTTGAGGGAATGTAAAATAACTATTTTGAACTTAGTTAGAATTTCCCTTTCCCCCAACACTGGAAGAAGGCTTACATGGTTGAATCACTTAAAAGTTTTGTGCTCATTATTTTATAATGCTTCTCCATTTATTATTATACATTATCAATCGATCTTTATAGATACGAGACTTTTATAAGAGAATTAAACCAATCTGAAGGTTCTCCTTCTTTAGTTTCTTACTCTCATATATAAATCATTAGGGAGAATTATAGGAATATCTTAGTATTCCCAACATTTTTCTCATTTTTTCAATTCACACCTTTTTTTTATTTTCATGTAGAAATCTTTAATTTGATAGAAAAATATCAATGGTTTATTATTTTGACCTTGGTGAGGGCTCATCACTAATGACTACTTCAACACTTGCCAAAAAAAAATGGCAGTGAAGATTACTACCAGCAGAGCACATTGTGTACAATCTTGAAGCAAACTCAAGAATTATCTGGAAAGATGAATGTTTTACTACTGACTGCTCTTACTTTGTCTACTCCCACAATAGCTAGTGCTGTCTTTTCTATATGAGTGACATCTCCTCATGATTTTTCTTAGGAGCCACTTTCTCATCAGCTCTGACCATGTAGCCCTTTCCCACTATCATAGAATCTAAAAAAGTTGATTGATTGATAAAGAACCCACTCTATTAAAGATTCATCCAATTATTATTTGATCCTGCAATAAGATTTATGTAACCCGTTCTCATTATAAATTCTCAAATAGATCCATCTCTTAAAATAAAAAATTCCACCATATGACTATTATAAAGGTTCAACGACCTTATCAAGTGCCTAAAGAGTTTTGATGATGTTGTGGCTCAAGATTTAGGCTTAAAAAATATATGCTTATTTTTTTTTTCTTCCACTTAGAATGGCATTATATGTTTCTGGTTTGTCAAAATTTTGAACAAAAGAAACACCTTATGTGGCAAACTAGGCCATTAATTTATGGGTGAATTCATTGCATCTAAGTGGCATTTGATGTTCGCATAAATGATGTTGAGAATCTAATAGCAAGAGTAGGAGTCTCTCTAGTACCATGCCTGTAAATTCGCCTAGTATTTTGAAAGGTTATCAACTCCGAGCTAACAATTGTGAAGGATGTTCACCATGGGCCTCCACAACTTATTGTTGAAGCAATCAACGATGAGGAAGAAACCCAAAATGTTAAAGAAATCTTATAATGTGCTTCCGATTTTGTAGATGATGGCAAGTAGTTTTGCTGCAACATGATAGAGCCAGTATAATATAAATTAAATTAACTGCCACTATTAGATCCCACACTAAGATAAATCCTTTAAAGTCTCAATCTGAAAATAATAATAATCATCGACAACATCAACGCAATACACAATCTTCTATGTGAACAAGAAGAGCTCTGCCGTTTTTTTAAACCCATAGACTAAAGTTTGCATTGCTTGAGTTTAACCTAAAGATTAATAAGATCTTTGTACCCAACAAGCACATATATTAATTTTCCTTTTCATGCATTGAAATCAATTTCAAGTTTTATGTAACATATTGGGCTTATTGTTTATCATATTGTATTTGTATGTGTTTTTCTTTCAGGAAAGGGTAAGGCTCCACTCCAAATGAGCAGAGTTGGAGATTTTTTCTTTCGTGATGGTTGTCCTTTTAGCAGATTATAGATAGGCTTCTTTGTATTCATAGCAATTATACATTTTGTAGAGATGTATTGATATATCCCATAGTAATATTCTTCAGTGGGCTTCTACTTTCTTACTAAGATCGATTTTGCTAGAAATCTTCAGCTTTATTTTTTATATGAATCCGAATTTACGCTATTTCTATGCTTGTTGTGTGATCTGCGCTGCTATTTATGGTGGGAAAAAATAGGAGGTTTGGAAATAAAATAGAAAATCTCTCCACCATTTGCATCAAAATTAAGAGAACCATCAAAGAAAAAAATTTGGAAATGGAAGAAATTTTAAGAAATTAACCATCTTATTCAGTGAAATTTTGGGTACCGACTGAATTTATGGACAATGATGAATGATTGCTCCCACCTCTTTTTTGGTTTGATTATGTGCTTTGCACCACGACCACTAGGGGTGCAAATGAGTTGAATCTAGCGCAAGTGAGAGGGCGTTTGAGTCGAGCTCAATTATCAAATATCGAGTTTGAACTCGAATCGAGCTCAAAAGCAGCTCGCGTTAATTAAAGTTGAGCTCGACTCATCTCAAGTCAATCAGCTCGCGAGTCTTCATCCTGAGGTCCGGTTGTGTTTGCCAGTTCCATCCCGAGGTCTGCTCAAGGTCTTTAACTTATGCCGCGTTCGCCAGTTCAGTCCTCGAGGTCGCATCTCGCCTCTCTGAGGTTTGATCGTGTTTGCTAGTTTCCGTCCTGAGGTCCTGCTCGAGTTCCCGAGGTTGCATCTCGCTCCGTGTTGAGATCATATCACATGTTCCGCAGTACGCTTCGTCCTCGAGGTATGTTCGGACTCGAGTTTTTTTTTTCTGCCGCGCCAGAGCTCCAATTTCATTTTCCTGCACACAGTTTCGCAAGCTGCTTGATGTACTTGAGAGTCAAGCTGAGGGTTGTTCGAACTCGAGCTCGAAATCATGTTCGAACTCGAGCTCGAAATCATGTTCGAGCTCTATTCGAGAGCTCAAAAAGCTCGACTCGTTAAGTCTGTTACTAAGTCGAGGCCAACGGTTGCACCCCTAACGGCCACCAATGGTGCATCACTAATTGCATTTCATCGCGGATGGGTGATCTTTTTGATATTTTGAATAGCTTTTGAAATTTTATGTCGAGTTATTATCACCATGGCATAATTTTTTAACTGCAACTGAGATCTGCTTCTTCTTTTTATATTTTTTTAGTTATATTTTGACTTATTAATTTCACGTGGTTATTTTTTATGGTCAATGTAAATCGGTCTAAGCCCTCAATCTTCCTCAAAAGGGGAAAAAAAAAATTATAGGCGCTCGTTTGAATTTTTATTGCGTTATGACGTAGAATGCGTCCTCCCAACTCAAAAAACTCGGTTTTTGTCGGTATTGTAGATATTATTTGGTAATAACGAGGAATATCATCATGTGAAGACCAATACCGAGTTATACCGAGCTACCGAGCAATACCGAGCAATACCGAGCACATACCGAGTTTTCTTAGGAAAAACTAGGTATTTTTTGTATTGCTCGGTAAGCTCGGTAAGCTCGGTATTGGTCTTCACATGATGAATTCCTCGTTATTGTTTGGTATTGCTCGAATTTGCTTGGCATTTCTCATTTTTTAGCATGATTTTAGCTATGGGAGGACGCATCTCTGCGTCAGGTGGGAGGACGCAATAAAAATTCTCGTTCCTGCGCCGCCACATAGCAGTAAAAAATTCAGAACCTCTCCCCCACACAGTCAACGTGTCACTCTCTCACCTCCCCGTGACACGTGGACCCCCATCCTCCTCCCATGTGTACTCCCCCCGTCTTCCAAACAGCTCTTTTCTCCTCTCACACATAAACACAAACGCCTACCGCTCATACCAATCTACTCCCCACAATCATGCCCACAGTAACAAACAAAGAAAAGAAGAAGAAATGCTGCCCCCTTCGGCGATCGCGCAAGGGCTGTATGAAAGGCAAAGGTGGACCTGAGAATCCCTTCTGCTCCTACCGCGGTGTGCGGCAGCGTACGTGGGGTAAGTGGGTGGCCGAGATCCGCATGCCTAACCACGGAGCTCGCCTCTGGCTCGGCACTTTCAACTCCTCCCTCGACGCTGCCCGCGCCTACGACCACGCCGCTCGATCCCTCTACGGCGACTGCGCCTGCCTCAATCTCCCCCACGTCGGCCTCGCAACGGCGAGCATCGGAGAAGAGTCAGGTAAGGAGGAGGAGACGGCGCTATTTGATGGCGGTGCGGGGTTGGATGATCTTGAAGAATATGTGATGCGGCTGCCCAAAGCGGAGGATTTTGGATTGGATGCGTTTCATGATGTTGCAGGACGTTGTGGGGGGTTTGGGGACGACGGAGTTGGCGGTGGAAGAGAGGTTGATGAACTTTGAAGTCTTCAGCTTTGTTTGGGACAAATTTTTTTACTGTTTTTAAAATATTTTTTAAAAGCAATAAAAAGATTGTTTCAAGTAAAATCTTAATTTTTCTTTCTTTTAATATGTTTCTTCTATTAGTGTGCTTTATATACTACTTGTAATATGAACAGTTGAGCACTGCTCCCCATAGTTGTAGTCGGAATAGATTTGTTATATATTTTTGGATCTATAGCTTCTCAAATGGACAAATTATTAGGTGCGGATATCGGATTACTCTCCGTCTATAGTGAAAGCGCAGCTGTTATAGTAACTATATTTTTACTGTACACAGAGAGAAAATTGAACGATTCTCCGGATTTCGCACCTAATAACTTCTCCGGTTCTGCACCTAAGAACTTCTCAGAGAGGATTGTTATTTTTTTTTTTTTTAATAATTGGGAAAATTCATGTATCCAAAATATAATAAGAGGATCATAAAAAATTTTAAATTTATGATAAAATTAATATTACATTTGATATCATGAACTCCATTAATCTCAATTCAAATAAAATTTTTTAAATCTACTCTAATGAGTTTTTTATATAAATATATATCTTAAGGCATTTAATGTTTACTTGTATGATCTTCCTTAACAGTCTTTAAATAGCTTACAACCTCATTATTAGGGGATAAATATTGATAGGTCTTTTAGTTTTAAAGGAATTAATTGAACAGAGGAATAACTATTTATGCGGTAGGAAAAATATTACATAGAAATGATATCTATTTTTTGTATTTATTTTCAAAATAGACTAACATGCAATAAAATACGAATGAATAGCAGCTATTGTCATTGAGACTTCCAAAGAGATAATAAGATAGTGATCGTAATGAATATAAAAGAGCTTATCTAATATTTTCTTTTATAATAACAGGACAGAGAATTAATGGCGGGGGCTTACGTGTAAACAAGATAGAGGGGTTAAGCACATGCAGCAGATATGTCCTTGACCAGGGGAGGTATTTTTAAGGCACCTGGAGAGGCTGAGTTAATTAGTCCATGTTGGGATGTAAGTGGGTTTTATTAATTTATTAGTTGACTTCAACATGGTATTAGATATTGAAAATACATTAATACGTAAATGATTTCATCAATATTTGTCACCGGTTACAAATACTATCCTTACTTAGGGAAGGCATTGATATAATGAAGTAAGCATATTACACCGCCGGCGTTGTAAGAGCCTTGAGAATAGAGTTATCTTTAAGAGGTTGTTGACATATTTATTTGATTGTACTCCTTTAAGAAAAGGAGATCAAAGATCAAGATGTCTGATATAAATCTTGGTTGTGACGTCAGAAGTTTGAGTTAGTGCTGATGACATACATCGATCTTATAGGCGATAGTGTGCATTGATATTATTGGCAACTGCATATGACAGAGTTGGTGGGCCTTGGTGTAACCAAATGACAATGGTTAGACAAATCGCAGTTAGGTCATGATGTTCAAAAGACTATAATCAATTCAGTTGATGTGGTTGGCGGACTATAGTCAGACGATAATAGTCGGAGGACTGTAGTTAAGCGACAATGATCGGAGGACTATAGTCGAGAGACGATGATTGAAAGACTGTAATCACGCAATGATAGTCGAAGGACTATAGTCGAGTGATGAAGTTGAAAGACTGTTTCAGAAGAACCTTAATTAGGCAATGATGGTTTGAAGATTGTACTCGGATAACGATGATCAAAGGAATATAGTTGGATGACTGTGGTAGATAATCATAGTCGCCCGACAACGGTAGAAGGATTATAGTCAGCTCATAGTTGTCGGATAACCATAGTTATGAAACAATGGTTGGAAGGGCCATAATCAATGAGTTGGTTGCAGGACCCTAGTTGGACGACTGAGTTCGAGGGACTTTAGTTAGGAAATGAAGGTTAGA
Organism: Dendrobium huoshanense; assembly: GCA_016618105.1. Classification (NCBI taxonomy): domain Eukaryota; kingdom Viridiplantae; phylum Streptophyta; class Magnoliopsida; order Asparagales; family Orchidaceae; genus Dendrobium; species Dendrobium huoshanense. Next base: position 15,393,775 of record CM028356.1, read on the forward strand.
GGACTGTAATCAAGCAATAGTAGTTGGAAGGATCATCTACAAGCAACAATGATTGTAAGACCACAATCAAACAATTGCGATTAGAGGACCATAATAGATGACAATATCAAAGGAACAGACAATGGTTGTCGAATGACCCTAGTCAAGTGATAGTTGAAGTATCATAGTTAGGCGAGAAATGCCAAAAGATCAAAGTCACGTGACGAATGTCAAGCAAAGATGGTTGAAGGGTTGTATTAAAAAAAAGTAGTTAGAAGATTGTAATCAGATAATGGTGATCTAAATATAATCTAGTGACAACAGTTTGGTGGTGGTTCGGCGACGCTGATTAGGCAGTGGTCCAAAGATAGCGGTCATGCTGCTGTTCGATGTTGGTGGTTGGGCGCTAAATTAGGCAATGGTCCAATAATTGCATTTGGTTGGTCGTACTCGAGTGGTGATCCAATATTCTTCAAACCTCTTAATTCTCTTGAATCTCAAGCCCCGTGCATCCTTTTATGCAATGTGAGTCAACTTTTATATTTTTAGAGTGAAATACCCCGTAAATATAATCAAATCTAAAATATTCTAATATTCTAGCTGATATGCTGTATTGATTCCTTGATTATAGAATAATCCTTTACCATTTAAGTGCTTTAATGAAGTCAAAATTAAGCGATCTTAGACTCATTGGATTTGTTTCATCAAAACACTTTGTATAATTATAAGCAGGCAATATTTAAAGACCTTTCATCACCCAATTAATATCATAAAATTTTCAGTTATGCCTAAACTCTCAAGTGTTTAATATGGCTTCATTTGGACTCAGCTTGGATTGCCTTCGGTGTCACCAGTTTCACCTCGTCAAGACAAACAATTCGAATAAATTGAGTTCTGAAAGTCTTCTATTTATTCAAATATGCATCTATATTTGCGCCTTCAAAGTTGATTTCTTATGATAGATTAATACAACTTAAACAATTTATATCAGTAATCTTAAATCAACTTTGTTAATTTTTAAGCCTATCTAATATTATTTTTAATCATTAATATATTGCTCTCTTAGATCACATTTTAGAGTGTTTGAATAATAAAAAAAGTCCGCTTGACAGCTAAGAAATGCATGACAAATGACCAAAATCGACGACCATTGATAAAATAACACACTATAGAATGTAATTTTGCCATATGATAAATGAATAATTTAAAATTTATTTTCAAATACGAAATAATTACATTATAATTAGTATTATTATATAAATCTCTTAAATATATAATCAAACAACTTTCAATTTATCCGGACTTGAGGTATTTAGAGTTTATTTGGGATTGATACGTTATCATGAAATTAGCTTAATCGGGCACGAATCTCGAGGCAAAAGCTAGTTGGAAACTTCAAAAATTAATTCCGGGAGCACCCAAACTCCGATTTCAGCAAACTTACAGTCAAATTGAGCGTCTCGGAAATACGAACCCAACGACACCAAGATCAACCCAATCCGAGCCCAAATGAGTCCGAATCAAGGGCTCAAAGAGCTGTTGGAAGATTCAAACCGCAATTTGAGTTACCAAACGGTCTCCGATTTTGACGATCTTATACTCGAATTGAACGGCTCGACGAGACGAATCCAACGAGCCCAATATCGTTAAATTCCGACATCATTAAGGCTTTCAAATGTCCAACAAACGGTGCATGATCAAAGGATTCGATATCGACCGTCCATTAAAAACACTCCCAATTCACCCCTGATCTCACACCTATTTACGGGTTTTGCCACTCCAGAAAAACTATAAATAGAGCCCTCATTCTACACAAAGGGGACTCAAGTGAAGAGAGAGAAGAAGAAGAGGAGAGAGGGGAAAAGGAGATTCCTTACCTCCTCGACCACCGCCGGAGCTCTTCCTGCCGCCTGAGGACGCCGAAACTCCGCCCAAGTGAAGCTGGAGTTCTCCTCTGCCGCCAAAGACGTCGGACTTCTATCCAATGTCGGACCTTCACTCTTCGCCAAGTTTCTACCCAACGCCGGACTTCTACCGGTTATCGGACTTCGCTGGACGTCTATGCGAAGATGCATTTCTTTCCATTGCTGGACTTCTACCTGACGCTGTTCTTCTGATTTTCGTCGTCAGACTACAGCCCTTCCGACCTCCGTCGCCAGCCGACTACGGTCCTCCTGACTTACGTCGCCCGCCGACTACAGTCTTCCCGACATCCGTCGCCCGTTGAATATGGTCCTCCTGACTTATGTCGCCCGCCGACTACATTCTTTCCGACCTCCGTCGCCCGCCGACTACGGTCCTCCTGACTTACGTCGTTCGCCGACTACAGTCCTCCGTCGCCAACTGACTACGGTCCTCCTGACCTACGTCGCCCGCCGACTGCAGTCCTTCTAACAAAGCGAATACGTCGATAATAGCTCTTTGTATTTACATCATGTAATGTACTCCATAAGATGTACATCAAGCTAAGGCCTTCTCACAAGAAAGGGCCTCATTTGTAATCAACTGCAAATATTAGTGGATTCGTTCAAACTGGGCTAAACCCCGTGGTTTTTCCCCCTTTTACAGGGGTTTTCCACGTAAAAATCTTGGTGTCTCATAAATGATAGACCCTCTCTCCTTATCTGATTGCGTGCCGGATTTTCGTACAACACTAAGACGTTAAATCTTATATTTCTCTACCACCGCGAATACTCCTGGACGCAACAGGGATGACTACATTATTTTATAAAATTGATCATGAAATTACTTAATGAAAAATAACTTAGCTATTTTGGTATTAAAAAATAGCTTTTCATCACAAAATTTTTTTAAAATAATGAAAAAATAACAAAATAAAATTATGAAATTTTTATCAAGAAAAACAAAACAATAAAACTATCACAAATAAACACTTAATCGATTTTATTATGTAAAATAATATGTGATATGCATAGAAATTTATAATAGAAGTTTGATTTAGGTTTAATTTGGGATGGCTTTTTTACCGCTTCTTAAAGTAATTTTTTAGCATAAAAATTAAAATGTTGTACTAACAAACTGCAAAGCAGAAAGAAAATCGTCTCAAACGAAACCTCAATTTGATGCTATCCTAAGTTTTAATCAGAATAAACGTAAATCACATTTGGCAGCCCTTAGTTGTCTAACAATGAAGGATAGATGATCTTGACAGTCAGGAAAATTGCACCATTTATTTCGATCATCAAATGCACTGGATATTTGGCATGCCAAACGCTGTCACCATGACAACAGTCACCAGGTCGTCACCATGGAGTTAGAGCAGAAGATACTGATGGGAAGGGGACTGGGAGTGTAGATGGAAATGGTGATAGCAGTTCGAAGAACTAGTGTCAAAGATAGAGAGGAAGCATATGAGATAATTGTGGCAGTCTAGTACGTAGGTTAAGAGGAAAAGTGAAGCTAGCAATGATGACAGTGTCCTTCGATTAATTATTATGTTCGGTTGTCAAATGCTGTTTGGTGACTAATTAGAATGCGTCACGTCACCCTTGTGCTCGGTACATGGCTCGGTACCGCTCGTTACTGCTCAGTACCGCTCGGTACCACGGCTCAGTACCACTGCCTTGGCGCATTTTGGTTGGTCTCTGGATGAAGTTATGCATCCAGTCTTCACACAGAATAATTTCTCCCATATAGGTTGGAAAAATATTAGGGAAGTGATACACAAACGAGTAATAAGACAAGGACCATCGAGAGCTTAGTTTTCCTCGAGAGCTGACTAGTCGATCGGGCAGGACAGGCCAAGCATGGACTGGATGGGCTTTCTCTAGCAGACCAAGCAGATGGACATTTGTGAAATGTTATTGCAACCAATGCAACAGACGGAATATCTACTAGTGATGCAATTTAAATAGTAGGTATGTACATCTTGGTTATGAAGGCAGCACAGGCATGGCCCATCCTGTGGATCAATCTTAACCGACTACAGATACATAAAGAAGTTCAACACAATGAAAATATCTCAGTTTGACAATAACAAGTATGATGGCTCATGAAAAGTACCTTGCATAATAAATCAAAACCCTACAGACCAAATTTAATTTTTTGTATTGAGCATATAGCCTACTCTGTCCCAAATTCCCAAATGTCTTGAGCTCTGCAACAGCTTCCGGACATATCAACACTATCAACATGGCTCTTCACAGAGCTGAAGGCAAAAAATTTAATCAAGTTATACCTCAAAACAGAAAATCAAAGCATGATTTTACAATGCCAATTTTTTTTGTTTGGAAAAAGAATGAGGACATGAACTGGTTGGAGACTAATTACCAGAAATCACCATCATTCATCATGGTTGCTCCTCATTACGCCTAGGTCTTGTGAACCTCCTGCGCCTCCTAGGAACCATGACATCATCATCTAGATTTAAGTCACCAACATCATCATCATCATAATCATCTTGCAGACCAAGGAGATTCACACCCCACAGGTTACGGTGTCCATAAGGTCTTGAAGATCTTCTTGTCCCATCAAGAGTACCATATTGGCTGCTGCTAATCATATGAAATAAAAACAAAGTGGACCACAATGGTCCACCAACCCCACCAAAATCGCGTTCGCGGGATAGAGAATCAACATTGTCGATAGCATAATCCCCAAGCACAATTGCACCTGGCATGGCAGATCCTATGGCACTGAGGATGTCGCCATGCTCCCTCTGGTTTTCCAAGCGGCGCCAGGCTTTCTGTCTTGATGGATCTACATCAACAGGTCTTGAAGATGGGTGAACCTTCCTCGCATGCCGTCGCAACTCCATATAGTTACCAGTAAACAAGCATGATTCGCGAGAGCAACTTCTTGGCTTAAGATTCAAGTACTGTCTTGCTTCATTAACGATCATCCAGCCCAAAACAGTTCCTCGACAAAGGGGGCACTTCAAGCTGCCAGACATTGATATGTCCCTGCATTATGTCCATCATGGTTGATTGTTCCATCTACTTGAGTTGCTGCAATTCTATCCTGCTGGCTGCTGCCATTTTCTTCAATTGTTTGAGATATTTGTGCCATTATTCTGTCACTATTTTCTGCATGGTTCAGGTTTTCATTAGAGTTCCTTGTCATCCTTGGGCTTGTCAAAAAGGACAAAGATGTCAGGGTTTGATGAATCCTATTATCATTTTGTTCAACAGTTGAGTTCTCTTGAACTAGGGAACTTGAAAGAGAAGAGCTGTCCTCATGATTTACTCTTGATTTTTTAAACTGGTCAAGGCAGTTTGAGTGCCTATAACTGGTATCACAAATGTACGATCTGCAGCCCTTCTCATGTGAGCTGCAGAATAGGAGGACAGCATTATGAGGATGGTCCATGCAGATTGGGCAGGAAACCTCATCCCATTCTTTTTGAAGAGGAATAATGTCAACATTGTTGGATGTGCCTTCCTTCATCCCTTCCATCTCTATGAATTGCATAAAAAGTTTAGAGCATTACAGCAAAGCCAATTCTCATGTTAAACTTGCCTAATCAACCACATTCACCAAAATGATTTGTACCATGAATGGAATTACGGCAGCAAATGTGAGCAATATTTTGCTCAAGGAGTTCAAACTTTGTTTAGGTTTTGATTTTGTTCCTAAGATATAAGTGTCAATTTTGATAGTTTCGGTGTTCAATTAGAGATTTTAGTTTAGATTACACCTGTATTTACATTAAATTATTCTATGAAATTTAAAAATTAAAAAAAAAAACCTAATACAAATTACTCAGCATCATAATTAGCCATATCCCAAACATTTAGGTTATGTTACATGCATTCACATTTTTTTATTATTCCATGAGGTGTTAAAACCTATTTTACATAAATGTTTTTGAGCAATTTCTATTAATGTTACCTTGGGTTACTCTTTTCCTTCACAAGCCTTCAACTCTAATTTATCTATATATACACTTGCATTCGATTAAAGTTAGGTTAATCAAATCAAAGTGAGTGCTTATATCAAGTTAAACAAGTCAGAATCAGCTTGTTGAATCACCTAAAGCTCGGAACTCAACAAGCTTTAAAGTCGCCTAAAGCCGTGATTTGCTAAAAAAATGAGTCATCTCAACCCACTTGAGAATTAGATATCACTCAATCCCTAACACTAAACTACTGAATTAGTCAAAGCTACTCACCCAAGAAACTTTGCCACCTATCTAGTGTGCTTGATAACCAACCAAGACTCTCGCCAGAAGAACTCAACAAGGGTACTCACTCAGTCACTCTCAATCAGGAATTTCAAGACTCGCATGAAGTTCTTGACTAAAAGGCGGCTATAAGCTATATTTGTAGGCAGAGAACCTTCGTCCTTTCACACCCTCCAAGTGTAGGCAAAGAACATTCGTCCTTTCACACCCTCCAAGTGTCGGCAGAGTACCGGATCTTCTCCAAAGATCTTCTCACGAGCAATCTAGAAAGACAAGAGGAAGAGTGATAACCACAATTACAAAGAGATCCTTACCTTTGAGTAACCTTGTGAACCCTTCACACTTTCAACTTGTAAGAAATCTCTCTCAAACACTCTCTTCTTCAATTGCCCTTGAAAAATCACGAAAATAAGACTTTTTATGTCAGTTTTTAGTGGATCTTTTATACAAAAGACACGAAAAAACCGTCCAGAAAATTGAAGTTTTCAATTTTGAGCGTACACGATCGTACAGTACGATCGTATTTCGTACATACAAACAGTTCAAACACTGTTGCGTATGAACCTGTTGTGAATCGGTACGAAATCATTTCATACCCGATCATCGTCCGGTATGAACCATATTTGTCCGCGACGAACAGTAAGAAAATTTTTTCGAGTTCGTCTGTACAAAAAGTAGCACCAATATTTCGTACTCTATGGATTGCGTATGTATGATGACGTCATCGTCCGATACGATCAGCTATAAAAATTTTTCAAATGCGTTTGAATGAAATGTTGGGACAAAAAAAGACCTCACAATTTTATACTTTGTAAGGCATGTACGAATTGGGATCATCCCGTACGATCCATACTTAGAAAAAATATTTTTGAGCGAGAACGGACCCGTCCATATCGTACTTGTGAAAGCGTGTACGAACTATGATCATCCCGTATGATCCATATTTAGAAAAAATAATTTTAAGCGAGAAAAGACCCGTCCATTTCATACTCTAGAAGGCATGTACGACTAGGTTCGTACAGTACGATTCATATTTAGAAAAAATTATTTTTGAGCGAACAAGGACCCATCCATTTCGTACTCTGGAAGGCATGTATGAACTAGGTCGTCGTACAGTACGATCTATACTTAGAAAAATTTTCATTTATATTCGTTCAACTGCTCTTCGGGAAAAATAAGTGACCAGATCGTCCCGTACGAACTAATATCGTACAGTATGATCAGTTTTAAAAAATGTGAATTTTAAACTCTCCCCCGGTGTGTGTGCGCTCAAGTTATTCAATTACAATCACACTCTCTCATACTCAATAAAATGGAAAATACATAGACTTCAATTACAATAAACTCTAAACTTATATTGATTTGAAGTCTTCAACAATCCAGAGTATGATTTTTCTGAAATGTTAGTACACACAAGAGCAAAACAATTCTTCCAAAATCTGTTAAGAGAAATAATAATCAAAACAATAATACTTTGCATCATAAAAAACATACAAGTTGCAAGAATATCAAATAGGCAAGAACTAAATAACAACTATCTTAACAACATTTGTGTGATTTAACAATTTCTTCAATTTATCCTTCCAATTTTTGACATGTATTTACACTAACATTCTTATTTTCACCATAGTCCACTTGGATGTCACCAAAACATTTACCATTCAACATTTAAATCCATATAATACATATGATCTAATTACAACTTTATAAGATTCATTTTAAAATATCAATAATATTCTCTTATTACATAAAACTCCTAACACATTTCTCCATGAATCATTAGTCTCAACGCTGAAAGCTTTATCTTCATTTAAATCATTGTTATTCTATCTAATAGATCCAAAATACTTAAACATGTCACATTTATATCTCACTTTATCTTCCAGTACGATTGTAATCGTAAATATCACACCAGCTAAAATTGCATTTTATATACTCAATCTTTGTTTCACTAATGCTAAGCATTTTATCTTCTAAAACTTTTCAACATGATTCTAACTTTACTTATTTGATGACCTGTCACCAACTAAACTAATCATATGCGAAAAGCATATATCAAGGCACCTCATAATTGATCATTAATGTAATATTACTATAATTAAGAAGTCTTTGGTCACTCCACAAAAAATTATAATATTAGGTAATGCTCCATCATATATATCTTCCACAATCTCCATACCTTTGTCATTTTTTCTTCATGCACACCAAATTAATTCTCATGACATTACTCTTTATCATAATATTCGATCTATAGTTAAAGTAATATACATTTTATCTGCTTAAAATAAATGAAAAAAAAAAAAGATAATCATTTTCTCTACTATATACTTTTTCCATTCATTGTATTGATACAAAAAAAGCTTCCCCGAAGGATCTTCCTCAAATGAAACCAAATTGAAGAAATGTTATTTTCTTAAGCCCCACTTTATTCTATTATGGTTAATGAATGATTATGAAGAAAATGTGACATTACTCTAGGAGAGGAAGGAGATTATCACGGCCGGGTTCGTGGTTCTCTTCTCTAACTTCATTTCCACCACCACAAGCCATAAGACTCAAAAGTGCCGCCGGCCAAGGCCTTAATTCCACTAATTTGGGTTGGAATTAATTGGGATTAATTTGAAATTATAGAATTCAAATTATTTTAAAGCTCTTCTATTTTAATATTAAATCTCATTTGTAATTACCTAATATTCCTAGTATTTTCTCCCTGGCTTCTATTGCCGCCGGACATCTGGTTTCCTAATCCTATCTGCTTAGTCATCGCAATACTAATGAAAAAAAAATGTTAACTAAAATATCTCATACTCACCAAGATCATTCTATTTATGCATCCTTTTAATGCTAAATTCACTTCAATTTTTTTGGATAAATATATTCTCTAAAATAACTTCTCTTTTAAAACTCCCACTTAATAATGTATTAAAGCAAAATTTTCATTTTTTCCAAGAGAAAAAGCCTGACTAGTAGTTTTAGTTTGCACCAACTATCTAATGAAGATGTGTCCATCCACAATGGATGGCCCAAGAGCTCAACTAGAATTCCTAAGTGGTCTGATCGATATTATTTTTGGTGAAATACTTCTAGAACAATTCCTCTTCGAGAACATGTCTAATAGTTATTCAAGAAAAAATTATGGTGAGATGTTATAAATGCATTGAATCTATGCTTAGGAACCAATTATAAAGAAGCAGTTGTTATAACTAATTTTAAAAATACGAAGTCAGACTTTAGAATGTTATATTAATTTTCAATAAAAACAACTAAGGTTGCAATGGAGAAAAAAAATAAAAATAAAAAAGGTTGCAATGGAGAATTGCATATCCCAATCGTAAATGATCGGATATGAGAATGGATCATTCAAGTACACTGGTATTCACTTTTTTTTTGGTATAAGGATAAAAAAAAGAGACTGCTATTACCAATATCTAACTAAGCACATGTCATTTTTTTAAAGAGAACCTAAAAATAGCACGCTTTGATATGAACTCTTTCCATCAGTATAACATTTTCAATAAGATTTATGCTGATAATATTGCAATACGCACAATGGCTTGATGTATCAATAAAACCACACCTAAAGGCCAAGAAGTATGAGAGGAAGTGAACCTATTGTGGACGACTTCATGCCTACATATGGATTAAGCTTCTCAAATGGGTTGGATGGGCAGAATGCACAAATTGATCCAAACTTGAATGAAGAAACAAAAGCTCAATCTTCTTCAAGGTCCATAAGCGGATCCAAACGATCTAGCTATGATGCACATGTCATGTCGCAACAAAAGGAAGGTTGATAAGGAGACCTTAAATAAACTATTGGCCAAACAAAATGAAAATGCTAAGATTTTTAAGCAATTATTTCATTGAAACACCCCATACACAATATTTAAATGTTTGAGGAGGGGACTAAAGCTGATATGAGGGTATTATAATGGTTAGTGAATGAGAAAGAGTTCAAAGTACCACAGGGAAAATACTACTAAGTTGACTCCAGCAACGTTACAACAATAAGCTTATGACACTCTTTAGGAGATATTGAAAAGAGAGGCACATCACATAGATACTCAGTCAAGAAAGAATTGTATAATCATCGTAATGCTCAACGACACAACATAGTGGAGAAAATTTTTTGTATTTGAAAAGAGAGGTTTCAAGTGTAAACTCACATTCAATAATTATCTCTAACTATACATGCAATATTATGCTTACTTAAGTGGTATTGAATAATTTTATTGGCAACTACCACATACACAATCCATATTTCAATGTCTTAAACCAAAATGCAACACCATGGTGAGTTTGGTGAGGTTGAATTAATGATAAAGACTCTAACATGATATATGGTATATAGGATCTTTATGGTAAAATCAATAACTTGATTAGTATCCCTTAAAATGGTAGGGAAAGGGTTATTTGAGTGGTAAAATGGGTATTTAATTTTGAATAAATTTGGTGTTGAACTTCTAGGCTAACAAAAGTTAAGTTTTCTTAGAGAAAATTAGGGAGGAACTTCATATCAAATTTTGGGATACTAGAGAACTAATTGTGACGTTTTTGTGAATTTTGGATCAGTGGTTAAGGAGTTATGATACTTTTAATCTGATTACTTACAAGTTACAACAGTGAATTATCTCTCTATATTGGGATTTTAACTATGTTACCTTAGGATTATTGAAGAGCTTAGGGTATTGGAGAGTTGAGGCTTTAGAGAGTTAAAAGAGATGAGGGGATTATTTGAGAGAGTTTTGAAGATATTGAATATTTTTTGGGGTTTAGGGAGGCTAGGCTTGAGACTAAATTGAGGAGATGAAAATTGTGTTGAAAAAGAGGAAGAATAAAAGTGAGAAAACATAACCAAGGACTCACCAAAACACCAGGGAATTAATTACCACCAAACTTCACGGAATTGTAGAGCAACAACCAAGCTTTTCAACACAAAATTCACAAATAAAAAATGATTTTTATTTAATAAATCAAAAAGTTCAAAGCAGTATCATATTCATAGGCATTTTTAAGCCTAGATAACTTTAGAAAGCCTTACAAACTAATAAAATACTATTATATGGATTGATGACTTGTCATAATATAAAGAAAACATAACAACAACAACAACATCAAGCCTTTATCCTACTAAGTGGGGTCGGCTACATGAATCATTTTTTTTCATTGTGTCCTATTAAAAGTCAAATTCTCGTTTAAATCTAATAAAGAAAGGTCATTCGTAATATTTTCTAACCAAATATTTTTAGGTCTGCCTCTACCTTTCTTAAGAATAAGTCAAATCTAATACATCTACTCTCCTAACCGGGTCATCGGGAGGCCGCCTTTTTATGTGACCAAATCATCTAAGGCGACTCTCTCTAATCTTATCTTCTACTGGAGCTACTCCAACCTTTTCACGTATGTGCTCATTTCGTATCCTATCTCTAAGGGTAAAGCCACTCATCCACTTGATCATCCTCATCTCTGCCACACTTAACTTAGTATTATGCTTCTTTTTTAATGGCCAACATTCGGCACCATAAAGCATTGCAGGCCTCACCACCATCTTATAGAATTTTCCCTTAAGTTTGAGGGGTATTTTTCTATCACACAACAAGCCTGATGCATTCCTCCACTTCAACCATCCAATTTGAATTATGCTGATAATATCCACATCTATTTCATCATCACACTGAATAATAGATCCAAGATATCTAAAACGTGTACTCTTATTAATGATTTGGAGAAATAAAATAAAATTTAAAATTTTTAATATTACTGATGTAGAACGAACATGCGAAGGAGCTTCTTAAGAGAATTAAAAGTGAATGAAAACGTAATTTCAATTAATATCTTATTGAGATAGCAAGAAAATCATTCAAAATTTCGTAGTTGTCAACTAGCTTAGGCGAAGAAGCATGTAGATTAGCCAAAACCTTCGGACAACCAACAATAGTAGCAACACTAAAAGCTAGTACAACAATCCGTCATTTAATAACGAGAAGTTCACCTTGGGGAGATACTCACTCAACTAGACTAGGCTTTGCGGGAGAAGAATTTCAGCACACCAAACGATGCCACGAGGAAGGTTGCGATGCCATGAGTCTTGAGCCACGGAGGAGTCGACGATGACGAGAAGGGCGTGAATGCCGGACTTCCAAGACTCCAAGTGTGCTTTGCAAATTTCCGGTCGTAGATGCTTGCAAGGATTGGCACGACTCTCTCCAAGTATTCCTCCACAGTGGTTTCGTCTTCGAATCCGACGTCAAAGCAAGGTGACCGTAGGATGTTGATGCTTCCGTCGGCGTGGAAAACTAGACCCCACTCAAACTCCGGATCCGCCATACATGCTTGGCGTGGAGATTTCTCAAGGAGAGGAGGGGTAGGCGGCGGGATCTCCAAGGAAAGGGAGAGTCTCGGCCAAGAGGAGGAAGGAGGTGGGTGGAGAAAATTAGGAGGGCTAGGTTAGTGAGGTGGCAATTGATTTTATCAAAATCTGAAATTAATTTCAGATTCTAATAATTAGGAGGGAACAATTTGAAATTATTTTCAAATTTGCAAAGAGGATTAATGAGGATTAAAGCACCATTAATAGGATCCATCAAGGAGGGGGGCCGGCGGTTTCTAAAGGAGGAAGGGAGTGAATTAAAACTGATTTTATTTCAGTTTTAATTGTATGAGGAGGGAAATTTGAATTCCAATTAAGGTTCCCAAAATTGCCAAAGCATTGATTGCATTCAATGAGGTGAATCCTCCATGGGGCCGGCGGCATGCATGAGGGAGGGATTTGAATTCTCTTGAGAGAGGATTATTACTAGGGATGATGATGTGGCAAAGGTTTAGTAACTCCCATCTCACTTAATAGGTATTGAATTCCGCCATAAAAACTTTCTAAATTTGGCTTTCCAAATTAGGAAAGTTTTCGAAATTTGAAATTCAACTTTCAAATTCGAGGCAAACGGATGGAGTGCTTGGCCGGGGGTTGGCTACGCCGGAAGGAGGCCGGTCGGATCCCTGATGGTGGCCGGTGGCGGGCTCAAGGGTGGCCGGTGGTGTGATCAAGGGTGGCGGCACCTAATTGGGGAGAATTTGAGTTGAGGTGGGGAAAAGACTTGGTAGGGAAGAACAAAGAAAAATGGAAAACTACGAAATATGAGAATTAACCACGAATCGAGGACTCTTCCAACGATTGGTGGGCCTTGCGGTTTGCTCCCCCGTGGAGCTCTCTCTCTATCTCTCCTTCAAGCACTCATGCAAGAAGACAAAGAAGAACAAAATAGCTTTTTCATTTCAATCATCATTAGCTATTACAAGAGAAAAGACCCATATATATAGGTCTCAAGCATACATGAATAAATAAAGACTAAATTGCCCTCAGGGCCCCAACATAACTCAACTCAACATAATGGTATAATAGGAAAATATAAAAATAAAAAATGCATAAACAATTAGAAAATTAAGCTCTGAATCGTGGCCATCGATCGGTGATGCACATGTTTGGGATCGATGTCCTCATCAATTACAAAATTTGAATTGGCCAAATAATACAAGTAGAGTGTTCATAAAATTAAATAATTTATGAAAAACTTTGCCTCCATGATTAATACAGCCCGCCTACCCATCAAGGGGCCTCATTTTAAGCTTCTTGATTATTCTTCCATAATTTTAAAGTAATTATAACGGGCTTGTATGGAGACTTGTGCATGATGAACAACCCAAAACTTGATGTAAAGCCTTGATCTTTGACATTATCATTGGCTTATGTCTTGATGCTTCATCATAATATACATGCAACATATGGAAAGAGAATTCAAGGAGATGCAGCGAGACATGAAATCACCACTGATTTGTCGAAAGCACATGTAGCAATTTAAGTTCAGTAAGTAAAAAAATTATGGTATTCTTAATCGGTAATTGATTAATGCATTATTCTAATCACACATAAGAAGTCAAAGGCATCACTCAAATTAAGGGGTAAAAGAGAAAACATGATGTTTAATTGTATTTTATTCTTAGATGTTTTGAGGCTCTGTGCTATGCAACCTATTTATTATTTGATTTTTAACTACAGTAGTATAAACTATTCCCATTTTATTACAGTGAAATATGCTAAATCCTATTTGAGGCAAACGCTTTAAAACTCAAAATGCATAGCCAAACAATTCATCGAGATTTTACAAGATTTACCATTTGACATGCCAAACAGTTTTCATAATTTAACTGCCATAGGATTTACTAAATCCTACTTGAGATAAATCCTAATTGCAGCCAAACAGCCCCTTAAATCTTGAAAATATCTTTCGAACAGTTTAATTAACATGCCAAACTATTTTCAAAATTTAACGCCTCTGAGATTAACTAAATATGGATTCACAGGAATTACTGAATTCAACATGAATTAAAGTCTACTTGTAGCCAAACAGCCCCTAAGGAAATAAATAAGTTCCTAACCACAAAAATGCCTCCGATGACCCAAGGATTAAGTGTCAAGCACATCTCTTGACGGTAACCACTGATTGCAGCATATTATCATCCAGCAGCAGAACATCTGTTTTCCAAAACAAAGCCTAAACCAGCAAATCAAGCAAACCCAAACCGTACATATAAAAACAATTTACCATAAATGGAAGTCATTCCAAGAGCAAAACCACAAATCAGACTTTGTTTAACGACCAATTCTAGCATAGATTCATCTTGCATTGATAAAGGAGTAAGAACCGTCAAGAAAATTTCAAAATTTCGAACAGCCACGCCACAACTGCACCTCTTCACTAGTTCCAAACATCAACTTTCATCCTCCCTCCAGGAACCATTTGGCTTCCCACGATCGGAGGCTAACCTACGGATCTAGACAGGAAAACGCGAAAAACTCCAGAAACAAATTTACGGGATTTGAACTTCAACAGGAGGGGACAACTATTTTCTCCTATAGTCTAAATCTCTAAATTAAGTGGAAAGTTTCAGGGAATAAAGAATGTTACAGAAATTAATAAGGCCGACGACGCCTGAGACGAAATTCGACAGATAAGCCTGGAAATTTTCTACTTTCTGTTCTTCACCTTCTTCGGCTTCTTCCACTTCCTGTCCCTCACTTTCTTGGCTCCTGGCTAGGAAGGTCTAGCTTGGAAAATTACGAAACATTTAGTTGTTTTTTTAAAGAATTTTTACTTATAATTAATTAATTAAAGATCTCTGTTATTTATTTATTTATTTTTAAAATATATATTTAGATTTTTTTTTTTTTGGATCAAAATATCACTATTATATACAAATTAGAAGTCTTAACTCTCATGGTCATCACGCATACGAATCTTTGAACAAGGGAGTTGCTCAAACTTCTATTTTCATATCACCTTCTTTATCTCCACAAATCATTGAGCTCGATTGATATGGGATAAGCTTCACAATGTTAGCCTCTACTTTACAATAATTATATATTCAAGATTAATGATTTTATATTATTAATTATGTATGTTGAATTCATTTATGTCATAAATGGTACACTATAATAACAATGAGACGAAAAAAAAACCTATAAAATAATGATTAAAATTTGAACCCAAATTTAATGTTAGATCCATGTTCAAATAAAATTTGAGTATTAAAAAAAGAAAAAATAATAAAATTTGAGTATGCCCCATTTGAGTTTGCTTTGGTTGGCAAATTTCGGGGTCGGAGACCCTGTTTTGATGCAAAACAGGGTCGAAGCCCCCCATAATTCTGATTTGGGTTTTGTTTCCCAACTTGAGGCCTCACCTTTTATCCATGAATCCTTCATGGTCTTGGTTCTCTATTTGTCCGATCTTTAAAAACTGATAATGCCACTTCTACCGGCTATCAGCCCTCTATCGTGCGTGTTTTGTTGAGTTAGATGTCACAAAAAACTTTCCGAGTAGGGTTTGGTTTGGTCCCAAAAACTTAGGTTACATTCAGTCTGTAGTTATGGAAGATTTTTCGTCTTATTGCTCTCATTGTAAATTGTTGGGCCATTCAAAAATGGAATGTAGCATTTCACATCCTCATGTTGATAATACTCCTATTGTTGTTTAATGTGGGAAGTAGGGTTTCTAATGAAGTGCATTGAAATGTGATTGACAATGTTTTTGTTGATTTACTTTTGCATGTAAATGTTGATCTTGCTGTTGCGGTTCATTTGGTTGATGAGCCTTTGAGTCATCCTTTGATTGGTGGTGATGTGGGGCTTTCGGTTGAGCCCTAATTGGTGGTTTCAGATGCCCATATGGTTCTTCCTGTTGTTTGTTCTTATTTCTAGATAATATTGTGGATTTAGCGTGCTTCGTTCAAAAGAGGTTTGTGGGGATATTAATAAGGAGGTTAATGACGATCTGGCTCTAGCGCTATATAGTGAGATTATACTTGTTGCTTCACCTATTACTATTGTTATTGAGGAGGATCCTATGGAATTTGTTATTGCTTCTTGTCATGATAATTTAGATGTGATGAGCATAGGAGTGTATGATGTTAATACGGTGGTGTTGAATGATCCATCTAGCGATGTGATTATTGCTTCTAATGACTCACCCTTGGTTGATTTTGAACAGACTTTGGTGCCTAATATTGTGCTTATGAATGGGAACGTGCCATTAATTGATGTTCATATTTCTATTATTTCTAATGATGTTTTGAAAGCTCAATTGGCTTTGAAAATGATAAACATTTGTGTGGATCAATCCAATTGGTCGGATGAGTTCTTCTCATCAGCTTGCGGGGGTGTTGGGGAAGATTTGGATGAGTTTCAGGAGATATATAGCTTGAATGTGGGTCACATTGTTAAAAAAGCCTTTTTCCATGGTGGTGACTGGTGACAAATGTGGTAGGAGAAAAACTAAGAAAAAGAAATTCTTGTCTTATGTTGTTGGCTCACCTCTTGGTGTTTTCTCTTTCTCTTAGTTTGTGTGGTTTCTTCGTTGTGGGGCTTTGTTTTGTTATATCGGCTTTTGGGTTGGTTGCTCAGTTTGGGTGTTCTTTTTTATTGCAAGAGTATGTGGTGTTGGCTAGTTGGCATTCGGTTGAGCGGTTTGGGTTTGGAATCAGTTGGGGCTGTGGCTGGTCTATTGGTCCTTGTTTTTGTTGGTTAGCTTCATCTTCCTTCCATGCAGATCATTTTAGCATGGAGCCTATGACAGAGCTTTGGTTGTGTTGCCCTTGACTTCTTTTTTATTGTTGTGGCCTGGAGCTTCTATCGGAGCTTTTGCATTATTTGCATTTGTTTCCTTTAGTTGTTCTTTAGGTCAGATTTGGTTTTCTCTTTTTTATTTTGTTTATTTCTTGTAATAGGTTGGACCAATGGCTCTTAGGTTTTATTTTAAATATTGTATTTTTAGGGAGCTTTTGTTTCGTAATGGACCTGTAATTTTTACCCAATTAATGTGTAGGCCCCTATGAGGATTTTAAAAAAAAAATGAGTATTCATTTTAAAAATAGGATTTGACTATTAGATGTAAAATCAAATTTTGTTCTCAAACTATACTCTAACCAGCATTAATCTTCATATTATATGTTACAATAATGATCAAATCTTGTTTGAACTATATCTGAATCATATCAAATATAATTCGAATATGATTTATATATGATTTGAACTAAAGGATAAGGAGTTGGAAGACTAATAAAATGACAAAGGGCAGTGATTTTTTTGACATTATGAACAATTAAATATGTAAGTTTTTTTGTAAATTATTATATATTAAATATTCATTTAGGATGATTATTAATATGAATTAAGTAATTAACTTTTAAACCTACAATTAAATTATTTTTTGTAGGTGATTTTTAACCCAACACTGCTAAACAATGCTAATGAGAATGACTTGTATAAGTTATGCTAAGTAGTTATTCAATTTTCATATTATGTGTTACAATAATGAATTTTAATCCATCAAAGTCGTGAAGAAGAAAATGACCACCACATATTTTGTAGGCTAGTGTGGTTTCCACATTGAGAATAGTCAACTAGGGTTATTGAAAAAATTGGATGCTACATATATATATATATATGGATTATGTGTCATGGCCCGAACCGACATGACCCTTATTACACTAGAGTAGATCATATCATGTATGATGAATAACAAATAAATACCTATTATCTATTTTGAAGATTTTTTTATACCTTTTATTTATCAGAATTCAGAGCCAATAATACATAAATAGATGTAATGATAAAGTAAATTCATTAATATTAGTTCAATTTGTATCACAAAACTATACAATAATAAAAAAAAAACTTCATATACAATAATCATGGCATAATCTCTCCAAACTATAATATCAACATGACTGCAAAATATCACTAACCAAGAACTTTATCACTATGAGATATCTTTATTTAGCTAAAATATATAGAAATTAAATGCAAAAAATACATATTAATAAAATCACTAGAAATAAAAGTAGGATAACAGTAGTCTATCTTAAGCCAAAAAATTTCCCAATTGGACCACCTCACAAAAATAACTTCAAGGCTTTGTTTGGGACGGCTTTCTTATTGATTCAAGAAACAATAAGAAAGTTGTCTCAAACGAAGCCTAAGACCTCCAAACCGAAGCTTTCGCTCTATGCTCTTTCTCTTTTCCTCTCCCTTTTTCTCACTAAGCTCTCATGATAAAAATGAAGGAGAAATGGCTTGGAAATGATGATTCAACACGTATGAATATTTATATAATTAAAAAAAATATAAAGTTGTAGTTGTGATTAGAAAAAAAAGACGGAATTAATTGTAAGGTTCATATAACTCCTTTTATATATTGAAATCCTTTAACTCCAAAAATTATGAAAAAAAAAGCTATAAAATAGTACATATGAAATGTTTTGCAAAATGAACACCAAGTGGGGTTGGAGAAGTTACTTCTATAAGGAATTCAAATTGAATAAGCAACCTCAATTTTCACACCTAAAATATTCATTAAAAAAGGTAAATATTCATATAAAATAGAGTATTGAATGTTTTATTATGCAGCAAAGATGGCTTATAAATTGAACTTAAACAAAGTCCAAAATTTTTTGTAGATGAAATATATTCTTATTATAAGTCAAGCGAATTGTATCAATATTTTCAAAAATAATATATTGCATAATGCTTTGGAGACAAAAATCATTTGAAAATAAACTTTAATAGACACCTCATGGCATCATTCTAATTAAATATGCATATATGTATTGATATACTAAAAAAGAATAAACATTCGAGAGTGTAACCCCAAAAATCTTGTATGTTATTGGAGAGAATTTTTGGGCCAACAATTGTTTTTCCTGGTCGCGACTTCACCTATCGCGCAAGCCGCAAGCCATCTTAGGTTCTTCCTCGCATCACGTTCCTCACGAGGCCCAGACGGAGGCCAGCGGCATGGCGGTGAGTTCTACAGCCTTCTCCTCCCTAGCCACAGCCCTCATGCTTGCGCTTGCGTGGATAATAGTGACGAGAGGTTTTTTTTTTTGTTGATTTCAGTTTAGGAGCATGAAATTATCATGAGTCCCAACCTTCTCCTCTCTAGAATCTGCTATCTTTTTTGGTTGATTTCAGCATATGAGCATGAAATATAGTTTTTCTCTAGTAGCCTTGTTCTCGTTGATTTGTTTGAATGTGTTATCTTGTTTGAATTCTTAGTAGATATATACTATTAAGGCATCTTTGAGTACGAGTTTGAACATCATGGAAAGATATTCCAAGCAATCATCGAATTCAAAAATAGCAAATAATATGGATGACAATAGCAATAAGGTTAAAGAGTAAAATAAAAAATGCATTTGAGTGAATGTTGATTTATCCAAAAATATGAAATTAAGTGTGAAAAATCTTTCATTTGATCCATCACTACGAATTCAACTCTTTCATAATAGGAAGAAAATACATTATAAATTGTAAGTTACTATCTTATATTTAATGTTATACATTTTTTGATATTAATTGAACAAAAAATTTTAAAATATGCCAATCCCCCCTCCCCCCCCTCAATAAATTTTCTAGCTTCGCTACTGGGGAATAGGAGGATAGCAAGGGGGCCTTTTTGATAATTCAAATATTCATGCTAAGATTGAAGTTGAAAAGGAGGACATTAATAAGGTTCTTTCGAGCAATTTTGTAATTTATTTAAAAACTAAAGGCAAAGTTGCACTATAAGAAATTCATGAAATACCGGTGGAATTTCCAGCGGCTCTGATACCATCGGAAATTTCGTTAGTATTTGATAAGTTGGACACCGTTACCAACGGAATGACCATTGATTTCAAGTGAATTTTCTCCGGCTACTATAGCTTCAACTGTTATGTTTCTTGGACATCTGCATTTTGGTTTTTGGCCTCCTTGTCCTCTGGGAATATCATCTATTTGTAAAAAGAAACGTCCTTCTCCAGATCAGTCTTCATCTTCATCAGCATTTTTTATGTTATTTCTTTCTCAGCATGTGCGAAAATTTTCTTAAGCTAAAAGCTTTATATATTGTGGAGCTTCACAGTTGAAATCTTGAAAAAGAAGTGCCAACCTTAAGTTGAACTGTATGATGATGATCATTTTGGGTCGGGTCGGGCTGCAAAACAGAATAAAAGTCAAAAATAATAAAACAAAATACATATGAATATCAACAACGAAAATCCATGCGTAACAATTTTATTGGCGTCCGAGGTAGAGCTATGTCCAAATTCTGCACAGAATAATTTTTCTTGACGAATACGGTGATAGGAACCGTCTTAATCTTAATGGGAAGAGATAAGTCAATAGATAAGTCAATGGAAGAGAAGAAATAATTTAAAAAATATGGTTAAAGGTTGTGCATTTAATGTGTTTATATATATATATATATATATATATATATATATATATATATATATTACAAAATTTTGAGTACAAAAAGGTAAACTTTAGCCAGAAGGTCTCCTTACGGGTTTTAATACCGGTTTGCAGCTGTCGCTTCTGTGGCCCCTCATTTCCAGCTCGCCGGTTACTCGTGCCACAGAGCAGCGCAAAAATGTCGAACTGCTGATAAATAGGTGAACCGCCTTTCCTTTTGCTGTTCTCCCATTAGCGTAGTACCGAAGCGAGCTTTAACAGTCGCTGCATTCTTTTCCCTTGCATCAAACTCAACGGATCTAAAGCACAGCGAGGGTCAGAAATCCACCGAAATCCCACCATGCATTACAATAACCTAGGCAGATCAGGTCTCAAGGTGAGCCAGCTTTCCTACGGTGCATGGGTGAGCTTCGGCAACCAGCTCGACGTCAAAGAAGCCAAAACCCTCCTCCAATGCTGTCGCGACCATGGCGTGAACTTCTTCGACAACGCGGAGGTGTACGCCAACGGGCGGGCCGAGGAGATCATGGGCCAGGCTTTTCGCGAACTCGGCTGGAAGCGCTCAGATCTTGTGGTTTCTACCAAGATCTTTTGGGGTGGCCAAGGGCCTAATGACAAGGGGCTTTCCAGGAAGCACATCGTGGAGGGCACCAAGGCGTCCCTGAAGCGCCTCGACATGGATTACGTTGATGTGATATATTGCCATCGCCCCGACGCCGCCACGCCCATCGAGGAGACGGTGCGCGCCATGAACCATGTGATTGATAGTGGCTGGGCGTTTTATTGGGGCACAAGCGAGTGGTCGGCGCAACAGGTTACAGAGGCCTGGGCGGTTGCCAACCGGTTGGATCTCGTCGGTCCCATTGTCGAGCAGCCTGAGTACAATCTCCTCTCTCGCCACAAGGTCTCTTCGTTTTCCCCTTTCATTTTAATTTTTGTGCGCATCGGTTGGTATTGTTCTTTTTCGGAAGACGCAGGAAGGATTTTCTTGTTTGATTGATGAAACATGGATGATTGCTCATGGATTGTCATCTACAGTGTTATCGTTTGATGAATGAATTATGTTTTGTATGTAATGCAGCCTTTTTTGGTATTTTGAAATATATTAAAAATTTAAAATTTTATTGGGTATAATGGTACGAATTGAATAAGGATGTGCTTGAAATTGTTGAGTTTGCTTTGAATTTAGTGTAATATAAAATTTTCATATGCAGCACAAATAGTAAAGCAGATCCAATAGTTTTCTACCTCATCATAATACAATTCATATCCAGATGTCCTAACACAACTTTTTTTGTTCAAATTAAATTGGTTTTGCTACAGAATCGGAAAAATGTTGCTTGTGAAATGCTTGAGATGGAGTTATGATTAGTTGAAATTGTGAAGTAAAGAGGCCATAGCGCGAAAGGATCTGATATTTTTGCATGGTTAGAGAAGATTGTTTTACTTAGGTCACGAATTTAAACCACACTTTTAAGGCTTTATTTGGTTACCCGGTAACTTTTGTAATAGTTAGTTTTAAAAATATTGGTTGAGAGAATGAAGGTTTGTAACGGAAAAGAACATACAAAAAGGCAAAATTAAGCCGTTCCGAATGAGGCCTAAATTTGTCACTCATAATTCCAAAAAAAGGAAGATATTTGCATGTAAAATCTTATAGCATTAATGTCTTTTAAAGGAGCAGGAGTCTATAAAAAGTTATTTTTCCGAAGTGTATATTTTAGGGGGGTTACAAACAGACAAAATACAACATGGCAAGATATAACAAAATTTTAAAAATTAGAAAACACAAATATGGGTAGGAGGGCAACATTCAAAATGATATCTCCAATATTATATAATTAAAACTAAATTTCTTCATAATAATAATTGTTTTCAAAATAATTTTAAGTCATAATACAAGTAGAAAATGTCTAGTGGTAGAATTCCTGATTATAGATAAATCTAAACTTTTTTGCATGGGATAACAAAATTTAAAAAAAACACAAAACACAAATATGGGTAGGAGGCAACATTTAAAATAATATCTCCAATATTATATAATCAAAGTTAAATTTCTTCATAATTATAATATGATGCGGAGCATTTTAGCTTTAAAGGTTCTTTAGGATATCTTATGTAGTTTTTTACAAGTTTGTTTCATGTTTTCTAGAATCTTATAGGTTTCTCGAAGTTTCTATACTTAAGTATTATATATAGTATTGATACGTCATCACAAAATTAGCTTGATCGGGCACGAATCTCGAGGCAAAAGCTAGTTGAAAACTTCAAACATTAATTTTGGGAGCACCCGAACTCCGATTTCAGCGAGCTTATAGTCAAACTGAGCGTCTCGGAAATACGAACACAACGACACCAAGATCAACCCAATCTGAGCCCAAATGGGTCCAAATCAAGGACCTCGAAGTGCTATTGGAAGGATTCAAACCGCAAATTGAGTTACCAAACGGTCTCCGATTTTGACAAGCTTATACTCGAATCGAACGGCTCGACGAGACGAATCCAACGAGCCCAAGATCGCCGAGTTCCGGCATCATTAAGACCTTCAAATATCCAACGAACGGTGCATGATCAAAGGATTCAATATCAGCCATCCATTCAAACCACTCCCAATTCGCCCATGATCTCATGCCTATTTACGGGCTATGCCACTCCAGAAAAACTATAAATAGAGCCCTCATTCTACACAAAGGGGGGAAGAGGGAAGAGAGAGAAGAAGAAGAGGATAAAGGGGAAAAGGAGAATCCTCACCTCCTCGACCACCGCCGGAGCTCTTCCTGCCGCCTGAAGACGTCGGAACTCTGCCGGATATTTGGGAAAACGCCAGAATTCTTCCCAACTTCCACGGGATGTATGAATTCTTCTCAATTAATGACAGAGTTCCCTCATGACGCTGAAACTCCGCCCAAGTGAGGCCGGAGTTCTCCTCTGTCACCAACAGACGTCGGATTTCTATCCGCTGTCGCACATTCACTCTTCGCCAAGTTTCTACCCGACGCCAGACTTCTACCGGTTATCGGACTACGCTGGACGTCTACGCGAACATGGAGTTCCTTCCATTATTGGACTTCTACCTGACGTCGTCCTTCTAATCTTCGTCGTCAGACAACAGTTCTTCCGACCTCCGTCGCCAGCCGACTACGGTCCTCCTGACTTATGTCGCCCACCGAATACAGTCCTTCCGACCTTCGTCGCCAACCGACTACGGTCCTTCTGACTTACATCGCCCGCCGACTACAGTCTTTCCGACCTCCGTCGCCAGCCGACTACGGTCCTACTGACTTACGTCGCTCACCGACTACAAGCCTTCCGACCTCCGTCGCCCGTCGACTACGGTCCTCCCGACCAAACGAACATGTCAATAGTGATTCTTTGTATTTACATCATGTAGTGTACTCCATAAGATGTACATCAAGCTAATACCTTCCACCAAGGAAGGGCCTCATTTGTAATCGACTGCAATACTAGTGGATTCATTCGAACTGGGCTAGGCCCCGTGGTTTTTCCCCCTTTTTCAGGGGTTTTCCACGTAAAAATCTTGGTGTCTCATAAATGCTAGACCCTCTCTCTTATCTGATTGTGTGCCGGATTTTCGTACAACGCTAAGACGATAAATCTTATATTTCTCTACCGCCGCGAATACTCCTGGACGCAACAAGTATGATGTAAGGAAGGAGAAGCATTGATGAATATTTTATGAATTAAATTCTTTGAGCTTGGTTTGTTATCTTTTTCTTGGAACTCCTTTAAGCATCCTGTTCTTCCAACGATCCAACGATTACTCCTCACCATCTGAACAGAGTGTTTGTATGTTAGTATGGAAGAGATTTTTAATCATTTGATTGAAGTGCATAAATTTAGAGAAAGTTTGATCTTTAGTATGCATTAAATAAATCCAACAAAAATAGGAAAAAAGCATCAATAAATGTGACGTAATAGCGATAACCATTAAGTGAAGGAACCAGGGAAGGTCCCCAAACATCTGAGTGAATAGGGAAAAATGAGTTGTAACATTGTCTGTATGTAAGGGAAAGGATAACTTATGGATTTTAGCCATATTACATAACTAGTAGATAAAAGAACTAGAGGAAATACATATAGATGGAATAAGTTTGGCTAAAGTTTGCCTGGCTCGATGATGTGGATGGCTGAGGCGATCGTGCCAAAGTGAGCTAGAGGCAGTAGTAGAGTGGAACACGACAGGTGGAGAGTTGTTGGTAGTGAAGATGGAGTAAAGACCATCATGAGTTCGACCACGGAGTAGGATTTGATTGTCCACAAGATCTTGGATCATGAATCAGTGAGCATAAAACAAAACATAACAATTATTATCGGAAGTTAACTTGTGGATGGAAAGAAGATTTTGGGAGAGAGATGGTACATGAAGGAGGTTTTGTAGATGAAGCTTACGAGGTGTGTTCGGGAGTGGGAGAATGCCTTGGCCTTGGTGTTGAATGGGTAAGGAACTGCCATTAACGATTGAGACAAAGTCGGAGTCGGCATACGTAGTGGGTTGCTGAATGTTGTTTGAGTCAGCTATGAGATGACTGGAGGGGCCCAAGCCAAGTATCCATTCAGTGGTAGAGGTTGGTTGTTGGTGAGAGAGTAGAGCTTACAACGTGCCAAACGGGGAAGAAGAGTATTGGAGGTTACAACGATGCCAGTAGATTAGGGCAGTGTGATCGAGTTTGCCATAGATTAGACAGAGTGGTTGAATATTGGTATTCGTAGGTTGAGGGCGGGCATTGGTATGTTGATGCCTTGGAGAGAAACCACATCCACGAGAGATGGAGGGAGGATGCTTGTCGCGACTAAATCTGTTGCAATTGGAATAAAGAGCTAGATGCTCAGGGCTGGAGGGGTATCTCGCTGAAGCTCGTTTTGGATATTAATTTCCTCATTGCAGAGAAGCGAGTGAAGGACATTGAGGCTAATGGGTTGTAGAGACGTGCGAATTGATGTCTTGAAGGAGTTGCAGGTGGATGGCAATCCATTGAGGATGTACAAAATGACATCCTCGGAATCAACCTGAGAACCAGCGGCAGCAATGTTGTTGACTATAGTTTTATTTTAGGTAAGGTATTGGGTCATTGTGCTGTCCTTCATTTGGATGTTGTGTAATTCGTTTTTCAACTGAATGACTCGAGATCTATTGGTCAGTTGAAGGCAAGACGCTAATGTGACCCAAATTTCGTGGGCAGTAGAGAGATGATCGATGTAGGGAAGGACGGAAGGGGATATCATGGACAGAAGGGCGGAAACCAAGTTTTGGTCGATCAGGTGCCACAGTCTATAATCGACGTCCGTGGGGGATCCGCTGGGGAAACTCTGTTGTCCAGTGAGATAGCCATCAAATTGATTGGCTGCAAAGAGTTTGTAAATTTGCAAGCTCCAGATGTCATAGTTTTCATTGTTCAGCTGTAGATTGATGATGGACTTCAAATTAGAAATTAGAAATTTCAAGGGTGCTGGAACAGTGAAATCTGCCATTGATGCGGACAGAGAAGAAGTTGTAAGGAGAGCAGAGGAAGAGTTTTGATCAGCCATTGAAGAGAGAAAAGGCGATGAGGCTCAGTTCTCTGATACCATAAAGAATAACCTGCAAGGTGGTGAAGCTAGCAGGAAGAAGAAGGAAACAAAGAAAGTAAAATTTACTGTAGCATATTCATTTCATAGCAGCTGACATTTTGCAGGATAAGAAATGCATATATAGAAGAGAAAGCATGTGCTTGAGAGAAGAGATAGCAGCTGCCGTTGGTGCCAGATAGAGAGAGTTGGGAATGTGGAGTGATGACAGACTGCTGGAACAACTGTTGGTTCGCTTGTGTCATGTGCGCTAACAATTAAATGCATTAGATTGTGCAATGAAACCTGTAGTAGTAAATAATCTTGCATGAAATTTTCTTCTAACTTGTTGACTTAACGAGTAATGTTTGGCTTGAAGTGAGATTGGATTGAATTACTATTGAGTGGCACTTGAGTCGTGATCTGATCAACTTGAGACCGGATCATTCACAACTCTAGTGAATATTATGGATCCAAATAGATCATTTCAATATTTTTGTTTGTCATTGATGGCATTCTTTAATAAGTGTTTTAAGTTGCTTGCAGATAGAAAATATGTTTAGGAAAATAATGTTTGTATTTTGACTTATTTTCTGTTTGAAAATAAAATTGGTACATTTGAGAGAATTTTGCAAGGTTCTATGGATCTTAAAATCACATTGATTTCTACCTGCATAGAATCAAATGGTTGATCTAGTACATTTTATTGTTTTTGAATGAGCCCTATTGAAGGTTTATGGATGCATGAGATTGTATAATGAGATTAGTAGGCATCGACAATCTCGCGAGAAAAAATTCCTTTTTTGAATTCTTGGCTCCTACCCCAAGACATTTGATTTTGGGGTAGTAATCAA
Source organism: Dendrobium huoshanense (assembly GCA_016618105.1). Lineage (NCBI taxonomy): Eukaryota > Viridiplantae > Streptophyta > Magnoliopsida > Asparagales > Orchidaceae > Dendrobium > Dendrobium huoshanense. The sequence goes on from CM028356.1 coordinate 15,421,103, forward strand.
ATGTCGGTTTCTTTTGCTTCTGGCATGTCTTTAATGTTAGTATTGCATATTTTTCACTGTGAGCAGTTTAATTTGTTAGCTTGTCTTGTAAATTTTTTACCTTTTGGGTAGCCGGTAAGATTTCAATGATTGGAGCATAAGAGCAGGGTTGAGCCAAAAATTTTTATTAGAGGGGGCACAAATTGATGATTTTTAAATTACTCTCAATCGTCTTTAGGTATTTTTTTTTGCTTTTCTATTTAATAGTTCATAGTGAATTAATATTTTCATCTTTAAGAAAATATTAATATTTATTTTTAATAATTTGTTAAATTCTATATTCCATTAGTTTTTTTAGACACAAATCTATAAGTACCTTAATATATATATATATATATATATATATATATATATATATATATATATATATATATATATAGTAATGTCCTATGTAATTATAATATAAGTTAAAAATAGTAAAAATAGAATATACAATTGTTTAGCGGCCAAGCAGATAAATTTCATCTGTGGAACCCGAAGGTTTGGGTTTGAATCTAGGGATATTTGCATTTCTTGCGGGCTGCAGGTTATTGTTGGGCTTTTACTGCTATCCAGATTTTTGTAATTGGATAGTGGGGGCCTATGCCCCCAGGGCTCCCCACTGTAGCTCCGCTGCTGCATAGGAGTTGTATTTTGAGAGGCTAGCGAAATTTTACTTAAAATTTTATTCAACATCCCAATAGCGAGCTGTCTTTTGCAGCTGAACTGCTTTCAGCATTTCTGTATTTTTGATGCAGGTTGAGGCTGAATACCTTCCGCTTTACAGCAGCTATGGCTTGGGACTGACCACATGGAGTCCACTGGCATCAGGTGTTCTTACTGGGAAATATAACAAGGGAACCATACCTCCAGACAGTCGTTTTTCCTTGGATAATTACAAGGTAATTATACTTTCACAAATCTGTTTCTATTGCATTTAAAGTTTCCATTCCTTTTTGTTTAAATCTGATGAATCATTTATGGTAAGTGTTCATATATTCACTTATAAGTTCATACTATTTAGAGGTAGTTAAATATGATGCTGGTGCTTAGGTGCTACTAAAGAGCTTTTAAAGGGCTGCTGGGCGTATGGGCTTGCCTGCCCAACCAACTTGCCAGCCTTGTTTTTTATCTTTTATATGCTTCAATTTCTGATTGTTTTCACTGGATTTGCAGTACGCGTAGTTTCTCAGAGAAAGTTCTTAGGTTGATCCAAGTATTTTGTTAATTTAATACCTATAAGAAAGTTTGAGAAAACAGCTATTCTTGTTGTCTAAGCATAGTAATGTTCAATGCAGAATCTTGCTAGCAGATCACTTGTTGATGATGTGTTGCGCAAAGTTGATGGATTGAAGCCTATTGCAGATGAGCTTGGTGCTACCTTAGCTCAACTTGCTATTGCTTGGTGTGCTTCAAATCCAAATGTCTCATCAGTAATTACTGGTGCAACAAAGGAGAGTCAGGTAAATGTTTTGTAATTTACAACAAGAAAATAATATGCAATTTTCATAGAATATTTACGTCATCACTTTGTTATTTTACTTAACCAAAATGCTTCATCCAATATGAAATTTTAAGAGAATGAAATTTTAGAGCACTACAAGATTAATCAAATTTTTAATCACAAACTTTTAGCAACCATGGTTAAATCTAGGATGCTACTGATAAAGGTTTATATGTCGTGTAGTATGCACTATCTACATTGCCCCCTCTTTTTTATTCCATTTTTTTATCATCATTAGCTTTCTTATATAAATTCATACTTATATGACATTTGATAGAGACATGCTTAAACAAACATAAATCCCAGTGGCAATGAAAATTTATAGCATATTAATTCCTCATACTATTTATGCGTGTGTAGAGAGAGAGAGAGAGAGAGAGAGAGAGAGAGAGAGAGAGAGAGAGAGAGAGAGAGAGAGATTTACTGGGCTGGTAATAATAGGTTGTGAATTTATGGCATAGGCTTCCAGGATGACTATTTACTATAGAGGTTCAAGTCATCTCCCCTTGATTGATATATATATATATATATATATATACACACACACACCGACCTTCAGTGCTAGAATTATGAGGAATACAGGTTCCCACCACCGACCTTCATTGTTGGAATTCTAAGGAATACTAGTCATTCTGCTTCCTTCATGTGTCCAAAACCGAGGAGAGACCAAGCAGGAGGGCTCTTCTGGTGTGTAATGTCCATAGTTGTCCAAGCATAAGCGAGAGAAGTTGAGCAATAGACCTCCTATTGAGTGCGTATTAAAAGAGGTAAGAGTTCCCTCTTGTAAGGGTCTAGGGCCGAGACAAGCAAGAATGCAAGACCTTCACTCCTTCCAGTGATTAGACCAAAGGGATCAGAGGCCTTGAGTGCGCATGTACGGGGTCGATCGAACAGGAGCGTTCAGGTGGAGTCGGACGACTGATTTGCATCAAACTGAAGGCTGACTCGATCGGACGGGAGGAGATTTGCGTGCCAAGTGTTGAGCCACTAGAGACTTGTTTTTTTGCTGTTGTCCTTGATGCTTGCCACAATCCTTAAAAACAATTTTTTCCTACTGTTGTGCCTTCATTGCCAATCTTCCCTTGTGGTTGTTATCTTATATATAAGTAATGCATCCTTCATTGTTACCGTGCTTAATATAGCCTTCATTGTTATCTTTTGCCACTGCAATGTCTGAAGCTAATTTCTTCCAAAATTTTGATCAAATAGAGGACTCTATGGTGCACCAAGGGACTTGATAACCATGCTTTTCTGAGACTAATTACTAATCTAGGAATGACAAATCTGCATTCTCTAGCTTGAGTGGGAGTGTTAAAATCCTAGCTGTCCTTTACATTTGATCCATGGCCAAGGTGAGAATCTGTGGGTAACTCACCTGGATCATGCCGATCTCTATTAAATCCCAGCCGTCCCTTGACACTTGATCCCACGGCCAAGATGAGAATCTATGGGTGTCTCACATGGATCACGCTGATCTCCTTCCATATTTGGTGGCTGATTTAGGAAGTATTATACTAGGGCAATTATGCATGATTATGTATTATTTGTTTCTTTATTAAGATATCATGTATATATCTATAAGTATAAATAGCTTTGTATATAAAAATTATATCCATTCTTTCTCCAACTATGAATTTAACAATTTAGATTCATACTAAATGTTTCCAAATCAATAGCGACTGATGAATTGGAGATCAAAGTATCGAGCAGTGATTAATTTCCAGGCTAATAAATTTCTTAAGATTCTCCTTTATCTTTTCAGCTATATATCCATGTATGAAGCCACAAGTGTTGGTAGATCTCTTCAGACATCTACGACAATGAGATGAACAAGGAATCAAATCTGTAACTTTGGTTATTTTAGAATTACAGATTTTATAAACATATTGTGTATAGTTAAGAAATTAGTCACCCACTCATAAATAGTGTTTTATATTAACATAGTTGATTTTGTAGTTAAGTCAAACTTGAAATCGTTTGAGCCATATTTTTAATTTAATAATCTGTTTGTTAATAAAAGATGTTTGAGTACTAAGATCACATGGCTTAGGAGAGGCTATGAATTTAGCCCAATTGGTGGAGGATAAGAACTCCTTGGAGAGGAGTAGTCGTAGCAGTAGTTTGGAAGTCTTCTACCGCACGACCACTACATTTATGGCACCGAAGGTGCATATGGTGCCTATTCAGACAGAAGCCCTAAGGGATAGAGGTTAGGGAGTATAGCCAAGAGGGAAATTAAAGAGGTTAACTGAGTCAGAAATTCAGGAGAAGATGGCCAAGGGTTTATGCTTTAGGTGTGATGAGAACTTCGCTTTAGGCCACCATTATAAGGACCTTTCCTTGTAGGTCCTGATAGTCCGCGATGAGGAGGAAGATGCTACAGAAGAGGAAGTAGAGGAAGATGATCATCTGTACTTAGATGTTACAGAGGTATCTCTTAACTTAATGGTTGGGTTCACACTCACACTGAACCACACTGTGAATATTAAGGGGATGATCATGCATCAAGAAGTGGTTGTACTAGTGGATAGTGGAGCTACTAACAACTTTATTTCCAACAGGATGGTGGATCAATTTGGACTGAAATTTGTGGACATGGGGGATTTGGGGTTATGCTGGGAACATGAAAGTAAAGAGGAGTAGAAGAATTTGCAAATGGGTGATCATAATCCTTCCGGAGGTTCAGGTATTGGAAGAATTTCTGCCATTAGATATGGAGAGCACAATATTGATACTGGGGATGAAGTGGATGCAAAAGTTAGGGAAGACCTGTCACAACTTGACCCGATCAGGACAGGCCATATCGTGTTGAGTCATTACAGACAAATTCTAATATATAGTTTTAGAATTATTTCAGATTTATACTAATATTCATTGAAATAAACTACAGAACTACTAAAACATCAAAATACTAAAAATAAACTCATCCATCAAGTTTCTTTCATTTCATCAAAATAAATATCTACACAACAGTACATGACTATAGGCAAGAGCTACAAATTTGAAAATTTAACTAATCATGACTGTACAAAAATTTAAATAATAAAATACTTATGACCTCAGATCTGATCCTAAAATGCTAGTCCACAATTTCCTTTAACTTTCCATATCCTGAAAACTATAAGTAAAATCACAGTGAGCTACAACAACTCAACAAGTCACACAAACCAATCTAAATTTTCAAATATTCTTTTATCAATTTTTTTGATGAATATTTAAAAGCAGTTAAATTCAATTTCAATAAATAAATTACTATACTAAGAGATGTAATAAATGCATAACAATTATTACTTGATGTAAATAATAATATTGAACAAGTAAATAAATTGAAATCCGTATCACAGAGCAGTTCATATTGCATTTCTTGGATGGCATGTATGTCTCTATTTTCATTTCTGCTTATAGCACCAGAACATATCACACATCTCTATCTCAGATATAATCTCAAAAGATTATGGCCCCTTATAACTCCTAGTAATTTTCAGATACAAACATAATCTCAGAGGATTCTCGCCACTTATAACTCACAACAGATATAATTTAATCATATATGCATGTATATCATCATATTATAATAATTAAAAAATAATTGAGCATGTATCAAAATTTCAGTGTTGTATAATGATGGTAGACAACAGAAAATTAAACTAGACAAAAATGCACATTTTCAAAAAATTATTAAATTACTAGGGATTGTATAAAATGATGTTTTAAGATTTTTATTGTATTACAACACTATTTTTCAACATCTAAATAATTTTGTATTCAATAAAAACCCTGTAAATTTCAAAACCCCCATCATAAAATTTTCAGAAATTATTCAAATTGTGCATAATCGTAATATCTATAACATATAAAAAGTTACGTGGTGAAAGTTTTACCTATGTAAAGTTATCCGCATTTTTCACTAACGGATATAAAATTTTAATCGAAAAATTTATTAAAATTTGCGCATTTTTTAAAAGTGAGATGGACATAACGTGTCTTATCTCGAGACGAACAAATTTCCCAACTGGGTTGACGGAAAACTAAGTTTTGATTTTCTCTCTCATTTTTTCTCTTAATTTCTTAAGCAAAATCTCTGTTTGGATATTTGGAGAAATGAAACAGTTAATGGCATTAATAAAGTATTATGGCTTTAGATATTTATCTAATTATTATCATTAAATAATATATAATAATATTATTATAATTAATTTTTAATAAAAAATTCATAGAAATTCTTTTAGAGATTCCAAAAAGTACACAAAAATATTCATAAATTAACTCATTTTATTTAGGAAATTCTGATGAAATCGGTTTGCAAAATGGACATCTTACTGTTCTCAGAACTCCACCTGTACCGATAGGTGTCGTTTTCTTAAGAAATTTTAACATTGCCCAAAAATTATGAAAAAAACAGGGAAGCTAAAGCACGATATTATAAATGTTCTGGCAAAGATAGTTTATGATTTGAACTTATAATGACTCTTGAAATAATTATTGATTATTCTAGGTCAAAAAATTCTTATAAAAAAATTTAAGGGTTTCACAATCTACCCATCTTAAGAAAGAATGTCGTCCTCGACATTCCTAACACAGAATGAGTCAGAATAAACCTAAATATAGCTGCCTTATATCAGATTCATTCTCCCAAGTAGCCTCTCTAGCTGTTCTATGCTTCCACTGTATTTTGATCATATAAATCTATTTGCTCATCAATTTTCTCACATTATATGCCAAAGTTCTTTCGGGTTCTTCTCTGTACTACAGATTTGGATAAACCTCAACATCATCTGCAAATAATCTCTCTCCATAATTAGACACCCATTTTCTCAAATAAGATACATGAAATATACTGTATATATCAGACATATGATCAGGTAATAATAATCTGTATGCAGAAGTATCATTCCACTCAGTGATCTTAAAAGGTCCAATATATCTTGGACTGAGCTTGCTAATTTTCCCAAATCTACTGACACCTTTCATATGATTGACTTTGACATAAACCATGTCACTAATCTGAAACTTAACAAATATGTATTTTTGATTGTAGTACTTCTTCTGCCTATCTTGTGCAGATTTCAATCTTTTTCTAATTAAAAAGATCTTTGTTGTAGTATCATCTACAAAGGCTGAATCTATCACCTATCTATCTCACACCTCTGTCAAAGTCAAAGGAGTCATACATTTCCTGCCATACAGAGCTTCATAAGGACTCGTACCTATGCTGGACTGATAACTATTGTTATATACAAATTCTATTAACAGGATATGATCCTCCCAATTGCCCCCAAAATGCAAAACACATTCTTAGAAGATCCTCCAGTATCTGAATAGTCCTTTTAGACTGTTTGTCTGTATGCGGATGAAAAGCCATACTGAAGTGCAACTTCATACCCAGTCCTTGTTGAATATCTCTCCATAATCGGAAGGTAAACTTGTCATCCCGATCAGATACAATCACCTTCGGCACACCGTGCAACCTGATAATATCTTTAACATAGATCTGTGCTAACCTGTCCACCAGATCAGTTTGTCGAATCAAAATGAAATGGGCAAATTTTATCAGTCGATCGACAATAACCCAATAACATTATGCCCCTGCCTCGATATGGGAAAACCCATAGCAAAATATATTGTTACCTCTTCCCATTTTCACTCTGGAATAGGTAACGACTGCAGAAAACCTCCCGGTCACTGATGCTCTGCCTTCACTAGTTGACAGGCCTCACATTTTGATACAAACTCTACTATGTCCTTCTTCAATCCAAGCCACCAAAATATACCATTCAAATCTCCATACATCTTGCCACTTTCAGGATGAATAATATAGTCTGAATAATGAGCCTCATGAAGAATCTCCTGCCTCAACTCTCCAAAAATAGGAATTCAAAGTCTATCCTTGTAGAAAATAATACCATAATCTAAAACTCGTAGTTCATATTTCAGATCTGATCTGATCAATCAATTTTGAATATTCTGCATCTGATTTTTGAGCTTCCTGAATCTTTTCTTCTAAAGAAGGTTAAATGATCATCTAAGTCACTATACCAAATTTCTAATCAGTCGAGGAAATCACCACCAATTGTAATATATCCATATCTCGTATTAAATTCTCATCAGAAGTGAGTTGCATACATGATAATGCAGAAGACTTCCTGCTCAGAGCGTCTGCCACCATATTAGCTTTACTAGGATGATATTGAATAGTCAGATCATAGTTCTTGATCAACTCAAGCCATCTTATTTGTTTCAAATTCAGATCCTTCTGAATGAATATATATTTCAGACTATGTTGATCATTAAAAATCTCACACCTAAAATCATACACATAATAACACAAAATCTTCAAAGAAAATACAACAGCAACCAACTATAGATCATGAGTTGGATAGTTCCTTTCATGTGACTTCAACTGTCTTGAAACATAAGCTATCACTCGACCATGCTGCATCAAAACACACCCTAAACCTCTCAGTGAAGCATCACTGCATACATGAAATCCTTTTGTACTAGAGGGAAGAGCCAAAATTAGATCAGAAATCAAACAATCCTTTATATTTGAAAACTAGCCTCACGCTTTGGTGTCCAGACAAAAGCTACTGACTTCTGAGTCAATCTCGTCAGAGGTGCAGAAATATGAAAAAATCCTTTACAAACTTCCTGTAATATCCAGCCATACCTAAGAAATTGCATATCTCAAACACAGTAGTAGACCTTAGCCCATTAGTTTCTGCTTAAACTTTTTGGGGATCAACAGAGATATCATTACCACTTAACTCCTCATTCACAATTCACATTTAAAGAATTTTGCATATAATTGATGCTGCTTCAAAGTCTTCAATACACTTCTCAGATGTTTTGCGTTATCTTCCTCAGAAGCAGAATACACCAAAATATCATCTATAAAAATAATCACAAACTTATCCAAAAAATCTCTAAATATTCTGTTCATTAGATCCATAAAGACAGTTGGTGCATTAGTTATCCCAAATGGCATAATCAAAAACTCGTAGTGTTCGTACCGAATATTAAAAGTTATCTTCGTCACATTAAATCTCTCACCTTCACCTGATAGTAACAATATCGCAAATCAATATTTGAGAATACAGAAGATCCAACAAGATGATCGAATAGATCATAAATTATTGATAGTGGATACTTATTCTTGATAGTGACTTTGTTTAACTCTCTATAGTCAATACGCATACGGATCATACCATACTTTTTCTTCACAAATAGAATAGATGCTCCACAAAACATTAGGACGAACAAATCTCTTATCAACCAACTTCTGAAGTTGAACCTTTAACTCCTAAAGCTTCTTTGGTGCCATCCTATACGGAGCTTTAGATATTGGAGTCGTACCTGAAAATATATCAATGCAGAACTCTAAGTCTCTATCTGGAGGTAAACTCATTAACTTATCAGAAAATACATCTGAAAAATTTCGTACTACCGGGATATAAGAAAGAGAACCAGCATCTATACTCCTATTCCAAATTGATGCCAGAAATACCATACAACCTTTCTTTCACAATCTATATGCTTCCAACATAGATATCAAATATGATAAAACACCTATAACTCCCAAGAATACGCAGCTCTCACTGCCCATAAATAATATAACTTGCTTTTTCAAGCAATTAATCTGAGTCTCATACTGATTTAACCAATTCATATCCAAAATAACATCATATGAGAAAATGGGTAATAAAATCAAACTGAATTTCCACTTCTTATCAGAAATCTCAATATTACAGAAATAAAATCTATTGACTATCATACTATCTCTAGCCGACAAAATAACAGAAAGAGAAACAAGCAGTGTAACTAAAGCTAAGTGTAGTGAATCAAAGAAATGCTCGGAAATAAAGGAATGACTAGTTCCAGAATTGAATAAAACACGACATAGATGCTTAGAAATATAAATTGTAACTGTTACAACATCTGGAGCATCCCGAGCCTCATGCTGAGTCAAACTGTATATACATGGCTAAACTGGAGCTGGAGCAACAGAACTACTAGGCTCTCTCTGACCACCGCTAGATAGTTTCCTTGCTACTAAACTCGAACCACCAGCTCTATCAGATGATCCCTCAGAAAAACTACGGAGAGGAACTTCCCTCGGTCTCCCTGCTGGTCTGACAAAGCTCTCAGATTTTGGACTCAGAATGTCGGTCAAATCTTGCCTATGGACACTCTTCTACCCGATGACCTATTTGATCGCATCTGAAGCACTGTCCAGTCATCCTATAGCACTGACCAGAATGACGTTGACCATAACTTTGCCACACAGGTGCCCCACTAATATAACAAGAACTGGCTACACTGCCACTACCAGAGACTGCTGTAGATGCTGACTGTCCACCTCTCCTAGAATTTTTAGGTGTAAATATGTGCTTCTTCCTAGAAAAACTACAACCAGAAGTCTCACCACTGAACCTTTTCCTACTAGCAATCCACCGTGCTGAGTAGCCATCAAGTCGTTTTTTATCAGACGAGCTCTCTCCACAAGCTCAGAGAAATCAGAAATATGAAATGGCACCAGAGGCTGTCTCAGACTATCCTGAAGTTCTCTCAGAAACTTGTAACATTTCTCCGTGGGTGTGCTAACCAACTGTGGAGCATAACTAGCTAAAGCAACTCTGCCTCGTACTGCATAACTGTCATGCTCCCCTGAACAAACCTCAGAAAAGCCTCATGCATTTGCTGTCGTGCAAAAGGGGTACAAACCAGGCTCTAAACATATTCGAGAACTCCCAAGTATTCACAGAGTTCAATCTCCCTTGAAATTTCTCCTCCTGCTGGCCCATCCACCAGCGCTCTGCCTCGCAATCTAATAGAGGTATCATCCCCTCAAGAGGACACTGCATACCGTCAAATGTCTTTTTCAACCTCCTCAACCAGTCATCTAATGCCCTAGGATCAATAGTACCCTTAAATCTCGGAGGCTTCAAACTCATAAACATCTATAAATGTTTGTCTACCTCTTCAGATCTAACAACATGAACCCTGCTATGTGCCTCACCCATCATCTAGGCTGTCAAAGTAGCAAATTGTGAAACTGTATCTGAAACAACATTTGGAGCAATACTATATATAAGAGCTAACAAACTAGCATTATGTCCATCTGTCATATCTGGGTCTGATGGATTCATGATCGCATATAATATGCAACTGAACTCATGCACATGAAACAAAAATAATGAACACTTAGATAGACTTGAAACTACCCCACTAAACTTACAGATCAATTTCTATAGCTCTGTTTTACGATCCAATTTGAAAATTATTTCTCTAATACCATAAAAGCTTTTCACAATCTGTTTCGATCAGGACATGTCCTATCGTGTTGCGTCATGACAAACAAATTCCAAGATCTAGTTTTGAAATTATTTTAAATTTTCTGTCAATATTCATTGAAATAAACTACAAACTACATAGAACTATTAAAGCATCAAAATATTGAAAATAAACTCATCCATCAATTTACTTTTTTTTTCATAAAAATAAATATCAATACTACAATACATGACTACAGACAATAGCTACAAAATTGAAAATGTAACTAGTCATGACTATATAAAAATTAAAATAGCAAAATACTTATGGCCTCATATCTGATCCTGAACTGCTAGCCCACAATCTCCTTCCCCTTTACAAATCCTAAAAACCAAAAGTAAAACCACAGTGAGCTACAACAGCTCATCAAGCCACACAAACCAATCTAAATTTTCAAATATTTTTTCATCAAATATTTTGCCGAATATTTAAAAGCAGTTAAATTCAGTTTCAATAAATAAATTACTATACTGAGATATGTAATAAATGCATAACAATTATTTCCTGATGTAAATTATAATATTGAAGAAGTAAATAAATTGAAATTCATATCACAGAGTAGTTCATATCGCATTTCCCGGACCTAGACAAACTCTCAAAAAATTATGGCCCCTTATGACTCCCCGTATTATCATACATGTCTCAGATAGCTTATGACACTCCAGACACATCTATCATTACATCACTACTGTCATCAGATTATGAATCTCAAAGGATTATGATCCCTTATAACTCCTAGTAATTCCCTGACAGATATAATCTCAGAGAATTCTCACCCGTTATGATTCCCAACAGATATAATTTAATCACATATGCATATGTATCATCATATTATAACAATTAAAGAGTAATTGAGCATGTATTAAAATTTCACAATATTATATAACGGTATATAACAGAAAAATCAAACCAGACAAAAAATGCATATTTTCAGAAAATTACCAAATTATCAGGGATTGTGTAAAATAATGCTTTAATATTTTTATTGCACTAAAATTGATGCAATAAAAAAGATTGCCAAAATACATAAAAGCTATGTCTTTCTTTCAAAATATGAAAATAAATAAATTAAGACAAACATAACATGACACAACTAAAAAACAACTCATAAAACTAATTTTCTTTCATCGAGAAGAAAGATACATATGAGGTGGACACTTGCGAAGAGAAGAATGGGATAAGAAGCCCGAGACGAAATCGTAGAAAGGAGAAGAGAAATGGAACAAGCTCGCAAGATTTTCTAAGAAGAAACCCGCGGGTTTTTTTGCTCCAAAATTTCTTCACATAACTCTCTTTTTTTATTCTTCAAAACACCACATATTTATAGCTGAAAAGAGGCAGCCAAACAACCCCTTTTTTTCCTCCAAACAAACCAATGCAAAAAGGGAAGCCAAAAGACCAACAGACGCTACCAGGAATAGCAGCCTAAGGGACCACACGGGGGAGAGGAAAAGGCAGCCACGGGCAGGAAAAGCCACGGGATAGGAGCCAGCAGAGGAATTGAGCGGGCAGCAGAGAGGGGGAGAAGGGGGGAATGAACCTGATTTGGCTTTAATTACACATTAATGAGCTGATTTTAGACGATGAAAACAGCAGCTCACCAAAGGGAAAGCCCAACATCAACCCAAAATCAATTGCCCCCCATCCCTTTGACTACATCAAATTCTTTCCCGGTTGAAAGTGCTCATCTCCTGATGATGCTGCTTGATTACGTTCCTGACGAGACGAAGGCGTCACATCAAGTTCTTGAATCATGGTCGCATACTTCTTCAGGATCATCTCTTTTTCTTGCTTGTACTGGGCTTGAAGAAGTTTTTCTTTTCGTATTTTTTCGTATATAATTGCATTTTCATCTGAAGTTTGTATAATTCGTTTTGTAGCGAATCGGTAGAATTTTCTTGCTGCGGAATCCATCTGTTGGTTGGAATTTGGAATTCAAGATCTTCTGGCTTATTTTCACCCACAAGTGATTTAATGTCTTCATGGTTTTCCATTTTTTAAACACTTAAAAAAAAACACAAACAACCTATGAATATACTAACCTAGGCTCTGATACCAAATTGATCCAATCAAAAAGATCGCCAAAATACATAAAAACTATGTCTTTCTTTCAAAATAAGAAAATACATAAATTAAGACAAACATAACATGATACAACTAAAAACAACTCCTAAAATTGCTTTTCTTTCATCGAGAAAAAAGATACATATGAGGTGGACACTTGCGGAGAGAAGAATGAGACAAGAAGCCCGAGATGAAATTGTGGAAAGGAGAAGAGAAATGGAACAAGCTCGCAAGCTTTTCCAAGAAGAAACCCGCAGGTTTTTTGGCTCCAAAAATTCTTCACATAACTCTCTTTTTTTATTCTTCAAAAACCACATATTTAGCTGAAAAGAGGTAGCCAAACAACCCCTTTTTTCCTCCAACCGAACCAATCCAAAAAGGGAAGCCAAAAAACCAACAAGGCCTGCCAGGAACAGCAGTCGAAGGGACCACACGTGGGAGAGGAAAAGGCAGCCACGGGATTTAGAAACGAGCGCCCATAGGGAACCGTAACAGGCAGCCACGGGACAAGAAAAGCCACGAGACAAGAGCCAACGGAGGAACCGAACGAGTAGCAGAGAGGGGGAGAAGGGGGGAATGAACCTGATTTGGCATTAATTACACATTAATGAGCTGATTTAGAAGAAGAAAACAATAGCTCACCAAAGGGGAAAGCCCAAACATCAACCCAAAATCAATTGGCCCCTTTGCCTACATCAGCAGTACTATTTTCAACATTTAGATAATTTTTATTTAATAAAAACCCTGCAAATTTCAAAACCTCCGTCGAATTTTTTTTGAAAATATTCAGAATGTGCATAATCGTAATCCCTATAACATGTAAAAAGTTACGTGGTGAAAGTTTTACATGTGCAAAGTTATTCCTGTTTTTGGCTAAAGGATACAAAATTTTAATCAAAAAATTTGTCAAAATTTGCGCATTTTTGAAAATTGAGATGGGTGTAATATGTCTTACATTGAGACAAACAAGTTTTCCAATTGGGCCAACAGATGAAAACGGTCCGTAGCCTCCCAAAACTAGGTTTTAGTTTTCTCTCTCCTCACTTTTTCCCTTAATTCCTTAAGCAAAATCTCTGTTTGGATATTTGGAGAAACGAAACAGTTAATGGCATTAATAAAGTATTATGGCTTTAGATATTTTCTAATTATTATCATTAAATAATATATAATGATATTATTATAATTAATTTTAAATAGAAAATTTATAAAAATTCTTTTAGGGATTCCAAAAATTACAAAAAAATATTTATAAATTAACTCATTTTATTTAAAAAATTCAGGTGAAATCGGTTTACAAAATGGATATCTAACGGTCCCCAAAACACCACTTGTACCGGCAGGTGCCGATTTCTTACGAAATTTTGACAGTGTCCAAAACTTATAAAAAAATATGGAGGATAAAACACAACATTATAAATATTCTGGCGGAGGCGGTTTGTGATTTGGATTTATAATGACTTCTTTAAATAATTATTGACTATTCTAGGTCAAAAAATTATTATAAGAAAATTTAGGGGTTTCACAAGACCGAGATTGATTGGAGGCTCTAATGATCGAGTTCAAGATTGAGGGGAGGAAAGTGGTTATTAGAGGGGATCATAGCCTGTCCAAGTTATGGTTTCACTCAAAACTATAGTGAGGGTAATTTAGGAGGAAGGGGTGGTATTTTTGGTGGAGCTATAGAGTTTGGAAGGATAAGAGGATGGGGAGAAGATAGAAGCACCAGACATGGTTGAGATACTCCTATAGGAGTATCGAGAGGTGCTCCAACCAGTTCATGGGTTGCATTCGCCGCAGGAAAACGTGCATGCTATCATCTTGAAGGAAAGAGTCTCATCTATCAGTGTTTGTCCATACCATTATTCTCAAATTCAGAAGGATGAGATCGAGGGATTGATCAGGGAGATGCTGGAAGCAGGGATCATTCGATCAAGTGTCAGTCCATTTTTCAGTCCAGTGTTATTAGTGAATTAGAAAAATGGCAGTTGGAGCTTTTGGGTGGACTATCGGGCACTGAACAAGGAGATTGTGCCAAACAAGTTTCCTGTTCTCCAGTGATTGATGAGTTGTTAGATGAGCTTTATGGAGCAGTGTTTTTTTTTAAATTGATAAGTTAGGGTACCATTAGATCTGGATGAGGCCCAAGAATGTTCCAAAAATAACATTTATTACTCATGAGGGGCACTACGAGTTTTTAGTGATGTCTTTTTGCCTCACTAATGCTCCAGCTACTTTTCGATCCTTGATAACCAGGGTATTCCAGCCATATCTGTGAAGGTTTGTGTTAGTCTTCTTTGATGATATTTTAATTTACAATAAGAGTGAGGAGGAGCACTTAGAACACTTGGGATTGATGTTATCCACTATGCGGGAGCACCACTTGTTTGTCAATATGAGGAAATGCTCATTCGCCTAGTCTAGAGTGGAGTATTTGGGGCACGTGGTATCACAGGAAGGAGTAACAGCAAAATCAAGGCCATGCTAAGATGGCCAATACATAAGAGCTAGAGGGAGTTGAGAGGGTTCTTGGGGCTTATATATTACTACAAAACGTTCGTGAAGGGATACGGTTCAACAACCTGGCCTTTGATCAAACAGTTAAAGAAGGATAATTTCAATTGGGGTGAAGCTGCTACTAAGGCCTTTGAGGAGTTGAAGAAGGTGATGACCAGCGTGCTAGTATTAGCTCTACCTGACTTCAGCCAGCCTTTTATGGTGGAGATGGATGATTCGGGGCATGGGATAGTAGCTATACTTATGCAGGACAAGAGACCAGTGGCTTATTTCAGTTATAGCTGAAAAGAGGCGACACTTCATTGTTAGGATTGATTAAAGAATCTTAAAGTTTCTTTTGGAGCCAAGGGAAGTAAAAGGAGTTCGCTCGACAACAGGAGAAGCTAGAGAAGTACTGCCGAGTGGAAGGATCTGCCTGACTATGAAGCAACATGGGAACTGTACCGAATGATTCAATAGCAGTTTCCTTTGTTCCACCTTGTGCTCAATGTAGCTCTTTGGAAGGGGAGTATTGATGGACCGATTGAGCTTGTGGGCCCCACTGTGAGGGTGGAGGGCAAGGAAAGAGTGAGGCTCAAAGGGGATTAATTCTACCTTTAGTTACTTTTTATAGAAAATCAAAATTGGGAGGGAATTAAGAAGGTTTATTTAGGGAAAGAGGCTGATTTGAATTCGAATTTGAGAGGGAATTAAGAAGATTTATTTAGGGAAAGAGGGTTGATTTGAATTCAGATTTGAAAGTAAATTAGGAAGGTTTATTTAGGGAAAAAGGTCTTATTTGAATCCAGATTTGAGAGGAAATTAGGAAGGTTTATTTATGGTTAATTAATTTTTTTTTATTTTCATTATGGAAATTGTGTTTTGCTATAGTTTTCTTTGGAGTTATTCGTAGTGACGCTTAGGGTTTGTGGAGAGTTGATCTACCTCTTAAATAGTAGATCAACTTGTATCTTGGTTTATTGTGTCAATATCTCACTCTTTCTTTTTGATTTCTCCTATGTTTTCTTCCATGAATATCCATATAATGACCATGTTGAATGCAAATCTCAATCGGAGGGGTTAATTCACAAACTCTTAAAATGCTTCCCAAATACCCATGAAAGCTCAAAATTCCAAAATTCAAAAATATTTAAAATGAAATAAACCATCAACGCTTAAAGTGAAAATACATATCCATCTTCCATAACAGTTGTGTGATAGAAAAGTAATCTTAAGGGAAAATTTTATAAGATTGTCATGTGACTTACAATGCTTTATGACGCAAAATATTGACCATTAAAAGAGAAGCATTAAATTAAGTGTTGCAGTTAGGGGTGTAATTTTTTACATGGCCGAACCCGACTCGAAAAAATTCGGGTTCGGGTCAACCCGAACCCGAAACGGGTCGGGTTCAGGTTCAACAAATCACCTTGTTTTTAAAATCGGGTCGGGTTCGGGTTGACCCAGTAACCCAAAATTGACCCGAAAGTGACACAAAAACTCATTTTTGCATCGAAAACTCGAGATTGACCTGTTTTTTATCCGAAAACCCGAGATTGACCCGATTTTTGACCCGATTTTTGACCCGAAAACTAGCAATTTTAGGTCAACCCCGGGTCATTCGTGTCGTGTCGGGTTGACCCGGACCCGAATCGGGTCGGGTTTGAGTCCGGAAACCTGACCCGTTTTTAAAAACCGGCGGGTTCAGGTTGAGCCGAATAGTGCCGGGTCAGTTCCGGGTTCGTCCCGAACCCGACCCGTTGACCCGAATTAACACCCCTAGTTGCAGTGATAGAGGATGCTTAGGTGGATGAGTGACTTTACACTTAGAGATAGAATGCGAAATAAGATTATAGGTGAAAATGTTGGAGTAGCTCTAGTGGCAGATAAAATTAGATAGTCACCTTAGATGGTTTGGTCAAATAAGACGTCTGTCTTTTGATGACCTTGTTATGAGAGTATATATGTTAGATTCGGCATATGTTAAGAAAGATTGAGGTAGACCTAAAAATATTTGATTTGAAAGTATTAAAAATAACTTTTTTGTTAGATTTAAGTGAGAATTTGACTATTTATAGGATGCAATGGAGAAAAAGAATTTATGTAGCCTACCTCATGTAGTGGGATAAAAGCTTGTTGTTATTGTTGTTACATGTTTATTTTGACAATTGATAGTTCTTATGATTTTTATTCGTTGTCTTTCGAAAGAGAAGATGAGAGTTCCAATCCCCTCAAGAAAATGGTTAATCTTCTTCATGTAATTTCTTTCATGCATTTAAGTAGAAGTCATTGAGCAAAGCAATCAGTCTAATTTTAATTATGAATAAGATTAATCCTCACACTCGGTACAATTTTCATTTCATCAAATTTGCACCTTATCCCTTCAAAACAAACAATACTACAATTGAATTGATCAGTGCCATTTGGTTTTCCCCTTTAAAGAGATCAGGTAATAGTATTTTCTCAAGATGGAGAAGTCTAGGAATTTGTTTTGGAAATTGTTCAACATTCTGTAAACTTTTTGTAACTAGGGTGCAATTTTAGTTGATTTTGAAACCAACTTCAAGATTAGTGGTCAAATTAACTCTTACAGGCATTATTGTGAATCTGAGTGGGGTATTAAGAGGATATTTAGTAGTTTAAAGTTGGTTAATTAGTTATAGTAATTATCTTGCGCTAGTCTTGTCGTTTATAAGTATCTCTCTTTAGAGAGGATGAGATATGATATATGAGATAATAAATAAATGAATTTCCCCTTTCTTGTTTCTATTCTTCTTTCTTTTGAGAATTTGAACAGCTCGAAATGTTCAGTAGAGTCTTGGATACCGACATTGGTGCTTTTGTTGAGAATAACTAATCAAGTTTAACTTCAAGGCATCTTAACATCCCACTTAGTCTTGGATACCGACATTGGTGATTTCATACTGTTTTCTAAAATGACTTTCTAGTATAAAATTTTCTAATTCAAGAAATTTTTGTACTAGAAAACTGTTTTAGAAAACAACAAAAATGCTGACCCAAACGAAACCTTAGATTCACAATCATTTATATTCGTACAGATGATTGTGTATTTGTATTTTCTGGTTTTGTTTCGAAAAAAAAAAAACCAGTCTATACCTTTCAGTATACACTTTTAGGCAGAGTAGCCTCTCCTGTCCGGCTCCAATAACCTAATTTACTCTTAATTGTTCCAAAATCAGATAATAGAAAACATGAAGGCTCTCGAAGTCCTTCCTAAGCTGACGCCTGATGTGCTTGAGAAGATTGAGGCTATTGTCCAGAGCAAACCTAAATGTCCTGAGTCATACAGGTAAATTGAGTCGACAGGTATTATGAAGAGTTGAGAACATCAAAGCCTGGCGACAATCCTGCTTCTCTTAAACTGTTCTTCTATGTTTTTTTTTTTTTTTTATCGATACTCTGAATTTTGTCTTATGACTTGCATGGGATGATTCTGATATTTTATTGCTGTATTTTCTTTGTATGGATGAATTCAGTTCATGAAGTCAGTCTGTTACTATTTAAGAAAGATTGAGCTGAATGTTTATATATTATTTAGAAGGATATAATTTGGATGCTGCTAAAATGGATTCCAATTTGAGTCATTGGGTCGAACAGGTTAGGTTGGGGATCCCAAGCCCACCTGGAGAATAAATGGTTTACACAACCCTCTGTAGACTGTTTTTTTAGGGTTAGAGCTATGAACTGGTCATTTTCAGATCATGAGGTCATAATCAGCTTGTTTTTTTAGTATATTGGGTGTGATTAGTCTACAATCAAATAAAAATGGGTTGGTCTCATAAAAGAGTTAGAATAAGACTAGTTGTACCTGGAGTTAGATTAGCAGCTTACCACCTGTTTGAATTAACACATCTCAGTCGTACTGCCGTATCTGTTGGTAAAATTGTTCTGTGCGGACACAGATGCCGTCCAAAGTCGAATCAAAACGTGTCATGTCACTTTTTTGTTGTGTACCAGGTGATGTTGCACGTTCTGATTCATCTCCTGATGATTTAGTATCCACACAATAATTTCTTTATATGTTGGCCCAATGTATATGAATTTGAACAATTTAATAAAAAATTATGAAATATACAAAATTTTGAATTTTAGATCTTTTGGTTAAAAGATCAAGCTCATAATTAATACGCTAAGGTTTTATTTGGGTCAATTTTCTTACTACAGTAATTTCATGCTTTGACATGAGCGTTGATTATATTTTTTATTTTATTTTATTTTATTTTAAAATAACCAAAGTTTGAACTTGTAGAATTATGCTTATTTAAATCTCATATGTTGTAGCATTAGATGCTTTTACCCTAATTTTTATTTATTTTCCATAACCAATTTTCTTTTATTGCCATTCTTTCGGTTAGTCATACCACCTGATCTTATTTTCATGGACTTAAAACTACGTTGGTCTTCATTAATAAGTTATTTTTCTACTATCTTTCTAGCCAAAAACAGATCACTTGTTTCATTAGATTTTTTTTTTCTAAAAAATTCCTCAGGATTAAATAAATATCTGACTTCTTCATCAAACCTTAACTTGCTTGAAATAAATAAATAAATAAATAAATATATATATATGTCACTTAGGGTTTTATAAAGACGGCTATGAAGTTATTATGCAAAAAAATAATATTAATTTAAAAAAAAAAACTGTTATGAATACCACAAAAATGTTGTATTTTAAAAAATTAAATTGCTCGTTTTAAGTGATCTCACATTAACAATTCTGATTATAACAATTTCTCATCAGATAAATATTTAGAAAGCATTAGAAAGGCATCAAGAAAATAATAATCAAATAAAAAAATAACACAAAAAATGTTTTAAATATATCCTAAAACTATAAGGCTCAAAGGACAACAAATTCATGAGAAGTTCTTTTTTCATTGAGTTTGATTTTAATTAAACTGAATCTATCCATTGATGAGTGATAATCAGGATAAGTTTGCTTAGTAATAATACAATTTTCATTGGCCATCTTTCGCATTTAATCAAAAGTATTATCTTCAGCATAAATTTATGAATTTTTTGAAGATCTTCCTGATACAAAATGCATTAAAATATATCTTTATATTATTTAATACGATGATTTCTTGAATGCAACAGGTTTTGGCATTCCTTGCAATCCTCATACTAATAATTTGCACGATCTCTCGATCTTCAGTTAACATTTTGAATCTTCTTCTTCCAAAAGAGGTTAATGCAACTTTATTCGAAATCGATAGGTTTTTGTTTGGAACAGTTTTCTTAATGTTTTTTTAAAAATATTTTTGTTAAAAAAATGAATTAGAAATTTTTATTCTAAAAAGTTGTTTTTAAAAGCAATGAAAAAATTGTCATTTGAAATTTTTATTCGAAATCGATAGGTGCACCTCGGTACCGCGGGATTTTTGCCTGCGAACCGAATGTTTCTCTCATTCGGTCGGAGGACGTAATAATTGTTCTTAAATGTTATAAGGATAAATGTTAATGTTCATTGACCCTTTTAAATCTTTTGATGATAGGCATAAAATATTAAAGTTTGAATATCAGATATGTAAATAATATGATATAAAATGGTCTGTATATAAATCCCCTTCAAATTATTTTTAAAAATTATGGACAAATTTGCTAAAAATTCTAATAAAAAACATTGATTGTAATTTGGGGAGCTCTATCATAAAAATCTAATCACCAGAAAATACTCTTTTGATAGTATCGGAGCATCTCTATCTCTCTCTCGATCTTGATCATTGAGAGAAAGAGAGATGATATAATTAAGTTCAAAATACGCCTCAAATGATTTCGAGTTTGACGTCACTTAACTACAATATCGACTGTATTTATACGAATGGATGATTAAGTTCTTAACTATAAACATTATGTTAATAAAATCTGCAATTCTAAAATAACCAAAGTTACTGCTTTGATTTCTTATTACAAACAAGTGATACATGTCTGAAGAGATCGATCATTACTTGTGGCTTCAATAGATAAGGAGAATCTTAAGAAATTTCTTAGCCTGGAAATTAATCACTGGCCGCCGATGCTCTGATCTGCAATTCATCAGTCGCCATTGATTTGGAAACATTTGATATGAATCTGACTATATAAACTCATATATATATGCATATCAGTCAAGGGGAGATGACTTGAACCTCTATAGTAAATAGTCATCCTGGAAGCCTATCTATGCCATAATTAAATCCACAACCTATTATTACCAGCCCAGTACTAAATCTCTCTCTCTCTCTCTCTACACACGCATAAATCCTATGAGGAATTAATACGCTATAAATTTTCTTTGCCACTGGGATTTACGTTTGTTTATGCATATATCTATCAATGATATGTCATTTAAGTATGAAGTTATATATGAAAGCTAATGATGATATAAAGTTACTTATAGAAATGTTGTACAAAATTCCATATTGGAATTCGGTTCATCCTCTTAGTTCGATGGATAAAATCCTACAAGGAATTTCTTATATGAATTCTATAAAAAATTATTCATTATCATTCATTTCTGCATTAAGATTTGGCTTCATATATGTAAAAGCATGCATTTTTAAGCTTCGTTTGGACAGCTTTTTTATTACTTCTTAAAACAATTTTTTAGTTCAAAAACTCTAACTTTTGTATTAAAAATTAGTTTTAAGAGCATTGAAGAATTCTCAAAGCTCGTTTTAGCATTAAGAATTACTTTTGATTTCTATCCGACTTCCACCTGTCCTTCCTTCTTTGTCACTTCCTTGCCTCCCCTCTTAGCCTTGCAAATCGGTTCAAAGCATGTACTCTTTTCATACTTCCAAGTACACATGTACCAGTCCTTACTCTTTTCCATGCTATAAAAGCAGAAGTTACAAGGAATTCAATATCTTATCTATCTTCACTTTCCACAAGAAAAGCTAAATAATCCACTGAAGCATTTCTCAAAGGTAAGACATGAAACCCTTCTCACTTTCCCACAAGAAGTTCAATATATATATATATATATATGCTCTGCATTTCTATGAAAAAATTTGACTGTCGGGTCCAATCACAAACTGTTAACAACCCAACGTCTCTTATCTTAATTTCTCATTTTGTTATTTCATCAGTTACTTTCAACTTTATTTGCAGCGATCTACATTCCAACGACAACAATTTCTTTATCCATCGAGTATAGGTATGTACTATTGCCTCAGATTTGGGGTCCGCTACAGGAAAATCAGCGTTTACCTGCAATAATTTCGACGGTCAAATAACCGCCGAATTTATGGCGGTTAAACCGGCTGTTGGACCACCGGTAATAACCGGCAGTTTACCCGGCGGTGTTTAATAATAAACCGCCAAAAATACCGGCGATAAAATAATCCCCGGATAGGCCGCCGATTTTGCTGTTTTCACGTCGTCTTTAGACAGCTGTTTTCCTTTAGTGATCTTTTCCATGCATTCATGCAGGGAGAATATCCATGTCAAACGTAGAAGAAGAAGTCATACAAGGCATGCAATCTAAGGTTTTCAACTGCAACTACTGCCATAGGGTCTTCACAACCTCACAAGCACTTGGCGGTCACCAGAACGGCCATAGAAGAGAAAGAGAGCTTGTGAAGAGAGCTCAACGCCATGCTCAGCTTCTTGCAAACCCAATGCATCATCATTCACTTCGGCTTACTAATTCTCCTTATATCGACAGAAGATCTTCTTTTCTTTATGGTTTAGAAAGTGCTGCTCATCAACTTCTTACAGTACCATTGCCTCTAATGAACCATAATCCTCTCTACTACCAACCTTATTCTCTCCCATCTGAGTATTATGGAGAGAGAAGGGGTGAAGTTAGGGTTTCTAGGTTTAATGAAATGCGTCATGAACCAACTTTAAACGTGGGAAGAAAACCTTCTTCGAATTCTACATCTGTAAACTTGGAGTTGGCATTGTTTAAGGGAAGTGATAGTCATGGAGATCATATTGATGGTAAGGAAATTAGTGCAACAGATGAAGAGAAGAAGAGTGATGAAGTTGATCTGACTCTCCATCTTTGACGCTGTAACTTGGGAAATAAATCTAAGAAAATTTTATATGTGTACTTGGACTTTAGGGGGGTTTTTATTGCATACAATCTTTCCGTTTTGATTATTCATTTAAGTTTTATGAAATTTCTGTAGGGGCTTCTTTGGTTATCTGGGATTTAAAGTGATGATTTTTTTCATTATAACGTGCCACATGTGGAATATCTTGTATAGTTTTCGAGTGATCATTACAGGAAAAACGTCGAAATCCGACGATTTTTTTGTCGCACCAATAATATTAATTGTTCTTAGAATCTAAAGAACCCAAAATAAAATTCAACAAGATTTATTTAGTAAGAACCTCTAGTTGGCTGGAAAAGCTTCGAAGGAAATCCACACCTATCCATACAAGTGGAAGCTTTGGGACCGTCAAACGATCGTTTTGCAAATCAATTTCATCAAAGTTTTCTAAATAAAATATGTTATTTTATGAGTATTTTTTAATATTTTTTTTAAAATAAAGAGTTTATATAAAATTTATACTAAAAGATAATTAAATTAAATAATTACATTAATATTTTATTATAAATATCTTAAAGCAATAGAACTTTTATTAATCCCTTTTCTTTTCTCAAATTCTTTTAATAGAGAACCTTTAGGGGGGAAAAATGAGAGAAAAAGAGAGGAGAGAGAAAAGAGATAAAGATTTAGAGGCCGTAAAGTGATTTTAATCACTCGGTCCTATTGGGAGATTTTCTTGTCTCTATATAAGAAATTATTATCCTATTTATGATTTCAATAATTTGATATTTTTGAGATTTTTCTGATTAAATTTGTATTTTCGTTATAAAAAAATGATGATAATTTTTTATTACTGAACATAATTTTTAATGTGTTATGGAGATCTAGATTATGAATATTTTGAGTATTTATTTGATATTTTCAGCTATGTGATTTTTAAAAAGGAGAGTTTTTTGTTAATTCAGAAATTTATTTTGACATCTAAAAATAATGTTATAGTTCAATTAAAACTTCAGCTTGTTGTTATATATATATGATCTTTGCTAAATTGATCTTTGCTAAATTGATTATTTTTTAAAATTATGAATTTCTACTAAGTGAGATTTTTTATTGCCTATCGTTAAGTCACTGACACTTTTTGAATTAGGCCCAATTATGTTTTATTTGCTGCAATTCATTAAAAATAATTGTGTGAATTAAAATTAAGTAATAGTTGGTCGCTATTAATGTTATAGTATTATGGTAATAATGTGTATGTGGGGAGTGGGGGAGAAAAGTAAAGACTGGTTGGCCCGTTGGTTTAAGATTGATTGACCTAAAAAAGAATAGCAGGCCGACATATTTTTCGTTAAATATTGAGTGTTATCCTCTACCGATATAATGTTTAGGAGTTTTAATGAGGTATTACAATGCTGACGGACAAAAAGTGATGCCTTTGTTACTGAGCTAACGATTACTCATTATTGATTACTAAAAAATACCGTGATAGCTAGAACTTCTTACTTCTTTAGTATAATTACTAAAATGCATGCTATTGATTCATTATTATATTATAACTTTACTATTCACTGTACAAATTAATGTACTATTATTGTCACTGATTTTACTTGCAGTAATACGGACACCACTGCTGTTATTGATACTATTGCTAACTAAGGCATCGTTTGGGACGGCTTTTTTATTGCTTTCTAAAACGGAGTTTTAGTACAAAAATAAAAAAATTTGTACTAAAACTCCGTTTTAGAAAGCAGTAAAAAAGCCGTCCCAAACAAAGCCTAACTCTATTACTAATGTCATTGTTGAGTCATTGTTACTAATACTATTACTATTATTAATTTATTGTACTAATACTAAGCATGTGATATGATCAAGAAAGCTTCACCATAAATTCCTTCAAACAAAAAAGTTATAAAAGAGATGCTCAGAGTTTAATATATTCCATATTATATTTCAATAAAATATAAGAAACTGATATTTCCAATATACTTTAAACATTTTCAAAGAAACATAAATATCACGAATAAGAATAATAATTTCCACCTTAAGAATTATACAATTATCACAGCCCACCTTTAAGTTATATTTATATTAACAATTATTATTAAAACATAAATAATTTACATACATCACAAACAAAAATATTTGCATGCCTAACACAAATTTATAATTATAAAATATCATAAAGATATAAATCACATCAAAATATATTCATAATAAAATATATATTTCACTTTATATGTTAGTGATATTATTACTATTTAAAAAATAATATGAAAATTATAAAAATTTAAGTGATTAAAACATTTTGAAAAAAAAAGTGGTACGTTTATAAATTCCATTTTAATTTATCTAGGAGGATGTAAACATTCAGAAACAGCACAAGTGGATGTAAATACGAAATCCACTGGTTTTCACTTGAAGGGGAAATTATTCTGTGCCGAGACTGTACGTAGAACATCGTTCAGAGACCAACGATAATACGCCACATCAACAGTACCGAGCCGCAGTACCAAGCAAATGGTGAAATGACGTATTCTGGTTGGTCTCCGAACGGCATTCGACGTCCGCACATAATAATTAATCCACTTGAAGGCAACCAATCAGACCCTGCAATTTGCATCTTTCTCTTGTACGAAGAAACAATACAGAACACGCTTAAAACCGATAATGTAATATGAATGAAATATTTGACCATAAGATGGAGGAATATAGGGTAAGTACCAATAAACAAACATCTTTACTCGTTCCATTCATAAACAACACGAATTGAAAGAGCCTCTTAGATAATACGAATATCTATGGAGACGCTTCATTTATTTAATTATTGACTCTTGAAAGGAAACCATTTCTATAAGGCGTCCTTAGACAAGAACTTGGGGGTTTCAATCTGCCTTACATTGCTAAGTTGATCGACAGCATCGCCTCTTTCAAATACAGCAGCAGCGCCCATCCCAGATCCTGACGCACAATTCAAATGGCATAGTCAAATTAAATGGAAAAAAGATACAGTTCAGCTAAAAAAGAAAAGAAAGGAATGCAACTTTGATATAGACTGGTCCATTTACCTATGCACATAGAAACTATTCCAAACCGGCAATCTTTGCCTCTCCGCTTCATCTCATGTAATAAAGTACCCACACAACGGGCACCTGAATGCGATAAAGAAGACAATAATGGGAAATTAGCATTTCACTGGTTCCTGCTATTGAGAACAAAAAGTAAAGAATGGGGAAAAAACACGAATAAGATGATTACAGTAAGTATCATGGGGTTCGGTATTCCTACTGCATTCACGACCATATATTTTTTTTATAGAGTTGTAATTACAGGAGATGATACACTTCGTACAGAAGGTTAGAACGGTCATAATAGTAAAAGTTTATAATTTTATACTCAACATTTCCAAAAATTTGTCAGCTGGGAGCCAACACCAAACTTCAAAGCGGTGAGACCTACGATGCTTTATGGGTGAAGAATATTGGCGATTCAAAAAGAAGTATAAAATTAAGTGTTCCAGACACGATGATGCTCAGGCGAACTAAGTGGTTCCATTTTTAGAAATAGAATGTTAAAAGAGTATGTCGTGAAAAGGTTGAAGTTATTCCAATAGTAGATAAGATTAGAGAGTCGACTTAAATATTTTGAACACTTATAATGTCGGCCTTTTGATGACCACATTAGGAGAGTAGATATGTTGGATTTGGCCTATTAAAAAAGGTAGAGGTAGACCTAAAAAGACTTGACCAAAAAATATTAGAAATGACTCTTTTATTAAATTTAAATAAGAGGTTGACTCTTAATAAAACACAGCGGAGAAAAAATTTCATATAGCCGACCCCACGTAGTGGTGGGATAAAAGCTTGATGTTGTTGTTATTGTTGTTGTTGGAGGTGGCAATGTCCATGCAACCCCTAGGTAACTCAATTTGGGGTTGGATCTTGATTAAGTATGGAAGGAACCACCAATAAGAAAAGTGGACAATAAAAATCAAACTCCATAAACCTTCCAACAGCTTCTTTACCAGAAAGAATCCAGGTATTGATAAGGCCAATAAAATTGTATCCTCGTTGGATGGATGCTATCTAGACCACATTGAAAGAAGAACAACAGCATTTTGCCTCAAAAACACATGAACAATTTGTGCATACTTTGAAAAATGAAATTTGAATTAATCAAAAGTAGCTTAAGAAGCACAATTTTATTGTTGTTAGTACCAGCAACAGCTGCATGCAGTCGAATCTTAAGTATTTGGGATCAGACTTATCTCAATAATCCTGCTTTTTTCCCCTGCCAAAAGTTGAATGTGGTGTTGAATATAGTTTAGTCAACACGATCTTATATGATGTCAAGTTTGCATGTGGTGTTAGCTGCCGAAAGCAAGGTAATGATCATATTTAATTGGTTTAAGATCATGGATTCTCCATGAAAAATTTACCATTTTACTGGTCAACACTCGATTCATACAACATCACCAACCTAATCAGCAGAGATAAGTTTCACTCATGAAGCCCATAAGGATCCCACAGGAACCAGTTACCCGATTGTTACAATCCCAGAAAGGTTAAAAACAGTCCAGCGTCAGTTCTATTAACAGACATTACACAGAAACAGGATAAACAAGATAAACAAAAGATATATCTACACGAGTACAACGATAAGAAATGGCTGAAAATACCACTTGATGAAATTATAATTTATACATGAAAATTTTGTCAGCATTAGACAAAAAAACGTTTCAAAATTATAGACAAAAAATGCTCTTATCAGAAGCAATGGAATCAGCGTCTCTTCTACATTGTACTGAAGACATTCATCAAACATAGGCATACCTCAAGGAGAGAATATATATGCATTTGCAAATCAGGTAATGAAGCTAAACAAACTGGACAATAAAACTAAAATGCCAATTTCATCGTAATATTGTCTCCATTAAGGTAATGCCAGTGACATTCTAACCCAAACATTGGCTAAACAAGCGAAACTTTAGTGAGAGGACCAGGGAACTTATGGTACACAGGGTAAGTTTCCGATAAATTTATATGCCTTCTAATGATGTTTTTATGTAAAATACTACTGCTTGAGCAATATTAACAAAAAAAAAAAAAAAGTTAATTTTCTATATCAACATGGTTATTTGTTACGCCGGCCCAGAGGGGCCGGCGTGGACCGGTCCAACCTGGACCGGTCCGGGTCTACTCGCGACGGAACCGAACGAAGCAGGCGGAACCGAGCGGAGGGAGCGAAGCCGACGGGGGCCAGGGAAGAATTTTGGGAGGGAAATTTTGAATGCGAGGGGGCTGTTTAGACATTTTGTAAAACTCCTTTATGGTTAATTAGGAGGTTAGGAGGAAAAGGGGGATTATCTTGATTTTGAATTTCTTGGGAGATCTAGGTTTGTTCTTGTGCTCTTGGCTTTGCCGGAGATCGTGGAGAGTGCTTCCTTCCTCTCGAATTGAAGGAAGATTGTATCTTGCAAGTGCTTTTATCTACTATTGAAATAAAAGTGTTTGCTTTGTTTTCCTACGAATTTCCATTGAGTTTTCTCTCCGTTTTTCACTGTTTGGGCTGTGTTCTTGCTGCGGACAGCAGTTTCTTTGCTTAGGTACTTGATTTGGGTTAGGTTTACTTGTGCAAACGAGTATTTCCTATCAAATTGGTATCAGAGCGAGATCCGGACGATGGAGGGCTGTTTTTTCCACTGTTTCGCTGCAGATTTTTTGCAGATTTTGGGTTGTCGGAGGCTATTTTCCCCTGAAAACAGCAGTTTTTAGGGTTTTTGAGAGCAGCAGTTGAGTAAAACAGCAGATTTTGACTGTTTGGAGGGAGATTATTGCTGTCCGGAAGATTTTCTTTGCGGATCCGGAGGCATCTCGTTGGTTCCCATGGCATCTAAGCGGGTAGAAGTCTTGGAGACTGAGATGGGTCAACTTAAGGCGGATCTGGAAGAGAAGATGGCCACATTTAGCGAGAATGTGGAAGGGAAATTCATGGCCTTGGAGGAGATGATGAAGAAGTTGTTGGAGGGGCAAGCACGGGCGGTGCCAGCGGAGGAAAGAGGAGAAGGTAGTGGGAGCAGGGGTAAGGAGAAGGTGAATCCAGAAGAGGAAGAGGAGGTAGAACTGCTTGACAGCAACGGGAGGATGCCACCTCGGGAGTCCATTAGGCGAGAAGAACATGACAGAAGGAGAGACTTCCGGGAAGGAAGAGAAGATGATTGGCGACGTCGGAGGCCCGACCCATTGGACCGGCCGTGGGGGATCTATAACCACCATGGCGGGGCACGAGAGGAAGATGGCTACCGGCGGCCAAGGAGGGAGGATGAGCCCCGATATGGAGAAAGAGGAACTTGGGAAGACCCCATAGCTTGGTACAGAGGAGGCCATGGGGGGAATAGGGCATACGGGGTGGACACGAGGGCCAGGAAGCTAAAAATGCCAGTATTCGAGGAGGAAAATGTGGATGAGTGGATCCACAAGGTGGAGAGGTATTTTGCAGTGAACGGCCTGATGGAGGAGGAGAGATTGATGGCTGCTAGTATGTGCTTGGAAGGGGCAGCATTTGTCTGGTTCAAGTACATGGATAAGTGGGAACCGGTGAGGTCCTGGAGGGACTTCAAGGAGGCTATCAGGGAGAGATTCAGGGGGAGCAGCCCATGGGAGATATCAGAACAGTTCTACGCCCTCACTCAAGAGGGAACAGTGGAGGAATACAGGAAGAAATTTGAGAGTTTAGTTGGAGACATGGAGGGCCTCTCAAACAGTACTTTGGGGGGAAATTTTATGAAGGGCCTCAAACCAGAAATTAGAGATGCTGTGAAGGTCATGAGACCAAGAGACCTGAGGGAGGCGATGGAATTGGCTCAGTTGGTGGAGAATCAGAAGACCAACACCCGAAATTGGAGAAACAACCGCTCAGGAGGTCCCGCCAGGACAACTACCACTTACTTGGCTCCAAAAGGGTCAAGCCCCAGCATCCCTAGGGAGAGTGGAAAGGAGAAGAGCGGGGTGACCAGATCTGCTGGAAGCTTCAAGAAATTGACTGAGGAAGAGATGCAGGAGAAGAGGACCAAGGGCCTTTGTTTCAGATGTGAGGAGAAGTTTGTTCCAGGGCACAGGTGCAAGGATCGCGCCCTTTGGGCTCTCACCGTCTATATAGAAGAGGCGTCTAAAGAGTGTGATGATTCTGATGAGGAGCAGATTGATCCCCAGTTGTAGGTAGCCGAAGTCTCCCTCAATTCAGTGTTGGGATTTACTCCTAGCCATACGATGAAGGTGAAGGGGAAGATCCTTGGGAGGGAGGTAGTGATCCTGATTGACAGTGGGGCAACCCACAATTTCATATCCACCCAGGTGGCGGAGGAGCTAGGGATGGAGCCTACTGAGACAGGCAGTTATGGGGTGATGATGGGGACAGGAAAGATTGAGTCCAGCACCTGGATCTGCAAAGGGGTGGAGATGAGGCTACAAGAGATCAGGGTGGTAGAGGACTTCCTACCCCTGAAGTTGGGTAGCACAGATGTCATTCTGGGCATGAAGTGGCTACAGACCTTGGGTGAAACCAAGGTGAACTGGGGGACCATGGTGATGGAGCTGATTGTAGAGGGGAAGAGGGTGAAGCTAAAAGGGGAACCAGGATTGTCCAGAGCTGGAGTGTCACTCAGATCAATGGCGAAAATCATCCATGAGGAAGGAGGAGGATTCCTTGTGGAGCTGCAGAGCCTGGAGGAGCAAGAGGGGGAGGAAAAGCTCATTCCCACGTTGGTTCAGCCTATTCTACAGGAATTTGAGGATGTTTTCCAACCTTCG
This sequence comes from Dendrobium huoshanense, assembly GCA_016618105.1. NCBI lineage: Eukaryota > Viridiplantae > Streptophyta > Magnoliopsida > Asparagales > Orchidaceae > Dendrobium > Dendrobium huoshanense. The sequence goes on from CM028356.1 coordinate 15,452,320, forward strand.
GTGAGACTAACACCTGACAGAGAGCAGGAGCACCAAATTATCCTAAAAGAGGGAGTATCTCCTATCAGTGTGAGGCCTTACAGATACCCTCAGCTGCAGAAAGATGAGATTGAGAAGCTGGTGGGAGAAATGCTAGAAGGAGGGATCATTCAGCCCAGTGTGAGCCCTTTCTCTAGTCCAGTTCTGCTTGTGAAAAAAAAGGATGGAAGTTGGAGATTCTGTGTAGACTATAGAGCTCTCAACAAGGAGACTGTGCTTGATAAGTTTTCTATCCCTGTGATTAACGAGTTGATGGATGAGCTACATGGAGCAGCCTTGTTCACCAAGGTCGATCTGAAGTCAGGCTATCACCAGATTCGGATGAGGAAGGAAGATGTGCAGAAGACGGCCTTCAGGACTCATGAGGGCCACTACGAATTTCTGGTGATACCTTTTGGCCTCACCAACGCACCTGCCACATTCTAGGCCTTGATGAACCGGATCTTCAAGCCACACCTCCGCAGGTTTGTGTTGGTATTTTTTGATGACATACTAATCTATAGCAGGGCTGAGGAGGAACACCTAGAGCACCTGAGAGTGGTGTTGGGTGTGCTGAGGGAGCATCAGCTGAAGGCCAACTTCAAGAAGTGTGACTTCGCTCAGGCACGAGTGGAGTACCTGGGGCATGTGATATCTCAGGAGGGAGTTGCTGCAGATCAGTCCAAGATAGAGGCAATGCTGGCATGGCCTCAACCCAAGACCTTGAAGGGGCTCAGAGGATTCTTGGGATTGACAGGCTACTACAGGAGGTTCGTGAGGGGATACAGCACCATAGCGTGGCCATTGACAGAGCAGTTGAAGAAGGACAACTTTTTATGGGGAGAAGCAGCTTCAGAGGCTTTTGAGAAGCTGAAGAAGGCCATGACGACAATGCCAGTGCTTGCTCTGCCAGACTTCAACCAGGTGTTTGTAGTGGAGACAGATGCTTCAGGTTATGGATTGGGAGCAGTGTTGATGCAGAACCACAGACCCATAGCTTACTTCAGTCAAGTACTGTCGTCCCGGGCTAGGCTGAAGTCTGTCTACGAGAGAGAGCTGATGGCTATTGTACTGGCCATCCAGAAGTGGAGACCTTATTGGGCAGACACTTTATTGTCAGGACTGATCAGAGGAGCCTGAAGTACTTGTTAGAGCAACGGATGGTGACTGAAGAGCATCAGCGGTGGCTTTCAAAATTGTTGGGGTATGACTTCGAAATTCAGTACATACCAGGCGGGGAAAACAAAGCTGCTGATGCCTTGTCCAGATGTTTGGGTGAACTACAGACAGTGGTTGTGTTTGTTCCTTTGATGTTAGATTGGGCGGCAATCAAAGTAGAGAGCTCGAAAGATGAGGGGTTGGGAAAGATCAGGGCTGATTTATTAAGGGAAGGTGATAGCCACCCAGGGTACTCAGTAAAGGGGGACAAATTGCTGTATCAAGGGAGGTTCGTGATGCCCAGGACTTCTATCCACATCCCAAACATACTCCAAGAATTTCATGGGAGCGCGGTTAGGGGTCATTCTGGAGTGCAGAAGACCTATAGGAGGATTGCTGCTGAGCTTTATTGGAAGGGAATGCATAGAGATGTAGAGGAGATGGTGGCCAGATGTGAGATTTGTCAGAGGAACAAATACATGGCTATGTCACCAGGGGGCTACTACAGCCGTTGGCGTTACCAAGACGAGTGTGGGAGGAAATATCCATGGACTTCATAGATGGGCTGCCCCATTCAGAAGGCTTCACAGTGATCCTGGTGGTGGTGGATAGACTGAGCAAGTATGCTCATTTTATTCCCCTCCGACATCCTTACACCGCAGTAACAGTGGCTTCAGCTTTCATCAGAGAGGTTGTCAGGTTGCATGGGGTACCAGAGGCAATAGTGTCCGATAGAGACAAGGTGTTCCTCAGTCACTTTTGGAGGGAGCTGTTCAGGTTACAAGGAACAGTTTTGAAAAGGAGCACCGCTTATCACCCACAGACAGATGGCCAAACGGAGGTGGTTAACAGGAGCCTGGAAACCTATTTGAGATGTTTTGTGTCGGAGACACCTAAGCTTTGGGCCAAATGGCTATCCTGGGCAGAATACTGGTACAACACCTCTTTTCACTCAGCTTCACAGATGACGCCATTCAAAGTACTGTACTGAAGGGATCCTCCACACTTGGTGCATTTTGGGAGTAGCAGCACTCCTGTGTCGTCAGTAGAAGAGTACTTAGAGAAGAGAGATCGAGTACTTGAAGAGCTAAAGAGGCATCTACTGAGAGCACAACAAATTATGAAGAAGCAAGCGGATGGACATAGGAAGGACATACAGTTTGCAGCAGGGGAGAGGGTGTTTTTGAAGCTCCGACCATATAGACAGAAGACAGTTGCCAACAGGAGGAATGAAAAGCTGGCTCCAAGGTACTTTGGGCCATATGAAGTGGTGGAGAAGATTGGGTCAGTAGCATACAGATTGAAACTACCTCCATCGGCAACTATACATTCAGTTTTTCACGTGTCACAATTGAGAAAGACCATTGGGGAGTACACCGCCAATTCTGAGCTACCAGCAACCCTGACTGAGGACTTAGAGGTGATTTTAGAACCTATGGAGCTAAAAGGGGTGCGCCAGAAAGAAGATAAAACTAAGGAAGTGTTGATCCAGTGGAAGAACCTTCCTGACTACGAGGCCACGTGGGAACCATATGAGAGGACGAAACAGCAGTTTCCTTATTTTCACCTTGAGAACAAGGTGATTCTTTGGGATGGCGGTAATGTTACGCCGGCCCAGGAGGGGCCGACTGGACCGGTCCAACCTGGACCGGTTCGGGTCTACTCGCGACGGAACCGAACGAAGCAGGTGGAACCGAGCGGAGGGAGCGAAGCCGACGGGGGCCAGGGAAGAATTTTGGGAGGGAAATTTTGAATGCGAGGGGCTGTTTAGACATTTTGTAAAACTCCTTTATGGTTAATTAGGAGGTTAGGAGGACAAGGGGGATTATCTTGATTTTGAATTTCTTGGGAGATCTAGGTTTGTTCTTTGGCTCTTGGCTTTGCCGGAGATCGTGGAGAGTGCTTCCTTCCTCTCGAATTGAAGGAAGATTGTATCTTGCAAGTGCTTTTATCTACTATTGAAATAAAAGTGTTTGCTTTGTTTTCCTACGAATTTCCATTGAGTTTTCTCTCCGTTTTCCACTGTTTGGGCTGTGTTCTTGCTGCGGACAGCAGTTTCTTTGCTTAGGTACTTGATTTGGGTTAGGTTTACTTGTGCAAACGAGTATTTCCTATCATTATTCCTTTAGGCATATCAACACAGATGCGTTCTACCTTATAACATAAAATCTAAACCATTTAATGAACTTGAACGTGCAGAACTTATCAGTGCAAATAGGTGTCACAAAATTTATAGATAAAATTTTGGTTAAAATAATTTAGCATACCTGTAGCACCCAAAGGATGCCCAAGAGCAATGGCACCTCCATTGACGTTAACTTTGGCATGATCCAGCTCAAGCTTCTTACATGAATATACAAATTGAGAAGCAAAAGCCTATACATAATGAAGCTTATTTAGGTATGCAAACTTGACAAACAAACAAAAATTTCAGTTAACCAGAAAAATGAAAGCAACAAAAAATTACCTCATTTATTTCAAAAAGATCTATATCATCAATCTCAAGGCCAGCAGATTTTACAGCAGCGGGAATTGCAACAGCAGGACCAATACCCATTATAGCCGGGTCCACTCCAACAGCAGCAAAACTCCTAAATGGTTTAAATGCAATAACAAGAATGAGGCCAGAATAGTCATGCAATGCAATCAAAAGTGAGACTGGTTTAAGTTTTAAGAATAGTTCAAGTTACTGAATAGGACAAAAAGAACGAATTAGCAAGACATGAACAAACAAAAATGCATAAAAACAATTTCTACGGGATTAAACATACCTAAATACTCCAAGAATTGGGAACCCTTTTCGGACAGCTACATCCCTTCTCATCAAAAGTACAGCTCCGGCACCATCACTGACTTGACTTGAATTGCCTAAATGCACGCATACAATTGAAAGTTCAAATAAAAGGAAAAAGAACATAAAAGGTTGTCACATTGACAGAAAGAACTTATTCAATACCGGCGGTCGTGCTTCCATCCTTCTTAAAGGCTGGTTTAAGTTTGGCCAATCCTGAAAGAGATGTCTCTGGGCGTATGCCATCATCTATGGAAATCGTAACTTGTTTTTCAGCTCCACTTTTCGGGTCAATGATCTACATGATATCAACATTGAAATTACAAAGAATTAAAAAAAAAATACAGCTAAAAGTGCTCCAAAACTGCTTCAGTTCACAACCCCTCCTTTGCCTCCAACTCTATTCAACAAAGAATGATATTTCTTGTTTGAAACTGATTTTAATATGTAGAGATTGCTAAAATAGAACTGTCCTCCAAGAGTTGCTTGACAACAATAGCTCTCCAAAACGCTTTAAATTCACAATCCATTCCCATGGCCTCACACACTATTGAAAAATAAAGGATATTTATTGTTTGAAGCTGTTTTATTAGTCGTATGCAGAGATTGCAAAAATAGTGCTGTCCACCAAGAGTTTCTAGGTGATAAAACATGTGATTCAAAAGCTTAGATGGCTGGTATTACCACTTAACGCCAGTATAATTTTTGCATGTACTAAACATAAACATATAGATATTTAACAAATAATAATAAAATGCTTATGAGATTTTACGCAATTATTGCTTGCTCAAAAATATTGACAGCAGCAACATTAATAAAGATTGAATTAGTTTTACCTTTGTTGTCACAGGAATGATTTCGTCTTTAAATTTACCATTAGCTGTTGCTGCAGCCGCCTTCTTATGAGATTCAACCTGTACAAAGCTGATAAACTTCAGCATATATATATACGAACTATCTGTAGAGCTAAAACTTACAGCAGCTTGATCTTGTTCCTGTCGAGTCACACCAAACCGATGAGCAACATTTTCAGATGTAATTCCCATGGGAAGAAGGCAATCCTGAGCTTGCTGGAATGCATTCGCCTGAGAAATAAAATAGAATAAATAAGTGAAAGACATTTCAATGATGATAGTGAAGTCATCCTCAGCTTCTAACCTTGTTTGTTATTATTTGAGTAGGTTTAATGCATTTAACGAAGATGAAAATGCTCATTATACACAGATACTGAGTAAAATACATACTTTGGGGTTTATAGAACCATCCCAGCCAGGCCCATTAACAGTCATAGACTCCAGTCCAGCACCAATTCCTTTGTGTTCAAATCAGATTACCACATTATGAGTTCAATGAACAAAACAAAAGAACCCAACAGGCACATGGTGACCAAAAAATCTTACCAATGTCATAGAAACCAGCCTTAATAGCAGCAACAACATCAGCAACTGCTTGTAGACCAGATGAACACTGCCGGTTAACTGTTCGAAGGGGAACAGTCTCTGCATGTTGAAGAAGACACTAAGATATGAGATGCATGATTAGAATATAATTGGTACTTAGTAGTTTGATAGGAAGTGCTTGTATTCACAAGCAACCTATCCAAAATTGACGAACCAACAGCAGCCAAATGGCTGTCCACAGCAGGAAAACAGCAGATTTCTGCTGTTTACAGCAGGAAAAAAGCACTTGTCCGGGAAAATACGAGAGAAAACTCAAAAAAAGACTTGTATTCCACTTAGACGATGAATAAAAGAGCAAGATACAATTGATCCTCAATTCGAGAGGAGGATCGATCTCTCCCAAATCTCTAGACGACGCTAGAGCCCAAAGAAATCCTAAATCTACGAGATCTCAAATTTCAGCCAAATTCAAGATACTCAAACCCTAGAAAAAACAACTATTTAATGCATACAAATCAAAAGGAATTCCCTAAACAGTCCCTACATTCAAATTTCTCTCTGAAACTCCCCAAAAATCCTTCCTAAAACGCTCTAAATGAGCAGTCGGGCCGCTCGTTCTGGCGGAAGCTCCGCCTGTTCTGCGATTCCGCCCATGAACCGGTCCCGCCGCCGCCTGGACCGGCTGGACCGGTCCAGTGAACCGGTCTAACAATACTCCCCTCCCAAAGATCCACCTTGTCCTCAAGGTGGAAATATGCTCGTGTTCCCGCGGAGGTGGCCATCCTTGAGGTGATTGAAAATCCTCACTGTATTGCTGAACCAAGGGCTGCATGGAAAGAGAAACATCCCCTTCCTCCTCCATCCTGATCACATCCAGCTTGTGTAGTCCCACCAAATAATCTTCCCCCACCTCTTGTATGTCCTTAACCATGGTCTTAAGTGATTTTGTGGCTTTGGATAGCCCTGCATCTCCCCTTATAACCATCTTTATCCCCTCCACCATTAATTCCATCGTGAGTGCTCCCCAATTGTCCTTGGTTTCCCCAAGGTTTGTAACCACTTCATCCCCAGGATGACATCAGTGCTTCCCAACTCTAGTGGGAGAAAGTCCTCTCTTACTTGAATCCCCTGGATGGTCAACACCACTCCTTTACAGATTCCCTGGCCTTTCTCCACCTTTCCTGTACCCATCATCACCCCCTAACAACCGGTGTCCACCAATTTCACTCCTAGTTGGTTGACGACCTGAGTGAAAATGAAATTGTGGGTAGCCCCACTATCAATTAGCACCACCACCTCACGGTCAGCTATCTCTCCTTTCACTTTCATAATGTAACTCGGAGTGAATCCCACTACAGAGTTCAGAGAAACTTCTGCCACATCCAGGTGTAACTTTTCCTCCTCTTCAGATCTGCTCCCACCTCCCTCCTCGTCTTCCTCATCTTCACAGACAAGGAGAACCTGAAGAGTTCGGTCCTTGCACCTATGCCCTGGCATGTACTTCTCATCGCATCTGAAGCACAACCCCTTTGTCCTCTTATCCTGCATCTCCTTCTCTGTCAGTCTTTTGAAATTTTCCCCACTCCCTCCTCCTACTGGCTTCTCCCGGGTGGTCTCATTACTGTTGCCTGATGCAGGCCCCTTGGGTGCTAGAAGAGTGGTTGTCGTCCTGTAAGAGCCTCATGAGCAGTTTCCTCGAGCCCCTCTTTCTGCTTTCTTCTGATCTTCTACCAACTGCGCCAGCTCCATAGCCTTTCCCAGGTTCCTCGGCTCCAGTACCCTGATAGCTGTTCGGATCTCTGGTTTCAGCCCCTTCATGAAGTTCCCTTCTAAGGCAGACTCAGAAATGTGATACAATCTGCTTTCCAGGTACTCAAATCTATCCCGGTAATCGGCCACAGTCCCCTCCTACGTCAAAACAAAGAATTGTTCATAGAAGTCTCCTCCCCCATCAGCTCGGAAACGCTCTAATAAACAATCCTTGAACTCTCTCCAACTCCGGATAGGCTCCCTCCTGTCTCGCCGCTGATACCATGCCAACGCCTTCCCTTCCAGACACAATCCTGCCGCCGTCAGCTTCTGATCATCTGTCAACCCGTTGACTGCAAAGTAACGCTCCACCTTGTATATCCAGCCATGGTCATCTTCCCCCTCAAAGATGGGCATCTTCAACTTCCTTACCTTCGGATCCCTTCCGTTGCCCCGGTACTCTCCATAACCTCCCATTCCTCGAAGATGAGGTGCTCCCCAAGTGTCCCGGTCCTCCCTCCGACGCTGGTATCCGAGTTCGTCGTCATAATCCCCCATTCTTCTTTCAAAATCAGCACCTCGACGTTGAAATTCAGCACCTCGACGCTGATACTCTTCTCTCCTTTCTCCAAAATCTGCACTACCTTCATATTCCCCCCGCCTGCCTCCAAAATCACCACCTCGACGCTGAAAATCAGCACCTCGACGCTGAAAATCAGCACCTCGACGGTCATTTCCCATGCTCATCTCCTCTCTAAAGAGTGGCTCTAGAGGTGGCATGTCGTTGTCCCTTTCAAGAATCTCCACCTCCGGATTCCTCCTCCCCCGGATTGGGTTTGGATTTCCTCCTACGCCAAGGCCGTCAGTAGTCTCTCTCACTTCCGATGTCTCCGGATTGGTCTTCATCTCCAATAGTTTCTTCATCATTTCTTCCAAAGCCGCGAACCTCCCTTCCAACCTATCATTGTTGGTGGAGATTTCCAGGAACTTTCCCTCCAGATCTGACTTCAGTTGTCCGAACTCGCCTTCTAATACTTCCACCTTCTTTCCGGCCATCTTTCTTCTAACGGATCCCAAAAAAATTCTTCTTCCGGAAAAGATAAACTTGCTGAAATTTCAAAATTTCAGCCGCCGGTGGTCCCGAATCGATGCTCTGATACCAATTTGATAGGAAGTGCTTGTATTCACAAGCAACCTATCCAAAATCGGCGAACCAACAGCAGCCAAATGGCTGTCCACAGCAGGAAAACAGCAGATTTCTGCTGTTTACAGCAGAAAAACAGCACTTGTCCGGGAAAATACGAGAGAAAACTCAAGAAAAGACTTGTATTCCACTTAGACGATGAATAAAAGAGCAAGATACAATTGATCCTCAATTCGAGAGGAGGATCGATCTCTCCCAAATCTCTAGACGCCGCTAGAGCCCAAAGAAATCCTAAATCTACGAGATCTCAAATTTCAGCCAAATTCAAGATACTCAAACCCTAGAAAAAACAACTATTTAATGCATACAAATCAAAAGGAATTCCCTAAACAGTCCCTACATTCAAATTTCTCTCTGAAACTCCCCAAAAATCCTTCCTAAAATACTCTAAATGAGCAGTCGGGCCGCTCGTTCTGGCGGAAGCTCCGCCTGTTCTGCGATTCCGCCCATGAACCGGTCCCGCCTGGACCGGCTGGACCGGTCCAGTGGACCGGTCTAACATAGTTCTAGCATGTGATCACAACAAAGAGTGGGCATGAGCAAGTTACCAGGAAATCCAGCATAGAATGCTGCCATCCTGCACTCAATGGCTCTCTGAGAGCCAGGAGCTAGGACCGTTCCAACCACGATATCGCCAACCTCATTTGGATTCAAGTTTGTCTTCTCTACCAAAGCCTGCAATGACAGTATAAAGGGAAAGAAAAATCCATAACAAATAAAAAAAAAAATCAACACAGGAACTAATTATTTCATGATGAACAAAAGGCTAAAACATCTCCAGCATGGTAATCATATAAGCTAGTTCAAATAATATCAACTATAAACCTTGAGCACAGTGGCAAGCAAGTCCTCTGGATGTGTATCTTTGAAGCCACCTCGCTTGGATTTGCATATTGGAGTTCGATAAGCCCTATATATAATGAAAGTTTGCCAGTAAATATAAAAGCCAACAACAACAACAACATCAAGCCTTTGTCCCACTACGTGGGGTCGGCTACATGAATCCTTTTTCTCCGTTAAATATAAAAGCCAATACTTTAAAAATGACCACTTGGATAATAAACAATATTTTCAAATAATGAATGAATAGAAATTGCCCAACTCCACGGTCCTCCTATGTAGCAAGTAATAAACTTCAACAGCAATAATGAAAACCATGACAAAACAGAACCAAGCATAAGATAACCATTCGATCTTTATTGGCAGGACCAGGAGGAGAAACAATACAATCAAATAGTATGAAACATATTCTATAAACGTTTTGAAAGCACTAAACTTAAACAAATGTCTTTACATTCATGGCATTGAATTGATGCAACATGTAGAAATAAAACTTGAGCACCTTAATAGAAAAAATTATGGACTACTTCAGAGATCAAGAAATATCCACCGTGTTTTCTGCATGCCCAAGACAATAAATAAGCTTGAGGAAATAAAGGATTGGGACTAATTGCTAGAATTTTAAAGATGATCTCCTTGAACAGGTTTCTTGGGTGGGGTATTTATAAGCTTCAATGAAAGGAGCTTTGATAGCTTGGCAAATCATACAATGTTCGGTAAGATTGATACATGTAATCTCCAAGATACAGGAAAGAACATAGTGCCCATCGATTAGGGGAAAAACTTGGTCCCTTGGTAAATCTGAGGATAGAAATCAAGCCATGTCATCTTTAAGATCTGTGTTACACTACTAGTGCCCCTACTGATTATTAATGGAAAAAAAGATAACTAAAACAAAACCGATGTTGATAGAGATTTCAACCATATGGTATATTGTTGCTGATGGATCTAAAGTAAGTGCTAATGATGATCTAAATCAAATACTAAAGTTTACTTCAGGCGTTCCTTCTTAGGTGTCGCCAAGGTGTGCTTCATCAAGCGTGACTGATAGAGTCAACAAATCTTTATGTGATCAATTAATGTGGAAGCTAAAATAACAAACGTATCTCTAAATCTTATTATGAGAACATCACTTGAGCACAAACCAAGATGTATTTGATCAAACAATTCAAAATAGTTTGATTTATTTCTTAGGGACATTAATTGATTCCAATTGGATTCTTTAGCAAATGAATCCAAAAATTTCACCAAATATAGCATAAATTTTGAATCAATGAATGAATCGTAAAATAATTTAGAAGAGCTGAACCTTTTCTTAAAGGAACAATTCAATGTCATACAAGTTTAGAAAGATATACTCTCCAAAAAAACTAGTTTGTTCAAATAAATTCATGGAAATAAAAAATGCTAAAGCCAGAGTAATACATTGGTGCCCTCTAATCATGTCGACGCAAGATTGTTATCGTGCAAATCAATCATGAATGTTTCAACTTCCAGAGAAAATGCAATCTCTATAGGCCTCCATTTTGACAATTGTTTGTGACAAATGTCGCTTGTCAAAAAGTTAAACATTTCCATGTAAAAATGACAATGCATCGTTTCTATTTCCTGACTATTCAAAAGCAAATATGACAAACCTTATTAGAATTATTTTCATCAATTTGAGTGTTGAAATTTTGACCTGTCATCATCAATGAACTAGATGCATAAAGATCAACCAAGTGGTATGTTCAAATCAATGATTAAACACATCATTGGCAATGATCACCGTTAGGTGCCATCGTCGAACAAACATCAACCAACCAAGTGAAACATGGTCAAAGATGGCCAACCAGATCAAGCCAGGGACAACATTTCTTGATCACATTTGAGAGAAAAATTTGCATCACTCATTATTAGTAGCTACAAGGAATGTTTTGAATGAGGACCATGATGTCCTTTTAAAATTTATAAATAGCCCCACATTCAGCCAATAGGCCCAATACGAGGAGATATTTTCAAATTCAATAGGCAGCTCAAATCCTTTGAAATTCCGATGAACCATCCTATATGAATGAAGAATTGCACTAAAATCTTTGATTGCACTACAAGAGTCATCACATCAAGACCTTGTTGAAACCTTCAATTACACTGTAATCACTAACACGTCAAAAGGATGCCCTAACTTAGCATGAATTGCAATTGTATTTGATAAGACCTACTCTGCAAACTTCACATGAGCCACAAATTTCCTACTATGGAGACATACATTGCATCCTCACTTACATCACAACCTTGCTTATTATAGTCATCTTTTTCCTGTCCTTGCTTTCGTTGCATCCATCTTCAATATCTACCCATCACAACCTCGCTTGCATCACAACCATGCTCCTCAAGGCATGCACTGCAATCATCTCCAGCAAGACTTACATCACAACCCTGCTTTTGCTGCAATCATCTCATTCAAAGCTCACGTTGTAGTCATCTCCTTAAAAGGCATGCATCAAATTCATCAAAAACAATAATTGCATTGAAGCGAGCTTTAAGCATGACATAGCTCCATTTTCTGCATACCATACAACATCTACAGCCAATTTGTGTGAGGACCAAAATTAGTGCCTTCGAATTCACCTTTTCTGATTGCCCAAAAGGCATAATGCATTGGACGTTCCTCAAATTACTTGAAAGTCAACCAACATTGTACCAATTTGCTATAAAGAATAAAAATTGTTCAACTGAAAAAAGTCCCTTGTTTTTCCCCTCAAGGTTTTTCACATAAAAAATATTGCCTAGGTATTTACTTTAAACGACTATGTCTCTGTGAGATCAAAATTTTCTAAGGAAATTGATACAGACCCCACTCTACTGGCTCGATTTCCAGCAATACCACACTATCTAGCAATCAAAATGATTAAATATATAGATCTTTTTGCATTTAAAACAAAAAACAAAAGACGTAAATCAATAAATTGTTTTATTTCCAAGATAAAGTATGCTCGCGGCGTAAAGAACGAACTTGAATATCAATCTACCATTTTGTTTCTCAACCCAAAAATAATCATCCGCAAAATCAAATAACAACCAAAAACATGAAACAATTAACCAAATTTTTTGCACTTAAATTAACAGCTATTAAAAACTTACGCAACAACCACAACATCATCACCGAATGAAGCATTTCTGTGGTACCCCGCACTATCCCCAGCAGCACAAACCGATGCCTGAATGAAGTAAATGTATGAGCATGTAATTACACACCAAGTAACATAATTTCAATCAAAGACTACAAATGAAAGATATGCAGAGGCAACTAAAGAAAAAAAAAACCAAACTTAAGCAACACCAGGGTCCGAAAGGGGTAAAAAATCCACATGTTCAAATGCGTGAAAGTGAAGAAACACTAAATAATAGATCAAAACCCTAAATCATAGAAAGGCATAACCAAAAACTATCAAGAATCCTGCAGGCCAGGAAAAGATATCGGTGCTCACCGAAAGCACGGAAGATCCGTTCGAAGAAGATGGCTGGAGATGCTGGAGAAGAATCCTCTGTCTCTCAATCGCCTTCTCCATCCCTCTGTTCTCCCGCGAAAGAAATTGTAGATTTTGATTTGAGCTAGGAAATTAAACGATTGCGAGATGGAAAAGAAAGACTTTCCATCTATACATGGCCGTACGACTGCAAGCGGCGAGATTTCACTAAGCGGACGATCTAATGCAACGCACGTTTAATGCAATTGCACAATGACGTGGATTAGCGACAGCTGTTAAATCAACGGTGCACAATTTGTCAGAGATTTTCCTTCTTGCCAGCTGCTTAGTTCGATTTCTTCACTCCAAAAACCTGACTCGTGTTGGACGGCTGGATGGACTTACGTGAACAAACTTCTTTAATTTTGGACGGTTGGATGGTCTGCCGTGAACAAAAGTCCAATCCTTGCGAAACTAGCGTTTGACCTTCTTGAATGTGGAATTATCAAGATAAGATAGAATATATATATATATATATATATATATCATAAAATGTATATATATATTTTATATTTAAACACTTAAAATTATTTTTATCTATTATTTTATTCTTTAAATTATATTAAAATATCATTAATATTAGCTAGTTTATGTATATAATTTAATATAATAAATATATAGAAGTTTATGATATGTAAAAAAATTTATCTATAATTTATATTAAATTAATATTAAAACGGATTTAAATATTTTTTAATTTTATTCATAAAATATCTTTTTATAAGCATTTATATAATTTTTATTTTTTTCTTCAACATGGCTATAATTGAGATAATTTTTGTTGGTGCCGATTTCCTATGCGAACGGTGCGGCCAACAGTTTTGGACGCATGATAATACTTTTTATTTGGGGTAGAAGGATAAATACCATTAGGAGAATTCTGCGAATTTCCCCCTTCAAAAGAAGACAAAAAATTATATATTGTATTTATATTTAAAATTATATTTACCATTAAAAATATAGCAGAATATTTGAAATATTTAGATTTTTATTACCCTAATACTAAACGCATATCTCAATTTAGTTGGAAAAATTTTCGCATAAAAATGAATTATTATTATTATATAATTCAGTGATCCCATAACAAATAAGTACTTTAAATTTAATCATAATATAAAATTTAATCAAAATATCCTGATATATGTTTTCTATTTAGATATAAATTTAGGAATGTCAAAATAGGTCAACAAGCCAAATTTAGGTCCAACTTAAAATTTATCTGACCTGAATCCTATCAATCTAAAACCGACATCTTTAATAAACTGGTCAAAAAAGTTGACCTGAACCCGAGCCTCCAACAACTCAAACTTGACCCATTAATCCATTTTAATTAAAAAAATATTTTTATTAACATTGTTAACCATATATTTTAGTTTGATTGATAAAAAATGTGAAGGTTACATTAACAAATAAAAGAATTTAAGGGAAAAAATATTATATGTTTCTTTTTCAATCAAAATGGGGTTGACGGGTCAACTCGAACCCGGCTTGTTAATAAATTGGTCGGAATGTACAATCGAAATCCGACCCATTTATTAATCAGACAATCTGAACCCAAATTTTTTGGGTTGGGTTGGATTGGGTTATTAGGTTGGCCATTTATTGAGACCCCTAATCAAATTTTAGGATAAATTAAAGTAAAATTTCAAACACTCTTTAGAGATTTTCTTGAGAGTATAATATTATTACTCTTAGGTTTTTAAACTTTATTAATATAAATAAAGATAATCAAACAATTACTATAATTATATATATTTTTTCTATTTTAGTAATAAATAACACCAAGATTAATTATCATAATTCTTTTTAATTATCTTATTTCATCTTTGATTCATAATTTTTTAAGCTAAGCAGATTTCAGCAAGAAATTCTATGTGAGGGTCTCTACTCTATGTTGATAGATTTTAGACATAAAATTTCATACTTGATCAAAAGAGTTTAGGCCAAATAATAAAGACTTTACCATATACAAAAATTGCATTAACTCAGCAAATTTTACTTGGTTCAGTCTAAGCAGAAAATGCTTGTTATATTATAACGTCGAATTTTTTATCAGAATTGGATAAATCATATGAATTTCTCCATAGATTGTATTTCTATTATATATTTTTCAAAATTGGGTAGAACTCAGGCATATAGTGTGAGTTGGGTATAAGTATACATGGGTTGGGTAAGTGTCTTAATGATGTTGGAATTAAGAGGTCTTAGGCTCATTGGATTCGTTTCGTTACGATGCTCAATTCGACTATAAGCATGAAATATTTAGAGATTGTTTGTTCCTCCAATGGATGTGCTGGAGTTGATTATAAGCATGAAATATGCTTCAAGTGCTTGATATTGGATCATTTGGATCCATATCATACTAATTTTGATGTCGTTTGTGTCGTTGGACGATATTTAATTTTAGTATGAGTGTGTTGAAATCAAAATTTAGATGATTTTAAATTTAATTTTGAAAGTTTATAAATTTAATATGCCTCTAGATTTGTACCATATTAAGTTAATTTTCGATGATCTGTTAAAAGATAATCGCATTACTAATTGAATAAATATTGAGTATATATGATGTATAATTTTGATAGATGAGTTATTAATAATTTTAAATCATTATTAATTATAAGAATGTAAATAATACCTAGATGCAATACATTTATGTATGTTGGATAAATTATATTGAAGAATATGAATATGAATGAGAATATATGTTTTATAGTGAATAATTTAATTAGTAAAATAGTGAAATCTCTCAGAAGTATTATAAAACAAAAGAGTTTTATAAAAATTCAAAGAAAATTTATATAAAATTACAACTAATTCACTATGTTATTTAGATCACAATGTTGGGCAATAAAAATATCGCAAGACCTACCTAATTGATCTCGTGTTCAAGCCATTGGCACCTCGCTACGCTCTCGCCCTGCCTTCGCTATCTGATGATTCATGATGCTAGCATGTTAGTGCTACAGACTTGATTTTTGTTAACATCCGCACAAACCAAAAAAAAAAAAAAGAATTTGCAACTTTATTTTACAATTATTTGAACAACTATAAAAATTGAAAATTCAATGCATATACTTTAGAATGTATTTAAAATACTTACAATCAAACATGGAGATTGATAGTAGAATGCATTAAAATAGGTTTAGGTTGTTCTACTTGCAATCAAACACGTAGATTATAGACAATGTTCATTAATATTGATTTGAATACAACTTAAGCCAAAAAAGATATAATTGATTTAGCACCTCATCTTTACTATATGTAGGACAATTCATAATACCTTTCTCAAATAGTTCGGAGGAAACTCATGGATTATAAAAATAATAATAATTTTCAAATTAGAATCCAAGAATTAATGCAAAGTTAGTTTTAACTTAAAACTAATATATTGGTTAAGATATGCTAAGAATATTAATATGATCAACTGTGAAGATACTTTCCTCGAGTGGTTTAAGGGGGGTGTGCAATTGAAATGTAATCCATAAGTTAAATGTAATGATTATTTCTCTAATACTGCCCAGCCGAGTGCTTCTGTTAATGCTTCTATTATTGTTATTGTTAATGTTAATTCTATTGGGAATGCTGTGGATGGTTTGAACAATTTGGATAATTTAGATAAAATTGCTAGGATTAATTATGCTTCGTCAGTTTCTAATGTGGTGGTAAATGATGCCTTGTGTAATGAAACTATCTCTGATGTGGATGTTGATCATTTTGATGTGTTGGCATTGGGGATGTTCTGGGCCATGGTGGTGTGGACAATGCTCACTTGATTTCAGTTCTTGGTGATGCTGATGAGGTTGGTGTGCCTTTGATTAGTGAGGGCATATATGGATGCTAGCTGTATAATTAACCTTATAACTACTCCCATTATATCTCCTACTTTTGTATATGATGTTGTTAATGTTCAATCTGACGGTTGTCGTCATTCTTTACCCATGGGTGTTGTGCATATTGGGTATGGGGATGTGGTAGACTCTTCTGTTGAGGCTTTTGATGAATCTCTTGTGCCGTTGTTGGAACCGGCTATAGATTTCCCGATTTTGCTTATTTCTAATGAGGTTTTGACTGCCCAATTAGTGGGTAATATGGAGAATGATTGTTTGGAGAAAAACGATTGGCTTGAAGATTATGTATCCTCACCCTGCGGGGGTGATGGGAACGACTTAGATGGGCCTATGGATGATGTTCAGCTGATGTATAATTTGAATGTTAACCGCATTGTTGAAAAAGCTTTTGCTATGGGTGGTGGCAAACATTGTAGGAAGAAGCCAAAAAGGAAATAGTTTGGTTTCTTCTCTTCTACTATTGGGTCTTTTTCGAATGTTCATTTTCTTGGTGGTGGTACTGTTTATTGGTTGTTGGTTGTCATGTTAGAATGTCTTGTTGGCGACTTCTTGGTCTCTGTCATTTGTTGTTTGTTTCTTTGTTGTCTGGGGTTGTTGTCTGGGGTGCTGGGTTTCATGTAGCTTTTCCATCGTGTTGTCTTCTCTTTTCTACCTTGTGGTTGCTGATCGTGTTAATCCTTTTGGCGCCTCTAGTTTTTTGTTCTTTCTCATACAATGGTTTGTTAGGTCCTTTTGCAGGCTGTTTTCAGGTTACTATGGTTGCTCCTCATGGGATTGGTGCTTGCTTGGGTGGCTGCTACCGTTCGACAACTCCTGCTAACTGGATTTCTTTTGTGGCCTTTTTTGTCTCTTTAGCTTTGATTTTCTTTTCAGCCTTTCTTTTTTGTGGATTTTGTTTTATAATAGACCGAATCAAATGCTCGTAGGTTTTCTTTTAAATGTTGTATTTTTATAGGGCTATTAATTCGTTAAGGACTTGTAATTTCTTCTTCATATTAACGCGTAGGTCACGGACGTGTGTGTGTGGGTGTGTGTTGCTATGTCTATTATATTTCTTATTTAATTTTCACAAACATGTCATAGGTCACACAATATGATGTTCTAGCTGATGAAGAATGATGTTAAGGCTACTTTTAGTTGTAAACTTTTGTTGATGATTATTATAAAGCATGATCTTAAGCTTTGATAGTGAAGTAAATGCAGTAATATGTATGAAGTTGTGTACATTTCAAGTTAAGAAGAATGCCCTTATAACATTTTATTCAAGTTTTAGGTTTCGTTTGGATGGCTTTCGTATTGCAACTTTCTTGTACAAAAATTAATTATTATTTCTAACTAGAAAGCTACTTTAAGAAGCAAGAAAACCGTCCCAAACAAAATCTTAGACTTTATGCTTTTAGATTTAAAAATCAATTTATTTGGCTTTATGTTAGTCTATACTCTCTATTCATCGTTGTGTTGACTGATAAGAGTATAAGAGGCTATTTGGTATCGAATTTGTACTTGGATTTAAGCCGGATTTGTGGTAAAACCTGCCAAAAAGTTTTTTTAGCGCTCGTAAATCCCAATCTCGTGTAAATCCCAAAATTAAAAATTTACGCCATAAATCTGAGATTTACTAAATCCCGTCATTTGTTGAATTTAAGGATTTACGAACAACAGTATTTACGAGCCTGTCAGCGAACTAACTCTCGTCTTGAAGGAAGAAGGAGGCGGTTACCAACATAGCTAGCGAGCTCCCATGGTGGTTGTCAATCCGACGCCTTCAAAGGAGGCAAAAGCAGCAAGCAAGCTTCCGTCATGCAAAGCACGCACAACACTCAAAGCATGGGAAGCCGAAGCAGCCACGAAGAAATGATGAGGAGGAAAAGCAAACCCTATATGGGTATAAATTAATCTTAATTAACATTATTAATATAATTCAAACAATAATAATTAATTAATAACTTATATAATCAATAATATAATTAAATAATCTAATTTAATTTAATTAATATTTATAATTTATTGGTTATTATAATTATTAGTCATATATTTGTCATTAAATTAGTATAATATTTAAATTTTTTTAATTAAATTATTAATATGTGTATTAATTTAAAAAATTTATAATTTCAAAACATAGTTAATGAATTAATTTGGATTTAAGAATATAATTAAATAATTAGTAACATAATAAAAAAGTTAGCTTAATTATCATTAATTATTAAATTAATTATTTGGGTGTTAATTATTAAATTATTTATTATATTACTAATTATCTAATTATCAAATAGTCACATATAATGAACATAGAAATTAAATTAAAAACATAATAAATTTAATTTTTAAATGAAACAATTATCTTAAGTCCTAAAATACATTGCCAAACAATTTATCAAGATTTATCATAATTTAACATGTGTGATACATAACAATTTATAAGATTTATCATAATTTATAAGATTTATTAACTCCTACTAAAATTAAAGGCAATTCTATACCAAATAGCCCATAAGACTTGCCTTTAGAACATTAAAATTTTACTCCCATCGACTCCACTGAAAAATGTGTTTTACCTTCTACAATTTTACCACTGCTTTTCTTAGTTCCTCTTTTTTAATTTGCCTTACTTCACCTGATGACAAGAAGCAATTATTACGTCCGGTCATTGAATGCGTTCATAGACCAATAACCACACGCCACGTCACCGAAAACTCGGTATTGAACACTCGGTATTGCTCGGTATACATTCGGATACGTTCGGATTTCACCGGACGTAATAATTGCTCGATGACAAGACCATAATGTTGGTACTCGGCTAGATTTGTCTCATAAGTGTTAGGCTTCATTTGGGACAGTTTTTCTATTGCTTTTGAAAACAGCTTTTAATATAAAAATTAAAATTTTATACTAAAAAATTGTTTGAAAATACAATAAAAAAATTATCTCAAATGAAATCTTAACCTACATTGATTTGTTCTTGATTTATGCAATTCGCATATCATAGTCCCATATCGGCTATACCATAAACTGGGTCTTCAAATAATGTTATATAGAAAGTATTATCATCTGGATAGCAGAGAAATCTATTAAGTTGGTCCTGATCAGCTTTTTTCATTCTTTCTTGTCTGTAACATTTGAGAGGAAGCAACGGGTAATTCACTCGCTGCCTGAAAAGGGTAGAGAAAGGAATCGGAATCCCCATGAGGCATGCTGTCAAAAATGGTTTCTTCTTTTTGGGATCTTATTGACGAAAGAACCAGTGAATTGGAGTAGCTTCTTTGCCCAGTAAAAAGTACCCACTTAAAGAAAAGAATCAAGGTTTGTTTTCGGAGGCCTCCTTAATAATTGAATGGATGAATGCAGCTGTCATAACTTATATTTGAACTAATGATTTAATTATTGGAAGTATTTTGTGCTCTATTTGGATATTTTGTAAGAATTTGTTTTCTGTACGTATATTCTAATATGGAATTATATTTTGGCAATTGATGAGGCGATTTGCTTTGAACTCATCTTGTTGGTCTTATCCTTTTTGGACAATTAGGTCAATTAAGGCAGATTCACACATATACATGACTCGAAATCAAGACTTCTTAATTGATAATCTAAGCTCTAAATCAACATATCAAAATGAATTTTGTTCTTCTTGTTGGTCTTGATGAGAAAAGTTGAAGTCTGATGTTAGGTCTATAATTAATCAGAAAATTTATGTCAAAATTAATGAAATGAGTTGAATTTTAAAATTAATTAGTGCTAGGGTGACTTCAAAAGCGATGCTCTCGCAATCTAACGTGATTGTCGTGAGAAGTATTTGGAAGTTTGCTATAAGCCGGAGTCATCGCTAAGGAATGTACTGTAACTTAACTCAATTGTTGTGAACAATAGGCAAATGATTGCTAGAACATTATTCCAAGTTTTTGTTTATTATTTTTTTACTGTTAAAAAAAATGCTTTAGAAAACACTAAGAAAATTGTCACAAATAAAAGCCGAATAACGTGAGTTTTATTTTTTTTTTTTGGACGGCTTTCTTATTACTTTTTAAAGCAATTTTTATTACAAAAAATTCTTAAATTAAAAAATTTTGGGCCAAAATGTACGGAAGTTGTTCCAAATGAAGTCTTAATTTAATGTGATTTTTGGAAAATAGGAATTTGTTGATTATGATGCCATCTTAAATGTAGGTCACAAGTTAAATTTGATTGAGGTAAAAATATTTGGGCTTTACTAGCCTAGAATTAAAGCTTAAATTTAGTACATGAAATTTGGGAATTTTTAATGAGAAAAGAAGAGAATGAGTGGGCACAATGATTAGATGAGTAGTAAATATTACTTGTTTATAAGAAACTATATGAAAAAGTGGAAAAGCCCAAAGAGGACGACTAAATCCTTACATTTAAGGGAATTTAAGCAGTTTATGAAATTTAAATTTGATATAAATAAACAAACCTAAATGCCTAACATTTTAAATTTTTTGAGCTTTTAAGAAGTGTGGAGTTACACATTCACTATATTTTTTTAATTTTAATTTTATTCCAATAAATAAAAAGGAGGATACAACCAGCATCTAATAAAAAGACAGGTACACAACGAAGCATATGAGATGACAAAGAAGCCATCGGGCTTAGCAATTGGCAAAGAAATTGCAACCACTCAGATGCCAGGCAAGGGCCAACCATGTAAAAGACACCAAAATCTAGGAAGCATCAACTTAGATAAATTTGCAGCACCATCAATGGCTTCCAATAGGCCTTGACAGTCCAGATGGTGAGCAAAACCTAGCCACATCATTGCCCAAAAAATATAAAAAATAACCAGTAATCCAACCCAATCCAAGCACATCATCAACAATCCAAATTCAGAGGAATGCCAAGAGAGATATAAAACGACCAAGGAAACAAAATATGTCCCCCAACAAGAAGAGGCCAACCACGTTACTTTTTTTAGGTTTACGTCCCCTATGTTTGTCATTGCCTTGGAAGAAAGCCTTCTTAACCAAACAGTTCACATTCAAATTAAATAGTTCATCAAACTACACCTCATCTCCCCATAAATCCACCCCCTCACTCACACCAGGCAAGGCCAAGTTGTCTTCAAGCCAATCTGATTGTTCCATACATGCATTATGCATTGACAATTTTAATTGAGCTTTTAAATTATCATTGGAAATAATAACAACAAGAATTTGAACCGTACCATTAGCCCAAAAAGCGGGCATACCAGGTTCATCAGGAACATCAAGCATACCACTTAAAGAAACATCTAACACCACTTTGTCAACACAACATAAGTCTGTGCTAGCCACATCCAAGGCAGGAGAAACAGTAGGAATAACATCCAAGGAATCCTTGCTAGAGAATCATCAGCCTCTTGCACGGGATCCATTACCTCAATACCATCATTAACCAAACCATCAGGGGCAACCATTATCTTAGAAGAGTGTGAAACCTAAGAAATCAACACAATATCAAGAGACACCACAGAAGTTACCACAAGAATGGGCAAACCCAAACTACCAGCATCAGCATAGCTTCCTAAATGACCATCATCAACATCAACAACCTACTTTAGAGGATCCAAATCCACATTCTCTTTAACAAGCTCCACAGTTGTTGGAAAAACACTCTCATTATCCGCAAGATGTTTAGAAGGAGGGATAGTGTTCAGGGAACAACATTCAACCTTTGAATGACCAAGAGATATATAGTGCAAGCAATAAGAAGGAAATTCTTCCATGATAACAACCTGAACATAACCCAAATTTTCTAGACCAGCCCACACCCAATATGAATAGTGTTTGGTCACATCCAGCTCAACTAGAACTTGATCAATCGACAGCCTAAAACACAGGCAATAGCATGGTCGGTTTTAAGAGGCCAACCAAAGAGGAAACCTAATCCATGAAGGATACATGGTGAAAAAGGTGAGGTCTAAGATGGGCGAAAGATACCCAAATGGAGATTACGGGAGATTCCACCTCAACATCAAACATGAGAGACCACTTAAAAAACTTCATATGATAATTGTTCACAAAATAAGACTAATGATCAAACACTCTACGGTAATCCAAATCATTAATTAACTTAGTTAGAACATGCCTCATATTGAGAATGGTCACAGAAACTTCACCAATAAGTTTAAGATTGAAAAAGAATTTACGGATGGCCTCAAAGGACGGACGTAAAGCTGGAAATTGACCAACAAGGGCGAATTCAAAGGGTGTAGCAAGAGCTAAGATTTTTGCTTCCAAATTTCCGAGCGACAACATGCCACGATGTGCAGAGATTTTCAGCTCGGGGAAACTTGAAGAATGAGAGTCATTAGCTAAAGCATCTTTGAATGATCGTGAGGAAGGCATCCCCTTTAAGAAACCAAGAGCAACAAGATGACCAGCCATAATCAAAAGCAGAGAAATTGACACAACAAAAAATCGAATAGAGATAAGACGAAAACTAGGAAAGGAAAACTTCCCTGAGGGTAGGCGAAGGCCGGGATGCGGCTCCAGGTGGCTAGGGGGACACGCCCCTGAAATGTCGGGAGCAGAGCGAAAATATTGGTATGAGTGTGAGTTACTCATTCACTATTGAATATTATGACTCTCAATTATAGGCTTAAGTAAATTCACTGTTTTCAAAAAATATTTTAATAACCTCAAACAGCCAAAGGAGCCTTAGAAAAGCGTTAAGGCTTTGTGCTGAACAGTTTTTACCGTGTGACGTTCTCATTCCCGTGCTTCATCATTGAATTGAAGACTGAATCAATGAACTTTTTTTAGGGATTAAACAAATGGAATATCACTATCATTCTTTTTAGCCCTATCATTATGCTATAAAAGGATTCATATATGTCGAGAAAGCTGCTTGCATTGATGTACATAGCCACATACGCTGCGTGTAAATGAGCTGAGCCGAGCTGCAGCTTGACTAATTAAATAAGTTTAAATTCTAGCTCGAGCTTTATTTTATTAGTTCGAATTTTACAATAAAAAGAGAAAATAATTATTATTTAAATAATCATTATAATAAAAATACTTAAAAAATGAAAAATTAAAGAAAAATAATAAAAATTAACTTAATTGAAGAAAAATGATATCTAATTTTTAAGCATTTTGTATTTAAAATACTAAATGCTAATATATTTTAAATACATTTTATATTAATCTTTATTTAAATGAGTTAGCTCGCAAACTAACGAGTCAAGTCAGAGTTGGCTCAAATTTGGCTCGTTAGCTCATTGAGCATGACTAACAAGCCATTTATCGAGTCCAATTCATCTTACGAGTTGGCTTGACTCACTTATACGGTTATACCCCTAATATACACACACTTTAGTGTATGAATAAGAAAAAATGTTACGAAGAACAGAGGGGCACTCCGACAGAAAAAGTTTGGGAGAAAGAAATTGAATGTCTAGATGATGATTTGAAATAAAAAAAAATACATATAAGTGGATGTATATGTTTGTGTAGGAAGGAAGGAATGGTGAATCTTGATTTCAGCAACTCAAACCATCAAACCCAAAAGAGGAGCAATGCCAAAGAAAATTAAGATCACGAGCTCCAAACAGAAATAGTAAGAGAAGAATCAGTTATAGTGACTTTCCATCATGACATCACGACGAACATGTTTATCGTAGTAATTAACACTCAGATTTTATTTGGGACGGCTTTCTTACTACTTTCTTAAGCAGCTTTATAGTACATAAATTTTAATTTTTTATAGCTTTGTAGTACAAAAAATTTAATTTTTTATTAGAAAGCTGCTTTAAGAAGCGGTAAGAAAGCTATCATAAATGAATTCGTAGGCTTGGTTTGGGACGGCTTTTTTACTGCTTCTTAAAGCATTTTTTTAGTAAAAATCTTGAAATAAAAAACAGCTTTTAAGAAACAGTAAGAAAGCTAACCTAAATGAAGCCTTAGTTTTCTTACTGCTTCCTAAAGGAATATTTTAGGACAAAAATTAAATTTTTTATTAAAAAAAATTGCTTTAAAAAGTAGGCAGAAAGTCGTCCCAAACAAAGCCAAAGACCACAAGCCAGCTGGTTGATCATTGTCTTGAAGTGATTAAGAGCGCTTGAATAGTTAAAGCATTTGAGAAGATTACCATCGAAGATGTTATATTAATCCGAAATGACCGTGTACTCAATGTAGGTTTTTTCTAAGCCGTCTGAATGAGATGTGGCATGAATTGTGTTTTTTTCTTTTTGAGAAAAAAAAAACACAATTTTTTTCATTAAAATTAAAGCTCTAATGTTATTTTGAAGATTTTAAGAAAAAATGTTCGCTTATTATTGATTTGTAATGCATATATATATATATATATAGTTAAAACCCACTATAGGGTCTACGCGTTAATATCAAAAATTCGGTTACACAGTCCTTAGAAAGGCCCTCCAGCTCGCTACTGCTCGAAAGAGCTACAATTAAAAAAAAAAACAAAATTCCTATGAGCCGGTAGAACCTTTTACTACGATTACAAAAAGAACCTAAATTACCACTCAGGCTGTGAGTAGACAGCACCAAAAAAAGGAAGCTCGGAATAATATCATTCAGCAAAGACTTCCTGCAAAAGAGATGACGATAATAGAAAAAGAAATGCGACAAATAAAAGAAGAATACCTTGAGGTAATATAAGCTCCAAAGTTGATATATCTTAAAATACCTGCAAAGCATTCTCCCCAAAAAGGTATGAGAAAAATAATAGTAATAGGAAAGTAAACCCCTACTATACTCCTTGATAGAACCTAACTTAATAAAATCAGAAGAACACCTCAAATTGCCCAGCAGAAGCAAGAATTTCTCACTACAGTTCCAAAAACTCTTACCAAACACCTGAAAATCCACCATAGTAGAACCATACATAACCCAGAAAACTTTCCTCCAACTCCAGCCAAAACACTTAAAATAAAGATCATAACAGTAATTGTTAATCCATCCTTTGGCATTCCCGGCAATAGCATACTTAGCATGGTCAAAAAACATCCTCCAGGAAAAGAAATCAAAATGCTTAGACGGGCAATCCACAGCCACCCCATATAGATAAAACCCATAGATATTGACCCAGATAAAAATTTACCAACAAATAAGTTGCTGCCACCAAAAGGGGTAGTACAACATCTAAAACCCCCACATCAAAAACCCAGAGAACTGCAGAGGAATAAAAAGGAAAAACCAAACCTCAATACAATCAAACATCTAGAAATAATCCCGAACAACAGAGCAGACCCAGCAGACCTTCCAGCACTTGGCAAAGCAGTTCCTGGTCCAGACAAAACCAAGAGAAACAGACGAAACAAACAACCAAAAACCAAAACTCCCATTAGCCAGAGAAAATAAAAGAAAGACAGAAAAACACCAAAAAATAGAAGATTATCCTGTTCTAATATAAGGAATACCCAGTTTATACAGCTTTACCAGACCTCTTAAGAAGGCAGGAAAATTAGAAGCAACAAATTCACTACTAGAAACACTCTGACAACCCAACTTTGCTAACCAATCAACACACGCATTGTCTTTACGAAAAATATGGTTCATAGTGTAATTCAGATTAGTAAGCATCAAATTGATTTTACGAATCATATAAAAAAACTAAGGGTTACCCAAAACCTTCTTTTGAATAATCTGAATTAAGTTTAGAGCATCCACCTCAATAGCCACATTATGAATACCTTTTTTAAGACACAATTCAAGGCCAAAAGATAAACCTCTGATCTCAGCATAAATAACTTTATAATGAATTAAAGGAGCAGAGTAAGCAATAATAACATCACCTTGGCAATTACAGATCATACCCCCCCATACCCACAACATTAACCCCCACCGAACCATCAGAATTTAGCTTAAAAAAGGTTGGAATGGGTTTCAACCATCTCACAGTTCTATCATTAGTATTATGGGAATTAAAAACCATAGGAATACCCAAATGCTTAGCGAAAACAGCAGTAGTTTTAAAGTTTTTTCCAAATATCATATTAGAGGCATATAACTGCATAATCTTAAACTTAACATTAGCAATAATATTCAGAGCATCCATTTTAATATTAGAGTGCTTAGCTTCATTCCTAGCTTTCCAAATGTACCAAATAATAAGAGAAGGCAAAAGATTATAAATATGACCTTTGGACTTGTTAATCCACCTTCTAAAAACAGCCGAAATGTCCTCATACTGCTCAGAATTATCCAGCTGAGCAATGTCAAAAAAGAAATCCCAAACTTTCTTAGCAACACTGCCATCAACAAAAGTATGCCGCAAATCTTCAACACTAGAACAACGCTGACATTTGGACGTAATAGTGAAGCCTCTTTCCATAAGAATAGTGTCAACCGGAATATAACCTTTCACACAATGCCAAACAAGAATAGAATAAGATAACGGGATGTTGTTGTGCCAAATAGCAGAAAAAATAGTAGACTCATTATGCTTAAACCAGAAATTATCCCAAGCCTTCTTAAGGTTGAAAACACCCGAAGGAGAACCTTTAAATAAAATATGATCAATGCTCTGAATATTTAGAGGCAACTCGGCAATCATGCACACTAAAACTTCAGGAATGCAATTCATAAGTTTAGGAACATTCCAACTACCATTCTCCCAGAATTCAAAAACTTTAGTATTACTCAACGTAACAGTATTTAAATGCATATATCAATTTGCATCTGAGTCGCTTATGGAAAAAGTAGAAATGCAAGATATATATTCAAAATAGATAAATATTTCATTAAAATTAAAAGAATATTTTTTTTTCTCAAAACAAATAAAAACATTTGACTATTATTTTTAGTGCATGTTGCATGCTAAAATATTTGTAGTGATAAGAAAATATTTAACGGCATAGCTTTAAACGAAGATTCAACACATATAAAAGTGGTTAACAAGATGCACTATTGTTATTAGGTGGATAAACTCAAAAAGGAAAAAAATCGCAGGGCTCATCCTATTTGAAATTATTCTACTAGTGTACGTATGTAGTTAATTACAAATGATGTCTTTCTTATAATTGGAGAAGACTTTGATAGAACATAGTAGACATGAACTACAAATGATGATTTTATGGTGGAAGTTGAAAAAGTCTTATGGTATGGGGGCTATCTTTAAAAAATCATTTATTGTTTATTCGATCATTCTCCTTTGAAAAGGAAAACTAATGACCAGAAAATCTAGCAGGTCAACGACATTTATCGATCGTATAAATGATGGTATGTGTCATTGTTGGTAATGATAAAATTAACAAGCATCAACTTTTGTGCATGCGCCAAACTTATATGCAATGGTGTGTTAATGTTGTGGGCTACACATGGTAACATAGTCAATGAACGTCGGTGTAGTCTGATGGTAGAGGTTATGAGGATCATAATTAGACGACATCGATTGGAAGATCAAAATTGCAAGATGGTTGGTAAGGGATCGTAGTATGGTGACGATGGTTGGTAATTGTTGTCAGGTGATGAAGGTTGGGGTAGTGTAGTCAGACAACGATGTTCGGGGGAAGTGAAAATGATTGGGGGATTGTAGATTGGTGATGATGGTTGAAGGCTCATAATTGAGTGATAGTTGTTGGAGGACCATAATTGGACGATGGTGATCTGTAGATTGTGATTGATGGTGGTGGTGGGATGGCAATGTTCTTGGATGGTGCATGGTTGTTCGACAATACTGATCAAATGATGGTAATTATCGATGATTGTGGTCCAATGAGATTGGCTGAATGGCGGTGATTCAGTAGTGTTCGAACGACGGTGGTGTTCAGACGGCGGTGGTTCGCTCATTAGTGGTGTTCGGTTTGACTAAAAGCATGCAATATTTGAATATCATTTGCTCTTTCAATTAATATTTCAAATTTTCTAACAATACTTCAATTGCTTCATTGGGGCTCATTTGTTGTCGTAATATACCACTTTTGGTTGCGATGTATTTGTCTCATTGAGAGATTCAGTTCAACTATAAATTTGTTGAAATCGACATGATCCCAAATTTAATTCCAAAACTTCCAATCAAAAGATTGCATTGATGATTGATATTTGTGTTTGTTCTAGTGGATATTGGTTGATGTATTTGTACAAAATAATTATCTTTTAATTTGTATACCCTAAACTTATAATTCTCACAAAATCTCTTTCTATTTAATGTATATATATATACTACACTTGTGGTGTATACTGTTACATCAAGAGCTCAGTTAGATTTATTTTTTTCCGGTACCATTCTTCAGAAGCTGCACATATAAGGTAATGAAGCACGCTTGCCCTGCAATATTAAGGGCTGGATGCACCTTTTCAGTAGCATGCATGCATTTCATCGGTACAATTTCACACATAATGCTTATTTGGTCCCCCTATCTCTTATATTCAAACTTTCATCATCATTTTCCTGAAGAAAAAAATAAAGCTGATAGGCCATATGCATTTCATTTTGCTGCTGTCAACTTTAAAGCTTGCAGCATGCCCGCTGTATATATAGTTACTTTAATTAGCAAAGAGGAGCACATATGCTTGAAGTTAAGAAAAATATAACAGGCACGAGTGTTCGCCCTAATCTAGAAGAAGAGAAAATGTGGGGATTTCCACTTTGAGTGCTGTCAATAGTTAATTTTAATGGCTTCGGTCCTTTCTGAGTACTTGCGGAG
The DNA here is from genome assembly GCA_016618105.1 of Dendrobium huoshanense. Taxonomy (NCBI): domain Eukaryota; kingdom Viridiplantae; phylum Streptophyta; class Magnoliopsida; order Asparagales; family Orchidaceae; genus Dendrobium; species Dendrobium huoshanense. The sequence continues at coordinate 15,481,441 of CM028356.1, forward strand.
AAATTGTACATAATTTCATAGAAGGGTTGATTTGAAAGGACCGATCTAAGCCAAAGCCAAAAACCCATAGAAATTATTATTATTATCAAATCAATCCTTCTCCAATATATAAAAATGTCAATTTAATCTTTGACTCTTTCTATGAAAATTGCTAAAATCATAATAATAGCCGTCAGCCAACAACCCAGGCCAAAGAGCCACACCAAAACCCAAACATGCCACGAAACACAACCAACAAGCCAATAACCTCAGTAGGCAAAATCGACCAGCCACAACCAACCCAGAGAAAGGGGACCAACACACAACAGACCCCCACGTAAACACAAGACTCAGCCACCAAGTAAGACAACACCAAACCCAAAACCAGAAACGACAGAGGAGGCCAACAACAAAAGACTGCAACAACAAACATAACAACTTACTTTCTTATAGTTTTTCTCTTACCCCGTTTTCCACCTCCACGACAAAAGTCTTTTTCAACGATGTGAGCAACATTCAAACTATACATTGCTTGAAAATCATCCATTGGATCATCCAATTCTACCACAATAGTACTCCCGCCTAGCAAGGAAATAGGGGAATCAATTTAGCTCTTAAGAAAAGCTATTAGGGCACCAATTCTATCCTCTCCTCGAGAAAAAACTATATCAAATATTCTTAAGCATGCACAAAATAAAAGAAATTTTTTCAAAAATAATAAAATTTAAGCAATAGTTATAAAATAATTCTCAACTATATTATTTATCTCAAAGGAAAATTTGGCAGCCTCTTATTTATAATTTGGATTAGATATCCCTATTTTGAACAAGCTTTGCATTTCTTATAATGTTCAAGTCATTAGCTGATTAGTTAATTATTAATCATGAACTGCTTCACAATAGAAAAAGCTTATAAACTGAGCTGTAACTTCATAAAAATTTCTTTTTGAATTAATACTAATTATCACTGCTCATCACTAATAATAATTAGCAAAAGAGAACCATATGAAGCTATTTATCCATTCATTGCATCCATGAATTTTTATGGAGAAAGTTAGATAGACTTTATTTTGATCAACAATTGATGACAAGACAACTAACATCAGAATCATAATTTTAAAATAATTAAATAATTGTAGACAACATGATTTCATATAAAGTCTCATCTCAGCATAGAGAAGATGATGATGAGAATTGAATTGGTAAGGGGAACTAATTAGACACTGACACGCACCAATGGCTACAAACTTAGCTTTCAGTAGCTCAGAGAAAATCAAACCATGTTAGCCAAACTTCAATGAGAATCCTATGCTTTAAGTCGAGTGTATAAATTGTATAGCTGTAGAGAACGCTGAAGAATAGGTATATTTACTGTGTTTAATTTCGTCTCGGATAAACAGTTTTACTTATCTTTTCTTTTCTAATCTCTTACCTGATTCGCTTATTTGCTGTTTTTTGATCGAGGATGGGGCAATGATATGGTTGGGGCTCGTGTCCTCTTCGTCTTGCTGGTGGCAACCTTTGATGATGTCCTCAAATTAGGTGTTCGCTGTCCGCTTTATTCACCTTACTGGATGATCCTTGTGAGGCTACGGGGATGCTGGAAGCCTCGGCCTTTTGCTGAGCCCTCTATTGATCTCTATCAGTCTTTTTTATTGTTTTGATTTTTAGCTCGTGTATCCTGCTTTTTACAGTTTTGTTCGCAGAATGTTGTAACTCATTTTCTTTAAAAAAAAAAAATTCTTTTGGGATAATTTTTTATTATTTTTTAAAGTAGTATTTAGTATAAGAATTTTTATTTCAGAAATTTTTTATATTTGTTAAAACAAATAATATTTCCACTATTTCTAATGAGTAAGTATCTCCATTAGAGCCTGCTCTTTATTCTCTTCACTTCCAGTGTTCTCTGCTAACTGTAGGTACACAGTCAATCTCAACCGCTAATTTATAACCAGCTCCCTCTCTGGTAACCGTGGGGTCTGAGATCTATATAGCTTTCTTACAAACTCTATTATATATACATTTGTATACTTATTTTGGTTAAGCATAACATAATACAACGGAAGTTTTCATTTACATATCTTATTTTAAAAATATTATTATTTAAAAAATTACTTTTATAGTGTTTAAGCATTACCTTTTGACTTCTTTTGAACTATTGATGCGGATTGCACCTCAAGTTTTATATTTTACTCTTGTTTTGTATGAGGATTGGAGGTTAGGTGACATCATTATACTGGGTTGTTACTATCACGGTCCATAATTAAATTTGGAAGAATTGTCTATTTATCATTTTAATAATATACTAGAGCTTCTATAAATCATCAATATAAACAAATTTCTAGTAAAAGCAATTAAAATTATATATATCAAAATATTTCACCATATTCATTCTTCCAAAATTAATATACAATAGTCATGAGATGATTACAATCACTAATTTATCACAAACTCATAATTACAAAATTAAAAAAAACGCAAAATGAAATCTAAAGAAAGACCTGAGAATCTCTATCAATCTCATTCCACCTAGTCCTGACTCCTACCCTTATATGAAATCATTAAAATTCACATAATAAACTAAAGAATTAATCAATAGTAACACAAAAGCTTTCAACACAAGGTTTGGAGAATTAATATCCATACTCAGTTCATTTAATAAAATCAATCTCATCAATGATCAATTATCATTTGTAAAGTTCAAGATGATCAATAATAAAAGTAAAAAAAATATTGCAATGAATATAGAAATTAATAACATGCATGCGAATCAGTAAATTAGTAAAATAATAGTATTATAATCTTTCAAACATCAATAATTAAAAAGAATCACTGGTACACATTTTTTAATATTATCAGTCTTATACTCTTATATATATATATATATATATATATATATATATATATATATATATATATATATATATATATATATATATATATTATATTAATTATATGTAATTAATCAATATTTGCATCCATTCGGGGATGTTATCTATGTAGACACGTTACTATTTTATCTATCAATGCTATCATTATATGCATGCATTAGGATATGATTCAACAAGATAAAATATCTAGCTTTAATGTGATATTTTCATTATTTCATTTATTCATTCTTTAATCATTATATCATTATAATTCATCTTATATCATTATTATTACATGTGACTTTAAAAATTATTAAGAGTCTTCACCTTATGTTTATTGGAGTCATTCAATCAACTGTTACAATCTACAATCGGGATAACACCATAAAATATCTTTAAGAGAAAGCACATTTACTCACCCTCCTACGTAAAATATTATTTTTCAACAACCAAGTAGCCAACTCTCTTTGTAGTGTCAACATCCATTTTTTCTTGCTTATATAAATGCCACAATCAAAATACAATATATATAAAATAGTCAATTATGTTCAATACAAGAAAATTTATATAATATTTATAACTTAAAAAAATTATAACTTTAAATATACCAGGTGAAAATTAGTGTTTTTAATGTCAAAATGTCCAAAGTATTTATATCTATTATATACAAAAAGCTATACAGTACAAACTAAATAAATTAAGAGAATAATGCATTTTTATCGAGTTTAGAAGAGAATAAATTGGTCAAACTCGAAATCATTGAAAGCGAAAATGAGAGTTAGGTTTCTTATAATAAATAGAAGAAAATCTTATAACAAAATTGATGGAAAAAGTTATGAACAACCTTCTCTCTCTTTTTTATTTATTTATTTTTATTTTTTTTTTGGTTAAAACCTGCGGAGGGGCCTACGCGTTAACAACCTTCTCTCTCTTCCTTCTTCGACAAGGCACGACGTTGAAATTCAAATTTTTTTTATTAAAGAAAACCATTTCAAAATTTTGAGTTATTACAACTACAATGCATCCCTAAATGTTTTTTAGGGACTTCTGATGCTTAAAAGTCATAGAACTCAAATATTTTATTCAAATCACTCACTACTCATTATTGAAAAGATGCCCTTATTTTTATTGAAGTAAAAACCTACATGCTAATACCCTTTAAATTTTCTCTTATAGGCAAGGTCTTTATTGGTAGACTTAAGCTATATATCATTCAGATTACTTAATATTTACTCTATTGTTGGCTTTAAATATATATATGACACATTTTGTTTTACAATGTATATATTAATATCACACGAGTTTTTTCTAGCATAGATCATACTATGTTGATGTATTTTATGTTAGGATGTTGAAAAGGACTCTCAAATTTGATTCTTCTTATGCATCACCTATCCTGTCATTGTGGGTGACTTTCCCCATTGAAAGAATTCATTTACTACTATTTTTATTATTGATGAATCCTTAATTGTTGATGTTGTTATAGTTACAACTACTTGTCTATTTGTTGAATTAATGGGTTTTTATTGAGTTAGACATTATTGATATATTTGTGAAAAAATTTAAAGTGGTTATACTTCTCATGGATGTTGACAAAGGATAAATTTTTAAGGCCTACTAGTCTATTATCATAACTAATGCCTTGCTTTTAATAAATAATTAATATTTCTAATGCCTTAACTTAAGAAAAGCCAAAGAAAAACATTATAATTGATAATGCTTCTAAGTCCTTTTTGGATATGTATTACATTATCACTAAGGGGTTGATTGATTGTAACATTCCTCCAACCAAAACTATATTCATTATTACTAATCCTGAGATGCTAGATAAATCTAATGATATTATTGTTGCAATAACAATTTTCCTATAAGTACTTTCTTATTGGATTCTACAACATCTTTGTTCGGCAATGATATAAAAAATGATAATCCTATATCAATTCAACATTGTCATTTCAATGATAATGCATTTTTAATCCCACAAAGTTCAATAAATGTTAATTCTTTACCAAGCTGTAGAACAAAAAATGTGAGATTATTGTGGGGAAAGTTCATTCGTACTTAAGGTTTTTCTCCCCATTTTTGCAACATCTTCCCGCCTTATAAACAAACTTATTTGTTAACTGCGTACTTATCGGAAACGACATTTCTCTTGAAAATTTTGAGAAATTTTATTCTATAATTATGGAATAAAAATGAGCATATCGTTTGAAGCTTATTTCTCGAAAAAAATCGGTGCGTCATTACCAAACTTTCACCTATAATGCTACACAACCTTTAATCCTCCACTCCCATAGATGTCTAGATTTACCAAACTTCTTAATTTTGGTACTTGAACAGGCTGTATCTTATAAAAGTACCCTATAACTTGCTTTTTCCCCTAGTCTTTTTAGGCTTTAGAAGTTCTTATGATTTTTTTTGTTAACTACATATGTGCGATTTGTTCCTTACGGGGAAATTACTCTATATGCACTTGAAAATAGTCTTTCTTTTTCTCATCATCAAAGTAACTATTTATAAGTTTCATTTCATGCAATATAAATTACTGTTAGAGAAGAACCAAAAAATCTATACACTCAACGGTAAAATTTTTTAAATATTATACCAGCTAGTCTTTGTTAGCATCGCCAAACCTAAGAACCCGACAAATTTTCTCTCTTCATCTAGGGATATGCTATCCTAAAAAATTAATGGAGAGTAAACTGACATCCCTCTTAGTTCCCAAACACAAATCCATAAAAAATATGTACCACCAAAGAAGAATCTCACTTCAAAAAGTAAGAGCTAAATCATAGAGTTTGACGTCAGGATTCCATCTAATACTTATAATATCATATTAATCCTAACTTATAATATTAATTAAAATATTAGAAAGACAACTAAGTTGTAGATCAGGTTCGGATCAGATCCTTTACCGTTGAGAAGAAAGCCATAATGCGCTGTTAATAAGTTATTAGTGGTAATGTTTATATAGCTTGAATGATTGGAATTAGATCTAACAATATATAAAAATTGTGAATTGGATATGACTTATCTGATAAGTGTATGGCCGAAATTTTAGATCGAAGATTGAATTGATTTTTAAGTTTGAAGTAGGTTAAAGGAGTAGAGCAATGAGTGAAAGTTTTGATTTGATTTGGTTTCGATATAATTTTGGGATAAGTCTAGATAAGATTGAGCTGAAACGAGATGGACTGAGATATAAATTATACGTATATATCTGAGTATACTAATTCTTATACACTTATTTTTGAATATATTTTTGTTGGATTGAGCCAAATTTAAATATATTTGATTTGAATTGACATTCATGAAAACATTCATGTTTTTAACAAAATATGATAATTAATGCTATTTTAGACTTATATTTTTTTGGGAGTCTAGTTTTATTTTAAATATTTGACATGCAAATAATGACAATGCTAATATCTTGCACAAAATAAATAATACTAAATCAGCATAAAATAAAATAAAATAAACATCTAGCATATTAAATACTTTAAAACATCATTTTTAAAATTTACTTATGAATTACTAAAATTTAATATAAATTTTATATAAAAAGAATTAACTAAAATTTTAATAATAAATTTCAAAATTTTATTTGACTACATTTTATTATTATTATTTTATCAATATTTTTTAAAAAAATTTATAATAAAAATTTTCTTTTTACAACTAAAATGATTAACACTTTATTTACGATAATTTTTTTATTACTTACCAAAAAAATTTTTGTACAATTTTCTTTATATATTTTAAATTACTTCTAATATTTTTATATATTTCAACATTCAAATTAAAAAAAAAAAAAAAACTTGCAATAAAAAATGCATGCATAACGTCCAAAAGACGTGAACGATCGATCAGTTATTACCCAACCAGCTCCACAACTCGCAGATCTTCACGAACTCCAAAGCCTCCTCATTTGGCTCAAACTACAAGATGAAAGCAAGCTGCCTTTTTCTCTTGGTTCAGAATACAAGGCAACCCAGAGACAAATTAAGAGAGATTTTTTCCTTTTCTTATTTTTAGGAGATTGGGAATTATTGTCTTCAGGAAGGCATGGACCAAAAATAATTATTTCTTTTCTGAACATTTAGGTCTTGGTGACTGTACCAATAAAAAGGAACATCAATCATGTCAATAGTAGAAAGATTAAAATGCACACAACCATATGGAACCCCACAGTGGTCTTTTTGAGCTCATGTACTCCCTTCCATGGCTCATCCAATCTATCTACCAAGCTAAGAACAAAACGTTTTTAACTCCTTAATTAAGTCTCTCTTCTTCTCTCGAAATTATTACGTGCGTAAAGCTCATATACAATCACGCATATACTATTATGAATTTTTATGTATTATTAGATACAGAATATTTACTGTAGATAATAATACATAAATCAAATACATATAGGTGGTACCTATATTTGACTCGGCTAATAATTTCCTCCTCTTTTTCATGATCTCTGATAGCTAGCTGTAGATCAGTAATAGTACATGACCCTTTCTTGGGGCTTAAAGCTGTTCCCACTGGCCTCGGTTGCTCTTCTGGGATCATCAAAATAGATGTTTTTGGGATTAATTACTTGCTTAATCTCCTCATAATCAGAATTTATCAGTGGAGCTTCTATTACTCCTCCTCCTCCTGTAATGCCACCAAAGAGAAGCTTCTGATCTCCTATTTCATTAAAGAGAGAATAGTTTTCTGACTCAAACTCCATAGGTCTCCCGAAGCTTATTTCAGAAGAGCAGCAGTTCAACTGGTCTCCTCCAAAAATGAGGAGCTTGCTGCTATTTAACTCAGTTTGATATTGCTGTGATGGCCACATTTGAACTAATGGGGATGAAGTGGTGGAGTTAGAAAATATGGATGGATAGTATTGGTGATGGGATAGTAATGAAGTAGAAGTAGAGGGATGAAGGAGATTATGATCAAGAGAAGCTGGTAATTGTTGATTCTGCTGCTTCACCTGATGACTTGATTTCCTTTGAGTTGGCGAGATTCCAAATAGTTTCTTCTTGAGCTTTGTATTCCAGTAGTTCTTAATGTCATTATCTGTCCTTCCAGGAAGATGTGAAGCTATTATGGACCATCTACACTTTGAAAAGTGTATGTCAGTAAATAAAAGAGAGTTAATTTTAACTAAGCAGATATGACACTTAATAATTTTCAATTGAGAGACAAATTTTCAGATCAACAACGCTTGTCACACTTATGAGGCCAATACATTTTCAACATATTTCATATTAGCATCATAATTTCTTATATTATATAGCTTAATTAGGGATTATATATGTGACAATGTACTGAATTGAGTGATGTAAAGAGCATATATTTTTTTATTTTTTTTGTATTTTATTTTGCAAGATAATTAATTTTGTCTTGTACAAAATAACTATTTACAACAGTAAATAATTATTGTTTTGCAAAATAAAGAAGAGAAAAAATTAAGAATATTTAGATTCAAATTTAGTTAGGATTCAATTTATAATAATTAGATTTATTTTGAGATGATTACTGTGATATAAATTTTGATTGATTAAGATAAATCTATTGATTATACTAATCAGATAACTGATCCAAATTTTCTCATAGAGAGCTTCATAACTCGATTAAAAAAAACGCCTTGAAGTTTAAGAATTGAAGTCTTATATTCTGATCTAAATTTAAATTAATTTTAATTATTTTTCATCTATGTTAAATTTAACAAGGAAGCTAGGCTTCTAAATCTCGCATGCATGGGGCTGAGAATGCATGGATGGTGGCCAGGTATGGAAGAAGCTTCTTAATCCATGAGTGCTCTTTGGTAAAACAAGCAATGAATGATGGTTTTCTTATATTCCTTCTTTCTCTTTTATGTCATTAGCAGGTTTCTAAAGTAAATGATGGAGTGAAAAAGGGATATCGCCTAAAAGTAGAATAATTGAGAAAGAGAAGGCAAAAGAGTGTTAACTAACCTGCTTCCAATGGAAGCAAAGAGGCTGCATATGATCCTATCTTCATCATCAGAGAAGTTACCATGCTTTATGTTTGGTCTCAGATAATTTAGCCATCTCAGCCTGCAACTCTTCCCACATCTCCTTAGCCCTGCAAGCAAGCCAATTTCAAACCACAAAACATTAATTTCCGTAGAAATTTAAGTGAAAAAATTCTTTATTTCGCTCAAAATTATTCTATATTGATACCGACTCCAGAGTAAAACTAAATTACATAGAATACAGTTACTAATCAAATGAAATAGAAAATTTGAAGTATGCTCACCAAAAAATCTCCCTAATTTGACAGAGAGAGAGAGAGAGAGAGAGAGAGAGAGAGAGAGAGAGAGAGAGAGAGAGAGAGAGAGAGAGAGAGAGAGAGAGAGAGAGAGAGAGAGAGAGAGAGAGAGAGAGAGAGAGATGAATCATGATCACTAACCAGCCTTTTGTGGGAGGGCGATCCAATTTCCACCAATTCCATACTTCTCTATATAATCCTTAAGCTTATTATCTTCCTCAGGTGCCCAAGGTCCTTTCTTCACATTTGCCTTGTCACAACAAGGAGCCCTGCCCATATCTGACTGCTTCCTTTTGGCTTCAGCCTGCAAGCTTACTTAGTTCCTTACAAGAAGAGGGTTTCTTTAGAAAGAGTGACAGATCAGAGATGAGTATAAATGAAAAACTAAGAAAACGAAGGGAGTAAGGGGTCCTTCTGGCTTCAGCCAACAAGCTTACTAAGTGTCTTACAAGAAGAGGCTTTCAATTCAGCAAAGAGAGACAGATCGGAGATGAGTATATTTGAAAAAGTAAGGGAGGAGGGGGCGGAAGTCAAAGCATAGCCTGTCTGGTATCAATCAGTTGTAGGCTCCTGGTTGGCACTGTCGTTTTATTTATATATTCATCAAATTTGATATTTTCTAGCTACAAGAGTTACATCATTCATGAATAAAGCCTTCACTATACTTTTGAAGACCCTACATCTATGATTTACGTCTGCCTTTTGCCTTTCTCCCGTTGCTTTCTGCTCTTTTTAATCCTCCACTTCGCAGGACAAGGAGAAGTGGAAAGCAATGTCTATGGCTCATGGTGACTTTATTTTGTAGAAATTCCAAACCACATGATAATTGATTATAACCGGTTTGGACATCTATCTTATGTAGATACTTAATCGATTTTTGATAAAGACTTGTTTGTAAATTGGTAGAATGCAATTTTTTTTAACAAAAGATAAGTGCTCAGTTACACTTCTAAAAAAAATATGAAGTGGAAGCCCAGGAAAACACTGTCATCATAGGCTTTAGGTTTAGAGAAGGCTTGATGTGCATACTCTTTCTCTTACATTAGATAGAGATTACATGTGTGACTTGCATAAAAATAATAACTAAATTTGGGTATTTTGAATAATAGTCACAACTCTTTGCATAATTAACTATATAAAACAGTAACACAATAATATCGAGTCTTTATCCTACTATGTGTAGTTGGCTACGTACATGAATCCTATTTCTTTATTGTGTTCTATTAAAAGTCAGAATTTCATTTAATTCTATTGAAAAAATCAAATCTAATATTTTATAACAAAGTCATTTAGGTATACATGCACATTTATTAACATAGGTAAGATCTAATACATCTACTCTCCTAATTGGGTCATTGGAAGGCTGATGTTTTATGTGACCAAACCATCTAAAGTGACTCTTCTAACCTTATTTGCCACTGGGGATATTGTAATCTTTTCATGTATGAACTCATTTCCCTTTCTCTTAATGTAAAATAACTCATCAATTTGAGCATCATCATTTATGCAACACCACTTGGATTTTTTCCTTCTAAAAGACCTCCTCTTGATTCTATTCGTAATTTTTTTTTCAATTTGAAGTTGAAAAATGAGGTATCTGTTACTGTTTTGGATCATTCTCACATTTTGATCAAGATATCTAATGATCTCGATTATTGTAGGGTGTTTTGTCACCGTTCTTATCTAGTTTTTAATTGCTATATGAAATTAACAAAGTGGTCGCCTTTGGATATCCGTGTTGAGTTGCCGGTTATACCTATCTGGATTTTGTTTCCTCATCTTCGTCCTCATTTCTTTTCTCCTAGAATTCTTTTTGGACTTGGCGGATTGTTTGGAAAGCCCTTGAAAATTGACGAAGCAACTGCAGTTGGATCCTGTCCATCCATTGCTCGTGTGTTAGTTGAGCTTAATATAACTAAATCCTACCCTAAGCAAGTTTGGTTAGGTTCAGAATCTTTAGGTTACACTCAAGAGGTGGTTTTTGATCATGAGTTTCCTCAATTCTGTACCGGTTGTAAATGTATTGGCCACTCTCTAGGCAATTGCCGTCCTGCTACGCCTGTGATTCAAAATTCTCCCACCCCCCTTAACGCTAATTTAGATGTTGGAAATGTCGATAATGTTATTACTCATACTGTTTTGGAATGTGAGAATGTGAATGTTGTATTTGTTCCCGAGGTTTTCCCTGTTGTTGATTCTCCGTCTGCTACCTCTGCTAGCTGTTGGGGGGATTTCTGTTTCGTTGACGGATGTTAATTGTGAGGTTTGTCCAGCTGTGGGTGAATGCGGACTTAAAACTGCTGCTCTGGAATCATCTGTTGTTCCCATAACTGTAGAACCTACTCCTAAAAATACTGATTCTGTTACGGTTACAATAGCACAGGATGCGTTGATTGTGTCTGTGTTTGCTCTAGTGGATTCTGGTTTAGCTAGGGAGAAAATTGGAGTGCTGGATGCTGACGGCGTTAATTCTGATGCTGTTACGAATGTTTTATCTCCAAATGCTGTACCTCCCCCCCCCCCCCCCCCCCCCCCCCTATTTTAGTGTCTGCTAGTACTGTGATTTTGCTGGTTAACTCTATGGATAATTTGGTTCCTGTTATGGCTGAGGCGGTGACTCCTTCGTCAGGTGTAGAAGTTGCGTGCAATCTGTTTGTCAACAGTTTAATTGATGTCCCTGTTAATTTGGTCGATACGCAAACTATGGCCAATCGTTTGGGTGATGTTTCTGGTTTGGATATTAGGAACCGTCTTAATTGGTTGAATGGTTCGTCGGACTGTGAATCTGAATCTGAATTTTCAGAAGGTGGCTTGGCTTCTCCAGATTTTTGTGGGGGTTCTGACCCTGGGAATGATTTCACTCTGGTTCGTGCTAGACCTGCATTAACTGTTGCCTCTCGGGGGAGATTTCGTGGGAGAGGCCGGTGCAGACAATAATGTATTCGTGTTATGTTGTTTTTTCCCTGTTCCCTTTTCGGGATTTTAGTGCTTTCATGTTGTTCGATTTGCCGGTGCGCTGGGTTAAGGGCAATGATGTCGTTGGGGCTCTCGTCCCTGTCGTTTTGCTAGTGACAACCTTTGGTGTGGCTTTTTTTGGGTCAGTTCTTTTTCGAGTCGCTGTCTTCACCTTATTGAATGGTCCGTACGAGGCTTCAGGGACGCTGGAAGTCTTGGCCGCTTACTGAGCCCGCCTTTTGGTTGTAATTTCCCTTTTTATCTTTTGTTCCTTTTCTACTACTGCTGTAATCGTTTTTTTTATATTAATATATCTATTTTTTTGCAAAAAAAAAAAAAAAAACTTCTCTTTTAATGGCTAACATTTTGCATCATAAAGCTTTAATTTGCATATCTTACTAACATCTTATATTGATTTTCTAAGTTTTTAGGGGTACTTCTCTATCACATTGTATATAGGCTCGATGCATTCATCTACAGCTTTAACCATCCAACTTAAATTCTACTAATAATATGCCAATCTATTTCACCAATTATGAAAAATACACCCGAGATATCTAAAACACACTCTTTTTTAATTATTTGATCACCCAATGTCATAACCACTAGATCTATTAAGACTAAAATTACACTCAATATATTCAATTTTAGATATACTCAAATAAAAACTTTTAGACTCTAAGGTTGATCTCTATAATTTAATTTTTTTCTTCAACCTCATCTTTAATCTTATCTACAAGAAGAATATCATCAGTAAAAAGTATACACTATCGTACTTCCTCTTGCTAATATCTAATAAAAATATTCATTACTAAAGGAAAAGGATATGTGGTTAAAGCTGATCCTTGATGTAATCCAATTGAAATAGAAAAAATATTTTGTCAAACTAATTTATATTTGAACACAAGTAACAACTATTGTATACATATCCTTAATGATATGATTTTTTTTTTTTTTGAACTATTCCATTTAGAATAAGAAAAGTGTGTACTAACATCAACTTTAACAAGTAATTCAATAATGGATGGCCTATTTAGAGAAATAGTGAAGTAATTAATATATATGGGTTTTCCAAATAAAAAAACCCGAGAAAAAAAAAAACTTGCAATAAAAAGATTAAGTCTGAGGTGCGAAAATAAAATGCAAACAAACATTCATTAAGTCTACTTAATACACATGAAGAATCACTTTACTTACATGGCTGAATTAAAAAATGTAATACTGTAGGCTTTCATCCTAATTTAGAGCCAATGAAATATAAATATTTTCTTGTGAGTAATGGGTCATCAAATAATTCTTAATATAATACAATGGTTGCTTCTCACCACATAATTTTTAAATTGAAGGAAGATGAAAGTGAAAAATATTTTGATCATATCATTACTTAAAAATAACAAAGTAAGTATACCCTCATTTGATGATAAAGAAGGTAATTGAATATTATCCCGAAATTTTTTTTAGTATGGAGCTTACTACCAACAAGAGAAGAGGATAGTAAAATTCAAAAACTATAATAACTGCATACATTTCTAGCAAAAAAGTAGAGTTAAAATTGACCTAAGGGGATCTATATGCATGGTCCCAACTAATGGAGATTAAAAGCTTATCCTCTAGAGTTTAGATAAAGTCATTATAATGAGCTACAAAGAGGAATCATTAAGTGGATGGGAAGAGGCATAAATTAGCAATAATTTAAGAGGTACGTAAATAGAGGTTTCTAGACCCACCGATAGTGATGAAGACAATTTCAATATAGTATGCATCAATCGAGACGGCACCCAATCGAAAGAACACTACAGAAAAATTTTCTATTACCATAGGACTTTCAAATCGCTGTATATTTCACTGAAACCTTAACGACGATGTTTCCGGTGGATTGTCCACCGGCATCTTTGTCGTTATTTATAAGACCAACATTTTATTCTGGCGTATTATCCGCCAAAAATTACTGTCAGAATATCAAGTGGATATTGCGCTGGCCTACTTAAACCCGTCAAACACATTGATTTTGTACCAGTAACTCTGCCAGTGGAAAATCCATCAAATAAGCCGATGAAGAAAGCCCTATTTTCCTTCTGACGTCATCTTCTTTCTCATTTTTCCTCCTCATTTCGGTTTGCTCTACTCGCATCAGTTGGCTCAGCTGAATGCTGCTGTTGCCGAGACCGATTCGTCGCCCGACGTTTGCCGCCGATAGTCGCCGTCTCATTTGCCGGAAATCCACCATAAGTTTTTCCTTTTATCATGGATTTTCTCGATAGACATTTGCAAGAGATTGTACTATGGTGTATGCATTTTGTTGATTATATTCTTCTTGTTGATGAGTCTAGAGAGGGCGTTGATGTGTATATTATAAGTAGAATTAGAATTGGATGGTTAGAGTAGAGGAAGATGTTGGGAAAAATCTTAAAAAGGAAAAAAAATCCCTCATACTTAGGGGAATATCTTAATTGCAATGTGTGGAAGAAAATTCCCCTCATACTTTGTTGGTGAGCACTATTTTGATCCTGTTGATCATTCGAATTGGATGGAAGAATTCTCAGATAATATATGTTGTAATGGGGATAATTATGTTTAGTATTCTAAAGTTCCTTTAGAGGACTTTAATTTGGGTGTGTTGAAAAATGATAAAGCTAGTTTCTCTATTGGTTATGGAAAGAAAAATAAGAAAAAGAATGTTAAAAAAACTTTGTGAGCACATCTTTGTGTTATTTGTTGTTGTTCCTCTATTTTGTTAGTTTTTTTGTGGGGTTGTGGCTGTGGCTTTTTTATATTCTGGTGGTTGGTGGGCTTTAGGGGTTTTGGTTATGCTATTTAGTCTCAGTTGGATCCTATTGTTTTGGGCTTTGGGTTCTCTTTTGGTTGTTTTGAATTGGTTTGGTTTATGGTGTGTTTTATCAGGGTCTTCCTTCAGTATAATTTATTTATATGTTTGGTTTCTTATGCTCTTTCTAGACTTTCTGCAGGTTATTATGTTTGGAAACTTTTGGGTTACACCTTCTTGGCTGGCTATGACCTTGGATGACTGGTCGATGATGCTCTTCTGATCTTCCTAAGTTCCCTCTTTTGGGTTGGCCTCTTGCTGGTTTGGCTTGCCTTCCTTTTTTGTTTTTTTGTTTGTTTGTTTTATGTATTAGATTGAATCACCGGCTTATAGATTTTCCTTCAAATGATGTATTTTTAGAGATCTTGTGATTCTTAAGGACTTGTAACATCGTTTTTATAATTAACATGTAGGCCCATATAAGGGTTTTAACTAAAAAAAAAAAACCATTAGTTTCTTAATGTGTTTTTGTTTAGGGCTTACATCCTTTTTTATTATCTTTTTTCATCCTTTTTTGTTTATTTTCTGTTGGGACTATAGCTCCCAATTTATTTTTTTATTATTCTTGTTATTGATATATAAAAAAAATTGCCTTGATCGTGCATGAATCTCAAGGCATAACCAAGTTAGAAATTACTTCCAAAATTAAAGTTAGAATCATCCAAGCTCTGATTATACAAACTTATAGTTGAATTGAACATCTCAAAGAGACAATCCCTATGACACCAAAATCGGTTCAATCCGACCCAAAATGAGTCCAAAGCTTATTTGGAAGGTTCGATGTATTAATTGGATGACTGGATGATCATCAAATATGGCATTCATGCTTATGTTCAAATTGAGCGGCTTGATGAGATGAATCTAACGAGGCCAAGATTGTTTAATTATGACATCATTATCATACATAAATGCTTGATAAACATTCTATGATCAAATGAATCAATATCGATCATTCGATGGAACACTCCCAAAGTGCCCTTGATCTTCTCCATATTTACAAGACATGCAACTCCCAAAAAACTATAACTAAATCTTCATTCTTTATATGGAGGAGGAAAAAGAGAGAAGGCTCTTAAGGTTAAAGAATTCTAAAGCTCCATCCGAACACCACCACTGACAAATATGATCTATCAGCTGATAGTAGTCATTGACAATTCTTCATACTACTGTCGCCTAACTACGATTCTTACGACCACCGTCGCCAGACTACAATCCTTCTAACCACCATTGCCTGCCAACTATATATTGACCTTTTGACCACCATCTCTCGATTATGATCCTTCCTACCTTCGTTACCTATCAACTATGATCCTTTTAACCATCATCATTCAATTATGGTCCTGCCAACCAAATGAAGAGAACAACTTTATTTTGGGAACAACTATTATATCATTCTTCAACTATATAATGTGTTATATATGATATATATTTATAACATTGAGTCTATGCCTTCCCCTAAGGAAGGGCATCAATTATAATCGACCACAAGCACTGGTGAATTCATTCAAATTAGGCAAGGCCCTGTGATTTTTGCCCCTTTTTTGTGGTTTCCAAGTAAAAATTCTAGCGACTCTTGTGAATGATGCACCCCTCTATTTTATCTATTTGTGTGCTGGATATTTGTATAAAACTAAGATGTTAAACTTATATATATATATATATATATATATATATAACATCTCTAAACAAATTTAAGACATGTGATATATACTTGTTGCGTCCAGAAGTATTCGTGACGGTAGAGAAATATAAAATTGAGCGTCGTAGTGTTGTACTAAAATCTGGTACGCATACTGATAAAGAGAGTGTGTGTAACAATTATGATACACAAAGATTTTTACGTGAAAAACCCCTAAAAAAGGGGGGAAAATCACGGGGCCTAGCCCAGTTTGAATGAATCCACTATTATTTGCAGTCGATTACAAATGAGGCCCTTCCTTGGGGGAAGGCCTTAACTTGATGTACATCTTATAGAGTACATTACATAATGAGAATACAAAGAATCATTGTTGATGTGTTTGTTTGGTATGAAGGACTGTAGTCGATGGGAGACGTAAGTCGAAAGGACCGTAGCCGGCGTGCGACGGAGGTCGGAAGGACTATAGTCGATGTGCGACGTAAGTCAGAAGGACTGTAGTCGGCGGACGAATGAGGTTGAAAGGACTGTAGTTGGTGTGTGATGTAAGTCAGAAGGACTGTAGGCGGGCGACGGAGGTCAGAAGGGCTGTATTCGGTGGGTGACGTAAGCTAGAGGGACCGTAGTCGACGGGCGATGGAGGTCAGAAGGATGGCGATAGGTAGAAATCCAGCAATAGATAGAAATCCATCATTGGCTAGATGTTCGGTGAAAGTCCGACAACAGGTAGAAGTCTGGTGTTGGGTAGAAACTTGCAGATGATCGAGTGGAGGTCCGGCGTCGGGTAGAAGTCCGACGTCAAGTGGCGTCCAAGGAGAACTCCGGCGTTAGATGGTATTCAGACAGAACTCCGATGTCACTTGAAGTTGAAGCAAAACCACGGCGTCACTTGGAGGTCGGGCGGAATTCCAGCGTCACTTGGAGGTCGTGCGGAATTCCGACGTCACTTGCGTAGAATTCCGGCAGCGGTGGTCGAGGAGGAGTTTCTTCCCTACTATCATCCTTCTCTTTTCTTCTCCTTCTTCTCTTCTTCTTCTTCTTCTTGATTGGGTTCCTTTTCAAGAGAAATGAAAGGTCTATTTATAGATTTTTGGAGTGGTATGACCAGTAAATAGGTGAGAGATCAGGGGCAAATGTGGAGTGATTCGATGGACGGCCGATATTGAATCCCTTGATCGCGTACCGTTCGTCAGACATTTGAAGGTCTTAATGATATTGAAATTCAGCGATCTTTGGGCTTGTTGGATTTGTCTCATCGAGCCGCTCGATTCGACTATAAGCACGTCATGTTTTGAAACCGTTTGGTAACTCAAATTGTGGTACGAACTTTCCAACATCGATTCGGGTCCTTGATTTGGACTCATTTGGGCTCAGTTTGAGTCGAATTTGGTGTTTTTGGATTTGTATTTCCGAGATGCTCAGTTTGACTATAAGTTTGCTGAAATCGGAATTCAGATGATCCCAAATTTAATTTATGAAGTTTCCAACTTGATTTTTGCCTGGAGATTCGTGCCCGATCAAGATAAATTTTTTATGACATATCAGTACTCTTACGGATAGAGGTTTAAAATGTCATTCCACCTTGATACTTTACAAGAAAGTTTAAAGAAGAAAAAGGGAAAAAAAATCATGAACTTTTCCTTATCTTTCTCGTCTGAATGAATCAAAAAGCGTCTTCCACTTGGAGATCACTTTTTGTTTAGCCAATCTCTTCAACCAATTTTCAGACATATTTCTTCTAATATGGAACATACTTTTATAAAGAAGTTTGTCGGTTTTAACTACTTACACTCTCATCTATTATATGTATCTGGACGGAGAGAAACTTTGGACGATTCCACAGCAATCCTCATCTCAACTCTCCCAGCATTCTCAATAACGTCAAAAGTAATATTCATTACAAAAGTAAAAAACCTGAAGCTGCCTAATTTGAATATCCCGTTTACTATTGGTGTAGTATTAAATGAGGAGGCCTAACTTGCTCTCTATTCAGCTGTGGTCTTGAATTTAAACTTGTCTAATACACTCACTTGTTACATTGGTTTTCTGATAGATGATTTCTGCTAAATGTGCCTCCTCCTCCTCCCATTTCTTGTTACTTAATCGGCCGCTTGAACTTTTCAACAATTATTACATTATCTGATATGATATTTTTGAATCTTAATTTCTTTCCTATAGAAAGATTTTGTTTTTAGACCTTGCAGTTTATGGTTTTTTTTTTCTTTCTTTTTCTTTTCAAACCGGGTAACTAGGGGTGTCAATATTTAACATGACCCGAAAACTTGACCCAAACCCGACCCAAAAATTCAAGGTTAGGGTCAAGCCGTTTGAGAAATGGGTCGGGTTCGGGATTCTGACCCATTTGTAAAACTAGGACGTACGGGTTCGGGTTGACCTAGAAACCCGAAACCAGCCCAGGTTGACCCGAGAATATCGCGCATGACTAACTTCATCTCGTTGGTGTCGTCCTGTGACCACATCTACTCGTCATGGTCGAGTTGCCTCACGGCACACAGAGCGCACTCCAGCACTCCCGCTCTTGCTGACCCTCCCGCACGGGCTAGGCACAAGCCTTAACCGTGCGACTCGCAACGTCGAACCGTCTCATTGGTCTGCATGCATGCTCGCACGATCCGATACTCCGGTTCTTTCGCACTCCCACGGCCGCGCGCCTGGCCCAGTCAAACCCGTCTCCGCTTGCTTCACCTAAGATTTCTCCCCTGGTTTTTGGTGGATTGGATTTGGGTTGTAAAATCTAACTGTTTGAAAAAAAAAATGGATCAGGTTAAGATCGTGTCAAACAAAAGCGGGTCAATGTCGAGTTTAATCCGAACCCAACCCGCAATCCCATTTTGACACTCCTATGGATAACGTACGTTCGATCTAATTGTTACTAAGTTTAATATGTAAAATCTCCCCAGAAAATACGTGCATGTTTGTTTTATCAACAATTATCTATACCACTTTGTCAGGCAAAATTTAAATGGACCAAGCTGCAAGTAAGTAAATATACAATTGGGCAGTTGAGAGGCACTGATCAGGCAAAGACCAAAATCTCAGTTCTCATGCATGAGTTGTAGGAGTGGGAAACACTCTTCCTCCTGGCTGACATCTTATTACTTTTGTCGTGGAATCTTCATTAAAAAATTACAAAAATGACATCAATGCAATAACAAATAAATAAACCTAATGACAAAATTATGGAAGCTTGTGTACGTCTTTCAGTAAGGACAGCAAAACAAACTAAATATTAATCAGCCTTTGCTGCATGGAGAACTAATATATTTGTTCGGTCAAGTTAACAATACATGGCTGGTCAAACTACTAATTATCGTCTAATTTGTGGATTAAATTGTGTTAATTAAGTATTATTTAGCTATGATTAAGGGTGCAGGTGTTGACCTTCAGCACAAACAACGTGCATATATGATATCATGATTGATTCGTTATCATTAGGTTGTGGAATGCATATAGTTTACTAATGGGTGGAAAGAGTATTATTAGCTTTGGATAACAGAAGAAAGCGTTGATCAGTTATATTAAGGGGTTGGCCCTTTGATCATGACTGCTTACTTGCAGCTGGTAGAATTTAGCTGATTTTATTTGTGGTGATTATTAATATATTTTTTTATTTTTTTATGTTATATCTATTGCATAATAAATATATTAAATAGAAAATAAATTTTAGTTTTAAATTAATATATTTGGCATTCAATGCCGTTAAAAAATTTAATAAAAAAAGATGTTCGTACATAAAGTTAGGCTTTCTCCTATTGAGCTTCTTCGACACTATGGGCAATTTGCTTCTGAAAAAACAGGAAAACACCATCCCAAACAGAAGTTTTGGTCTGGTGGAAGCACTGTTAGAGCGCTGCCCATTCAAAGGAAAGCTCAAGGCTTATGGTGTTAGGCATTGAAATCAACGAAAGCAAAAAGGCAAAAAAAAAAAAAGAATATATCATAAAAGATAAAAAAAATGCTTCTATGTGATTAGGAGATTATTGGAGATGAGAGTGTATTAAGTAGAAGTCATGTGTCTATTATGAAAAAATATTAATTGATTTGACTTAAAAATATTTCAAGAATATACTACTAGAATAAATTTTAGTAGTATATGGAAACTCTTGTATTTTAGGGTTTAGGGGCTTGGCTCCTCAAACCTCCTATAAGAGTGAAAGCTTGTATATTTCATGATTTTAAAGCTTTTTTTAGGCTTCGTTTGGGACGGCTTTCTTACTGCTTCATAAAGCAGCTTTTTAGTACAAAAATTAAAAATTTTATACTAGAAAACTGCTCTAAGAAGCAGGAAGAAAGTTGTCCCAAACGAAGCCTTAGTCTAATTTTCTTATTGTTTACTAAAGCAGCTTTCTAACATAAATTTTTTAAAATTTGTAATTTTTATACTAAAAAATTATTTTAGAAAGCAATAAGAATATTATTCTAAATGAAATCTTAACATAAAAAAATAGTGATAAAAAGCTATCTCAAACGAAACCTAAATCAAATTTCGAACAATCCGTGAGCTAGGTAAGGCAATGTTTCCTAGCATACTCAACATGTAGAATCAAATAACATCTAATTAACAAGAAGAAAAACAGTGAAGTTATATATAAAGAAAGAAACGATAAATGAAGCGAGTCACTTAGTGGAAAAGGAAAGGAACT
Organism: Dendrobium huoshanense; assembly: GCA_016618105.1. Classification (NCBI taxonomy): domain Eukaryota; kingdom Viridiplantae; phylum Streptophyta; class Magnoliopsida; order Asparagales; family Orchidaceae; genus Dendrobium; species Dendrobium huoshanense. The sequence continues at coordinate 15,502,644 of CM028356.1, forward strand.
AGATATGAATGCTTGACACTAAGTCTTAGCGATTTTAGGCGAGAGATCACTCTGAAACCAGAAAGAAATGAGCTCCTTCGAGGAAATCCAACCATAATCCATCACCAAATAATGTAGTTTCTTAAATTTTCTCATGGGAGAGAGGCACTGTCAATAAGAAGATCAATTATTATGTGCGGAGTCTGAACGGGAAGAATCGTTCTGACATGTAAGTGTACACAACGTATACACATTTGTATACAATGTATATAAAAATTTTTGTACACACTGTATATACACTCATATGTCTGGAAGGTTATTCCCGTTCGGACGCTGCATAGAATAATTTCTCCAATAAGAAAGTCCATAGATTTACATAAAAAAAAAAAAGAATTTGAGCCAACAATGAGGATAATATTTCATAAAATTATAACCTAAACCTCAGTAAGATGTCATTTTTTTGCTACAGTTGATCGGTCATGAACTAAGAATTCGCTTTTTGGGCAAACTCTAAGAATGGGAAGGAAACTCATTGCCCATGATACATTGACATTCATGTATTAATTGTATGTACAAATATTAAGCCATGCAACCCTTATTCAAATTATAAGAAAAAATGCAGCTAGCTTATCAAAGAAAATTAAAATTTCTTTAAGTAAAAAATAGAACATTTGTAATCATGAAACTTTGAAGATATCTATATATAATAAAAACATATTATAGGAGATATTATATTTTTCGTGACAATTTTGTGAATAGAAAAAAATAAGAAGATCTAACTTAATTTGATTTGTTCCATTAGTGTAAAACTGTAAATTATATATACAAAGGATATACTTTCTTGTAACCCGAGAAGGCCTTAACGTATCTGATCAATATTTTCAATACAAATCTAACGGCATCTAGATATATATTGACGTTATTTACATAAATTTTTTCTTAGTTAATGTCAATTCATTATTTATGTGATCGGCTGATTTTGGTCCAAAAACTGCTTCAGCTGACCAACATACTTATGGTCGAAATATTGACGATTTAGGCTTCGTTTGGGACGGTTTTTTTAGTGCTTCTTAAAACGGAGTTCTAGTACAAAAAATTTGAACTAGAACTCCGTTTTAAAAAGCAGTAAAAAAGCCGTCCCAAACAAAGCCTTAGGCTTCAACTGAAAAAAGTTTTTTTTTTTATTTTTTTAAAATAATTTTTTATCATGAAAATTTTTAAAATAGAAATTTTTATGTTAAAAAACTGTTTTATAAAGCAATAAAAAAATGTCCCAAATAAATCTTTAGGTCTTATTTGAAATAAATTTTTTAATGCTTTCTACAACTTTTTAGTTTAATTTTTTTTTTAAACAAGGAAAAAAATAATGACAAAAAATTATTCCAAGAACAGCTTTAGACCACTAAAGAAAATTAAAAAATTATTCCAAGAACCGCTTTAAGGCCGGAAGAAACTATCTTATGGTGATAGCTTTTTTCGCTTAAATTAAGGCTTCGTTTGGGACGGCTTTCTTACTGCTTCTTAAAGCCGCTTTTATGTAGAAAAAATCAAATTTTTGTACTGAAAAGCTGCTTTAAGAAGCAATAAGAAAGTTGTCCCAAACGAAGCGTAAATAAAAGATATTTTGTTAACTGATATGGGCTGTTATACGGATGAGCTAAGATGGGCTTAATTCGTATTTTATTGGGCTCTTACATGTGAGCAATAAACAAAAAGCCCCCTTATTTGAGTAGCCCAAGAAAAGCCCGATTGGAAGTTCGAACTCACCGTGACTTGACAGAAGTTCTGAAGTAGTGGCGTATTAGAACAGAACGATCCAATTTTCCGTTTGCAAATAAATTAGATAGAGGTAACAGTGATTTGATCTATTCTGATTTAAGACCTATGAACTTGATTTTTTTTTTAATATATAGAATCTATGTAATAAGATGATTTTTAAACTTCTCCTATTTTGGCTTTTCTGAAAATGAAGGGCCAGATTTCACCCGCCAAGAGTATTTTAATTTAAATTTGGTTTGGATATTTTTAATTAATTAAAAAAAGAATGTAATATAAATAATGGGTAAAATATATTTTAGCAACTATTTTCTTAAATTATCACACTTTAAAAAGCAACTTCTTATTACATAATTTCTAAAAAAAATAATAAAAAAATAATAATGTCCTTTTAAAATTTTGTTTGTAGTATAAAATAAAACAATGAAAAAATTATCCGCCTATTTCTAAAAGACTAACGCTTCGTTTGAAATAACTTTCCTACTGATTTTTAAATCAATTTTTTTTTGTGCAAAAGATTCTAGAAAAACAAATTTAGAAAGCAATAAAAAAGTCGTCCAAAACAAAATCTAAGTTGAGATCGATCAACAAATGCTTTTTATGTTGATGAGTTAAATAAGCCATTACAAATATACTAAGAACTTTTTCTTATGTGCTACCATGTTTGTGATGAAAGAGATCGATGGAGGACTAATTTACTTAGCATTGAACTAAAATTAGGTATACAAACAATGCGTGCATTACTTTTATTTTCATGGAAGCCCAGAAGATTAAAAAAAACAACTTGAAGGTGTGTAAATGAGTAGGGCTGGATCCAGCTTCTTTTTTCAGGGTGGGCAAAAAAAAATTTTTTTATGGGAGATGAGCAAAGACGCTTATGATTGATAAAATTATGACAATTTTTTTTTTAGAGGGAGCAAAATATCCAAAATACCCAAAATGTTCCAAAATATCCCCTCTAAAATTTAATTTTTCAATACAATGGGGATCCGCCCATGCAAATGAGGCTTACACAAATAAACGAAATGGATTTGTTTTCATTGTTTGTATTTTGTTTATCTCATAATATGGCAGAATAATGGAGAAAATTAAAAAAAGATTCATGTAGTCGCCCGCATAGTTTTTTTTTTCCGACCCCTGATAATAAGATAAAGGCTTAATGTTGCTATTTTTTATATTTTATTTATATTAAAAAATATTTAATAATATTTATTAAAATGGTGCAGGAACAGACAAATAATGAAGCTTTATTTGTGTTTAAATCATTTAAAAAAAGAACATAAACGATTTTATGTTCATATTCGGCTCAAGACACCGTATGATTTCTCATCGATTTTTTTTCAATATATTATTTCTTAAATCAAAACAGTTTATTTACTAATAAGAAAGTAAATAAGGGAAATGAAAGAGAGAAAAAGAGTGGGGTTATATGTGGGGGACTTAGGCCTCTTAAGAAAAATTATTAGGTGCGGAGTGCAAACGGGGTGAGAACCGTCTGCACAGACACAGGGTACCAAGCGGTACCCAGTGGTACCAAGTGGTACCGAACAGTACCGAGCGCGGTTTTATAATAGTGTGCGGATGGTTCTCCCGTCCGCACTCCGTACCTAATAATTTCTCCTTTCTTTAAGCAACAATTTAGTATAAAAATAAAAAATTTTGTACTAATAAATTACTTTAAGAAACAGAAAGATGTCCCAAACGAAGTCTTGCGTGCTTTTGTTGTAGGAAACTCATGTGATAGCTTTCCACTTCCATGTCAATAAATTGCATATTGTGTACCCTAATTAAGTTGGTCCACTTTGGACCCATCTCCATAGTCTCTTTCTACAATCCAATAGTAGCTCACGATCTCTCTCTTCCGACAAAATCAAATGAGTTGTATAGTACTCTCTCATATAATTAATCTTAATAGAATATTCTTTCACAAAAAGGATAAACATAATGGAGCACATCACATAACCCTAAAAATTTAACAGCCACAACAATATACTTATTTATCCACAATAAGGCTCACACGATTCCCAGTTTTCCCAAAGGATCCATCATAGAAAGATAGTTCATACATGACTAAAATATGCCCATCAACATGTACATGATTAAGACTTTATTTGGGATGATTTTATTACTATTTCTTAAAACAGCTTTCTAATATAAATATTTTAATTTTTATATTAGAAAATGATGTTAAAAAAGAGTAAGAAAGTCATCCCAAATAAAACTTAAGTTTTCAATCATTTTGTTTGTAGACAAATCATCATTCAAATTAATAATTCACAAAAGTTATATAGAGAGTAATGGATTTTATAATGATATCCTAATAATTCTCTCGAGGAGGATGGGGACTCACTCACCACATTGGACACATGCTTCTTATTAGGGGTGTCAATTTCGGGTCATGGGTCGGGTTCGGGTCGAACCAAAAACTGACCAGACACTATTTGGGTCAACTCAAACCCGACCTGTTTTTGCAATTGGGTCGGTTTTTCGGACCTGAACCCGACCCGCTTTGGACTCGGGTACGGTCAACCCGACACGACTTGAATGACCCGGTGTCAACAACAAACTCCTAGTTTTTGGGTCAAAAAATGGGTCAAATATCTGCATTTCGGGCCAAACATAGGTAAAAACATGTCAATCCCGTGTTGTCGTGTCAAAACAGGTTTTTGGTTCAATGGTTCAACCCAAAACCGACCCATTTTTTTGAAAACATGTCGAATTGTTTAACCCGAATCCGACCCGTTTCGAGTTTGGGTTGATCATAACCCGAAATTTTCGGGTCGTGTTCGAGTCGGATTTTCGGGTCGTGTCAAATATTAACACCCCTACTTCTTATTATCATTCCTCAAGTGAGGAAGAAGTTAATTTAATATAATATTTGGACAGATGGACATGAATGCAATTATGAGAGCAGTAGGCTAAAACTTCACCAAATTCAGCCGTTGGAAATTAGTTGTGATTTGTCATAGCCCACGCAAACTTTTTTGTCATGGGTAGGGGTGTCAACCCATTTCGTGAATCGGGTCAGATTTGGGTTCAACAAATCGATATGTTTCAAAAATCAGGTCAGATTCAGATTGATCCGAAAACCCGAGAATGACTCGAGGCTGCGTTGCTTGCCCGCATATCCCGCCCACGCGTCTACCCGAGTTGCTCGCCCAAGCACCTGCACGCATCGCCTGACTGCACCTGCCCGAATTGCCTGCCTTCGCGTCTGCATGTTTTGCCTGCCCGCATCGCGTCGTTGCCCGCCTACACATCTTCCATCGCCGCTGCTCGCCCGCCCACGCATCTCTTTGGAAGTTGTTGTCGCGCCGCGGGTCTGGTTGGGTTGAGCCAAACCCGAAGCAGGTTGGATTTAGGTCTGAAAAACCAACCATTTGCAAAAATGGGACGGGATCAGATTAACCCGAACAGTGCCGGGTCAGTTCTGGATTCGACTCGAACCCGACCCGTGACTCAATTTCGACACCTCTAGTCATGGGTACAAGAAATAATTACATCTGCTAACACTCAAGATAGCAACATACGATCTTTAAAGAGAGGAAATTACTAATTCCATTTTTTAAGGATGGCCAAGAATAGAGGCAGCTTAGTATAGAGTGTTGTATCTTATAAATTGAGCATACAAATGGGGGAAAAGATCCACATGGGATGCTTTGTGAAAGAGGAACACTTAGGTTATGTTTAATTATAAGGCATTGGAGAAATTCTAATGCATTTCAATTTAATAATTTTATATTAAATGTTTAGTTCCCTTTTTTAATTTAATTATAATTAATTATGAGTGTTTAGTTCCCTTGTTATTAATAGTTAATTGAACTTAGGTCGTGTTTTTGAACATTTTTTTGTTCTTGTTTAAAAAAATAATAAAAATGAAAATTAGATGTGTTTATTTACTCCTTTCTTATTCTTTTCAAAATAATTTATTTTATTTGAAAAAGTACTAAACCTTTTGGTGTTTTTAGTATTTTCAAAATATACTTCTCCCACTCATCTCTTTCACCCCAAACTTTCACTTGCTAATTCTCAAAACACAACTCATAAGAAGAAATTATTTTGTGCGAACACTGGACCGTACCATTCGGAGGCAAATCAGAGCGTGCCACGTCACTTGGTATGCAGTGACATACACACCGTGGTACATATCAAAAGGATGACGTGACTCACTCTAATTTGTTCTGGATGGTGTTCGCGCGGTATCCGCACAGAATAACTTTTCCCTCATGAGGGACAGAAAAAAAAAGAGTACTTTATGATTTTCTTAAAATAATAAATATATGAGAATTAAAATTATATTTTTTATTTCACATTCCAAAAGAAAATTAAAAGCAACTGAAATGGACCTTCATGAATTTAAATGCTAACAATTGCAGTCTGTCATATTGATAAATCCCTAGCTAACCATACTCATTGAATAACATGAAAGAATAAATCAAATCATCATAGTGACTCACTGATTTCTGTCTTTAAAAAAATTTATGTTCAATCAAATAAGAAAGCAAATTATTTTCCCTCAGTTTCCTCTCACCAAAATAATTAAGTGGGTACCATTCACCATTTAATTATGTTTCTTCGATGTCAATTACATTGTTAGGAAGTGTGAATCAAAGAAGTGCAAAAATTCGGCCAAATAATTAAGTTCATTTTTTACCCAAAAACTTATGAACCGAACTAAATAATTCATACTTATATACCAATATATTTTTAGATGTGAAATAAATCATTTTGCATGCTAAAATTTTGAGCCGGTAAAATGTATGTTGATCCACATCTCAATATTGCACAAAAATTCAAATCACATAGATAAAAGTACTAAGATAAAAAAAAAATCAGAAAGAAAAAAAAAAAAACACGGAACTTAATCCAGTTGAAAAACCAACTATATGCAGTAAGTGATACAATAAACTTCTTTCTTCAATATTGTAAATATATTAATCTACAAATCAAGCATGATTATTTAGGGCAAATTTTTGAACTAAGCATATTTAATAATTAAACTATAAGATTAAGCACGTTTAGAAAGAATTTAAAAATAGGCAAAGTAGCTCGTTTGAAAGGAGACTTAGGTTTAATCCAAGGACGACGTGACAGATGATGTGGCAATTTAAATGAATTAACGTAAGTCGCCCGTTAACCAGGCGACTTATAAGTCGCCCGTTAACCAGGCGACTTATAAGTCGCCCATTAATCGGGCGACTTAGACTTAAATACACCTACTTTCCCTTTCCCGATCCGTTTCTCTCCCACTTCTCACTCATTTTTTCCCAGTTCGCTTGCAGTTGCTGTCGCCGGAACCAGCAAATGTAAGGGGTTTTTTTATGCATTTTATGTGAAGTTAGTTCATTGTTTGTAGATTATTGTGTATTTTGCTTAGATAAATAAAGATTTATGAATTTCAAACTGCTTCTCTAGTTTTTTTGTGAATCTCTTTGTTTGTGGAATTTTTTTGTAGATCTATTTGCCATAACTTAAAATTTCTGCATTTAGCCTGTAAATGTTTGATATATTTTGTAGATCTGTGATTTAGGAGCAATTATTAGGTCCTTTCACTGGATTTAGAGGAAGGTTCGGTTTTTGCCTAAAATAGGTCAAAAAGTGCAAATACCGAGTTTTTTGAAAAACTCGGTATTTTTTCAAAAAACTCGGTATTTGCACTTTTTTAGGCAAAACCGAACCTTCCTCTAGGTCCTTGCACCGGACCAAATAAAAGTTCGTGATTTAGGGCTAGAATACATATAAATCTGTGATTTAGTGAAAAATTGTGCGGTTAAATAAATTTATTTGCGGTTGAAGATTTACAATTTGTGCGGTTGAAGATTTATTAGCAAATTTATTAGCAAAACAATGAAAAAATAATTGCATACATATTAAAGATACAATAAGAGTTAATTTTTTTTATAGATCTAAAATAGTACAAAAGTTTCATTGAATTCTATATAAGTTTTTAAAATTTATTTATCTTAATGTGAGAAAATTAATATTTTTCCAAGAAAATTAATGTGAGAAAATTAATATTTTCTATATATATATATATATATATATATATATATATATATATATATATATATATATATATATATATATATATATATATATATATATATATATATATATATATATATATATGAAAAAATTATATACAATATATTAAGCTATATTTATATATACAAATAATTACATACATATAAAAGATACAAAACTTAAAATCTCTTTTTGCAAGACGAACAACCGACCAAGTAGTGATCGTACATCAAAGAAATTCCCTGTACATCAAAGAAATTCGCAAAATCAAAGACCTACATTGTTGATCTTTGGTCTAGAATGAGGTGTCTCTTCCCTATATTGATGTTTGGTCTAGAGAAAAGAAGTGACTGTTTTTAATTTTCATACAACTAAACATGATTAAAAATTGGAAGTAACTCTCAAATAACTATTAGATTGTTCTTATCATAATTGTTGAGCAAATCCAACTTCGTCAATGCATATAACTCATTTGGTTTATCAATAGAAGAAAACTGAAGGTTATTAAATTTTTTCTCTACTTATTTTGTAAATTTGAAATGTTATTAATCTAATTAGTATTCTAATTGATTACTTATAAAATGTTTATATATGTAAATGTTAAAATTTAAAAATTTAAAAATTTAAATGTGATTATAGAATCCTTATTATAAAAATGTTTTTAATGGTAAGTTTTGTAGCAATAATTAATAGCATAGTTATGTAATAATATTTTTTTTTTCAATTATTTTTAATATTTGATTTTGATCGATATTGTGATAACGTTTGTCTACTTAATTAGAATTAGCAACTTAGCATTTCCTAAATTTAAACGTATATTAAGAATTTGTTATTTGTTCTTTTTTTTAGTGGCACGTACGAGCTGAATAATGAGTGGATGTGGTGCAACTTTCATGCTCCTATATGGAGGCGAGTTACAAGTTGATGAAAAATTTGCACCAAGTTATTATGGGGGTAGGAATCATTCCTTACATGTGCCAAGAAATATAAACTTAGAGCAGCTTAAGTTAAGGATACTTAGAGCACTTAAGTGATCCTAGAAATTTTTCAGTGAACTTAGTCTGTCGAGTGCCTGTGGGAAACGAGTTTGTCGCTTCACATGTTGAAGATGACGATGTTTGTGAAGTTTTATTATGTCAGGATGAAACATAATTTCTCATCATGTATGTTGATGTCGAAGAAAAAATGTAAGTGAAGATAACATTGAGCCTCCAAATTCAGAAAGATATGCAACTTCAACCCAAGTTGAAAGGGTTGATGTGATTACTAATCCTTCAAGGCTAGAAGCAACAGAAGAAGCCCTTTATTTGTGAGTTTCCTATATCATATTAATTTCACAAATATATTTGTAGAAATTTGTATCATTGATTAATAAATGATAAATAATATTTTTAATATAGTGATACTGAGAACCTACAGACGCAGTAACCTCCATTAGCGTCTACACAATCAGTTCCTTCATATCATTGCGATTATGGGACTATGAGTAGTGGCTCTAGTGAGCAGTGCTCTGATCAGTTGGAAGAGGGTTGAGTGGCACTTGCCGGATAGAGTACTACGACAATTTGGATTATGCCCAAGAATTGGCATCCAACCAATGGATCCAAGCTTCAAAAGGGTAGATGGTCATGGGAAACCAGACATGGACTGGATGTTGTACCACCAAGCACACATTGTTATATGGGAGAGTAGGAGTGGATACATAGTTACATGGGACCTCCTGAACCAGCATAACACCTACTCGATTCATCACTACATACAGTGGTACAAGTCATGGGCAACACTTTACATGTTGAAGGCACCTGTTGAGCCTCCAACAATGGCCTATCCTAGAGCGCCTTCTGGTAAGTTTAAATTGAATATGCTATAAATTTCTGAAATAATTTCCTTTTTTCTAAATATTAACATATTTCTTTTGTTAATTCAAAAGGATTTTTTCCTTAGTACTGAACAACCTTTGCAGCAACACTTCAATGATACTGATGATACACAACAACAGAGGGACATAAATACAATTGCAGAGCCTTGTCGTGATTTGCGTAGACAGTTGTATATTCAAGATCAAGGATATCTTGAGGATAGAGGTGAGCATGATACACCATTCTCCATGACCCAGGAACCTCCTCAGCATTACAGTGGATATGCTGGACCATCCTCTTATCCTGATCAAGGGCCCTCTGCGGACCTCTTCAGCAGCCAGGTGCCAACGGATTTGGATGCATACCTCACCCCAGATTTTGTACCGAGCTCCATTCATAGAGATGACATAGCTGAGGAAGAAGTTGCTGAGGAGGAACATCACATGCTACATCAAAGGCCATGGCGACCTCCAGAACATTACACTCCAGGCACTGATGTATTGCCACATAGGCCATGTTGGTGACGCTAGTTCATCCTTTTATGTATTTTAGTATGCTTATGTTATGGATCTTTTTATGTATTTCAGTATGTTTATGTTATGCTTATGTCAGGGATTAATTTTATATAGTGGTCTTGCATGCTAATCCTTTGCTTTAATGTTCAAATAAGATGAAATGAAGATTACTAGCATTATAATGATTTAATTTTATTTATGTACTATTTTCAATAAATTAAAATTTTACTATAATGATTAAACTTTCAAAGAAGTTTAATAGCATTATACACAGGATATGTATAAGTCACGTGGCTTCATTTCATTTAAATCCAGACGAAAAGTCATATCCAAACTCCGTACGAATAATTTCTCCATTTTTAGATCAATTGGTTGAGAACTTGAGATATTAATTTGATCTCATCCATGAGATTTTGAGTTTTATAAAGAAATTAACTTTTAGTAAATTACTGACTTAAATAGAATCAAATAGATTTTAAATTTAAATTTAATCTAAAATATTTTATCTCTGCAACCGGCCTAATTGCTAAACAGCTAACGAACTATTTTGGCGGGTAGGAGGCCGCGGTGGTTGACCGCTATAGATTCTCCATTAAAAAAATTTGTAGGAGGAGAAAAAAAATTAGGACTCGTGAGCAATAGGTGTAGAATAATTTTTTTTTTTTTTTTTATAGCCTAAGTCGCTCGTTAAACGGGCGACTTATAAGTCGCCTATTATCCGGGCGACTTATTAATATAACCATTTCTTGGCCAACTCAGCATAACGGCTACAATCCTAGTCAGCATAAGTCGCCGTTTAATCGAGCGATTTTGCCTATATTTAAATTTTTTTTAAACATGATTAAATTGTTAATAAATTTTTAATCATGCTTAATCTTAAAATTTTCCCGATTATTTACCAGTAAGAAAGCCAGTGAAAAAAATGTTTGTGAGAGAGAGAAAGTGAGGTTAGATGGGAGGGACTTATAGACTTTTGTTGCAAGAAACTCATCTGAAATTGTCCATTTCGACCATGTCAAATAAATTACATTGTGTGCCCTAATTAAGTTGGTCCACTTTGGACCCTTCTCCATAGTCTCTTTCTATGATCCAATAGTAGATCAGGATCTCTCTTCCGACAAAATTGAATGAGTTGTATAGTACTATGATCCTAATAGAATAATATTTCACAAAAGTGATAAACATAATGAAGCACTTCACACAAGCCAAAAAAGTATTATAACACCAATAATACACTTTTAATACAAAAATACTTCATAGAATATGAATTCAAACTATGAGAATTATTCCCAGCTTCTAGGTTTCGTTTGGGATGATTTTTTTATTGCTTCTTAAAACAATTTTTTAGTACAAAAATTAAAGCTGTTTTAAGAAGCAACAAAAAAGCCGTTCCAAACAAAACCTTAGTCTCTGACCTGAACTTTTCCAAATGATCCATCATAGTAATATAGTTCTTTGACGACTTAACATATTTATCTAAGCATAAATTTACCTCAGCATGTACATGATTTAGTTCCCAATCATGTTGTTTGTCAAACAAATCATCATTCATATTATTCACAAAAGTCATAGAAAGAGTAATGCAATTTATAAAGATATCCTAAAAATTATCTGTAGGATGGGGACTCACTCACCACATTGGACAGATGCTTCTTATTATAATTCCTCCGGTGAGGAAGAAGTTTAAAATAATCTTTGGAAAGATGGGCATAAATGCAATAATAAGAGAAGAAAGCCAAACCTTTATCCAATTCAACCTTTAATTCGAAATTAACTATGATTATCATAGCCCACCCAAACTTATTTGTCATGGGTTCAAGGAAAATTTACCTCTGCTAACACTCAAGATAACGACAGACGATCTTGAAAGATATGCAGTAACTATTTCTATTTTCTTAAGGATGGCGAAAAATAGTTTTATGGAGTAAAGAGCGTTGTACCTTATAAAGTGAAGGAAAGAGTTCCATATAGGTAGGGGTGTCAATATTTGACACGACATGAAAATCAAACTCAAACAAGACTGAAAATTTTAGGGTTAGACCCAACCCAATTTCAAACTGGGTTGAGTTCATATTTCTTAATTCGACATGTTTGAAAAATGGGTCGAATTCGTGTTGACCCAACAACCTGGAATTGACCTAGAAACCATGCGCCAGACCGCATCCCTTGTCCGCTGGACCTTTCGCGCCGGGTCCGTTGCCGCCCGACAACTCGTCGCATTGTGTCGCATCTGCTACCCTCTGCCGTCTACTAGTCGCCCTTTGTCGTCCGCCAGCCGCCCTCCACAGTCGCTATAGCCATTGTCGTTGATGATCCGGGTTGACGGATCATGTCGGGTTGATCCGGGTCAGAAGGGGGTCGGTTTCAGATTAAAAAAAAAAGTGACCCGTGCGAATTCGGGTCTGGTCAGCTTATGTCAAATCAATTCCGAGTTAAACCCGAATCCGACTCATGACCTGATTTTGATAGCCCTACATATAGGATGCTTCATGAAAGATGAACACTTCTGTTTTTTTTTTTATTAATTAGAAGGAATTGGAGAAATTCTATTGCATTGGACTTAATAATTTTATGTTGAGTGTTTGGCTCCCATCAAATTAATAGGTAATTGAACTTAGGTCATGTTTAGGAGCATTTCTTCTCTTATTTAAAAAACAATTAAAATGAAAATTAAATGTGTTAATTTACTCCCTTTTTTTTTTGCAAAATAAATTAATTTATTCGAAAAAAGTACTAAACTTTTTAGTATTTATAAAATTTTCAAAATACCGCCTCCCCTCTATTTTCTCAACTGCCAGTTCTCAAAACTCAACCTGATCATAAGGGATGGGAAGAGGAAGAGATCTGCTTTATGATTTTTTTTAAATAATAAACATATGAGATTAATAACAAATATATTTTTTATTTCACATTAGAACAGAAAATTAAAAGTAACTGAAATGGCTCTACGAAAGCAAATTATTTTCCTCTCAACAAAATAATTAAGTGGGTACTAATTTCACTTCAATTATTTTATCATTTACATTTATATTTCTTTTCTTCGATATCAATTATATTATCAGGGAGCGTAAATCAAAGGAGTGTAAAAGTAATTAGGCCTAATAATTAATTTCATTTTTAATCCCAAAAACTTAATCCTGCAAATGAGCTGAACTAACCACTTCATACTTTTATACCAATAAATTTTTCAATCCAATATTCTTATTTATCAACTTTAAACAATATACATATCATAAATAAAATGAATCTATAGGAGTTGATCTCATTATATCTACCCATATGTACTAAGGGCATCTCCAACTGAAAAAACTCATTTTCCACTCCAAAATACATATTTTGCAGTAATTCATCTTCAATCAAATTTCATTTCTTTCTCCTCTTTCGTGCGCTTCTTCTTCTAGTTGCGAGGATAACCATATTTCTCCTCTTTCGAGCGCTTCTTCGACAAATCTCATAACACAAAAAATTGGCGTTGGTGAATAGTACGATGCCAACATTGACATCACACTATTCACCTACCGAATTTTTGCGTGCGATCTAGCGTTCGAATGGAGCGAATGATAGACAGCATACCACCGTATACAGCTCAATTGGAGATGGTCTAATTAATATTGCTTGTGAGATAAATTTCTACCTCTTGAAGTAAAAAACCTATAAAATAAGAACCCTTGAGCTCTTACTGCAAAATCACCTTCTAAGATCTAGAATAGCTATATAAGTAGATATGTTAACTAATATAGTATCTTTTGTCAGTTACTAATAGGTTTATGTTATGTTGAAGAATGAAGAGTCAAGTACCACTTTTATCACAATTTTTTATTATGAAATATGAAACATCAAGGGATTTTCTGATTAAAGAGCTTAAGGGAGAACTTCAAACAAACAGAAAAAGTGCAAACTATTCTATGATTGATAGTTGAAGGCTTAAAGCTCCAAATCAATAGATCAAGTGAGCTGCGTAATCCTGATGATCGAGATACATTCATAAGATTCTGCAACTTGAACAAAAACAAGTTCTTCCAGCCAGAGAAAAGGAAGTCTAGGAATCATGCAAAGAAGCCAAAACAAAGTAGGAAACTTCTCTTTTCAAATTCTTTCTGAAGTTTAAAGACGGCCAAAAAATCCATAAATTATATGGCAAAGAGAATAATCTATGCAAAATCACTGGATCACAATATATATACCATCTACTCACAAGAAATGAAGAAAAAAACAAAAGGATTTGAACATACCTGAATAGAATAAAACTGTTCTTCTAGCTTCAAAGAGAAGAACGGATATCAGATATAGCCGTCCATTGCCGATGCAGCATCATCAAGATTCTCACTGGAAGAGGGAGTGGAGGTCTGGATCCTGCTGCTGTGTGAGAATCTTGATGATGCCACACCAGCAAACGCCGGCTGTTTCCGATCATCGATTCCCTGCCCTCGTACATGAACTAGTTTACATTTAAAGGATTAGACAGCGAGGGAGAGAGAGAACGATAGGAGAGAGAGCTGCAAAAAAAATCTCATTATTTGCGACTGCGTTTCCCTTGATAAGATAAATTTTCGGGAAATTTATATATATATTAAAAATATTTAGTGTATTTATGTATATAATATTTAAATTTTAAATTGTTTTAAAAATATCATTAATATTACTTTATTTACAATTAAAAAATGTATTTTTCTTATATATATTTAGACATTTAAATTTAAAATGAAATTAATAATTATAAGTATTTAAGTATTGTATTATTGTATATGTATATATAAAAATTTTTTGAGGAATATATATAAATTTCCTAATAATTTTTTTATCTTAATATAAATTCTAAAAAAAATTTAATTATGTATATAAAATTTCTTTTGACTCTAGTCGTACGACATTAATGTTCCTACTAATCGAATGAATAAGTCAATATTCTTTTGAGAATAACGCTCATGTCATTGGATTATTCTAACTTCAATTCAATGATGTATATTTGCTACATTGAGCCAACGCTTTCCTCTGAGGAAGGACGCCATTTGTAATCAATAACAAATACTAGTGAAATTATTCTAACTGGGGCAGACCCTGTGATTTTTCCATTTTAAGAATTTTTTACATAAAAAATCACGGCGTCGCTTATGACTTTTGCTCCATTATCTTTTATCTGCATATGTATTGGATCTTCATATAAAGTTAAGACACTAAACTATATATCTCTCTACGGTCGTGAATATTTCAGCATGTAATGTTACTTTATTTAAAATAAAATATATGATTTTTTATATATTATTTAGACATTAAGATGTTAAATAAATTATTATAAAGATTTAAATATTGGATATATGTGTACAAATTTCCTAATAATTTATAATGTAATTATTTTTCATAAGATTGTATATTTAGATATTAAATACAAATAATTTTTTGTAATTATAATTGTATAAAATTGTATAAAAATTATATTAGGATTTTATAATCATAATTTTATTTCAATAAGTTAAAATTTTTAGAATTTATTTTGAGATAAATATGTTATAAATAGAAATAATTTTTTTTTCTATTATGATTATTATAAAAATTGATTATAAAATAGAATAAAATTTTTATCTTCTATATAAAAGTCTTATCTTATTAATTTTTTTAAAATGCCAATATTGATTTCAAATTAGAATGAAAAAAATTAAGAAAGTAATTATTTAAAATTTATTTCGTATATACTGTACGTGCATAAATCGTTTCAAATGATAGATTATTTGGAAGTATTATTCAATGCCAAGCCACTATTGCTGCTAATATCAAGAAGGTTGTTTGCTACAAAATTTCGAAGTAGAAGAATTCTCATGTTTTTAAGCAGTTGCTTTGATAGTGCCTCTGGGCTGTTGCTGTGTCCCTATGATATTTCTGTTACCCTCCGGAATCTGGAACAGTGGCTCGATTGTTTTTGGATCTCTGGGTGGCCTCTTTTGCATCCAGAGATCAGTTTTTTGAAAGGCAGTAATGAATGCTAGTTTATCTATGCTTCCCCTTGGACGGTCAGTTTTTTCGGCAACCAGGGGATCCCTTACATCTTTAAAGATGATTTTGTTGCCTGGGTTTATTGCTCTATGCATCCTGAGCCCTTAGATTTTTTCCTTTTCATTAATGATATGGGCTTATGCCCCAATTTTTCCGGAAAAAAAAAAGGATAGCTCAGGCTCACAACACCGGAAGGGTTGTACAGTGCATGTGGAGCGGCACACTACCCGATCACGGGCGGTCCCACAGCCAGTTGGATCGATGGTACCCAGTGGTGGACCGTACGATTATAGTGGGCGGGCTCCGGCCCCAGAATCTACCAGGCCCAACAAAAACGGACCTGAGTTTTCGGACCATATTAATGAACAAATTATGAAAATTTAATTAAAATATTCTCATAGAATTTGTTTGGTGGGAAATTTTAAGAGGGATTACTGATCATTTTAAATAAGAAAAAAAAAATCTAATAAAATTAAATTTAAAAATGATAAAAAAACTCAAGAAAATTTTGCATTTCCTGCAACTTTTTGCCAAAACAAAATTACATTTTCAGCAGAAAATGCAAATTTTTTTTGCGTTTCATAACATTTTTTTTATAATAAGAAAACGATTTTTTATTTTTTATTTTTGGCTCGGATCCTTTATGTTCATTTTCTCAGTTAAGATTAATTCTGTAATTATTAAGTAAGACTCCATTAAACTAATCAAATGGTATATTTTGAAAAAAGAAATGCTTTATTAAGATCTCCCCATTTAATTTGTTATAGTTAAAAATTAATATAAATTTGTAATTCTTCAAATTTATATTAATTTTTGAAAAACTTAGAATCAATGCAAAATATAAAATTTATTTCAAACTAAATGATAAATTAGAAATTTAAAATTTATTTCAAATAAAATGATAAATTTCAAATTAAAATATATTTCAATTTAAAAATTAATATAAATTACAAAATTTCAAATTTCATAAACTTATTTTTAAATTAATATTAATATAAATTACAAATATCAAATTAAATAATTATTTACATATAAAAATTTTATTTCAAATTAAAAATTTCAAAAGTTAATATAAATTTATTACAAATTACAAATATAAAAAATTATCATTTAATTTTAGATTGCCGACCAAAAATAATTTGTTTTCATAAGAAAACCAAAAAAAAATTGCGTTTTCTCACGAAACGCATTTTTTTTTTTTTTTGCATTTTCTATTAAAAACTCAATTTAATTTTTCGTTTTCTGTGAAAATATAAAAAGTTATAGAAAACTCAAATATAAAAAATTCGTTCTTTATTTTTTTAACTCAATTTTTATTAGGCTCCTTTTACTCATTTAAATACAAACAATGATCCCTCTTAAAATCTCACCTTTTCTTGTCGGACAATGTAGCAATTAGTAATTGAAAAACTTCACAGAGAACACAGAATAAATCTGGACTAAGGCTTCATTTGGGACGGCTTTTTTATTGCTTTTTAAAACAGAATTTTAATACAAAAATAATAATTTTTATATTAAAACTTCGTTTTAGAAAGCAGAAAAAAAGTCGTCCCAAACGAAGCCTAAGTCGTTTGAGAGGTCTTTTTTATTGCTTCTTAAATTAGCTTTTTTTATAAAATAATTAATTTTTTAATAAAAAGTTACTTTAATAAGCAGTAAGAAAGTCGTCTTAAATCCCAAAGTTTCGTTGAGGACGACTTTCTTACTATTTTTAAAAATATTTGTATAAAAATCATCTCAAATGAAGCCTAATTCAAAGAGAAAAAAAATATTGAAACTGAAGTATTTTGGCGGTCCCCAAAGAGTGGTAATGGTACCATACGAATGAACAATTTGTACTAAGCTAATTAATATTAACTGTTATTTTAAGTTTTTTTTTTAATTAACGAGATATATGAATACAGGTATGTAAATGATTTGTATATAGCTTAAATTCAAATGAACCAAAAACACTAACATGTCCGCAAATAATTTTAAATAAAAGCAAATTTTAAATTATTACATTATTGAAATCGATTTAATCGGGCACCAATCTTGATGCATTGTTGAATTAAGAACTTCCAAAGTTAAACACAAGATATATCATCGTAAGTGTAATTTCAACAAATTTAGGCTTCGTTTGAGATGGCTTTCTTGTTACTTTTTGAAACATCTTTTTAGTATAAAAAATTTAATTTTGTACTAAAACATTGCTTTAAGAAGCAACAAAAAAGCTATCCTAAACGAAGCCTTGGTCAACGCCTATTTATATGTATGATAGATATTCAAAATAAAATGTTAAAATTTTGATATATGAATCTATATTTTTTTAGTAAATAAAAGAAATTTGATTTAAATATCTTTTATTTTAAATAATTTAGTTTAATATATAATATATGAGAATGTGCCGTCATAGCTTACTTCTAATGTTCTAACTGTGAGCATTCTGGATCAATCTGGTATTTATTGGGATGGCTCTTCTGCTCTCATCATTAAGCATTTTTGTGATCTTTTTTACTCCCAACTTGATGAGGTGGCTTGACATAGATTTATGTGGCACAAAAAGGTTTCTCTGAAGTTTGCTTGTTATGCTTGGATGACAATTACTCATAAACTGAAATGTGCTGATGTATTAATTAGGAGAGGCCTGTCGGTTCCTGCTACCTGCTCCTTTTGCTCTTCTTTACCGGAAAACCATAACCACATTTACTTTGAATGTGACTTCACTTTCTCTGTTCTGACATTTTTCCGATTTTTGAGAGGTTTTTATTTAGACCAAACCTGCTGCAAGCTTATGATTGTCTGGATTCTGATTTTTCTTCAAACTTTGAGAAAAACTTTTGTTTCTCTGTTATGGCACTTACTGTTAACCACGTTTGGAGGGAGAGGAATAATAGGCGTCCAATAATTGGTTATCCCCTATTGCTGTGACTGAGCTCATTGAAGAGGTTCTTATGAAGAAAACTTGCAATTGGAAAAATGTGGAGGTACTCAAGCTCAAATTTCCGAATTTCTTCCGATCAGTTTTTGAACTGGCGGATCCTGTTATTTATTTGCTGGAGGAGGATTTTGTCATTTTGTGGGACAATGATGACCGGGGAGCATCATTGGACTGAGTCTAGCTGGATTTTCCCCTTGGATGGCTGTCTGCCTGTTTTTGATCTATTTTGCACGGTAGTAGCAACCGGAGATTTGGACCCTTTCGATCTCTTCTCAGTCAGACTCTGATGAGTGATGTTTTTTGGGGTGCTCTCCTTATGGCTGAGTCCCAGATGTTTTTATTTTTTCCCTCTTTTATGTAATTGCTTTTGGGTTGGATCTGGGGTTTTTATTCCTGGATCCAAGTCCCTTTTTTCTTTTACAGGTTTTGGTTTCTTGCTTGTAACTCTTTTTTCCTTTAATATATGAGCTTCGGCTCCCAATTTTTCCAAAAAAAAAAAAAAAACACAGGACCTTTTCATGAATATGGCCACAAATCTCAGCATATCGTGAGGCAGTGGTCCTGTGGGATCTAATTAATTGATGGCGTTTGTCTTATCATTGTCATGGCCACATACATAGTTATTGCGCATATTAGAAAATTGGGAAATTTTTTTAATTGACGGCAGATATATGTAGGATCCCATTGAAGTCTTGCTATACGTAGACTTTATTTATTTATTTATTTTTTATAATTTCATATAATAAAAGCACACTTATAACAATTGTAAATAGCTGAAGTTTTTTTTATATGTTGAAAAACATGTACAAGATTTTAGACGTGCTTCTTAATTAAGACTTCGGCTTCGTTTGTGACGGCTTTTTCATTGCTTTCTAAAACGGAGTTTTAGTACAAAAATAAAAAAAATTTGTATTAAAACTCCATTTTAGAAAGCAATAAAAAAGCCGTCCTAAACGAAGCCTTCATTTATGACAGCTTTTTAATGCTTCTTAAAATAGCTTTTTATTATAAAATTTTTTATTTTTGGATTAAAACGAAGCTTAAGATTTCTTTGGGGGCAATTTTTTATTGTTTTCTAAAATAATTTTTTAGTATAAAAAATTATAAGTTTCGCTTGAGACGGTTTTCTTACTGCTTCTTTAAGTAATTTTTTAGTATAAAAATTAAAATATTTTTAATAGAAAGTTGTTTTAAGAAGCAGTAAGAAAGCCGTCTCACATGAATCCTTAGTTTAAAAAAACTGCTAAATAATAAAATAGTAGTCCTAACTCGCAAACAAAGCCTAACGTTCATGATACAATAATTGAAGTAGACGAAAAATATATGGCCATACGGAGCATCTATTTCTTGAAGAAAATTTTATTTGAGAATTTTCATAGGAGGTTTGTTTGATGCATTGCAAAATCAGTGCCAACATCAGAGAATCATCCCCCCAACTAGCATCCAATATGTCCTCCCTAAATATAGAAAATGACATAAAAAAGAGCCAATTAATGTGATCTCTAGTGATGATAATGAAGAGATGAGAACATCTTTTTTTATTATTATTAAGAATGAGAACTTTTTTTTTTTAAAACCCAAAAGGCCTTCATGTTAAACAATGAAATGATACAAGTACAAAACATACATAGGGCTCGTTAAAGCTCCCAAGAGCAGTAATACAGGAGGAAGGAGAATCCTAATGAGCCGACAAACCAAACCACATAACAAAGTAAAAAATCAAAGTACAAAATAAGCATATGTGAAGATCTAGACTCAGGAGGAAATGCACACCCACCCTCAAGCCAAAAAAGGGCCTTCAATTGGAGGCAACAAATGAAGAGCGACATGCCACAAATCCCAACCCGCTAAAGGGCCACCAAGGTTGCCAACAAGCTAGGCCCAATAGGTAGTGCACCGAAGCCTCATCATCATTGACCAAAATCAACCACCAACCAACAGAAAACATCGGCAAAGCATATCGCAATCAATATAAGAGGACACCATTGACAAAGAAAAAAAAAAGCAGCTATTCCGAATCCAGATAGAAATTCATTTCTTCTTTGATTTATGTTTTTTCTTCTTACCTTTTTTAAGAGGAAGACCTACATCAGCAATTTGAAGAACACTCAGATCAAAATTGTCCCTAGAATCTAAAGAATTCTCATCAAATTCCTCTCCAGCAGTTGAGGAAATTTCATCATTCAACCAATCAGCATGCATGACCTCATAATCCCTCACATTGCAAGTTAGGTGAGCAAGCAATACTTCATTAGAAATAACTGAAATGGGAACATCAACCATTCCCCCATTTCCCACCATATGATCATCACCCTTAAGAGCAGAAGCAGTAGCACCATAAGGAGTTAAAAATCCATCTGCAGATGGAACACCATGGTTTCCAGGATCAAGAGAAGCATCATCATCAGAAAACTCAGTTTCATCATCACTAAAATCAACATTAGAGTCAGGGGATACGATAGGACTAGTAACCAAATTAAGTAAATAAGGATTAGGCTCACCAACCTCAGCAAACTCCTTATTAACACCACAGGAAGGAACATCAAAAACATCAACCCCATCTATAAAATTACTAGAAGAAAGTACAACCGGCACATCAATAGACAACATCACCTCAATTTCATTTACATCTTCGTTAAGAGGATCAAGCACATCAATCAATGCAACCAAATTAACAACCGAAACCACTAGAGCAACGGGAGACTCACCATTAGAAATACTAGAGGGAGGAACAACAGCCCCAGCTGCCTCCACCCCATTATATGCTAAATTAAGGACCTCATTAAAAGACTTAATATGACCCAACATATTAGAAAAAAATAACAACAACATTTCCATCACTAACAACATTTTCCACATCACCAGTTTTGTTCCTAACAGAGTTAAGAGGATTCGTAGAAGTAGCATGAACGGGGACAAATGACAAGGTTCGACACTCCCCCCTCCCATGCCCAATAGCTTTACAGAGATCACAAAAGGGAGGGAAAACTTTCATTTGCACGGTCTGGATGTAACCCAACTTATCAGGATCGAGCCAAACTTTATCCAAATAGTTTTTAGTGATGTCAAATTCAGCTAAGACTCGCGCTAGAGAGGGTCGAGAACCAATCGAAGTTGTGTTATCAACTTTTTAAGGGCGGCCAAACAAAGAACTCAATGTATGAAGGATTCAGGGAGCGAATAAATGGGGTCGAAAATTGGGGAAGGAAATTCAAATGGGAATAATAGGGGATTCAACACCGATATCAAGGGAAGGAGACAATTTGGTAACTTTCATGTAGCAATTATAAACAAGGAAAACCCTACTATAATCAAGACCACTCATCAATTTAATCAGCACGTACATGAGAGGAGTCAAGCAATGTTATAGAGAAATCAACATATAGCTTAATATTGAAAAAAAAAAACCTTCTGATGATATCCAAGCTAGGACGATGGGAAGGAAAAAAACCAACTAAGGCTAACTGGAAGGGTGCCCCCAGTGAAATAATATCCTCCTCTGAAATCCACACAGCAGGTAAACCGCGATAGGTAGTCATTTGATAACCGAAAAACAAACATCCGATGTAGAACCAGGTAAAGCATCCAAGAAAGAACGTGACTTCTTTGATCCATCCAAAAAACTTGGATCCAAGAACCAATTCGTCGTCATTCAGACCACGAAGGGCCACAGGGGACGAAGAAAAAAGCAAACGAAAAAGCACAAAAAGGAAACCAAAAGGGAGGAAGGAACTTCCCTGAAGCCAGAGGGGTGGAAACTACGGGGCGTTGCCGGAGAGAAACCATCGGGAGCAGGTGGAGCGGGGCTGGAAGCCCTAGCTCCAGATGCGGAGAATCCCTTGCTTTGGATGCAAATAAATTAACAACTTAATATATTAAGAATGAGAACATCAAACAATTGCAATTGTTGAGTATAGGGTTTTGAAAAAAAAAAAGATTTTGTTGTGTTTAACACTTTAGGTTGTGAAGTATCTTTATCTGCAGCTCATTTGACTTTATAATTCGTTTTCCTTTTAGTAGCAAAATCATGAGAAAAAGAAGCTAAGTGAGCACTTTCTATTTTTTCCTATTTTAATCATTTTTCCTCTCGCACACACCGAGCAATAAAATCATTAAGAGTATATTTTTTCTTTTAAGTATTGTAACTTATCTTAAGAGACTATTACATGAAGAGAGATCAATACTAGATGCACAAGAATGTCATCAAACAATTCTAACTTTAATGCTCTTAGTCTTGTAACAAGATTATACATTACCATAATATACTCCATTATGTTCCATTTGTCTTTATACCACATTAAAACAAGTTTATTAAGAATAATACTTATTTCGAACTTTTTAGAACCTATGAAACGATCTACAATTTGACTTAGAAATTTCTTAACATTTTCTTCCTTAGGTATTGCACCACTTGTGGTATCTTGAATAGAGTGATTCATGATCATAAAACTAATGCGGTTAATTTGAACGCTTCTACTTTTGAAAATGTCTTTTGTTCAATGGTACTTTTCACATTAAAGGAAAGAGGACGTTTAATCTGAATCACATGGTCTAGATCCATACACCCAAGAATAATAGTAATGCGTTCTTTTCATTTTTTAAAATAAGAGACATTAAGCACTAAAATGTTATTCAAATTGGTAGATATTAAATATATTTTTTCAATAAATTAATTGATTTATTTATAAACATTTCTCCATATATAAAAAATGCATCAAATGGTAACTTTGATCAATAAATAATTAAAAATTAATTCACAAGGCATCTATTTCAAGACTTCTTTGAAAATGTCAGGCATAAAACAAATAAAATCAATTTGTTTTTAACATGCCATTAAAGCATAATTAAGAATATAAATACATAGTAAATCCATTATGATATTCATAGTGACAGTTATACTTATGCTTAAAAAAATAAAATAATTGAAAACATTTAAATAAGATGCATTAACAAATGAATTTAATTTGCTTTTAACATGTCATTAAAGTGTCATTAAGAATATAAATATATTTAATTCAGAAGTTATAAGTCATTTAATTAATTTTATAACATTATAAATACATAATTGGTCATATAACCCAAAAATTTATCCAATGAATAAGACGTTTGGAAAATGTAATTGATTAAATTTATCCATTTAATTAATTTAATAACATTATGTAACCTAAATTTTCCAATATTGTGCCAATTGAAAATTAAATTCATTGAATTTAGTTGCAACAAAGTAAAGTAATGCAGAACAGTTTTAATTTTTATATGTAACTGACAAATTAAAATTAATAGTAAAAAAAATATTTTTTATAATGTAAATTCATCAACAATTGCAACTTTTGTATTCTCATATGAAAAACTAAATTCATGAAAATGATGGACTCAATTGACACCAAAAGTAGTGAAGAATCAGTACTATTACGGTAATGTTGAACTTCACAAATTAATTGTCATCTCTACATTTTTCATGACAAAGAAAAATAGATTTTAAAAAATTACTTGCAAATATTTTACATTGAGAAATAAAAATTTTTTCAAATGAAAAATTATTATCAAACAAATATTCCATTAATTTGATAAAAAACTCAAAAAAATTAATAGCATGCTTAGAGAAAATTATTTCTTGTTGATTCAACATAAAAATCAGGCTGTGATACCACTTGTTATGATGTAATAGACACGGAAAAATAATTCGATTGCCTCCGAAAGACAAGTCAAATCATCGAGAAGAATTATTTGAAGCGTACCTGAATCCATTAAAATGCAAAATCAAGGTCTTCGATCTTCAACATTTGAAGCGACGTTCCCCAAGAGAGCGAGAGACCCGTTCTTTTCAATCAAAATGGGAAATGAGAACTTCACATCTTAAACTGGGGACCATGATCATTTTATACTTCAAGTGTATTTATTTTTATTTCAGTCCATAATTAAAATAAAATAAATACTTGACCTCTACAAAAACAATTATTTTCATACAAATTTAATTGAGATGCACATAAGCTAAAAAATAATTTAATTCTTAAATAGATCACGAATTTAAATGACTCAATTTTAAATAGCGTCTAATGTATAATATTTTACTCATATGTATAAATACATGAGCCCATATACATAAATTTCCCAACAGTTTATGCCTTATATTAATTTTTTAGATGAGAAAATGTCCTGTATACCCTTTATCCTCGTGGGTTTTTTGAGCGAGGACTCTCCAACACTAAGGAGCTTCTAAGTTTTATATATTTTTTATTTCTTAAATTAGCATAGAGACTATGTATTTACTTACTCTTGTAAGGCATTTTTTAAATGGAGGACTTCCTCATTAATGTGCCTTATAGATTATTATTATTATTATCATTATTATTTATAGTTTATCATGTTCCTTGAATTATTAAATATAATTCATGATAAGGAGAGTTGTAAGAAATTCTTCAAGGAAGTAGGTATATATTTGGTTATCAACATTAGAATTACTCTTGAACTTAAATATGATAGTAGAAGTCAAGAGAAATCTATCAAAAAATTGTAATTATCTTAGCTTGTTCGTTTTAAGTAATACTCGATGCGTCAACTTGTGCTAGAAAAGATAAAATTTAGTCAAAATTGAGACCGATTACACATTAATTAATTGAGATGTGAGAATTGCCTTATGTTTCTCAAATGCGAAGTAAAAACATATTGCTTTCAAACTATTATTAGTATTTTGAAGCTTTGGTTGTGACTATGCTTATAGATTAAAGGACTAACTTGGGAATGTATGTAGAGTTGACATTCACTTGAAGATATTTTGTAAAATCTCACATATATGTATGAAAACCTTCAAGAAAGTGAGAGTAGAGATCTAACTTAGAATTTCTTTGAATACACTAAAATAAGGTATGTGATTGGAGTTACTTAGCTACCTCTATGCTTGAGATGGTAACATGAACATCTTTGAGGCTATAGTTATAGTTGCCTAATCTTTACTTGCTTTGTGCATCAACAAATGGAAGGGAGACTGCTTAGCTGTAGTAGTGCTTGAGGTGTTAATGTGAACATCATTTTGCTACAGTAGTAGAGGTTGCCCCTAGCCTGAGATCGTTTCACATAGACAACATCAAATTATTATGTCATAGAACATTCATAGCATTAGAGAGAGTATTCATTATCTTAGTTTAATACGAAAATTCTACATGCATGCAAAATTTGGAGACGAGGAAAAATTATGGGCCTAATCTAGTTCAAATGATTTAATTAATTTGAGTACTATGTTACACATGTCATTCTTTCTTATAATTAAAAAATACGTTAATACAACATAGTAGTTATGAATAGTGAAAGAAGACTTCCATGATGCAAGTAAGATGAGCCCATATGTTAAAAATATCATCAAACACTTATTAATGGCATGCTAAGTTGTTCTCCTTATATATGAAGAGTCCAATGACAAAAGAGGCAAGCATTAGCCTTATTAAAGATGCTAGTAGTCGGCATTGATTCTAATTATATACGTTTGAGTCATTGGTGTAATTGATCATGACATTTTTGGTGATGATGATGGTCAATATTGTTGAACACAATGGGCATCAATGATTTTGGCAATGACAAACATTAGCTTACTTTACGATGACAAACATCATTCTTTTTTTTGAAAATAAGTGTTGTGTTAATCTTATTTTCAAGAGCAAGTGTCGAGTGTTGGTAAGTAGAGTAGTAGATTCATATTTTAAAATGTTAAAATAAATGAATGCAAATCGAAAAGCAAAATTGGTCATACAATTTAATGGATGGGATTCGGATTAGAATATTTTGTCTGTCACTTATTGTAATGGTTCTAAAACTAATTTATTACTGTGTGATAAATATAATATAAGTATTATATATATATATATATATATATATATATATATATATAAGTTTTAATATTTTTTAGTAGATTTAGAAGAGACTTAAGTGAGAATAATCGATTAAATTTTGATCTGAATAAAATTTTAAAATAATTAAATTTATTTTAAGATGAATATAATTTTTTTAGATGCTTTTGTGTAAATTATCATATTTACGGAGTTTTTATTAGGTTTCAAGAGGAAATTAATGAAAGCGTACTGTTCATGGTTGTCTTCTGAATGACATTCCTTGTAATAAAAATAGAACGTCCACATTACTCACATTAAGGAACTTTTATTACGTCCTATGACTGGACGTAGCTCTATGTTCGGTCAGAGGATTGTTACTCGGTTTTTGCTAGGTATTTGATCGGTATTGCTAGGTATTGTTTGGTAATAACGAGGAATACCGCTATGTGAAGACCAATACCGAGCAATACTGAGTAATCCCAAAAAATTCCGAGTTTTTCAAGAAAAAACTCGGAATTTTTTGGGATTACTCGGTATTGCTCGGTATTACTCGGTATTTGGTCTTCACATAATTGTATTTCTCGTTATTTGTTGGTATTGCTCGATATTTCTCGTTTTGTGCCTGCGATCTTAGTGCCGGCCGAACGTAGCTCTACATACGTTCACCGGACCAAATAGGGCATCTCCAACCGAAACTCTCATTTTTCACTGCAAAATGCAGTAAAATCAAAAAGTGTCGTGATTCATCTCCAGTGGAACGCTATTTTGCCCCCAAATCATCGCTCTTTTCTTTTGCGCCTTTCTCAGATGAGTTCGGTAGAGAGAAAGAAATTGCGCAAGTGAACAGTGGGACTCCAATATTGGCGTTGCACTGTTCAACTGCGATCAAATGGCGGAAGAAATGTTGTTCGGTTGCGATGTTTGAGGGCCTCCATTCGGCTGTTTGCCGAGCGGTTGGAGAGGGTCTAATGTGGAAGTAACAATGGGTCTACAGACTGGTCTGTTATGCGCCTCAATGGGCCTTAGTGGGCTAAGTTTTAAGTTAAGGACCGACAGACGCGGCAATGTTCACAGGGCCGAGGCCGCGGCTTGCAATTTCTCTGAATCGAGATGGCAAGAGTTCTGCCCCCTGCTTCCATCTCTACACCTCCCTCGCCGCGGGTTTCCGACCGAGGTGGCATCATTCTTGTTCCCTTCCCTCGTCGCCTCGAAGTGACGCAGTCCTCTCCGGCTTCCTCTTCGATCTTTACCCTTCAGATCTCTACTCTTCCTCGATCTAGGTATCGAAGGACGGACGCAGTGTCAGTCGTTTGGAGTGGCTTGGAAGAGGTGCAGCTTACTGGGGATGAGGTTGATGACGACGACCCCTCTTCGATGGAGCTCCTGCCCATCACCAGCGAGGATCAGTTCGATCGGATCCTGGCGGAGGCCCAGCAGCTCGAGGAATCATTGATCATCCTTTGGTTTTCTTCAGAACCCCCCTCTTTGTTTTTATTAATTCAATTTATTCAGAATGAAAATGGCATTTGTATAAACTGCTTAGGGCTGGCTGATTTGGTTGCTTGTGCGTATATTGTAAGAAACCGAGAGATAAAGTAGAGAAAGGAAATAGAGATTTCACAGGAAAGGAAAGATATGAGAATTGTATTGATAAAGCTTTAGTACAGATGGCTATATATAGAGATAAAGGAAAAGAATACATCCGTAATTACAAAGAAGCCAAATGATGGCTGACGTGGCAGCTATCCTAAGAGCCCCCCTCAAATTAATCATTCATGAGTGTGAATGGTTAATTTGCTTCTAAGATCCTCAAATATGGCTGTATGAAGTGCCTTGGTTAGGATGTCGGCGATTTGATCCTCGGAGCTGATATGTTGAATGGTGATGACTCCGGAGTTAATGTGTTGACGGATAAAATGATAGTCAATCTCGATGTGTTTGGTCCGAGCGTGAAAAACTGGGTTGTTGGCGAGCGCAATGGCGGATATGTTGTCACAGTATATGGTGGTCGGAGAATGCTGTGTGATTTGGAGTTTATCCGCCAGCCGCCAAAGCCATAGCACGTCGGAGGTTGCGGCGACGAGTGATCGGTATTCCGCCTCTGTTGAAGATTTGGCCACCGTGGCCTACTTCTTGACGGACCAAGAAATGAGGTTGTCTTCGAGAAAGGTGCACCATCCTGATATTGATTTGTGATCGGTGCTGTCAGACGCCCAATCCGCATCCGTGTAGCTGCGGAGTAGAAGTTTTCCTAGAGTGATGGGTAGACTGTAGTTGATCGATCCTTTGATATATCGAAGGAGTCGTTTTAGCATTTGAAAATGGTGTTCGGTGGGAGCATGCATGTGTTGGCATATGCGATTTGCTGCGAATGCTATGTCCGGGCGAGTGATTGACAAATATTGAAGGGAACCTGCCAATTTCCGGTATAGATGAGGATCCGAGAATGGTGTAGTTGAAGCGAGCTGATTGGCCTTGGTTGGGGTAATTGGAGTTGGTGCAGAGCTGCACTCGGCGAGACTAGCGGTCTGGAGTAGTTGTTGAGCATAGTGTGTCTAATGTAAGAAGTATTCGGCGGTGGTTTTGATTGTCTGAATGCCTAGGAATAGAGATACTGGACCAAGTTGTTTAAGAGCAAAGTGCGAGTGAAGCTGGTGAAGGAGTTTTTGTATCAATTGTGAATTGTTTCATGTAAGCAAGATATCATCCACGTAAATGAGGAAATATAATTGTATTTGATTGTTATTAAAAATGATAAGTGAAGGATCGGAATGGCTGAACCTGAAGCCGAATTGTAGCAGAAATTCCGTGAGTTTTTGAAACCATTGGTACGACACTTGTTTGAGTTCGTAGAGGGACTTGTGAAGTTTGCACACGTGATTTGGTTTTTGGGAGTCGATGAAACCTAGTGGTTGACGCATGTAGATGTTTTCTATGAGATCTCCGTGCAAAAATGCATTGGATACGTCTAGTTGGAGAATGGACCAGTTGCGGTGAAGAGCAAGGGTGAGAAGCATTCTGATGGTTGTCATTTTTGCGACAGGGCTGAAGGTTTCATTGTAGTTGATTCCTTGTGTCTGATTGAATCCTTGAGCCACTAAGCGTGCTTTGTAACGATCAACATATCCATTTGGAAGAGTCTTGATTTTGAACGTCCATTTGCAGCCTAGAATTGGATCGTTAGTGGGGGGAGGAACAAGCGACCACGTGCCCTGTTGTTTGAGAGCGAGGATTTCTTCGGTCATAGCAGAGCACCATTGTGGAGATTGCGCGGCTTGCTTGTACGTCGTCGGTGTGACCGAGGGAGAGATTGTTGTGGAGAGATCAAAGATTTGTTTATATTTGTGAATACCTGATTTTGCCCTGGTCTGCATTGGATGCTGAGTGATGGGATGAGTCGTTGTGATGCGAGGTTCCACTTGTGGTGCAGTAGTTGGGCAACCAGAAGGTGCAGCCATCCGAGCTGGAGAAGTGGGTCTAGGAGGGAGGATAGTGTCACTCGGTGTTGAAGAGTTAGCTGGTCTGGGCTGCAGTGATGTAGGAATTAGAAGTAGCTGGTTGAGTGAGGTAGATTCAGTGGCGGAAGACTGCAGTGTGTTGTTGGAGCTCGTTAATTCAGTGTAGGAAAAGAATTGTTCTTGAAAGCTGACATGACGTGAGACGCAAATTTTGTTTGTAAGCGGATCCAAACATCTGTAGCTTTGTGCTGAGATGAGTAGCCGAGGAAGATGCATGATTGCGACCTTGGTGAGAGTTTGTCTTGAGAGTATGGTCGTAGCCATGGGAAACAAAGGCATCCGAACGTTCGTAGATGATCATAGGACGGGATTTTGTTGTGAAGCAGCTGATATGGGATCCGTTGTGCAATGGCTTTGGATGGAAGCCTGTTGATGAGGTAGTTCGCCGTGGATACTGCTTATGCCCAGAATTTGGATGGTAGCTTGGAGGCGTGTAGGAGAGCTCGGGTGGTCTCCAAAAGATGCATGTTCTTACGTTCGGCAGTCCCGTTTTGTTCAGGTGTGTGTGGACAGCTTAGTTGGTGAGTGATGCCGTGGTTAGAGAGGAAGGTTTTGAATTGAGTGCTATTGAACTCACCTCCGTCGTCGGACCTAAATACTTTCGGTGTAGCGTTAAATTGATTTTTAATAAGCGAGCAGAAATGAGTAAATTTCGAAAACGTTTCGTTCTTGGAACGCATCAAATATAACCAGGTAAACTTAGAAAAATCATCTATGAAAATTACAAAGTAATTGAAACCATTTAAAGATTGTTCTGGGGCGGGACCCCAGACGTCCGAATGAATTAAAGAAAATGTGCGAGTAGAAGTAGTAGAGCTTTTATTGAATTTGAGCTTATGGCTTTTGGCCAGGTTACAAGAAGTGCAAAGAAGATGTCCTGAAGTGTCTGCGGTGTTGGGTAGTAGCCGGCGAAGGTTGGTGACTATGATGCACCGACACTTCTCCTCAAAGAGGCGTGCAGTGTCCGACACCGTGTCTGACACGACACTCGTCCGACACTCCTCCGACACGCCGAAAACGTGTCCGATTAAAAAAATATTAAAAACAAATTGGACACGCGTGTCCGACGCGCGTATCTTAAATATTTTATAATTTTTTTAAAATATAATTTCTTATATTTGGCGAGATTTAAACTAAATTTCTTATTTTCTATCCACAACACCAAATCAACGCCTGCATTTAATACCCATTCATCGAATATTCTCATTTTCATTTCTCTTTGGCAGTGAAGGTATTTTCATCTCCTCCTTTTTTGTACAATTACAAATCTTTCTCTTGTTGAACCAGAGTAGAAAGCAGTGATATTCAATGATAATGATATTCAAGGCCAAAAACAAACCTCTAAAGCTAATCATAGTAGTTGAAGCTTGAATGCTTGATGTTGTAGTAAGTGATTATTTGCTTATATTTTTGTGGTTGTACTAGATATTTTGTACTAAATATTTTATATTATAAGCTAGACAAGTTATAATGTCATTCATTTATTATTGTTTGTCATTTTTAATATGATATTACATTAATATATATATATATATATATATACTATATAAAAAAAGGTATTGCCGTGTCCGCGCCGTACCCGTGTCCTATATTTTCAAAAAAAGCCGTGTCCCGTGTCCGTGTCGTGTCGTGTCCGTGTCGTTGTGTCCGTGTCCGTGCATCATAGGTTGGTGAGGATCCCGTGATGAGGGTGCCCAAGCCTGTTCTGCCATAGATTTGTTGAAGACTTATTGGCAAGATAGGCTTCCGGTCGCTCGGAGGAAGAGGTTTGGATGGTGTACAGTTCGTTATGCAGCTGACCACGAAGAAAAGGGCGATTGTCATGAAGGTCCTTAATGACGAAGCCGTTAGCATCAAAACAGATAGAAAGTTGGTTGTCGTTAGTTAATTTTGAAATAGAGATCAGATTATGCGTGAGAGTATGGACGTGAAGGAGATTTTGGAGATATAGCTTACGGGCCTAGTCCGGCAGTGGAAGGAGACCCTGTCCCGAACTTTGGATGGATAGAGAGGATCCATTTGCAATGGATACCGAATCTGGTCCTTGGTAATTTGATCGCTGTTGTAGATTTGTGAGGTCCGGCGTGAGGTGGGCGGAAGCGCCTGAATCAAGAACCCACTCGCTTGTTGGATTAGTTGATTGCTGCGTCAGAAAAGCTCGTTGAGTTGACGAAGATTGCGTTGGTGCGTATTTGAGGTTGCACTGGTGCCAACAGTTGAGAGCGCTGTGTCCGCGTTTCTCGCAAATCTGACAGGTTGGGCGATCGGGTTGCTTTGTAGCTGGTGGAGGTTCGGTTGATCCAGAATTGAAAGTACGCAGTGCGGGTGAGCGGTTCTTGGCCGATCGGTATTGGCTTTTGCCTCGGTAAGTACCAGAGTTTTGTGTGTAGAGCGCGGTTGTGTCGGATGTCGCCGAGATGTCTTTTTGATTTTCTTGTTGGATATTAATCTCTTCGCTGCATAAGAGGGAGTAAAGAGTATCAAGATCGATGGGTTGTTGAGAGGTCTGTATCGCCGTTTTACGGAAGTTGTATGTAGAAGGTAATCCATTGAATTCATCTCGTCTAGAATGACTATAAGCAGATGTTTGGAAACCTTTTGATAATGTCCTAAATATCAGTCTTTGTGTCATTTGGGAGTTGTGAATTTGGTGTCGTTGTGTTCGCATTTTCGAGACGTTCAGCGATATTGTCGGAGTTCACATGATTCGATTTAATTTTTGATCTGATTTTATCTCTATATTCCCATAAGGTACTATGGCTGCATATACGAGTTTCGCATTTGAATGTGGTGTAACTCGTTCGTGAGTTGAATGACTCTAGAGCGGCTCGTGGGTTGCATTCGTCTTTCAAGAATCTGCCACACCTCATGGGCGGTGGATGAGGATAGAACATATGGAAGAACGACAGCATAAATTGTCGAGAACAAAGAAGAAATTAGATTCCTGTTGATCAATTTCCATTTGCTGTAGTCGGCGTTGCTGTGGTCGGACGGGCAGGGCAGGGAGATTCGCCCGTGAGAAATCTGGCGAATCCGTTCGCCGTGAAAGTTTGAAAAAGCTGTAGTCGCTATATGTGTTAGTTATCGGAGGAGAGGGGCAGCGGCATCAGAGTTTTGAGATTGGATATGAGGAATTTTAGAGAGGCTGGGACGGTGAAGTCCTGGAGGTTGGTTGTGGTGGTGGAGGAGGAGATCGAAGAGGCAAGGGATTCTTGATTTACCATGGAAGAGCCTGGTGCTCTGATACCATGCAAGAAACCGAGAGATAAAGTAGAGAAAGGAAATAGAGATTTCACAGGAAAGGGAAGATATGAGAATTGTATTGATAAAGCTTGAGTACAGATGGCTATATATAGAGATAAAGGAAAAGAATACGTCCGTAATTACAAAGAAGCCAAATGATGGTTGACGTCGCAGCTATCCTAAGAAAAATGATTTTGGTTTCCGAAGATGTTTTTTCGGAGTTCAAAAATAATATTGATTTCTAATTGCCTCAACAAGACGATATAATTATTTTGTAATTTCAAGAAACCTAACGACCCTTCTAATGTAGCGTTTTTTGTGAAGAAGGATAGTAGCTTCAAAATTTTTTAGGATTGAGAGCAATTAACGCTAGCAATGAAATTAATTTGTTTTTAGAAATTTTGATGTATATGCTTACATTTATTGAAATCCTACTATTATACTGGAGTTTATTATTGAAAATTAGTATTGATACTATAATTTGTTATTTAATAGTTGCACACAAGTCAGGTATTATTCTGGTCAGGATTTTATGAAAAAAGTAAGTACTAATATCAGAATTTTATAAATTTTGACATGCATGTTAATCTTTTAAGAAATTCTGACTAATATGTTAGCATTAGTTCTTATTACCAAATTGGATTTTTTTTTCGCTTTCATAAAAAATTCAAATTATGAGTTGTTTTATAGAAATCTCCCATACAAATCCATTTTGCATGTCATTTGGATATTTTGAGGTTTAATAATGCCTGATTGAACTATGGTGATGTATACATTTTCGTGTTTAAGCTAAAGTTATAATGTAGGATGGCGAATTGGTGCAGAAAATGCATATATTTGAAACCAAAGTTGGAGAAACTCGCTGTTGATTACCATCCAAGGTCAGAAAACTACTTGTTTTTCTTGGCATCTACTTCTTGTTTTGTAGATTTTCATTTTAGTATGTACGACTTCTAGCTCTTTTGCTTGACTTGGTTAGATGTGCTTGCCCTAGATCATCATACTCTTGAAAAAGAGGAAGCCTTTAAAATATCATATAATTTATTAGAAGAGCAATAGATATGGAAGTTGTTTTCATTTTACAAGGAGGTTGTGGATGATATGCTGCTTAGAGATTGTGTTAAACTATGTTAACTTGAGTAGAAGAAATAATATTTCTCTATCAGAAATTGCGTTTGTTTTGTATTTGTAATGCTTGATTAATAATATTTCCACTTTAGTCTTCCACTCCAATATCATAAATTTTTATGCTCTGTAAAACTATATTGTGATGCAGAATCCGTTTCTACTGTGCTGATGTGAACAGTGTACCACAGAGGCTTGTCAATCGTGCTGGAATCATAGTGAGTTTGAATCCTCTGATCTACCCTGAATTCCATGTTTTAAATAGGCAGATTTATGTGTATTATAGCAATGATAGCAACATCATTCACAGTTTCCTAGGATGAATCTTGAGGGCTTGTGCTGAATTATTTGTATTTTATTGTGATGCTTGCATTATCATGCTTGACCTGTTTGGGACGTTAGAATATCACACTTTGCATGCATGAAAACTAGGATTAGATGGAGTCACTTGATTCAATTTTATTGAAATTGAAATATTATTAGAAAGGGACTAATTAAACTTTTGTGTTTATACGAATAGTAGATTATGAATGAAAATTTCTTGGTTGTTTAGACGTCATCATAATCTTGAAAATCAATATGATATTTGAATTATTGAATTTTTGGTATAAACCCATCTCCATCTTCTCAGTGCCGATCATCACCCCATCGTCCCCTGTGTCCACCAATTTCACCCCCAACTGGTTAACTACTTGATTGGAGATAAAATTGTAAGTAGCCCCGTTGTCGATCAGCACCCCCATGACACCACCACTCTGTTTGTTATTTCTCCTTGCACTTTCATGGTGTGATTCAGGGTGAATCTCACAACTGAGTTTAAGGATATTTTAGCCATGTAAAGATGTAACTCTTCCTCTTTCACCACTGCCTCACCCTCACCTCCCTCAGCTTCCTCATTTCACCACTGTAACTCTTCCTCATTATCACACATGTGCCCCAGATTGTACCTCTCTTCACATTTGAAGCACAATCCCTTCGCCCGCTTCTCATGCAGCTCATTCTCAGTAAGTTTTTTGAAATTTCGATGTAGGTCCTTATGAGCTACGAATGTGGTGATCATCCTGTACGGGCCTCTTGAACTGCTGCCTTTGCCCCCTCCCCCCTGGCCCCTTTCCAGGTGCTTCTGGTCCTCCACTAATTGTACTAGCTCCATAGCCTCTCCCAAGTCCCGAGGCCTCATCACTTTAACCATTGCCCCAAATCTCTGGTTTGAGTCTCTTCATAAAGTTCCCCTCTAACACTGTCTCCGAAAGACAGTCCAAATGGCTAGCGAGTTATTCGAATCTCTTCAGATACTCTACCACTGAACCCTCCCGTGTTAGGGCGAAAAACTGGTTTCTCCTTCCCTGTTGGTTTGAAAACGTTCCAACAAATAATCCTTGAACTCCCTCTTGCTCTATATTGGTTGTCGTATGTCCCTTCATTGGTACCAAGCCAAGGCCTTCCCCTCCAAACATAGGCCCACTACTGTCAGTCTCTCATCCTCCGTCAAACCGTTGATGGAGAAATATTTATCCACCTTGTAGATCCACCAATGTGCATCATCTCCCTCAAAGATGGGCATCTTCAGCTTCCACACTCTTGTATCGCCTTTGTTTCCCCGAAATCCTCTATTTCCTCCCATTCCACAAAGGGAGGTGCTTCCCAGGTGTCTCGATCTTCCCTTATACACTCAAACCCAAATCCTTCTTCAAAATTCCCCCTCCTTTCAAAATCAGCACCCCGACGCTCATAATCCACCCCTCTTCTTGCAAAATCAGCAACCCTTCGCTTGTACCCGATACTCATCTCTTCCCTAGAAATAAGCTCTAGCGGAGGCATCACCTCCTTTTCCTTGGCCGGCAATGGATTCCTTTGTTTTAGATGTCATTGTATTGGGTTTGGCTTCAAGCAACGTCTACATATCTTTCACGACAGCGAACTTTCCATCCATCTTTTCATAGAAGATGCAAATTGGTTTTGAAAATATGAAAATTTTGCCTCAAAATATGATTTTTTTTTGGCCTAATTCTCCCTCCAACATTTCTACTCTTCTTTTGGGCATTGGTACCCTATATTGAACGGTTCTGATACCAATTTAATAGGAAGTAATAATAATAACCTTGAAAAAAAAAACTGAGTTGAAATTAGAAATTCAGCACTTCGTTGAGTCGATTTTGAGAATTTTGTAGAGAAATAGCCAGGAGACACTCCCGATTTAGTAGTAGATGAAAGAAAACAAGCAAGGTACAATGGATCTTCAATTCGAGAGAGATCCGTCTCTTCCAATCCCTAGCTGACAGCTAGAGCCCAAACAATCTCCAATAGATCTCAAATATCATACCAAATTCAAGATAAAACAAACCCTAGGGAACGAAATCTACTTAAAGCAAAAATACATTTAACTAATCCCTAAACAGCCCTTAATTTTGATTTTTTTTGCCAAAATCATCCACAATTGGTGCTTAATTACTGCCGCTAGGCCCCACCATGCTATCTGCCCCCCTTGTTTGGTGGAACATTTGTCCGCCTGCCATACATGTGAACCCGTCCAGGATGGACCGGTTCAGTCGGTCCCTAGACCGGTCTAACAAAATCCAAGGCTACTTAAAGAGTTCTAAATGATGTTTACATTAACAAAATAGTAATTTGTTATTAAAATGACATTGCTATAATTTAAACCAACATCAGATACTCTTTCAATAGGAGACATTGACATAGAGGGGCTCACCATTATATACAGTCACTTTTAGTGCTTGAAGCGATTGAATGGGGGTCTACTCGTCACTTTTGGTGCAAGAGGACATAATCAATTAATAATTACGTCAAGAAGGAATCCAAGATTGACTTGCAAGCTCTAAATAATGTTTATACTAAATAATATTTATAAGTATTAAGCATGACACTTATAATGTTTATGATTTAAATTGTTATCTGATAATCTTTCAGTGAGAGAACAAGAGGCCCACTATCATACCATGATTCATTTTGGGTGCAAAAAATATGATGAGGGGCAACAAACATCATCTCAAATCACTAGTCACTTTTGATATAAGAGAACTGAATTGATCAATAATTACTGTAAAAAAGGAACCTAAATTTGAATGGTGAGCTTTGAAAAATCATTTTTGGATACCCTTTCATTATGAAACATGATGCTGTTATGATTTAAAATATTATCGAATACCCCTTCAGTGGGAGCCAACGAGAGGCCCCCTATCATACCATCAATCATTCTCGGTGCAAAAAGATGATGGGGCCACTATTATACCATCGATCATTGTTTACATATTAAACATAGTATTTTTATGATTTAAATTATTATGGTATACCCTTTCTATGGGAGACAATGAGGGGCATACTATCATACCATCATGATGATGGGGGGCAACTAACATCATCTCAAATCATTAGTCACTTTCAGTACTAGAGGACTTAATTGATCAATAATTATAGCAAAAAAGAATCCTAAGGTTGATTAGTGAGCTTTTAAATGATATTTACACATTAAAAATAATGTTCTGATTTAAATCATCATCAGATATCTTTTTAATTTGAGAAAATGAAGGACTCACTATCATACCTAATGTGAAACATATATGGAAACAAGAATTTCTTGGGAGTTAATAATAAGTTGTTAAGCTTTGCTAATTTTAAACTCAATGTTTCATCAAGATAAGAGTATAGGATTTCTTAATTGCAGATGTGCTTTGGCATGCAATTACAAGAAGTATAAACAAGACAATTTAAAATAAGAACAAACTTGTTGTAACGCTAGATGCATAAATAACAAAAATCCACCGTTTAACAAATAGAAAATTCACCTCGAGTTCCCCTCAATTTCACTCTTGATGGTGGGGTCAAAGTGAGAATAATTTCAGCAAACCCAAAGATGCCACCAAAAGAAAGAGAACGCCTACAGTATTGTCCAATGAAAAGTTAGTCGGAGGGGAAGAAGTCGGTGGATGTCCAGTGGCTCGTCACTGTCCGGAGATTTGGTGCTCCTCGATGGCAAACGTCAAGGTGAAGAGGATCTGGTCAACGTAGTCGTCGACGGTGTGGTCGATCTGCAAGTTGAGGTTGAAGAAGGGAGACCGGAGGATATCTACTTGTCCTTGAAGATCATATATGAATCCATGATCGTGCTCAGGATCGACCATTCATGGGAGAAGTAGGCTAAGTGGTAGTGTATCCTCTTCTTTGGGATGTATGTGAAGCAAGGGAGAAGAGAGGTAAGGGAGGGAAAAGGGGCTAGGAAATTTTGGCCAAGGCTAGGAGCGGTCCTGTTAATTTCATATTTAGGGTTGGGAGAGGGAATAAATCCAAAAATATGAAATATAATTTCATATTTTAGAATTAGGGAAGGAGGGGAAATAGTTTGAATTTGAATCTCCTTTAATTAAGATGGGGCAGATTACTTAAATTGGAAGCATTAATTAAAAGAAAGGGAAGAGGAGGGGGGGGGGGGGGGGGGGGGGGGGGGGGTTGTCCACATTCAATGAATGTGTCTAGGTGCAATGTATCTTGAAATTGGAATTAATTCCAATTAATTTCTGATTTGAGGTGATTGGGGAGGATTCCTAAATTAGGCTTACTAATTAGGAAAGATTTTGAATTTTAAATTTCATTAGAATTCAAAATTAAAAAGACTTTCCTAAATAGTAATTAGGCAAATTAGGAAAGGGTTTTAGAGGGAATTTGAATTTGAAAATTAGGGTTTGGGGAGGAGGAGAGGCTGGTGTTTTGAGCTTGGACTAGGGAGAGGCCGACAACTAATGAAGACTGAACCTGGGTTAGGTGGGGATGGGAGAGGGGTGGCGGGTTGAGATGGAGAGGGAGGAGGCCTATTGGTATGGGGTTGGGGATAGGTGTGTCCGAGAGTAGTGAGAGAGGTGGGTGGGTGGTGGTAGGGGTTGAGGGCAAGGTGGCCGGCAGTTGTAGGGAAGATGGGAAGTGGTTGGCGGGTTGGGAGGAAAAGGGGAGGGGGGGTCGGTGGTGGGGATAGAGGAAGGGGAAATAAAAACAAATACCATCTGCGAGCCCGACCTCTACCAGCGGCTGACGGGTGTTGTTTGGCCCTCCTAGGATTCTCTCCTCTCAAGAGCTTACAAGAAAACAAAGAACAAGAAGCTGAAATTTTCATTAATCAGTCATTCACCTCATACAATAGTGAAAGCTTCTATATACAGGCCTTAAAATAAGAGAGAAGCAAAAGACTAAAATGCCCTTTGAGGCTACATCATGAACTAAACCCTCTCGGGGTACAATAGTAAACTAGTAACATAAATGAAATGAAATACATAAATTCATCATAAATAAAGACTTTGAATCGTAACTGTCGATCTACGATTCCTTTGATTATAGACGCGTCGAAATCTCCTGCTGATATCTTCATCAATTACCATTAATCATTTTTAGTGCTAGAGGGCAAGTGAAATAATAATTTACTCAGATCTTTTGTTTGCTATTTAAGGGACATAGGTCTACGTAAGAAATCATTGTTGAATATTCTTGAAAACTATCCTTAATCTCACCTATTCACTAAAAATGGTGAAGAAGGTGAGGTTGATGCTACGCCTTGGTGGTAAACTCACACATCTGATCAGTGATCAGTTTGCATAGACGTACATCGAAGATAACAGTAAAGTAATGTTCCAAGTTATGATTCAATACATTGAATTAAAGTAAAACATTATAAATTAAATAAATATTGAAAAGGATAAAAATGACATATGTTTGATTTATCAATTATTAAGTAATGGATTGCCACACATGTCTACGACAATAACATGTGTAGAAATGAAAGCATTGAACATACGTCATTTCTACTATGGTTAAGATTTACTTGTATCGACATGTGTTATTATAAATCAATTGTTGAATAGGAACAAACAAATCAAACATATGTCATTTATACCCTTGTTAAATATTTATTTGATTCATGATGTGTTGCTTCAATTAAGCGTATTTGATCAAAATTGAAACTTGAATTACTTTATTATTATCTTTGATGTACTTTAATGCAAGCACATTAAAAGTGATGAGTTGACAATTATGAAGTAGCATCAATCTCATGCTATTTATCATTTTTTGTGGATGATAAATAGTGCAGGATCAATGACAATTTTCAATGATGTTCAACAATAGTTTCTCAAGCGAACCTAGGCATTTTAAATTGAAAAAAAAACAAAAGATTTGTGCTAATTACTAGCCCACATGTCCTCTAGCACCAATGTAATTAATGATACAATAATAAACTCCTCGTTATCTCTCATTGAAAGGTCATCTATTGACATTTTTTAATTATAACAACATTATTTTTAATATGTAAACAAGTGTTACTTAACGTAAATATTGTTTGGAGCTCACTAATCAACTTTAGATTCCTTCTCGGCTATAATTATTGACCGGTTTTGTTCTCTAGCATTGAAAATGATGAGTGATTTGAGACAATGTCGGGTGCCTCTCCTCCCCCTAAATCTCTTGTATTGAAAATGACTGGTGATATGATGTGGGCTCCATGTAGTCTCCTACTGAAAGGGCATCCAATAATGATTTAAATCACAATAATGTCATTTTTAATATATGTGTTAGAGTAAACATGGTTCAACGGTCATTAATCAACTTTGAATTCTTTTTCTAATGTAATTATTGATCAATTTTATCCTCTTGCACCAAAAGTGATAGGAGTGATTTGAGATGATGTCGGGTGAACTCCCTCCAATCTTCCTCCAATACCGAAAGTGACCAATGAAATAATGATGGCCCCCTCGTTGTCAATCACTGAAAGTGTATCAAATTATGTTTTAAATTATAATAGTGACATGTTTAATACATAAATAAGTATTATTTTGCATAAACATTATTGAGAGCTGACTAATCAGTCTTTGATTCTTTTTCAAGCATGATTATTGATCAATTTTTTCCTCTTACATCAAAAGTAATATGTGAACTTCCTCTGAGACCTTTAGCATCAAAAGTGATTAATAGTATAATGGCAGGCTTCTCTTTAGCCCTTTGATATCTCTTACTAAAAGGGTATTCGATACTAATTTAAATCATAGCAACATCATGATTAATAACTAAACATTATTTCATTGGCATAAATATCATTTATAACTCTTTAAGTAGCCTTAAATACTTTTAAAATTCGTATTAATTAGTTTTTTTAATCCTTTTGTTGTGAAAGACTGGTGAGTTATATGTTGTAAGGCGGGTTTTTCCATCATCCTCTCAATGTTCCCCATTAAAAGGGTATTCGATGTTGCTTGAGTTATTAAGAGCTTGTTCTGTTATTAATAAACTTGATTAAATTGAAATAATAACCCACATAAAATCCTAATTCTCTTCTAAAACCATCCATGTTAGCATCAGCCTACCACATTAGCATAACACCACTCATTCAATTGAAGATATAACTTCTCATATGACTCTGAATTGCACTTTCGAACTGAGAGACATAACTTCATTAACAGCTTCCAAATATTTCAATATTTAACTTTGATGGATGACATAGATCAAGAAAAGATTTGTAGGAGAGAGAGTACTAAAAATGTGATGCTGCAAAAAATGGCCAGCATAGTAGATCTAGCACCACAGGAGCTTCATTGAAGTATAATCTAGTTAAAAGAGTTCTCATCGGGTGGCATATCTTGAAATAGTAATTTACAATTACTCAATATCAATAAAAAAATTTGCACTCATAGATCAATATTAGAAGTGGTCAGCTATATATACATAGCAAGAAAGTTACTGGTTTAGCTCAAGGCTCATCTGAACGCTTAAGATTACAGGTGTCTTAAGCCTAACAACATCTGTGATTCATATACTTGAATCATCATTTAATAACTGCACTCATCAAGTGCTATTGCCTGCAATTTGGCCATTTTTTATATTACTCGGTCAAAGACGATACATGGCTTGATGATTGTGTTCAGTAGTTTGTTATAATTCATGATATCATTGGCTTGACCTTAAATTCACTTTGTTTTTATATGGAATATACAAAGATTTTCTTGTTGCATGCCTTCTGGCTAATGTTTAACCATATTGTGTATTCATGTTTGGCAGTTCTTGTAATCTTTCCTATCAACTATTTTTTCTTGTTCAATACTGACTCTTTTCTCCATTATACACCTCAAACTTCAAAAACTTGAGCAGAAAATGCCAACCATACAGGTAAATATGGAAATTCTTGATTTTTCATAATATCATTATGCTTTAATTTGGGACGGCTTTCTTACTGTAGCTTTTTAGTTCAAAAAAATTAATTTTTATACTAAAAAATTATTTTAAAAAGTTTAATAAGAAAGTCATCCCAAACGAAGCCTAAATCACTTGGATCATAATCTCTGTGCATGCTGCAGCTATGGAAGGATTCTAAAAAAGAAGCTGAGATTA
Source organism: Dendrobium huoshanense (assembly GCA_016618105.1). Taxonomy (NCBI): domain Eukaryota; kingdom Viridiplantae; phylum Streptophyta; class Magnoliopsida; order Asparagales; family Orchidaceae; genus Dendrobium; species Dendrobium huoshanense. The sequence goes on from CM028356.1 coordinate 15,545,793, forward strand.
TTGGAGGACACAAGGCATGGTTGGTGGTAAATGAAGTTCGTGAGATGATAGAGAATGAGGATTAGCCTGAGCTTTATACAACACAGCTCACCTTGGCCTGTTGGTTGAGAGCTTATGCTTCCAACTAAGAGGTCTTGGGTTCGAGTCTTTGCGTATGCGTTGTGTGTGTGAGTTTGCTTTAAATGGTCTAAATGTCCCAAAAAAAAAGAGCTTTATACATGTTGGATTGGAGATCCCTTTATAAGCAGCTTTATTCTGAGCACATCATAACAAAAGCTTAGCGCAAAGAAATCCACTTTTATGAATTAGAGGCCAAAAACTGCTTGTATATTAGCCTGAGCATTCTGCAGGAAAATTAATGAAATAAAATTTTAGTTTTATTCCATTTTGAAATTTCAAAATTCATCATACTATCATCTGTGCTATGGAATATTCTCTTCTTTTTAACAGACATGCTACAAGCACTGCTGGTCGTTCGCCTTTTTCTTATATTTGGCATGAATTGATTAAGGCTTCATTTGGGATGATTTTATTACTATTTTTTAAAAGAGTTTTTTAATAAAAAAATACTTAGTTCAAAAAGCATTTATATTAAAAAGTTACTTTAAAAAAAATAATAAAATTATCCTAAATAAAATCAAAGTTGAATAACATCATTATGAAACAATGAGACTATTTTATCATTAATTTGAATAAAATGGTTTTATTATTGCTTCACTGTTATTCAAGATTTCATTCATTTGAGAGAGCTCAAATATAAAGTCATATTTTTGCACACTTTCACTAATTATTTAAAAAAAAGAGTTTATGGTTCTGTTATAGAAATAAATTGACTCTAATTGAAAAATAATTTCTTTTTCATAATATATATATATTAATCAGGAGGATATATTTTTCATTTCTTAATATTTAATAAAAGGGTAAATGCTCAAATTTTTAATGCATTAAAAAAGATTATATAAGATAAAAGAAGGAATTGAAAAGGACAAAATGAAAGAAAATAAAAAATGGATAAAAAATTAAATTGAAATAGTTTCTATTTACTAAAAGTTTTCAAAAGAAAAATTTTCGATCTTGAATGCTATTAATATGTTTAATTTCATTACTAAATTTTAAGATTTATTTTCTTTTTATTTGCACACATTTATTTAAAAAAAATTATTTACTCTTTTTAATAAATTTTTATTTATATTTATAATAAAATAATGCAAATTTATTAGGTAGTTGTAGAATTGTTTAGAACCTTAGAGAAAATTGATCATTTGATAAAAAACTAGTCGCCGTTGCCGGGGATCGAACCCGGGTCACCCGCGTGACAGGCGGGAATACTCACCACTATACTACAACGACATCTTTGAATCGTTCGTGTGTGATTATAAATATAACAAATTAATCTTACGTACCTTTCGTTAATAGCTGATGATATGAAATCTATTTTCAGTGCAAATTCATCAGTTTGGCCATTGCGACTACTTTCGAATGCTCCTCATGACCTCAGATGACTTCTATACTTTTCATGGAAGCAAAAAAAGTTGAAGAAATTGTAAAAACAGATTACTTCAAAATTTAAATTTGAAAAAAAAAAAAAATAGAAAGAAAAAAAGTTAACTTTGATAAATTGGTGAAATTATTTTCTGCGGATACGGACGCCGTCCAGAGTTGAATCAGAACGCGTTATGTCACCAAGTTGTTGTGCACCGTGACTGTATATCTGGTGATGTGGCACGTTCTAATTCGCCTTGAGACTGTCCGATGTCCGCACAAAATAATTTCTTGCTAAATGGATCATAGTCGTCAAATGAAGGGCAATTTGCCTGCGACCGTGGGCAAAAGCACCACTTAATTGGCAAGCAATTTTAAATTTAATTTATAAATTATTTCTTATTTTTTTCACTTTTTTTGAATTAGATTAATTTATTATGCATAAATAAAGCAAAAATTTGGATGCATAATACATATCCTATTTGCCAAGAAAATTAATAGCAATAAAACCGATTCAAACAATCATTTATAAAGAATGCTAAATAAGTTTTGTCGTCGAACAAAAAAAGCACTTGCTAACATCACCGATGAAAAACAAATTTCAAAATAGATTTGAGGAAAACTTAATAGAAATGGGGCCTTAAATAGTGGCCAAATTTCAAAGCTTTATTTTGCTTTGAATTTGGAGACGGTGAAATTACAATAATTCGGAGAATTGAGCAGAATTCAGATGTTGGTCGGTGATTAGGTAGAAATTCGACTTTACTTAGTTCTAAATTTTTTATTGGTTTAATAGCTAATTAAATCGATAAGGGTAATCACTTTAAAAATTTATCCATTATTATATAAATTAAAAAAAATAATAATAATCGATCCTTAAAACTCATTTTCCTAATATGGCAATTGGTTGAGAGCCACACATTGCTCTGCAACATATTTTTTAGTTTGCTATTTATAGCCCAAGTCTCCAAACAACACCGCATTTCCCTCCCTCCCGTCCAAAACCACCCAACTTCTCCCTACATTTTTCTTTTTTCCGTCCGGCATCACTCCTTTCCCCCCGCCATAGATCATTTTTCATTGAAACTAATAGATCTTTATTTCGTTGCTTACGAACCTTGCCGATAGATATGCACGCTTTGTGCCGCGTTCGTCACCGGCGACGGGCTATAGCTGCCCTATTGTTGGTCGTCGCCCTCCTCGCCGCCGGGAAGCTAGGGCAATGCCAGGACGACGACGATGATTATGACGACAGCGATGGCGATGACGACGATGGCGGAGGAAACTCAGCAGATGTCCCGCTCTTCGCCAACATTGTCTATGACCGTCTAATGAGCCTTACCGGAGCGTTCACTAAAGAGTTTGGCAACCAGCTCAAATATTGCATCAAGGATTCGTATGCACTCTGACGTCCTTTTGTTCTGATGCTTTTGTGGCTCATCGGTGTAAGTAAATATTGTTTTTTTTTTTTTTGGTGGTTTCAGAGATAAAGATTGGAATCAGGCGTTTAATTTTTCGGCGGATTTGAGATTCTTGGTTAATTGCATCAAGCAGAAAGGTGAGCATTTGCTTATTTTTTTATTTTGGCAAGCTAGATTGTCAGTTTCGTTTCTTGATCTAAAATGTAAACGAAAGTTCATTTGAAAATTTAAAAATATGTACATATTATATGTATGTGTTACTCTGTCATATATAATTGCAAAATATTCCGTTAAATTTACCACTAATTTTAAGGATCTAATTTTCTGTTTTTGAACTTATGATAAACAGGGGACCTCACATCACGCTTGTGTAATGCTGCAGAAGTAAAATTTTACTTCAATAGCTTTTATGACAACACTGGAGAAAACGCAGCAAAAATCAATATACTTAAACCAAACAAAAATTGCAACTTGACTTCATGGGTACCTGGATGTGAGCCAGGATGGGCATGCAACATCAATCCAAATCAGAATGTTAAGCTTAATGATTCCAAACAAATGCCTGCAAGGACTTATAAGTGTCATCCTTGTTGTCCAGGCTTCTTCTGCCCCCGTGGTATTACTTGCATGATACGTGAGTATTTCTTTATCTATTTTACTATGCACTCTTATCTTGGGAAAATTATTAGGTTCGGACACCGGACTTAGAGATATGTCTGGACTCTAATAAAATATTGAGGCATGGAGTGTACACGTGGATGTTCAATTAAATTTATTTTTTACTTTATAAATTAAATGTGTCCGTCGAATTTTAAGCCAAACACACCAAAAGCACAGACAAAGCGCAAGTAAAACGTAGTCAAAACACGGTAAAAAAGTGCAACAAAAATACAATCCAGGTGTCAAATTTAAGTTGATGTCCGAACGTATATCTGCGTCAGGTGTCCGGACCTAATAATTTTTCCTTATATTGAAAGTTGTGTCTAACTTTAGATTTTTGCTTTCTTTTCAAAGCTTGTCCTTTGGGTGCCTACTGCCCACTTGCTAAACTTAATAAGACCACTGGTGTTTGTGATCCGTAAGTTTATTTCATACTTCTTCAAAGTGTTTTTACCTTTCTTATGTCTTTTCTATTAAATTTTTATTGGCCAAAATATGAGTAATTTTTAGAAATGATGCAGATATAATTACCAATTACCTCCTGGTCAACCAAATCATACTTGTGGTGGTGCTGATATGTGGGCTGATGTTTTATCTACTAGACAAGTGTTTTGCCCGCCTGGATACTATTGTCCGAGCACTATACAAAAGATTTCTTGCAGTAGTGGGTATTGAATCCATCACATCTTCCAATGGTCATTATTGTATAGTACAAAATTTGACGCTGTATTATTTTCTTTATGTATCATTCTTACTCGCACAATTTTGCATATGGCGATTTTGCAAATTATCTTTCTTATTTTTTAATATATTTATCAGTTCAGTAATTGTTTCTTTTGTCGTTACTTTACAGGCATTACTGCAGGAAGGGTTCTACATCTGAAACAAGTAAGCTCACTATTGTTCATACTATTTTATGATAAAATTTAACAAATTCTATACCTGAAATAAGTCGCTCACTACTTTTAATACTATTTTATGGCAAATTTTAGCAAATTCTAAGATGATAGAAATATATGTAAGTGTTTTAGTTGATATACAATTCGAATTTCAACTTGATATCATATCGCTCACATGTAAATAACTGTGAATATTATGTATAAGCCTCGGTTTACCTGTCTAAGGGCATCTCCAACCGAACGCCAAACGAGCGTTTGGCGTCATTTCTTCGCTCCAGCCGAACGCCAAAAAATCCTCCATTTGCTTGCGGGTGAACAGTGCAACGCCCCACGCCATTTTTCTCTGTCAACCGGAAAAATGCGGGAAAGGAGAAGGGTCGTTACCTTGGTGCAGAAGCAAAAAAATGGCGTTGGATTGGAGCAGCACCACGCCATTTTTGCTTTTTGCGCTATTTTGGCGTGAAAAATAGAGTTCTCGGTTGGAGATGGCCTAAATTAAGTATACGGAGAACATTCATCATAGGTGACACCATCTGAAAAAAATATGATCATATTTGGCCCAAAATTTCATTCAGATAATGTAACAATGGCACACTGTTTAAGTCTGATGTTTCATAATTTTTTTTTTTCATGGATTATTTTATGATCATTTCAAAGAAAGAGGACTAATTTTCAGGATTAGCAACAAAGTCCATTGTTAGATAATCTAGCTTCCAAGACAAATTTTGTTCATAAATAGTTGATAGTTCTAATAATGCTTTAACTTAACCTTAAGAGCAAAATATGAGCTTTAGTCCAATATATTTATTGATAAAACCAAGACGAGACATTTTTACACGAGCTTTCTATTTGTTTTGTACTCTGAAGATTGAATTTGAAAGATTTTGTTGTTGAAGCAGAAATTATTGAATATTTTTTCTTTAATATGCAGGGTGTTTTAAGAAAAGTTCTTGTAAGCCAAATTCCTCAAATCAAGACATTACTATATTTGGAGCTCTAGTTATGGTTAGTTACTCCAAAATTTAAATTTGATTTCTGTCAGCATTACTGATCATTCTCAACAGCAAAATTTTCTTTTTCAAAACATAAGGTTGAAAACAATTCTTGCAAAAAATGGTTGTTTGGAATGGAAGAAACAAAAATAAAATGAAGGATTTGACGAGGTGGCATTTGGCAATTCTCTTCAATATTTTGAAATACTCAATGTTTAAAATGTAGCATGCCAATTAAGAAGTTCTCCTTGTCATATTTACAACGAAAAAGTAATTTCTTGCGAAGCCAAAATTTAACATAAAATTTCTGCTCTTTTTATAGGTTGCTCTGTGTTTGTTGCTCTTAATAATATACAACTTCTCTGGCCAAATCCTTAGTAATCGTGAGAGGAGGCAAGCTAAATCAAGAGAAGCTGCTGCAAGGAGTGCTAGAGAAACTGTGCAAGCTCGTGAAAGGTGGAAATCAGCTAAAGATGTTGCCAAGAAACATGCTGTGGGACTTCAGGCACAACTATCAAGAACATTCTCACGCAAAACGTCTAAAGGTTCGGGGCAATCTCATGAATCATCTGACGCATCTAGTTCTAAAAATGCAGGCCTTCCTCCTAAGAAAAAGGAATCTAGTAAACTTACAAAAGTTATTCAGTCACTAGAAGAGAATCCTGAAAGTGACCAAGGTTTTAATCTACAAATTGGAGATAAGAACATAAAGAAAAATGTGCCAAAAGGGAAACAAATGCATACTCGCAGCCAAATCTTCAAGTATGCTTATGGTCAAATTGAGAAAGAAAAGGCACTGGAACAACAAAATAAGAACTTGACATTCTCTGGAGTTATTTCTATGGCTACTGATACGGATATGAGAACCAGGCCGAGAATTGAGATTGCTTTTAAGGACCTAACACTAACTTTGAGAGGGAGTAAGAAAAAGCTTCTAAGAAGTGTGACAGGCAAACTCATGCCTGGCCGTGTGGCAGCAGTGATGGGTCCTTCTGGGGCAGGCAAGACTACATTCCTAACTGCTTTGGCTGGAAAGACAACGGGGTGCGAGATTACAGGCCTGGTTCTTATTAATGAAAAAGTAGAACCAATCCGGTTTTATAAGAAGATTATAGGTTTTGTACCACAGGATGACATTGTTCATGGAAACTTGACAGTGGAAGAGAACCTTTGGTTTAGCGCAAGATGCAGGTATGATACGAATGATGATACTTATCTTTTTGAGAAATTATTTCAGAATATCTCTCAAATGTTTCATTTCTATATATTGTTGAACTTTGGCAAAAAAAAAAAAAAAAAAGAGAGCATCCATTTCATTACTTTTCATCAAGATGTCTCCTTTCAATCACAATTACTAAAAAAAGAAGTCTGTACATTTTATCCAGAGCTTTGAATGTTGTGGTTCTCCATCCCATCATGTTTTTCTTCATCGAATTTTTTAATCCCTTTAATTTATTCTCTTTAATTTCTTTAGTTCACCCTATGTACCGGGTTCTTCTCTTTCTAGATTACATCACATATGCGATATCTATTTGCTTGCATGCATGCTTGTGTGTCTTAGCCATTCAAATTTTGTGATGGATGGTGAATAATTTGTCTTTCACCAACATTGAAATAATAATATTATTATTAAAACAATAATTAAGTATAAAATTTATTATTATTATTTCTATCTCTTTATATATATATATATATATATATATATATACATGTTCAAATTATAGTTTACAAATGGGAAGCTTTGTTTGTATATTAATATAAATAAATGAATTTACTAGTATTTCACTTGATCTTTAATATAATTTGTATTCCATCCTAGTTCTTATCCATTTACTAATGGGCCACTCAGTCAACTTATATTAATAAACTTTAATATTGGGCAGTTTTAACTAACTCTATTTATTTGGGTGATTAGAGAAGTTGCCGCTGTCAACCTCATAACTACTTTGATATCGGCTTAGTGGGGCCATAGGGGCTACTTGTGTCTTCTGCAGGAAATATTTTTATTTTTATGATTTCCTCTAAAACATTTTCAACGTTTTTTGAGTACCTAAAGGTAATTTCCTTAAGAGATTGATTAGTGAATGATTGTTGGTTTATGTTAACCACTTGCTAATGCAAATAAATGATTTCTTGATCATTATCTGCTTTGAGGTATATGTCAATATGAAAAAAAAAAGCTTTTCAGCTTTGTAGATTTACTATTTAGTTTGAAGTTATATTGGATTATATTAGTATTTTCTTAGTCATTTAATACTAAAGTTTTTGTTGGACAATGAAACATTTTGATATTTGATACTGCTATTTCTTTTGATTACCTAAATAAAATATTCATTTCATCTGCATCAGATATTTCTTCTATGATGCTTGTATTTGTTTTAGTCCAGACACTATGTTCTAAGCATATTCAGATCTATATATTTACATTGTTTATATTCAATTGTTTAAATTTTAAGTAATATTGCCTCTACAGCATTCACGACTCATTTATTTTGATATTTACATTTTTTTTTGGGACATTTAGGCCATTTAAGGCAAACTCAAACACACAACGCATACACATAGACTCGAACCCTGGACCTCTTAATTGGAAGCCTAAGCTCTCGACCAATAGGCCAAGGAGAGTTGTGTGATATTTACATTTAGGCCATTTAAGATAAAAAAAATATAAATATATTTACATTTTTATCTCTGCTTAGCAATTCCTAAAATTCATTTTTAGGAATAAAGTTACTGATTAAACTTTTCTTCTAATTTTGTCTCAGACTTTCAGCAGACTTGTCAAAGGCTGACAAGGTTCTTGTTGTTGAAAGAATTATCGAGTCCTTAGGATTGCAGACAATACGTGAATCCTTAGTTGGTACTGTTGAGAAGCGTGGAATATCTGGTGGGCAAAGAAAGCGAGTTAATGTTGGACTTGAAATGGTTATGGAACCTTCTATATTAATTTTAGATGAGCCAACCTCTGGTCTGGATAGTGCGTCATCATCTTTACTTCTTAAAGCCCTCCGTCGCGAAGCACTGGAAGGGGTAAATATATGCATGGTGGTTCACCAACCCAGGTATTTTAAGATTATATCCAATAATAATGCTGATTTCTTAAATCAAGTATTCATGTATTTTCTGAATTTCATTTGTCACAAAAATGCCTAGTCAGATATCATTTTGGGAAAAGTTTATTTGTTAGAAAATGAGCTTGCAAATTAACTAATATATATTTGAAATATATATAAGAACCTTTTTTTCTAGATTTTTAATGCTAATTGCTAGAAATCATTGTAAATAGTAACATTAAATGAAACATGTATTGAATTGAGATATAAGAACTTAAATGGTTTTGATTAAAATAGTCTCCGATTATTTAAAAGTCTCATTTTAGTTTCTTGACTTTTTAAACAGGGATTTAAATGATCATATGGAAGGATTAATTTGATTTCTACTTAAAATTGGTAATTTAATATAGTCAGGACTTATTTTGATTCTTAAAAAAAGTTAGGGGATCAATTCAATTCTTTTCTCATATTGAATTATATGATCCATTCAGTGGGCAAGTGCTTTTTATTAGTTTATAACTTATGGCATGTCAATTAATGGAAGCTTTTCATATAAGAATAATGCATTTCTACCAATCATCATGGATAATTAATGTTTACATAAGAACTAATAAAAGTTTTTTTTTTCAGTTATAGCCTGTACAGGATGTTTGATGATTTGATACTTCTAGCAAAAGGAGGTATAACCGTGTATCATGGATCTGTGAAGAACGTTGAAGAATACTTTTCAGGCCTGGGTATCAATGTTCCTGAACGTGTTAATCCTCCAGACTATTTTATTGACATTTTAGAGGGCATAATTAAACCAAACACAACTTCAGGAATAACTTGCAAGCAACTTCCTCTTCGATGGATGTTACATAATAAATATGATGTGCCTCGTGATATCCTTCATGATGATGCTACTGGAGATGTATCTAGCAGGGGTAGTGAAAATACTACTGTTAAGGTCGAAACACCATCTATTGCAGGAGAAGTATGGAACCATGTCAAGGATATTTTAGGACAGCGAAAAGATGATTTTAAGTACCACTTTTTACATTCTATAGATTTATCAAATCGGAGCACTCCTGGTGTTATGACGCAATACAAGTATTTCTTGGGAAGGTATGAGCCTAGGGCATCTCCAACCGAAAAACTCATTTTTCACTGCAAAATACAGTGAAGCTAAAAAATGACGTGATTCATCTCCAATGGAACTCCATTTTGCCCCCTTTTGCACGACGTAACCTTCTTTCTCCTCTTTCGCGCATTTCTTCGGCAAATTCGGCAGAGACAGAAAAATAACGCAGGTGAACGGTGCAACGCCAATATTGGCATCGCGCTGTTCACCCGCAACCAAATACCGGAAGTTTTGCCGTTCGGCTGGAGCTCGCGAGCGATGTCATTCATGTGTTTGGAGTTCGATTGGAGATGCCCTTACTCACCATTTAACTCTAGGAAGTTAATTTACATAACTTATTAATATATGATCAAATATTGAGTATAATCCTTATAATTTTCAGGGTAGGTAAACAACGTCTTCGTGAAGCCAGAATACAAGGAGTGGATTTTCTTATTCTGTGTCTTGCTGGAGTCTGCCTAGGGACGCTTGCAAAAATGAGTGATGAAACATTTGGCTCGTTGGGTTACACATACACAGTTATAGCTGTTTGTAAGTTTCTTTTGAATACCATTCACTATATGATATATCATAGGCACCTGATGGTTAATATGTGCTCCTAAGATCATGAATCTGCTTGATGGGGAACACATGGAATAAAAAACAAGAAAATACAGTGTATTTTTATCTGGAAATCATGAAAATAATAGCATGCAAAGAAGTTCTGTTTTTCATGTCTTTTTTTCAGAGTAGTTCTACTTTTTATTTTGTATGGCACATGACAAGATAGAATCATTATTACCTTTATTCAAATTCTTTTACGTGTTTCTTGTGTTGATGGAAAAGAAAGATTGGATAAGTGTTAGAAATGTTATCTTAGTTCAAAATTGAAACTGAAATGGTCATAGATTTTAATGAATATTATGAAATTATTTGGATCTATTTTTTGGCCGTTTTTATGTAACATTTTCTTTTAACATTTCTGTGTTGTTTTTTATTCCTCGATGAAATTCCTCCTTTAACCGGGTCACCCATTTTATTTTTTAAGTCTAGCCTTAATTTTTTTTTCTAGCCTAAATTAGTTCATTCAATTCCAAATATGCTTCCAAAGCTGATATTTCCAGTTTATTTAGTTAAGGTTTTCTTAAAAATAGACATCCAAGAAATGACATGCTTACATTTCAGATGCATTTTATTTCTTTAAAATCTATGGCTATCTTTGGTAGACGGTAGTTGTTTTATATCATCTAGATTCCTTAATGAGGATGTTAAGTTGAAAAAATTCTAGCAACCTCATAGTTGTATCTCCTGATAACGTAATTCTTCTAACAAGTTAATTTTTAATAAGATGTTGTGTTAATTGAAATGTGTTGTTTTACAGCTCTATTATGCAAGATTGGAGCTCTCAGATCATTTTCACTTGAGAAGTTGCATTACTGGAGGGAAAGGACTTCTGGCATGAGCTCACTTGCTTATTTCCTTGCAAGGGACACCATTGATCATTTCAATACAATCATCAAACCAATAGTTTATCTGTCAATGTTCTATTTTTTCAACAATCCTAGGTCCTCATTTGTAGATAATTACATCATACTGGTTGCTCTTGTTTACTGTGTAACTGGTATTGGTTACTTCTTTGCCATCTTCTTCCAGCCAGGAACAGCCCAGTTGGTGAGATCAACTCTCTTGAAATTCAATTCTTTCTCATTTAAATATTTTTTAGATTATTAACCTTGAGATTCACTAGCTATTATTCCAATCCTGTTAACAATCTTTTGTTCATGCAGTGGTCTGCACTTATGCCGGTTGTTTTAACGCTAATAGCAACTGAGGAGACAACTTCAAAATCCCTGGCTAACATATGCTACACGAAGTGGGCATTGGAAGCATTTGTTGTTGTCAATGCTGAAAGGTTTGATTAATTTCATCTTCTTTCGCACCTTTAATGCATTATATTGGTTCTAAGTTGGTAAACCATCATCATCATCCTCATTAGCCATTTTGCTTCAAAAATAGTAAGGAAATACTTAAAAAATAGATGAATTATTTGATGAAAATCGGTATCAATTTCTCATAAAAAAATAGTGAGAAAAATATCCAAAAGCTGCAAGGATGTTTACACAAAAAACAGTGAGAAACCCATTCAAAATCTGCATCAACTTCTCACTAAATCAGTAAGGAAATTATACAAAAGCTTTAAGGATTATTGCATAGAAACAACAAGGAATCTATCCAAAACTTATAGAGATTTTTACACAAAAACAGCGAGAAACCCATTTCAAAATCAATCCAAGAAAGTATAGAGATTTTAAAGAAAAAGAATGGTAGGAAATATATCTAAGAATATATACTTCATTACTTCTTTGTATCAACCATATACATGTACTCATTATTATAATTCATATAAAGTTGATGAAAGAAAAGTGCCACAATACATATTCATATGGGGATGAAGATCTTATAGTTGAGAAGAAATTATCTCTTCATGGAATAAAATAGAAAATATATAAAATGTAAATAAAAATAACTTACAAGCTGAAGACAATTTTGTGCGTAAGAGAGAACCAGAGGAAGAGCTGAGAGAGGAGAAGGAGAGATCGGTTGCGAACATCTAAGCCCCAATTTACCGAGGATTGCTGCCATCAATACCTCTCATACGAGACCAAATGGGGAACATGCCGTAGCCGACCGCCCCCTTGCCTCTCATGTTTGGCCCGGTGGAGATCACACAAGAAGCCAAGGGCGGATGGGGAAGAACGCACGCACGCTTCTTGCCCTAGGTTTGGTTGAATTGACTCAACGTCGTCTAATTGAACTTATTTTATTAAACTTAAATTAATTCTGGTTAATTTTGGTTGGGCTCGATTCAATTTAATGGGTCGACGATGTCGTCGAGGTCGAATCGAACACGAGTTGAGTCGAACGGACCCTACATTGAATTGAACTAACTTGACATGGCATGAATTAACATAATTTAGATTGAGTTGGCCTTCATTAATTTGAAGTCGAATTAATTAAATTCAATTTGGTGTAAATCTATTCAATTGAGATCAAATCAAGACAATCAAGGTTGAGTCGATACTATGTCATCCATCATACACCTAAGGAAAATCCTAGATGTGACTTGTACATACGTAAGGAGCCCTAAGTTCTAGGAGAACCATAGAGGAAGGTCAACAAATATATATTATTCCTAACATGCACATATATTATTACATAACCATTCCCATCTTATTTTGAAATTTGGTTTCTTTTTTATGTTTTCTATGTTTCTATTTATAAATTATGACCCTCTTCTATGTTACAGGTATTCTGGAGTATGGCTGATAACTAGGTGTGGTTCTATGATGCAAAGTGATTATGATATCAATGATTGGGCCCTTTGTATAATTGTTCTCATTTTATATGGCATGCTTTCTCGCTGCATTGCCTTTTTTTGTATGGTCACTGTCTCAAGGAATTAAATGTCTGAAGGCTTATGCTTAGAGTTATTCTTGTAGGGGAAATGCTTGTAGAATTCTTGTTTGGATAGTCAGATACAGCAAAGTTCAACAATTAGGAATGCCTAAACAGCATGATTGTATTTTTGTAAATGAGCTTCTTCGTTCAAATAATGTAAAATTAGTACTCATTTATTTATTAACTGAGTTTAAATGAGAAGAACTAACATGCTTAACTGCAGTTATTATGCAATAGCCCTATCCATATATGAAAAATTATTCTGTGCGGACACCTAATCATCCTGTGGTGAATCAGAACGTGCCACGTCACCCGGTACACAACCGTGGTATACATCAAAAAAGTAACGTGGTCCGTTCTGATTCGCCTCCAGATAATGTCCGTATCCGCATAGAATAATTTCGTTTAAAGCGTTATGCTTCCATCATAGACAAAAAATATTTTATATTTTAGTTTCAGTTGTAATTTGCTGATATGTATAAGCTTCCTTCTTGTTCGATTTTTTGTTTTGTTTGACCATTTGTGGATGGATATACAAAGTGCTCCTTCAAGACTAAGCTGCTAATTATTGACCTAAGATGAGAGTGGCAATGAATTATAGAGAACTCCTTAAGGATCTTTCTCTAAAGAAAAATCAAGATTAGTGAGTATTTGGCACCTGCTCTTTTAATATTTGTGGATGGAATGGATGATTCATATTTCATTAACTAATATAGATAACAAATAGTTGACATTGACGAACCAACTCATTGGCAACATAGAAGGATGAAATGAAGATTGGCATAGAACTACAAGCTCTCTTTTGAAATTACAAAATAATCTTTTGAAAAGAGATAAATTTAGCAGAATCTATCATTTCACCTAAACCCTAAAAATCAATATTATATGTTAACTCCAAAAAATATCCTCCGAAACCGAAATCATACATGTTTTATACGCACAAGCAAACAAATGAGCAAGCCCTAAGCAGCTTACGCAAATGCCATTTTCACTCTACAGAAATTGAGTAAAAAATCCAAAGAGTGGGGTTTTGAAGAAAACCAGAGGACGATCAACGATACCTCATGCTGCTTGGCCTCCGCCAGGATCCGATCGAACTGCTCCTCGCTTGTGATCGGCAGGAGCTCGATGGACCGAATTTTTAGGCCTTTTTATTCGGTGCGGACTCGGGACGTTAAGTTCGGAATCCAGTAAATTAAAATCGGGCCACGTGTAATTTTTTTTTGGCTCTCCGAATCCAACTTCATAACATCTCTTCTCTTTTTCAGTTTTCTTCCGAGTAGAAAATTTATCTCAAATGAGTAAAATAGTTTACAATCATAAAAAACCTATATATTGCAGCGTTTTTTTTTTTTTTTTCAATTTTCGCGTATACGTCGAGCCTCATGGGATGTTGGAAAGAACACGCTAATTTTTATTTTTTCATCAAGTGTGTAGTGGGGTCATCGAGATACATGTGTTGCAATTTTACTGGATTCTGGACGTATAACTACGTTCGGAGTCCGCACCAAATAAAAATTCCAATCGACGAGGGTCATCATCATCAACCTTGATACGTCACAAAAAATCGGCTTCATCAGGCGCAATTCTTGATGCAAATATGAATCATTCTAAAATTAAATTCTGGATCATTTAAGCACTAATTTCAGTAAGCTTATAGTCAAATGAAACATCTCAAGGTGATGAACTCAACGACACCTAAATCAGTACAATCTGAGCCCAAATGAGCTCAAATCAAAGGATCAAAGTCAACTTGAAAGGTTTAGAGCATTAATTGGATGGTCAAATGATATTTAAATATAACATGCTTATAGTCGAATCGAGCGACTTGATGAGACAGATCCAACGAGCCCAAATAACTCAATTCTGTCATCATTAAAGCACTCAAATGATTAATAAATGCTCTATGACCAAGAACTAATATCAATTGTTCGATGAAACACTCCCAACCTACCTTTGATTTTCTCTATATTTACTATTCATGTCACTACCAAAAAATTATGAACAACCCATCATTCTGCTCATAAGGGGAGGAGGAAATGAGCAAGCTTAAGAGCTCTCTTACACTCTCCATCTAATGTTGCCACCGTTGGAGTTCTTGCCGACATCCGTCACCCATCGACTACAATCTCTCCAACCACCGTTGCTAACCGATTATGGTCCCTCGAACCACCATTGCTTGTTGAATACAGTCCCTTAGCCCACCGTCTCCCATTGACTACGATCCCTCCAACCACCGTTGCCCATTGACTATAATTCCTCGGATCATCATCGCCCGCCATTTACAGTTCCTCGGACCACCATCGTCTGCCGACTACGGTCCCTTTGACCACTATCACCAGTCAACTATAGCAACTACTACTAGCTTCGCTTTCCAACCACGGTCTCTCAGACCATCATCGCCTGCAGACTACAATCCTTTCAAGCTCTATAGCTCGCCGACTACAACCCTACTGACTAAACTAACAAAAATGTCAATACTCTCTTAAGAACAACTGCCATGTTATAGTATGCTCCATGCAAGATGTATTTTATATATTGAGCCAATGCCCTTCTCTGATGAGGGACATCATTTGTAATCAATCATATACTGCTGGATTCATTCAAACTAGGCCAAGCCCCATTGTTTTTTTTCCTTTTTAGAGTTTTTCACATAAAATTCTTGGTGTCTCTTATGAATGCAAGACCCTTTTCTTGTATGTGTCTGTGTGTTGGATCTTCATACAAAGTTAAGACGTTAAACTTTATCTCTCAAATGTCACAAATATTCCTAGACGCAACAATTTAACGCCATCTGTGAAAAATGATTCGTAGTTATGGTGCAAACTTATGCAATTTTCTATCGCCCCTCAACTATCAACTAATGTTGTATCAATATTGTGAAAGCAAATTTGTACTAGGGGGGGGGGGGGGGGGGGGGGGGGGGGGGGGGGGGGGGGGTTGCTGGGGCTTGCTTGTAACTTCCAATGCAAAGAGTCAAAAAAAAAAAAAAAAGTTTTCTAATATTTTCAATGTCCAAGATAAATTCATTGACAATCAATTTTCATAAAGCTTTCAATAAATGTAAGAATGTTTCAAGAAAATTTGTAAGGCATATGTAGTCTCCAACTAGACCTTTATTCTTTGGGCAATGTCTTAATTTCGATCTCAAAAAGGCAATAACATTCTAAAGAAATATTTATTGTCACGTTTGATTCGAGATACATACGGAATTCACCCCCGATCAATCAAATTACGTCAATCCCAAGGGGATTCTATTCAACATCTTCATACAAGTTAACGTCATTGAGTAACACTATAATAAATAATCTTAGATAAGTCAAATATCTTTAGTGGATTTCTCGGCCACTTCCATACAAGTTAATGTCATCAGAAAATGTTATATCAAACAACCTCGAATATGTCAAACATTCCTTATGAATTTTGTTAGCATTTTTAATGCAAATGAGTAACACTCTATCAAATAACTCTAGGAATGTCTGTCCATGAGGTAGCCTCAAAGGAAAGCTATCAGTGGATAAGATTCTCACTAAAAAGACTACATGAGAGTAAGTGGTTGACAGAGTCACCCCTCAATCAAAGACTATCGAAAGCTAAGAGCCTCAAAAAGCATATGTATTAAAAACCTTAGAAGATTAAAAACCTAAAAAAGTATAGATATATCAAAAATCTTAGAAGGCTAAGAGCCTCAAAAGACACTGGTAAACTAAAAAACTCGGAAGGCTAAAAAGCCTAAGAAGAATTACATTTATCAGAATAATAAATGCTGAATAAATTCCTCTATTATAACTATTCTAACTCGAGAGTAATAAATCAAAACTTATCTAAGCAATGCATAAAGAAATTTGAAATGAGTTCATATATAAGTATTCATTACTTTAAGTAAACATCAATTTCATATAAAAATTTCTAAGATATTGATATTGATATTGAGAGAAGACCTGGTAACCCGCACGGGTCGGGTCCGGATTGAAATATCTATCATGTTTGCTAAAATGGGTCGGGTTCAGGTTGACCCGTTTAGATCCGAGTCAACTCGGGTTCAACCCGAACCCGACCCATCAACCCGAATTGACACCCCTAGAGTTAGCCATACAATTACAAGTCCAATCTTACGAACTTCCCGTCGATTTCCTTTTAATAAGTTGTAAGCAAAGCCTTCATCAATGCTTTGGACAATCAAACAACTTATCATGAACCACTTGGATATGATTGTGGATTTCTTGATGACAAGTCAAGGACTCCTTGAACTCTTTTATATCATTCAATGATATGATCTCTATCCTGAAAGGCACTATTCTCTCCTGCAATGGAGGATCATGCACGTCCCATACCGGACCTCTATGGAGCAATAATCAACACATTATAAAGCTTCTTACAAACCACCATCAAACCTCCACTTAATTGACACCATGAATATGCTGCAAGATTGTTGAAGTCAATATAATATTCAATTCTCTCCATCATGTTATCGACTATCTGCCCTCGTTAGCATGCATACCTACTATTTCCAACAAAATATAGCTTGAAAATTGCCATCAGCTCACCACCTGATTGCCAAGATTGAAATGGCATCTAACCACCTTCATTATGCTTTCATCAAAATACTGTCTGAGTTCCTGCGTCAAAGGATCAACTTATGATTGTCGGATCTCTTTCCAAATGTAAACCATCGTCAGGATTATGCATGTTCATTGACTGTCTTCGGTCATTAATGGAATTTTGCCTATTTGTTGGTTATCGCCGAATTTTCTTCCAGGCATTGCTGCTGTCAAATCTCTTCTTGAGAGAGGCCACCATTAGGTCGTTTCTAACTTTTGTAAGAAAATTGGGCTTTCATTGCTACCATGTTCTCTTAGCTATCAATCTAAGGAAAAATTTGGACCAAGGAAAAATTTGGACCAACACAAGAGAACCCGGCTTTGATCACTACCAACATTCTCCAAGCTATTAATCCAAGGAAAAATTTGGATCAATGCTTTGATCACCACCAACATTATCCAAGATACCAATCCAAGAAAAAATTTGGACCAATACAAGAGAACCAGACTTTGATCACCACCAATGTTCACTTTCATCACCACCTACGCTCCTCAAGCTATCAATCCACATGAGTGTTAAGGCCGGCACAAGAGAACAAGGTTTTGATCGCTGCTCATAATTCCCAAACCACTAATATTGTGCTTTTCCCCTTACCCCCAAGGTGGTATTTATAGATGCAAGGAAGAGGAGCGATGAAAAGAATTTTCTATTATTAAAATTAAAAAAAAAATTATTAATTTTTTGAAAAATTTAAAAGACATCAAATCAATTTATATATTAATAATAGAAAATTAGCATTTTATTCTAATCGACGAGGCAATAGAGAAAATAAAAAGTTTTTATTTTCAAAATTTTCTATAAATTTTCTGAACTTTTTATTAAACTTTTAGGAAATTTTTAATGATTTTTCAGAATTTTAAAAGACAAACATTAATTATTTTTATTAAAAAATCATTTAATAAGTGATAATTGTATATCATATCAAGCCTGATTAACTTATAATTCGCCGGATATTATAGTTTAAATTATAATATATACTCTTTTATAGCAGTCATCACTTTATATTCCCGTAGTTTAATATGATAAAAAAATATATTACTATTAATCTATATATTGAAACTATATTAACCATATTAACGTGATACTGTTTTTTAAATTTATTCTAATTATGATATATTGTAATGATAATTTGGTGATTATATAATATTTATTGGAGAATATTAATACACTCTTCCAGCAACCAATCAGAGACTTACACGTGGTCTCTCCTCCTGTAAAATTACCTATATATACGACCTATGTATCTACGAACAGACAAGAAATAGATTTACTGTTTCCAGTTTTCCTTCTTTGTCTTCTACCTTCTTGTTCTTTGTCTTCTACATGGTATCAGGCCTTCTTCTCCTTTCTTGATCGGGACGATGGCCACCTCTCCGACAGCATCTTCTGCAACTGCCCAATCCCATATTCCGCAGGCTGAGACCTCCCAAATTTCTCAGTCGCTCAAATTCGTAGTCTCAAACCTCAAAACGCTCGTCCCGAATCAACTGTCCTCTGAGAACTATCCTCTTTGGCGTCATCAGATTTCAAAGCTTCTCCGCGCAAATGATTTTGATCACTTTCTTGCTCCTCCAACCCTCTCACTGGATTCCACCGATCCCGCAGATGCTTCGCTGATCAAGAACTGGCGGTTCATAGACCAGAATCTTCAGACAGCCCTATACTCGACGATCTCGCCGACTGTACTCCCATACATTCTTCATCTCGACACCACGCATGAGATTTGGCAAGTTCTTGAAAGCCAGTTTCAGGCTACCAGTCGATCCAAGGTGATTCAGCTCAAGAATGAGCTTCATCATATATCCATGAAAAATCTATCGATGATCCAGTATCTTACCGAAATCAAGAAGCTCGTAGATCATATCGCATCAGCTGGGTCTACAATCGATTCTGAAGACATTGTTTTGTACATCTTGAACGGTTTGCCGTCGGCGTATCAATCGTTCAAAACGTATATTCGGAACTCACCCACTCAAATTCGTCTCGAAAATCTGTATGCCATGCTTATCAGTGAAGAGATCCATATCAATGCTGATGCCGCTCATAACTCCGTCGAAACCAGTCAACAATCGGCTCTGTACGCTAACAGGGGTCGAGGTCGTCGCACTCGAGGCCGCTCCAACCAATCTCAAAACTCGAATGGTCGATCCGGACAACAGCAACAGCAGCCGGTCACTTGCCAGATCTGCACCAAGAAAGGCCACTCGGCGGATGTATGTTGGCATCGCATGAATGCTAATTACATCCCTCAGACAAGCAATCCGAAACAGGACAATGCTCTCATGGCTAACTCCGAAACTCCATCCTACGATTGGTACTTAGACTCTGGCGCCTCCTCCCACATGACCAATGCGGCTGACAATCTCAACCAATCAACCGCCTATCAAGGAGCCGACGGTGTCTTCATTGGGGACGGAAGAAACATTCCCATTGCTCACTCGGGCACAGGAATACTTCCAACCCCAAATCGTAAGCTTCAACTAACAAATTTACTTCATGTTCCTAACATTTCGCATAATCTCATCTCTATATCGCATTTAGTTAAAGATAACAATATCTCGGTTACTTTTGGTCCAATGGGTTTTGTGTTTAAGGATCTGACGACAAATCAGGAGCTTCTTCGCGGTCCATGTAATGCAGGATTGTACAAAATAAGTCAAGCGAACAAGACCAAGCCTATCACATCAACACTTCAAGCGTCCAAGAACTCGGTCTTCAGGTGGCATGACCGCCTCGGACATCCTCACCTCCGCATACTGAACATCATAGCTCACTCAAATCCTACTATACATATTCAGCATTCCTCTTATTTTCCCTGCAATACCTGTATTCAATGTAAAAGCCACAAATTACCATTTGTATCATCCACAACTAGAAAACAATTTCCTCTTGAACTTGTGCACTCTGATGTATGGGGACCGGCTCCGGTCACCTCTACTCAGGGATACCGTTATTTCGTTATTTTTGTGGATGATTTTTCGCGTTACACTTGGCTTTTTCCGATTACGAATAAATCAAATGTTGTGTCTGTTTTCATACAATTTACTACATACATTGAAAATCAAACTAATTGCAAAATTAAAGTCCTTAGGACAGATGGCGGCAAGGAGTTTTTCAATCAACAGATGCATACGTTTCTCCGATCCAAAGGGATCCAGCTCCAATCCTCGTGTCCTTATACACCGGAACAAAACGGTGTATCAGAACGCAAAAATCGTCACATAATGGAAATGACAAGATCTCTCATTCACAGGGCATCTGTTCCATTGGAATACTGGCCTGAAGCATGCTCAACTGCGGTATACCTCATCAACCGTATGCCATCTCCCAACACTCAATACAAATCACCGCTGCAACTCATGTTTCGCAAACATCCGGGGTATGATCATATCCAGACCTTTGGCTGCGAGTGCTTTCCTCTTCTACCCAGCCACTCATGGAACAAACTCCAACCCAAGTCCAGCTCCTTCGTCTTTATGGGTTACTCAGAAATTTACAAAGGATGCAAATGTCTCAACAGGGAATCTCACAAAACTTTCATCTCTCGTCATGTTACATTTCTTGAAGACTCCTTTCCTTTTAATCAAACTAGTTATCCTCCGCATATACAATCTCGGGACATCCCCCCTTCTCTGCTCCTACCGGCTGTAACAACCCCAAGATCCGTGTAGCGAAAGGATTCATCTGATTGTTCTATTTTTTTTCTCTCTTTTTTTCTTTTCTTTTTCTTTCTATCGGTTTCCTCATCTGTTGTTCATATCAATCCATACATACTTATATCCAGAGCCAGAGATAATTACATTACAGAAAAGAAACAGCAGCGGATACTATAATTCACAAATAGTACAAGAGTCAAGGTACAGCCAAAAGAAAACATTACACTAGCCGTACAGGCTACAAAAGAAAGCCTACCAAGGCTACAAAAGAAAAAGCTACAGAACTCGACAGAAAGATCGTCAAGCTGGAGGCCCTACACCTGAAATCATTAACCACATATAATGAGCTTACAAAGCCCAGCAGGTCACCAAAGCCTACAACTGAAATCAAAGCACGACACTGAAAACAATATGCAGGTTAATCAACTCAAGTCAAAACAATCAGACGAACATGATCAATGAGTCAATGCAATACAGAGATCAATACGAAACAGAAATCAATAAAATCAATAACCAGTAGAAAATTCATAAAGCTCAAAATCAAGGCGTCAATCCATTCTCTACAATCTCTATCATAGCAATCGATAACATCAATTACATCCATACAATCGTCTAGTCGTCTTACTTATTGTATCACATCAGTCAAATCAATAGAGTGAAATCGTATCAATCAATTCTGTCAGTCATTAGTATCAGTCGACTCAAAATCCCAATAAACGATCAAGTCAATACGGCGTAAGATCAATTGAAATCAAATCAATAGATCTGTTCAATAATAAATCAATTCAATAAATCGATCAATATCAATAAATCAATCCGAAATCAATAAATCAATACAGATCAGGAAATCTATGCGATGCAATATCATATACATGCAATTTCATATAATGGTCTTACTCGACAAACACAAACACTAGCTATTATCAATAGTGCTGTTGTAGTTATCAATAGTGCTGTTGTAGTTATCAATCGATCAACCAGGTTAAACTGGCTATTATCAATAGTGCTGTTGTAGTTATCAATCGATCAACCAGGTTAAACTGGCTATTATTAATAGTGCTGTTGTAGTTATCAATATTGTTGTTGTAGTTATCAATCGTTCAACCAGGTTAAACTGGCTATTATCAATAGTGCTGTTGTAGTTATCAATATTGCTGTTGTAGTTATCAATCGTTCAACCAGGTTAAACTGACTATTATCAATAGTGCTGTTGTAGTTATCAATATTGCTGTTGTAGATATCCATACGTTAGTTTCTATAACCAACGTTCAACCAGGTTTCCACTTGTCTTTCAGAATCAATCAATCAATGCAATAATCGATACAATAAGCAATAATAGAGAAATCTAGAACAATCATATCAATAGTCATATACATATCAATTCAATCTATCAATTCCGGGAAAATCAGAAATCGTACGAAAATCGGGCAGAGCAACGACAGTCTAAAGAATTTACACGAAAATCTCCAAAAATCACAATTCACCAAATTAATACAGAACGTACACAACAACATTATAAGACTATTCTTTTACTGCTCAAACCAATTCGGACATCATAATAAATTGCAGTCAAAATAAAACCCCGCAAAACCAAAACGGACCGGACGAAATCTGCCAGAAAATAATCAAAACGTGTAGAATAATCACATCTACATTATACCAAAAGTTATGCGGTGAAATCTTCGTCAGTACCAAACCGGGTACGAAAATCACTTACAAAAACACAAATCTGAGCACCATTTTACAAAACCTCAAAATCTTCGAAAACAGAAGTAGGGTTCGGAGTCCTTACCACGAGACAAACAAAATATCCAACAGCAACGAACGACGAAAATCGCTCCGCGGGCCCCGAAATCGGACTTCTTCCTTTGTTTTTCCGCTCTTTCTCTCTCCTCAGATATTTTCGTTTTATAAAAATGATTTCTCTCTCCTCAAAACGAGCTGATTTTCTTATATCTGTGAACTGATCGGCCAGGCCGATAGCCACATCATCTCGGGACGATCAGACCAATTCTGATCGTCCTGGACCATTCCCAGGGCGATGATCAGGACGGTATTGTGAACAGTGCCGATCGTCCCAGACGATCTCAATATCGTCCTGGACGATCATGTCCAGAAATCATTCCAGAACACTCCATAAATCAGCTGTTTTCAATGCACTGATCGGCCTGGACGATCTCAACTTCGTCCTGGCCGATTCTGGGAGGAAAATCCAGTTCAGAGAAGAATAGCAAAGGAACGAGATATTACACCGACCTCCAAGGCATCCGACATAAAACTCTCCAACCCAACCTATACAGCGCAATCATCAGCTTCTCAACACCATGAGCCAACATTTCTCCCGCCTCCCAGTCACACCACCTCAGAGGTCTTTCCTGTCCCGGACACCACTTAGACTCAGCAGACTATACAAACCAGGCATCCGATGATTACCAGGCTGCAAACAGGATCCTTAAAACCATCCAAGCGCCTCAATCTCCTTGCCACAGAATCGTCCACTGGGGATCCATACCCTACCAGCTTTGCTGAAGCCAACAGTCATGCTGAGTGGAGACATGCAATGGCCGAAGAGTTCATAGCTCTTCAAAAATAGGGCACATGGTGTCTCGTGCCACCTCCTCCGAAAGCATCCATCTTAGGCTGCAAATAGACGTTTCGTAAGAAATTCAATTCGGATGGTTCGATGGCCAGGTTCAAGGCACGCCTCGTGGCTCAAGGAAATAAGCAAGAATATGGCATCGACTATGGCGATACATTCAGTCCGGTAGCAAAATTTCCAACCATTCGCATGCTACTCACCATAGCTCTCTCTCAAGGGTGGACCGTGCAACAACTGGACGTATCGAATGCCTTCCTCCACGGCCAACTTACAGACACGGTCTACATGGCTCAGCCGCAAGGATTCATAGATAACACACATCTAAACTACGTATGCCGGCTGCAAAAATCAATATACGGGCTCAAGCAGGCGCCCCTACAGTGGTACAATACATTTACGAATCATCTTCTCACACTCGGCTTCCAACACAGTCAAGCTGATCCGTCGCTTCTCACGTTTCAACACAATCAGTCACAAATCTTCCTCCTCGTCTATGTCGATGACATTCTGATCACCGGAAACAACCAAGAAACCATTAACAACATTATATCCAAGCTTCATTCTCAGTTCAACATGCGAAATCTGGGACCGGTACATCATTTTCTGGGTATCAAAATTCAAAAACTCAAAGATAAGTTCTTTCTCTCTCAAGCCTCCTATGCTACATCTATTTTGACATCTGCTAATCTAACACATTACAATTCTTTAGCCAACCCGTCGTGTACAAAACTTCCACCTGAAGTCACCGAGGACACTATACTATCGGAACCCATCACATACCGCAGAATCACCGGATCATTACAATATCTTACTCTAACTCGTCCGGACATTGCTTACGCGGTCAACGTGCTATCTCAACATATGCACGATCCTTCCCCTCAGCATGTATATCTCCTCAAACGTCTGCTACGGTATATCCGAGGAACTGTGGACTTCGGACTACCTATTATCAAAGCTCAGCTCAAGCTCACGACATACTCGGATGCCGACTGGGCCAGCGACGCTACAACGAGGAAGTCCACGACTGGCCACTGCACCTTCTTAGGCAATACTCTCATATCCTAGGCTGTTAAAAAGCAGGCTACGATTTCTCGATCATCCACGGAGTCGGAGTATAGGGCTCTCGCGGCGGCTGTTGCGAACTCCATCTGGCTCAAAAGACTACTAAATGACTTCCTCATTCCGCACAATCAACCCATGGATCTATTCTGTGATAATATGTCGGCTATAGCGCTTGCTCACAACCCGGTATATCACGCCAGAACTAAGCACATTGAAATCGATCATAGATTTGTTCGTGATCACATTCAAAATCAAGCTATTCGTCTTCTGCCGATCGGGACAACCTTCCAAATTGCGGACATTCTCACGAAACCTAGACCTGTCAATATTTGATCCGACCCGAAAACCCGATCCGAACCCGACCCGAAATTTTGGGTTTGGGTTGACCCGAATCCGAAGCGGGTCGGGTTCGGGTTCGAAAAACCGACCCGTTTGTAAAAACGGGTCGGGTTCGGGTTGACCCGGCAACCCGCCGGGTCAACCCGAAAACCCGTTTATTTTAAAAAAAAAATTGAATTTTCTGAAATTTCCTATCCCGCCCGCTGCCCCGCTGCTGCCCCGCGCGCTGCCCCGCTCGCTGCCTCGCTCGCTGCCCCGCACGTTGCCCGCACCGCGTCGCGCCGTCGCTCGCCGCACCGTGCGCTGC
This sequence comes from Dendrobium huoshanense, assembly GCA_016618105.1. Lineage (NCBI taxonomy): Eukaryota > Viridiplantae > Streptophyta > Magnoliopsida > Asparagales > Orchidaceae > Dendrobium > Dendrobium huoshanense. The sequence continues at coordinate 15,571,426 of CM028356.1, forward strand.
ACCGCGCAGCCACCGCGTCGCTCACCGCCCGCTCGCCGCACCGCCCGCTCCACCGCGTTGCCCGCGTCAGTGCGTCACCTAAACCCTAAACGGGTCGGGTCGGGTTGACCCGAACCCGAAGCGGGTCGGGTTCGGGTTTCGAAAAACGACCCGATTATAAAACTGGGTCGGGTTGACCCGAACCCGAATAAAGCCGGGTCAGTTACGGGTCGGGTCGGGTTCGACCCGTAACCCGAAATTGACAGGTCTAACGAAACCTTTATCTACTCACCGTTTTCAAGAATTAAGATCCAAACTGACCATTCAAGATGAACGCTCAGTTTGACGGGGGCTATTAATACACTCTTCCAGCAACCAATCAGAGACTTACACGTGGTCTCTCCTCCTCTACAATTACCTATATATACGACCTATGTATCTACGAAATGACAAAAAATAGATTTACTGTTTCCAGTTTTCCTTCTTTGTCTTCTACAGAGAACATGATTCTCTAATACATTGTATTTATCATATAATCATACATTGACCGTAGTAAACAATATCCTAGACATTGGATAATAGCGATTAATTTTTGTCATTATTCCATAAAATTCTCGTAAACCCATCTTTTATTAATATTAGGCTCGTAAATACACATTAAATATTCGAATATAAATATTGACCAATTATAAATAAAATTTTACAACCGTCACAATGTTTCTCTATCCCTCTATACGTCGAGAAGGTGGTCATTCCTCGTAATTATAATTTTCAATCACAAGCAGCTTGAAAGGATCAAATACATAGTTTCGGACTCTCCACAAGTTTAGGCGTCCGAAAATAGGGCGGGCAATTGATGCGTCATCAAAATTAGCTTTAATCGGGCACGAATCTCGATGTAAATATGAATCATAAACTTCCAAAATTAAATTTAGGAACGTCCAAGCTCCTATTTTAGCAAGCTTATAGTCAAATGAAACATCTTAAGGAGATGAACTCAACGACACTAAACTCAGTCCAAGTTCGAGGCCAAACAAGCCCAAATCAAATGATCAAAGCCAACTTAAAATCTTTAGAGCATTAATTTGATGACCAAATAATATCAAAATATGACATGCTTATAGTCAAATCGAGCGGCTTGACGAGATGAAACCAATGAACCCAAAATCACTCAATTATGACATCATCAAAGCACTCAAATACGAATAAATACTCTATGATCAAAGGAACTAATATCAATTGTTAGGTGGAACACTCCCAACGTACCTTTGATCTTCTTCATATTTACTAGCTATGACATTTCTAAAAACCGATTAATAACTCCTCATTCTTCACATGAAGGGGGAGGAGAAGAAGAGTAAGTTTAATAGCTCTCTTTCACTCTCTATCCAACGCTGTCAGCACCGGAGTTCTTGCTGACATTCGTAGCCCGTCGACTACAGTCTCTCTGACTATCGTTGTTCCTCAGACCACCATCACATGTTGACTATGGTCCCTCCGACGATTATCGCTCGTCGATTGTAATCCCTTTGACTATTGTCGCCCATCGACTACAGTCCCTCCAACCACCGTCACCCATTTACTGCGGCCCCTCAGACCACCATCGCGTGCCAATTATTGTCCCTCCGACCACCATCGCCCATTGACTACACCCATGATGACCACCTTTGACTGTCGACTATGGTCTCTCGAACTACCATCGTCTGCCGACTACAGTCATTCTAATCTACGTAGCCCGCTCACTACAACCCTATTGATTAAACAAATAAAAAAAAAAAAACCCAACAATCAATTAAGACTAGTTGCCATATTGTAATATGCTATATACAATATTATTTGATATATTGAGCCAACTCACTCCTCTGAAAAGGGACATCATTTATAATCAATCATTCATACTAGTGCAGTCATCCAAATTGGGTTAGACCCAGTGGGCTTTTCTCTTTTTATTGATTTTCATGTAAAAATTTTGATGTTACTTATGATTGCTACATCTTACTCTTATATATGTCTGTGTACAGGATCTTCGTACAAAGTGAAGACGTTAAACTTTTATTTTTAAGTAACTAAAACGTTAAATTTTATATCTCTCTACTATATGAATATATATATATTCCTACATTGATTATGCCATTTCTATTTATGAATTAAGATTTCATTTCGATCTGCGTTAGATCACTGTTTTTTATACTTTCAATAAATTTTTGTACTAAAAAAAAAATTTACGAAGCAGTAAAATGGTTGTTATTGAAGGATATAAATCTCAAACGTGACTATTCAAGGTAGGCAGATGGTCGACAAAAAACAGAGTTGACTTTCCATGAGGTCGTAAGGAATTTCATTAATTTACTAAATTGACCACGAGCTACTTTGACAAAAGAAAACTAAGGAAATGCAACTTGACGCCATCACCAACGCTTTCACACGCTAAGCAAAATTAAGGGATTAAATTAAGTAATTTTGGTATTTTCTTCTCTTTTAATTTAAGGTGTAAAATAATACAAAACGTTAATCAAATTGGGGAATTTAGTTTAATTAATTTTCATAAGTTAAAACTACAAATCATACTAATTTCATGAATTTCGACCAAAATTAACAACTTCTGGTGAAATTCTCTTAGATGCTCAAATAGGCTTGTATGAAACTCTTATATTTTAAATGAAGTAATTTTTTAACCATCCAAATTTTATTTGAATTCTATCATTAAAATCCTATTTTGTTTTATGCATATTATTTGAACTCAAATTAAAATAACAAAGTAATAAAAATCATCGGGACCAGATGTATTTTGCTGATGTGGCGTATTTGAATTGGTGTCCGGACGAATCCGGACACCGGACGCAATAATTTGCCCAACCAACCGGGGAGGCTGTTGACTATCCAAACCATTGTCTTCTATCGTATAGCTTCCTTTGGGTCGTCATAGTTTATTTATAAAAGTACTTGTATGCTTATGGAAATTTTTTTATATATATGATATTTATTTTTAATTACATATATTTAAAATTGTTATTATTTTATTATATTATTTATAACAAATGATATTTTTTTAAACTAAAGTCACGTAATTTTATAACATTAAATTTTAATATAAATAGAAAGATATCCTATAACAATTTCTTTTCCCTCCGGTACCGCTGGCGCTCCCATGTGCAAAGCCCGCCGAGATGCCCACGCTTCCCAGCCCCGCCCCATCTCGTCCAATAAGCAAACGGTCCACACCCCATCCTCCACCTCCGCCGGTGCCTCCCCAACGATATTCTTCAGCGTCACCAATACTTCCATCGCCGGCGACCGACGCACCAACTCCTCTTCCTCAAGGAGCATCTCCTCCCTTGCCAGCCTCCGTTCCTCCCTCTCCGACACCCCGACTCTATACTCTAACGCCGAGATATCCGCCGCCACTATCAATCCCGTTACCAAGCACATCTCCTCTTCCTCTTACCGCTGCTCCCTACGCGGTTGCGATGTTTTCGTCTACCGACGTCCCTTCCGCGGAGATCCCGAAGCCCTCTCAATCCGGCTCGCCGACGTCTGCAAGAGCCACCACCGCAGCCTTGTTCGCATCCTCGGTGCCTCTGTATGCGCCGACAACATCCACCTCGTCTACGATTTCGTCCCCGGAGCTTCTCTCTCCTCCTGCCTCCGTAACCCGCTAAACCCTACATTCACCGCTCTCTCGTCCTGGATCTCCCGAATGCAGGTCGCCGCTGATCTCGCACAGGGCCTCGATTACATCCACCACCACGCCGGTGGCGGCGGATTCGTTCATAATCGCATCAAAAGCTCTGCAGTCATCGTCTCCGAGAGCGGATTCAACGCCAAGATCTGCTACTTCGGCGCAGCCTTCCTTGCTGGGGATATTAAAATCAAGAAGATGATGAGAACGGACAGCCGGTCGGTGAAGATTGAGGGGACCAGGGGGTATTTGGCGCCGGAGGTGATTGCTGGGGGAAGTGTTACGAGGAAATCGGATGTGTTTGCGTTTGGGGTTGTGCTCCTGGAGTTGATTTCTGGGGATGAGCCGGTCAAGTATAGATTAGGCGCCGGAAAAGAAAAGAGGTATGAATGGGTTTCGCTAATCGAGACGGCGAGGGAGGTTGTTGGGGCGGCAGCATGGGAGGAGGAGGGATCGCCGGCTATGGCTTCGGTGACGGCGGCGGTTGAGAGGTTGGGGAGGGTTCGTCGGTGGGTGGATCGGAGGTTGAAGGATTCGTTTCCATTGGAAATGGCGGAGAAGATGATGGTGGTGGCGCTTCGGTGCGTGGAGGGTGATGCGGCGAAGAGGCCGGGGATGAGTTGGGTTCAGGGGAAGATTTCACAGCTGTTTCTGGAGTCCAAGGCTTGGAGCGAGAAAATTCGAATGCCGGCGGAGATTTCATCAGCAACTTTCGGTCCGCGGTGAGAAGGGAGACAAATGGCGGCATCGCCTGGATATTACCGGACTGTGTTAAAATAACTGAGGATATCCTGATAAGAACTATTTGAGGTTATTTAATTTATTATCTCATAATTTGAGCGAGATAAAAAAATTTATTCTGAGACCAGGAGAGTTGCCGGCCATATGTGTTTTTTTAGTTGAAGTTTGAAATTCATCTGGTTATTAGTTTTTTTTTTTTTAATTACACCATGTAAATTTTGTATAACTTTATGAATCTGATAGTTATTTTATATTTATATAATATTAAGGGTGTAAGCGTGTCGAGCTCAAATGACCTAAATTTGGATGGCTCAAATTACATTCTTAATGATTAAATGTTCCGAACCTGATACTAAACAACCCAACATATAGAGAGATTATTACGTGCGGACGTCAAATGCGTCCAGCAGTAATACAATGTGTATTGGGTGACGTGGCGGTTCCTAATTGACGTCCAGATGTATTATACGTCGTCCGCACGTAATAAGGAAGAGTCGAATTAGGCCAGCCCAATGCTATCACAATTTTCAGATAGGAAAAAAAATGCAAAATAGCCAATCCCATGTGAAATACACTATAGATCTCATTCTTTTTTAGAATATTTGTTTTGTTATTTTGGTCTTTGGCTTTTTCATTGACATACTAAAAGTCACATTTTACTGTTTAGGGTTTAAAAGAAACAACGAATTGAGTTCAAAAAAGGACGAAAAGGAATATATTCTCACCTCAGAAATTTGCACTGAGGGAGAAGAACAACAAACTAAATCCCGTCGCTGGAAGGCCCGGAACTAGAGCCAAGCCAAATTTGACCTTGATTTTAGCCGATTGAAGTAGATGAAAAAACTTCAAGACTTTGCACTTTGTAAGACTTTGTTGACCCCTTGACGGGTCAAGCCGGTTTTGCTCGAACTTCTGATTGATTATATAATTAGTACTGAAATATGCTCAGCCTCAAAGCTCTATAAGTTAGGCTGGTGGGCTATTTATTGAGTCGACTTTGAGCAAGCTCGTGAACCAACTTAACTCATTTATATCACTATATAACACTCAAATTTTTAAGGCGCTATTTGAATTGTTGAAAAAGAAACATAACACAAAGTATTGTAAAGAAAATACTTTTGAGTTATTTAGTTACGTACACTATATATATATATAATGTGTGAATGAAAATTGTTATTTAGTTGAGTACACATCCAATCAAATATACCTTAAATTACATCAAAAATATTATTAATATAAATTTATTGAAGTAGAGCATATCTTTTCATTCATACGCTTTGATATGATTTAAATATTAAAGAGATATATAAATAAATATAATAATTTAATTTATATATATATATATATATATATATATATATATATATATATATATATATATATATATATATATATATATATATATATATATATATATATATATATATATGAGAAGCTTTCTCAGTTATTTGGCGAGTTTGCACAGTTATGTATTTTTATTTTATTTTTTAAAAAATGGCTTGTTATTTATTTTTGTTAAAATGTAGCGCATTATATCTATTAAAAAAATAAATAGTTTAGACAAACTGTAAAAAAGTGAAATGTATAGCAGGTGTCATTTGGAACAGTTTTTTTTTTATATAATTTTTTTTTTAGATTATAATTATAACTTTATTTTATCACTATTTTTCATTATTTTAAAAAATTATACCAAAAAATCAATATAACTATTTTTAAAAGAACTATTTTCTTCATAATAATTTTATAGTAACCTCGAAAAAAATGTATAGGAGGTACTGCTTATCCTCTTTTCTTTTTTTGGGGAATAAAGCCCAGCTAATTCCGGTTATTACCAAAATGCAAGAATAAAAATAAAAATCAAAGCGAATATGAAAGGAATACAGAAACTTGCAGCCGTAGTGGGAAGAAATTAATGTGGAGGCTGGAGAGTACCATCCAGACTCCAGAGCCGAAGAAAACCAGCGGCGAATTTCAGTCATGATGCAATATATTCATTGATAGCTTAAAAAATGAGGCACAGGCAGTAGTTGTCTCATGTTGCAATTAAAAATCATTGTTGCCGACCGAAAGTTGGATCTGTAGTAGATTAAAAAAAGAAGAGAAAAAACTTAAGAGAAAAATAAATTTTATCAAGTATTATTTTTACGTCCTGAAATATTTGCGGCGATAGAGATATAAAAAGTTTAGCATCTTTGTTTTATACTGAAATATAACACATAGATATATAAAAAAGAATGGTGCAACGTTCATAAGAGACACCTCATATTTTTTACGAGGAAACCTCTAAAAAGGAGAAAACCCATGAGATCTTTCTTAGACAAAATGAATCCACTATTTGTTGGTTGTTCTCAAGAAAATATTAGCATACTTGTTTGGTTTATTGGTTAGCAGGGTCGTAGTCGGATGATGATAGCCATAAAGGATCATAGTTAGATGATGATGGTTGGAAGGATTGTAGTCAGGTGATGGTGGTCCAAGGGACTGTAGTCGGTGGATGATGGACGTCGGGGGGAATCTAGTTAGCAGACGACAGTGGTCGGAGGGATCGTAGCTAACGAGAGATGGTGGTCGGAGGGACCATAATCGGCAGGTGATGGAGGTCTGAGGGCAACATTGTTGGCGGATTACATAGGTCAAAAAGACCATAGTTGGGGGATGGTGATCTGAAGGAACATAATCGGGCAATAGTAGTTAGAAGGGCAATAGTCATGTGATGGTAATCCAATGGATCTTAGTTGAAAAGGCGATAACGGTCAAAAGGACCATAGCCGGCGAGTGACGAAGATCAGAAGGACCATGATCGATTGATGGTGATCAGAATGACCATCGTTAGTGGATGACAATGTTTGGGAGTATATTAGATGTCGATAGCATCCAAGAATAGCTCTGGCGATAGTCGGAGATCGAGCAGAAGTCCAACAATGTGGGTGATGTGAAAGAACTCTGGTGGTTGTGTTGTTAGATAGAGGGTGCAATAGAGCTCTCAAGCTTTCTCCCCTCTTCCTCCCATTTTTCATGTGAAGAAGGATATGCTATTTATAAGTTTTTGGGAGTGGCATGGCTAATAAATACGAAGAAGATCAAGGGTATGTTGGGATTGTTCCATCGGACGGCTAATAGTGATCCCCTTAATCATAGAGCATTTATCAACAATTTAAAATACCTTATAGATGTCAGAATTGAGTGATCTTGGGTTTATTGGATTCGTCTCGTTGAGTCACTCAATTTGTCTATAAGCATATCATATTTATATATCATTTGATCATTCAATTAATGCTCTGAAAACTGAAATGTTTGAGTAGACTTGTGTCCTTTGATTTGGGCCCATTTGGGCTCGGATTAGATAGAATTTGATGTTGTTGGGTTAGTCTATTTGAGGCATTCAGTTTAACTATAAGTTTGCTGAAATTGGTGTTCGAATGATCCCGAATTTAATTTGAAAAATTTTAATTCATATATTGCATCAAGATTCGTGTCTATCAAGATAATTTATTGTTGACATATTATTATGCACTTTTGAGTCCTTTTAACAGTACTTCTCAAAGAATAGAGAAAAAGGGGACCATAAAAGAAACAAACAAATAAATGAGCAAATATACCTTGTGATTAAGGCTTCATTTTTTAGCTATCTTTTTTATTGCTTTTAGATTTATTTTTTTTTATAATTATTTTTGAATTAAAAATTTTTATTAAAAAATATTAAAAAAATTATCCCAAATAAAATCTATGATTCTCTTTGAAACTATTATATTTTTTAATAAATATGATTGCAGAATATTGTTGAAAAAAATCAATTTTTAATATCTTTACGAATTTTTTAAATATTTTGATTTTTAAAAATATCATAAGTCACTTATTTATAATTGTCATATTTTAGCCTATTTTATTATAAAAAAAATTCTCTTCGTAAGAAATTTTTTAAAAAAGACAACAAAAAGCTAGTCAAACGAGGTTAGCATAGAAAAATAAAGCAAAATAAAACAGTAAGAAACGAACGATCAAGTGAGCTAATTTTTATTTAATAAGATGGCGGTAGAATGGAGTAAACCAAACGAATCACTCTTTTTTTTTTAGGAAAGAAAAAAAAAAAAAGATGACGGCAGATTGGACTATAACCTGTTTTTTATTTGAATAAATTTTAATATTAAAAATAGTACTAACGTGACGAGCTCGTTGCAAGTTGCTCCTTAATTTTTTTTTTTAAATGTTCAGCATTTTTTTCTCTCAAGTCTTAATCTCGAACAAGAATGGGTGTACGGATGGAACAATTATTAAGTCAAGTGACCTGACGTAGTTCTACGTTCGGACGTCAATAATATATCGCCACGTGATCTTACTCAATACCGTGCGGCCCGACGACTTGACCCCGGATTGCTATGTTCGTGTATTGCTCGGTATTGTTAGGTATTGCTTGGCAATAATGAAAAATATCGCTCTGTGAAGACCAATACCGAGTTTCTCGGTATTGCTCGGTATTGGCCTTCACAGAATGATATTTCTCGTTATTGCCGAGAAAAATCGACCAATACCGAGCAAATGCAGAGCAAATACCGAGCAATACCTACCAACACGCGAACATAGCAATTCCGTCTCCGTTCCGGGTCGGGGTTGTCGGGTCGCGGTGTAAATAGTGAAAATATGTGGCACTATTTCAGTGGCGTCCGAATGTAGAGCTACATCAGGTGACCAGACCAAATAAAAATTCGTATGGATGCAATAAATTTGTAAAAAGTTATCAGTGGATTCGTTCGAACGTAGTCTTCTGACCTAATTAGCTCAATTTTCATGAACTAATAAATGATTTGAATGTAATTAAATTTTTACGGGAAAAATAAGGGATTAGGAAGAATAATTATGTCAGAAATTTATATTTTATTTCAGTATTATTTAATTTTAAATTTTAATTCAGTTCAACTTAGTATGTGATTAATAAATTTGAATTTTTTTTTTGAATATTTTAAGTAAATTTTGGAATATAGTAAATATAATTAATTATTTATTTATGGAATCTAGTAAATATAAAAAGCAAATGTGTTAAGAGTTTAGGGTATTCTAAATGCAATATAAACAAAATGTTTTGTATCTCCCATTCAGAAGATTATTATCTTAAGAAAAAATAAGAATAAATTTTTTAAAAATAAAAAAACCTTGGAGAGAAAATTGCCAATACGTAGCTTCTATCCTAATTCCTAAAATCGTCATTGACAATGTAGATGAGGAAATCAATGTGAGAGCATGGTGGAGGGTGCATCATTTATAGGACACCAAAATTTTTACGAGAAAAATCCTAATAAGTGGAAAAACCAAGGGGTCTAACCCAATTTGAATGAAACTACTTGTATTTGCAGTTGATTACAAATGAGGTCTTTCATTGGAAGGAAGGCCATCACTTTATGTAACAAATATACAACATATAAAGTGTGTTACATGGTGGAAATAAGAAGAATCAATGTTGATGTATTCGCTTGATCATAAGGGCCATAGTCGGTGGGTGATGGAGGTTGGAAGGATTGTAGTCGGTGGGCGACGTAAGTCGGAAAGACCGTAGTCGGCAGGCAACGGAGGTCATAAAAACTGTTGTCTGGCGATGGAGGTCAGAAGGACTGTAGTCAATGGATGACGTAAGTCGGAAGGATCCAAGTCGATAGGCGACATAAGTCAGAAAGATCGTAGTGGGCGGGTGAGGAAGGTCATAAAGACCGTTGTCTGGCGATGCAGGTTGGAAAGACTGTAGTTGGTTGACGACGTAAGTCGGAAGGATCATAGTCGGTGAGCGACGTAAGTCAGAAGGACCGTAGTGGGTGGGCGATAGAGGTCATAGAGATTGTTGTCTTATGACGGAGGTTGGAAGGGCTGTGGTCGGTGGGCGACGTAAGTTGGAAGGACCGTAGTCGGTGGGCGACGGAGGTCGAAAAGACCGTAGTCAGCGGGCGATGGAGGTCATAAAGAATGTTGTCTGACGATGGAGGTTGGAAGGATAGTAGTCTGTGGGCGACGTAAGTTGGAAGGATCATAGTCGGTGGGCGACGTAAGTCGGAAAGACTGAAGTCGGCAGGCGACGAAGATCATAAAGGCCGTTGTCTGGCGACGAAGGTTAGAAGGATTGTAGTCAATGGGCGGCGTAAGTCAGAAGGACCGTAATAGGTGGGCAACAGAGGTCGAAAGGATCATAGACGGCGAGCGACAAAGGTCTTAAGGACTGTTGTCTTGCAACGAAGGTCAGAATGACTGTAGTCGGTGGGCGACGTAAGTCAGAAGGACTGTAGTATGACAATAGAGGTCTAAAGGACTACATCATATAGAAATCCAACGATGGACATAAGTCCAGTGTTGAATAGAAGTTCGATGAATATCTGACAACTTGTAGAAGCATAATGTCGGGTAGAAGTCTGATGGCATTCCGGTGACAGTCAAAAGTCTGATGTCCGACAGGAATCCGACGATGGCCAGAAGTCCAACATTAGATAGGAATCCGGTGATGGGTGGAAGTCTGTTGTCGGATAAGAAATCCAGTGACAGGTGCAAGTCTGACATTGGGTAGAAGTCTTTCGATGAACATAAGTGTAGCGTCTGATAGAAGTCCAACGAAAGTCCGGTGACGGGTAGAAGTCCGATGTCTGGTAGAAGTTCGGTGTCGGGTAGAAATCCGACAACGAGCGGAAGTCATCTATGGATAGGAATCTGACAACGGGTGCAAGTAAGACGTTGGGTAGAAGTTTGTTTATGGACAGAAGTCTGTCCTTAGATAGAAGACCGTCGAAAGTCCAGCAACAGGGCAGAAAGTCCGACGTTAAGTAAAAGTCCGGGGTGGAAAAAATCCGGTGACGAACGGAGGTCCGGCATCCAGTATAAGTCCGACGTCAATTGGCGGGCCGAGAAGAACTCTGGCGTTAGATGGTATTTGGGCAGAACTCCAGCATCAGTAGGCAGTCGGGTGAAAGTCTGGCGGTCAATGATAAGTCTCTTCCTTCTCTTTTTTGCTTCATTCTCTTCTCTTCTTGTTTGGGCCTCCTTCTGTCAGTACTATTAATTAGTAAATAAACCACACGTATAATTAAAGCAATAAAATCAAAACATCGATAAAGACTACCAAAGTTATATCAATGTAGTAAAATCTTATAATGATGTACACATGCTCTCCAGTTATTATATATCAGTATCAAATCAATATCTTAATCACGTGCTTAATATATCACAAGCTCAATACATTACAATAAATCAATAGTAGTATTGAATAGTATCAATGTCTGTATTGGTACAGTATTAGCATGGTGTCATTAGTAAAATCAATAGCAATAACAGTAAATATGTATAGTGACAACAAATCAGTAAACAGTAATAGTAAAGAATTAAAATCACACAGTTGTAGTAATGATAAATTAATAATATGCATTTCACCTAAACAAGTTAGAAGTCATGGCTTAAGCGGTGTTTTTTCGATGAGCAGTAATTCGTGTTAGTATCTTGTTGACTTTGCAAATAGAGTCATCAATTTTTGTCCGTCAGCATAGTAATAACTACTTATCTCTCAATCATTATCATGTGAATCAATAAAGATAACACTAAATCATAATATTCAAAGAAAAGTCCGTTGACTCGACATCCTTTACAAGTTAATTAGCTTAGTCTTTAACCAATGTTAGTGAAACTAGCTTTTATTTATTCTCATATATTATTATCACAATACTATAACAATAATAATAATCAGTTATTACTCAATCACATACCCATATTCATTTTCAATACTTGTATCAAAAGTATGTTTAAAGTAAAAATATCATTTATTCAATCAGTAAAAGCATTACAAAATACAACAATTTTCATTTTACCTAATGTAATTTAATAAATGTTATAGTTAAAATGTCTAGAATAATTAGTATTGTACAATATAAATATTATTGCAATAAAAGTTCAATAAAATCAGATAAAATGCAATAAAATTAGTTATGGAAATAATCAAATAGTTAAAATCAAAATATTTGAAAATAAAATTTGGATTAGAACCACCTACCACAATATGAGCAAGTTTGACAAAAATGGCAAAACGATCCGATAGCTAAAATCAGCTTTTCTCTTCTAGGGGTGTCAACTTTCGACCCGAACCGGACCCAACCCGGAAAAATCCGGGTTTGGGTCAACCCGTTTGCGAAACGGGTCGGGTCCGGGTTCGGATTTTTGACCCGTTTGAAAAACGGGTCGGGTTCGGGTTGACCCGAGAACCCGTGGATCAACCCGAATTGACCCGTTTTGCGTCCGCGTCAGGTCCCGCGACCCGTTTCGTGTCCACGGAGCAGCGGATCCCGCGTCCGCCGTCCAACACTCAAGCCGGACCATCCCGCACTTGGCAGTCGGTGTCAGGTCCCACGACCCACGTCTGCGTCCAGCCTGACCGGTGTCCCGCACTCCCGCGCTCCGCGTCCAGGCGTCCCGAGACCCCGCGAACTCGCGCGCGTTCAACTTGCAGCCCCGCACCAGCTTCGCCCTGCACCAGCCCCGCACTCGGGTCGGGTCGGATCAACTCGGCAACCCGAGCAGGTCAGCTCCGGGTTGAAATGTTCGATCTGTTTACAAAAACGGGTCGGGTTCGAGTTGACCCATTTAGATCCGGGTCAGCTCGGGTTCGACCCGAATCGACCCGTCGACCCGAATTGACACCCCTAAATTCCTCCCCTTCCTTCAGCAAGAAATGGAGCTGATTTCAGTTTTTTTTTATTAAAAAAACTATTTAATAAATTCGGGTTATCATAATCTCGATGCAGGAAAGGAATGCGGAGTTCGCAAGTGTACGTGTGTAAGATTCGGTTTATTTTGAAATCACCTTCAAGTGGTTTTAGAAAATAAAATAAACACTAGGCATTATAAATTCTTTAAAAAAATGCTTTTGATTTATTTTACTTCAAATCAAACATTTAAAAACCCCCAAAATCAAAGCACTTGCATTTAAAATACATTACACCTAAAATTATTTTGAGATAATAATAATATAATAGTCGATTTATTATTTAGATATTGCACTTATCTTAAAGAACATTCAAGTATTTTAAAATCATCATGACCAAATTTTAGTCATGATTTTTTTTTTTAATCCTAACTCCTAATACTAAAAAATCATAATCCAATTTTAATTATCAAAATTTAAAAATAATATTTCATCCTTAAAACAAATTCTTAATCACTTATTAACTTTAACTAACATCAAATCATTATCTCTTAATTCTAAAGATTTATTTAATTTCTTTTTTAAAATTTTATAATTATAATATTTCTTATTTGTTATATTTTCTTGCTTTGTTTTAATTTTTCTAATTATTTTATTACTTAAAACAATTTCTTTTTATAATTCTTATACTCCTTGATTTTATAAGATCCTAAGAACCTGGCTAAATGAACAGTAATTCCTCTTGTGATAGATTTACAAAGTTGACAAGTACAGTAGACTTTTAATGGAATTGGAAAAAGAAAAATCATACCATCATTCAATTATAGATCACCAATAATAGTTGACCAAGTTTACAATAGACTTTTAATAAAAAATAATATTACAAGTGGCTTACATGAATGCAAACCTTTGAAAAAAAAATAAGGATTTTATATTTGGGATAATTTTTTTGCTATTTTTTAAAGTTATTTTTAAACGGTTAAAAAAAACAATAAAAAAGTTAGTACAAGAAGAAACTTATGTTTAACAGGTCAAAAAAAAAAAAAAAAAAAAATCACATATTATATTGTGACTTTAAATCTAATAAGCCAAAAAATGTATCAGATATACATAGCAATAGAAGAATATATGATAATGACTCCATCCAAAGTAATAAATAAGAAAGTTCATGAAATTGAAATAGAGAATTTCAAATATATGCCACTAGGGGTGTCAAAATTGAATTTCGGGTCAAACCCGGCTAGAGCTGACACGGGTTCAAACTAGCTGACCCAAACTTAACCTGATTTTGCAAACAGGTCAAAAACGCAAATTCGGACACTACCCGTCATGTTACCGGTTGACCCGACCTAACACAGTTTTGTAAACTAGGATGCCTTATTCATAGATGTGCGGGATGGTGGAGCTCGCGTAAATGTCGGCAAGCAAGACTCACACGGGACAATGTGGCTCGTGTTGACGGTGGCAGGAGAGGCCAATGAGGACTGGCGCCTGGAGGTTAACAGGACTGGCGCCTGGCGGTCGATTGTTCAAGGTCGGGACTTGAGAGTGGATCTTGACCGGTCTATAGGACTAGCGCCTGGTGCGATGGCTGCGATATTGTGACTCGACTAGTCGACTAGACCAGGACGGCTGACGTGACCATGCGAGGTCATGGACTCGGGACTCACACGAAATGTAGCAGTCAATTTCCCAAGTCAACCAGGGTTGATTTTGGGTTTCCAGGTCAACTCAAACCGGACCCTTTTTTGCCAACAGGTCAAAAATATGAACCCGAACCCGACTCATTTCTCAAATGGGTTGACCCAAACCCAAAATTTTTGGGTTGGATTCGAGTCTGATTTTTGGGTCGTGTCAAATATTGACACCCGTATCTGCCAACGTATTTATGGAAGCACACAAAATTTGAAGAGCACGTACATAATAATGAAGGTACCAGAGATCAATCCATTGATGCAAATACAAAAAATGGAGAGGTGAGTCATTCATATAAAGAGATGGATCCCAACAAAGTTTTACAATCTTCTTACCAGAGATCAATCAACTTAGTTTATAACCTATAAAGGGAAAAAAGTTTTACAAATAAGTGCATTTTGCAACAGGATCCCAACAACAACTGAGAGTTGGAAAAATCTAGCAAGGTATCCAACATCCACAAAAAGACCCAAAACCATCAACAAGGTGCCAAATAAATCATCATCTAAAGTATAATGATTGTATATTTGAAGGTAAAGTGACTTTGAATTTCCATTTTTTTTTCTCTTTTTAAAAATAAAAGATTTTCTTTTTTAAATCATATGATTGGATTGGATCTATCTTCACTCAAAGTGATCATGTTATGCTCGATCCAAAGTTGGGAAGTAGTAATATGAGGACAGGAAGAGAAAATTTTTTGGTGATCTTACAAAAGAAAATCTTAGTGTGAATCAAAACATGTGAAAATGAGCACCCCGTATGAAAAATAATCATATGGAATGCGCTTTTGCTGCAGGCCAAAGGAAACCTAACAATCCAAAAAAAAAAAAAAAAATTGATATGCTTGTATTTGTTAGTTTAGCGTGAAATTTTATTGTATTGAACAATCAAATTGTATTATTACTTCAGACTTCAAATCAATTTTTTGTACTCGTTGGAGGAGGTCCTCTCCCTCCGCAACACTAGAATTTTTTTTCCCCAAGCACCCTGATGCTACAAAATTTGATGGGGCAAATTAATGACACATAGCAGAGTGCCACAATGCTTTAGATTTGATGCCATAATGCTGTGGAGTGCCGATGCCACAACACTGCGTGTTAGAGCGCTGCCGCATTAATAGACAGAACGTGCGGGATTAGAGATCTAAGCGTTGCAAAGCTTCAAACTAGTGTCATAGCGCTTCGAGGCTGACTAAACAATTTTCTTTCTCTTTTTTCTCAAGGGTGGTGTTCCATGGTGTTATTAACTTGGTTTTCTCTTATGTTTAGAATGTGAGAACGCAGTAAGAGAAGAGAAGAAAGGAAAGAACGAGAGAGAAGAGAGATCTATACTCATGTCTCTTTTTTCTCCGATTTAGAGTTTTCCCACGTTAAAACTCGGTATCCTTTACTTTCACAACTTTTACTTTCTTATTTGTTACATAGCGTGGGTTACTTCCATCCCAACAGTTTTTCAATGACAAAGTTATTAAGGATATAAGTTTTTTCATCTGAAAATGTTATGCAGACAAAATATCTTTAGGTTTACGACCTTGAATTTAATCCTAAGCTTGTTTATAAGGAAAAAAGATTCTTGATCATCCAACTTAAATTAGTATCATAATTACTAATCTGACAATTCAAAATTTGGAAGCAGCAACTAACGTTCATCTCATAATTAGTGCCTATGAGCAAATTTCGAACACCGTTAGAAATAAAGTCTTTCATGTTCACAGAGTAGAAGTAACCAAAGCAAGAAAGAGTTCCAATATCAAATTTGTCAATAAAAGATGAACCAACAAGTCAGAATTAAAAAAAAAAAAAAAAGATAAACATCCATCCTTGTTGACCTTAAAAACATGCCAGTTCTGAATTTTAATAGCACTATCATGCAAGAAATTCAAAGAGAAGAAACCTCAATTATAGTCGTGCATGAATTGAAGTCATGAAATAATATTTTCATCAAGTGGAGGTAGATAATATTGCATTATTATATTGGTGTTTGTGCTTCTCTTGAATTTTATATTCCTGAGAGAAAAAAATTGTGATTTAAATCAAATTTTAGTTCACACTCATTAATTCATCTAGATTGTGTGCGAAAATAATAAAATAAATTTTAATCATAGTTTCACATATATTAAAATGACTTATCAGGAAAATTAACGAAGAGAAATAGCTAGCTTATTAAAAAAAATTTAGTTTGAAAATGTGTAAATTCAATGTAATGCCAGGTGGTCATTTACGGGTTTTCATTATATGATTGTGATGTGATTCTAATATTGTAGCTGGGTTGGTGGGCGAGCATGGTTTATGTTCGATTCCTTTCTCATGCGGCGCAACCTCTTAAGTGAAAAGAAAATAACTGCAGGTCCTGCACCTGTGGGACTTATTGTTGGTAGGCTCGCCGAGGGATCAGTTATGCCGCCAATCGCCTCTTATGGGGGATGGTAGCAGGTAGATACCTCGTTTCAAAAAAAAAAAAAAAAAAATCACCCCTAGGGTATTTGCTCGCTGCCACCTTCGAAATGGCGCTTGACAGCGTGACTAATCCTCGGTTGACCTAGAAGAGACCTCCACCTCAGAAACCTCCTAACCCGCATTTGATTGGACTCCACTTAAAAGGTGCTGACGCTTGAGGAGAATCGAGCATCATGAGTTGGGGGTTCCCAATTGTACTAACCCACCAATCTAGTAAAATTTGATGTGATCTAACTACAAATTGGATCCAACATCTATTATTTCGCCTTTAAAAATTTATCTTAGACAAAACTTTTTCATCCATTGAATCACAATTAAATGTGATGTGTTCTAAATTATAGCTACTATAGAACACAATTACAACAAAGAGTCTTCAGGAACCGACAGTCTTAGCAACTCCTCCAAATACTCAGTTCCCAAATCCTCCAACACCAAGACTCCCTCCACCATTTCCTCCTCTTCTCTTCTCTCCTTAGCTCCAATCTCCGCCGACTGGCCTTTCAACCTCCTTCCCCGAACTATATTCTTCTTCTTAATAGCCAGCAATGGGGACAACGATATCTTCTCCTGGCTGCCATTCAACTCCACTCCTTCAAGCGATTCCCTCACTCTCTCCACCGGAAAATTCAGCACCGCCGTTTCGCCTCGCGTGGTGAAGGCCGCTTGGTCGTAGACCAGCGCTGCCTCTTCCGCGCTTTTGAAAGTTCCCAGCCAAACGCGCTTGCCGCGTTGCGTTGAGTCCCTTATCTCCGCCGCGAACTTCCCCCATGGCCGCCGCCGGACGCCGATATAGCAGCTGCTTCTTTCCCTCGGCGGCGGATTTGTCTCCGGCGACTGTGTTTGGGCGTGAAAGAGTATTGTTGGCGCCATTAGCTATGTTTGGACGTCTTCTCTGTTTCAACGAATATAAATTGTTAGGACTTTGCTTTGCCGTTGGAGGGGAAGATTAGTGGCTTCCGGTGTAACGGTTCGTGTAGCGACGGCGTTTGTTTGGGACTTGAGGACCGGTCTTGACCACTTCACCAGGCGCCGTCGCTATAGGAAGAGCAGCAGCGTGCGGGCTCAACGGTCGATTTCTTATGATAAAAGGTCACGTGGGCGACGCCAAATGGCTCGTTAGAAAACAATAAAATTGACGTCATCAATGATGGCGTTAATACGACCAACAAGGCTCAAACAAACCAAAGGCTCAAATTAAGCTAATGGCCTCTCAAATTAATTAGAGTCCATTATGATCATTTGGTTATTAAATTAAATAATTTAGAAATTTATTTGTAAAGATGATGAATAAGTTAATTTGAAATCTTTATACTTATTATCAATTAATATCCTAATTAATCATTATTTAATAATCAATAAAATTAATTAATATGATAACATCTATTAATTAGATTAAATTATGAATATCTATTTAATTAATAAAAAATTATTAATTTATTTAAATATCTCCTCACAATCAGACAATCTATTAAAATAATGTCAAAATTTTAATCCAAAGTAGCTAGTGTTGACTTTTGTTGCTCATATATAATATCTTGAAAGGCCTAAATCTCTCTGTCTGCTTTCTCTTTTAAGATATTGCAACCAGTGGCGGAGCCAGAAATTTTGTTCAGGGGGGGCCTAACAAAAGCCGTGCTCGAGATCATGACTCGTGAGTCACGGGAGAGAAGTAAAAGGGAAAACAAAGCATTGATGTTTTTCATGTGTCCAAAAAATAATGCTAGTGGCTTCTTTGGATTAATAAATAACTTTAAAAGAAAGAATTACAAAAATTATAGCAGGTTTTTAGTTGGCGAATTTGTTTCTCTATTAAGCCATTAAAACAATCAACTTTAAGCCCATTTAGGCTTTCAGTTTTAGCTTTAGCTAAATCAATAATACACAATATATATTTGGTTGGGTGTGCTCTCATGAGTGCGCTGCGCCGTAGCATTTTCATTGCGCAAAAAGAGCTAGGAAAAGCAAAATCATTCACAATAATTAATTAGATCATTAGCAGTGCAAAAATTATTCAATAATTGGGTGATAATTTAATATTTAATAATAATTATTATATAATAAATAGCTAATTAAGAATAAAAGTTTTAATAAAATTATATTTAAAAAGTTAATAGGCTGGTAAAAAGCCACCGGTTAAAAAATTAAAAAGATAAAAATATTTAAAAAGTTAATATTTAAATACATGGCAACTCAAACCTCAAAATTTCTTTTCAAGTCATTCTCTCTCTCTCTCTCTCTCTCTCTCTCTCAATACTTTACCCATTTAATTTGTCTCTCTCTCTGCCGCTGAAGCATTGCATGCCCATGTAAAAGCTGTCTTGAAGACTCAAAATGGGAAAGGCCTGTAATAAATGAAATGAAAGTTGAAAGGCCACTAAGCTAAATTTTTTTTTTAGGGGGGGGCACGTGCCCCCCCTTGCCCCCCCCTCCCTCCGCCCATGATTGCAACTCCCAAATTCTCTAAAATGTTGCCACCAAATTCTCAAAACCCTCCAAGACAAGTTAGAAAAGTAGCATATTCTTATGATAAAATACATCTTTGGAGTCAACAATGTGTGAACATGAAGACGGCTCCTGAGTAAGGTATCTCAACAGGACAAACGGGCGGGAAGGAGAAAAGAAGTTTGTCGACCATACTCTAAGATAATCATTATCAAGGTAAAAGAAAAAGGTATATCCATTACAAAATAACTATTATCTTCTAATTATCATATATCAATGTTTATTTGGTAGCTTAGGCAATGGATTATTGGCATGGACCTATTTTAAATATCGTGAACTCAAACACCTCTCTCTCTCTCTCTCTCTCTCTCTCTCTCTCTCTCTCTCTCTCTCTCTCTATATATATATATATATATATATATATATATATATATATATATATATATATATATATATATATATATATATATATATATATATATATATATATATATATATATATATATATATATATATATATATATATATATATATATATATATATATATATATATATATATATATATATATATATATATATATATATATAATGTCATCGAGAAAAATTTTAATTTTTATACTAAAAAATTGCTTCAAAAAACAACAACAAAACTATTCCAAACGATGCATAAATGTCTTAAAAATAATTCTTATTATATCATATTAAATATTAGAAGATTTTTTTAATTATAAACCTAAACTAATAAATGAGCCCGGACAAAGTAAATTAACCTTACCAAGCTAATTAACAAGTTAATTGTTCAATATCATCAAAAGTTTTGCCCAATTCGGTCCACTTTGACTTATAGCTTGAAATATTTTTTATATTTTAGGTGTTTTGGGTAGTTAGTTTAAATAGTTTTTTTTTTATTTTAATATAGGCTAAATTCAATTTTATGAGTTCTATAAGAAATTTTTAAATATTTACCTATTTAATTAATTGGCACGTACCATTTAACTTTATAAAGTATAAACTGAACAGATGCCTCAATAGTGTACTCGGCGATGGTTAAAAAAAAACATAAAGGCCCAACTTAACTGGTTTAGCAAACTAATAAAGCCCATTACTGAAGGCCCATCCATTATAGTTATAGATTATACCTATATTGCTCTTCCATGCATTTAAGGGGTGAAATTATTTGGTGCAGGTCCGGACAAGAACAATTATTAGGTCAGGTGTCCTGACGTAGCTCTACGTTCATACGCCAATATTATTTCCCCACATCTTCTTTCTTTTTACTGCGTGGTCCGAAGACCCGACCCTGACTGGAACCCGAAATTACTATGTTCGTGTATTGTTCAGTATTGCTAGGTATTGCTAGGTATTGCTTGGCAATAACGAGAAATACCGCTCTGTGAAGACCAATACCGAACAATACCAAGAAAAACTCGATATTACTCGGTATTGTTTGATATTGGTCTTCACATAATGATATTTCTTATTATTGTTTGGTTAGGTGACCGGAACAAATAAAAATTCCCAATCCAAAGGCCCCACATATTTTTTTCATTAATATATTTTGTGCTGTCACATTATTTTACAGGGCCGATATACAATGCATACAAGTGGTATTGGTTTTAATTTTAATGGAAAACTGTAAAAATAATAGAATTCAAGCATATATGTGAATGGATGAACACACGTTTCACATTGAAAACAAATGCTTGCACTAAATTTACATGAAAAAAACGTTGTGAAGAGAAGAGCTTGCACTAAACAGTTAACAAGGGGGGATAGAGCTTGTCTTCTTGAAGATAAAGAGCGGTTTGTGATGAGAACAATCCTTCTGCGAGCTTGCACTAAACGGAGAATAATCCGAAAGCAAAACCCTAAAAATGTTGTCAGCTCTTTTCAGAATTGAAGGAGACGACGCTTCTTCACCTTTTTTTTCAAAATATTTTCCTCAGGAGCGGGTCGAGCCGGGTCGTCGGGTCGCACTTTAGTTAGAAAAAGAATATTAATGAAAAAAATATGATGCCTTTGAATTAGACTCCGAACATAGAGCTAAGTCCGAACTCCGCACCAAATATTTTCTCATTTCAGAAAAGGGAGGAAGATCTAATCATTTTTATTTCTTCAAAATGTTGATCAGTCAAATATGTAGATTAAGTTTATAAATCATTAGTATTGTTATTATTATTATTGCAATATTAGAATTGATCTTGGAAGGATTAAATCCAAAGTCTGACATAAATTGTTGACAGTTTTTTATTGTGTAAAATCATAAATTTTATAAAATGTTTATTTGCATAACACTTAAATATTTAAATAACATGAAAAATATCAATAATATTAACTTATTATAAATAAAATAAATCTTTTTCGTATATATACTTTAAAGTAATTTAGACTTTAAAGTATTTAATAAATATATATTAAAATGTAGATATCAGATATATAAATATATTTAATTATGTTATATATACATATATGCTGTCTAAGATCTTACCTACTCTATTTATGATTTAAATTTATCTCGAAGAGATAAAAATAATGAAAAAAAAAAATTGAGTGCGGATATTTATCTTAAATTTCAATTAAGACGAGTCTTAAAAGTATTGAATTTGATGTTGACTCAAATTTGACTCGACCCTTTTACTACAAAAAATGGGTCAATAGTGACAAAAAAAAAGATTGTAAAAAAGAAAACGGCGGAACAAAAAAATAGACACAAAAATAAAATGAGTCAATAACGATAAAAAAATAATAAAATGATGTAATTGATTAATCATTCAATTTCTACAAAAGGTATGTTGAAGTTGCCATAAATTTGGTTCGACTCTTATTTGTTCATATCCTTGATTATCGTACGCTTCGCATATATGTCGGGGGGTCCAAGAGGGAAGCGCCTCATGGCTGGATTCGACTTGCCCGATCAGATTGCGGGGTCAAGGGACAGTGCCCCTAGGGAGGTTTCTAGGGGCAGTGCCCCCAGAACAAGGGCAATTGACCCCTGAGCTAAAGGAGGTTCTGCCCCTATTTTGAGCCAACTATTTCTTAAAATTTTTCAGGAGAAAAGTTATATAAAGCCCATAAATTAGTTAGGCTTTGTTTGCGATAGTTTTCTTACTTTTTTTTAAAATAAAATTTTAATACAAAAAGTTTTTGAAAACAACAAAAAAATAGCGGCAAAAAATTATCTCAAAGGAAGCCATATTTGTGAACCAATGATCATTCATACAATTATAATTTTATTATAAATTAGAAGGGTAATATAATATTTCTACCTCATTTATTAGTTAGTCTCTATTTGTTCTAATATTTCAATAAACGAAATAATGTTTACAAGGATATGTTTCCCTTTATTCATATTTCAAAACTATCAAAAACTCAAAATGTACATTTAACTCTATGTTAACGTCATGTTGTATTTATTTTGTCATAAATAATACATTGAGGCATACATAGAATATAATGTTTGTTTTTTTTCAAATTACTTTTATAATTCTCCATACTGTCTTTCTGGATATTTGGATGCATTAATGAGTAAAGTTTTTTTTTTAATAAATTATATAAATTTAGTTTTGATACATCATCAAAAAATTATCTTGATCGGGCACGAATCTCAATGCAAAATCAAGTCGGGAACTTTTGAAGTTAAAATTGGGACCATCCGAGCTCAGATTTCAGCAAACTTATAGTCAAATTGAATGTCTCGAGAATATGAACCGAACGACACCAAATCTATCACAATCCGAGCCCAAATGGATCTAAATCAAGGGTTTTAAGTGCTATTGGAATGTTCGAACCAATATTTTTAATTACCAAACGGTTTCCAAACATAACATGCTTATAGTCGAATCGAGCGGCTCGACGAAACGAATCCAACGAGCCTAAGATCACTGAATTCTAACATCACTAAGACATTTAAATGTCAATCAAATGGTCCATAATCAAGAGATTCAACATTGACCATCCATCCAAGCCACTCCCCATATGCCCTTGATCTCCCACCTATTTATGGGTATACCACTATAGGAATCTATAAATAGACCCCTCCTCCCTCTTGAAGGGGAGGCTCCAAGCAAGAGTGCAAGAGAGAGATCGAAGATCACTATTGCCTCCTCGCTCCTCCTCGACCACCCCCTGGACTTCCGTCGGACTACCACTTGAGGCCCTGAGCTCTACCGGACCATCACTTGAGACCCTGTGTTCCTCCGGACCATCACTTGAGACCCTGTGTTCCTCCGGACCATCACTTGAGGTCCTGAGCTCATCCAGACCACCACTTGAGGCCCTGAGTTCTGCCGGACCATCACTTGAGGCCCTGAGCTTTGCTAGACCACCACTTGAGACCCCAAGTTCTGCTAGACGACCAGTTGAGGCCCTTAGCTCCGCCGGATCGCCACTTGAGGCCCTAAGCTCCGCCAGACCACCCCTTGAGGCCCTAAGTTCCAACAGACAATCACTTAAGGCCCTGAGCTCCACCGGATCACCACCTGAGGCCCGAACTTCCGTCGAACCACCACATGAGGCCCAGACTTCTGACGGACCACCACCTAAGGCCCGGACTTCTGCCGGACCACCACCTAAGGCTCGTACTTATGCCAGACCACCACCTGAGGCCCGAACTTATGCCGGACCACCACTTGAGGCCCGAACTTCTATTGAACCACCATCTGAGGCTCGGACTTCTGTCGGACCACCACCTGATGCCCGGACTTCTATCAGACCACCACCTGAGGTTCAGACTTCTACATGACCACCACCTGAGGCCCAGGCTTCGTTGGGCCACCACTTGATGCCCGGAGTTCTACCAGAGTATTGTCCTACTACAATGGTCTTTCTAACCCTGATCTCCGACCAACTACGATCTTTTGGTCCCCTATCTCCTGCCGACTATGGTACTTCCGACCTTCATCGCATACTACGATCCTTCCGACCTACATCGACAGAAAATGGTCTTTCTGACCCCGGTCTCCTACATACTACGGTCTTTCCGACCTCTATCCTATCAACTATGATCATACCGAGCAAACGAACAAGTCTATGTTGATTATTGTAACTCCCACCATGTAATGTGCTCTATATGATGTACATTTGTGACATCAAACCAAGGCCTTCTCCCTAAGAAAGAACTCATTTGTAATCGACTGCAAATACTAGTGGATTCGTTCAAACTAGGCTAGACCCCATGGTTTTTCCCCCTTTTCAAGGGTTTTCACATAAAATTCTAGTGTCTCTTATGAATGCTACACCCTCTCTCTTATCTGCTTGTGTGTTGGATCATCGTACAACGCTAAGACGCTAAACTTTATATTTCTCTACCACCGTGAATACTCCAGGACACAACAAGTTTAATTAAATTATTAGCATTGAACTCTAAATTTCATTTTGATATTAATCCCTTTATATGTCACCAAAAATCATCTTGATTAGGCATGAATCTCAAAACATATATGAATTGATAACTTTCAAAATTAAATTCAGGATCATCCAAACTCCAATTTCACCAAACTTATAATCAAATTGAATGTCTCAATGAGATGAACCCAACCACACCAAAATTGGTCCAATTCGAGCCCAAATTTGCCCAAATCAAGGGACCAAAGCAAATTTAGAAACTTTAGAGCATTAATTGGATAACCAAATGATATTCAAAAAGAGCATGCTTACAGTCGAATCGAGTAGCTCCAAGTCCAAGATAACTTATTCTGGCATCATTAAGGCACATAAATACTAAACAAATGCTCCATGATCAAGGGAATCATTATGAGCAAGCAGATGTAGCACTCCAAATTTATCCTTAATCTTCTTCATATTTACAGGGTATGCCACTCTCAAAATATATAAATAGACCTATATCGACCACATGAAAAGCGGGATGGACTTTTGAAGGCTTAGACTATGGTCTCGAGAATCAAGAGAGTTATAAGGCTTGAAGCACCCAAGATCTCCACCTGACTCCATAATCAATATATCCTAGTCACAAGGCCGCCTCTATTGGACATATGTCCGACCATCGTCGTTGGACCTCCATCTTCCAGCAATCGTTGGACCTTTATTCGACCACCATCGCTCCCAACTACTATCATTTTGACCACCATCACCCCACCAACTTCGGCCTCGTTGACCACCGTCGCCCCCACGAATACAGTCCCTTCGACCTCTATCACCTACCAACTACAGTCCCTCTGATCACCATTACCCACAAACTATGATTTATTTAGCCTCTATCGTCTACCAACTATGATCCCTCTAACCACCCTCACCAATCGACTAAGGTCTCTCCTTCCTTCGTTGCTAGCTTACTACGGTTCCTCCTACTTTTGTCATCAAACAATGGTCTCCTCGATCTCAGTCTCCCGACTATGGTCCCTTCGAACTCCGTCGCCCACTGACTATCCTTCTAGCCATCATTGCCCACCTACTATGATTCCTCTGAGTACCGTCACCCAGTTACAGTTCTACCGACCAAATGAATATGTCAATGTCCTCGGAACAACTCTCATGACATTGGATTCCTTCAATTCCAAACAAATAATGCGTTGTCCAACTATGTAATGTGTCTTATATATTGTATATTGATGCAATGCCTCCCTCGAGGAAAGACATCATTTGTAATCAACAATAAATACTAGTGGATTTATTTCAACTGTGAAAGACCTTGTGGTTTTCCCTTATTTAAGAGTTTTCCACGTTAAAAATTTGGATATCTCTTATGATACTAGCATCCCTCTCTCAATAATATTTGACTGTGTGTTTGATCTTCATACATAACTATGACGCTAAACTTTTTATCTCTCTAATATCACGAATGTTTCGGCACACAATAATTTTAACTTAATTAACCACAAAATACTTTGTTGAACAACTTAGAAATTAATTAACTTATTTAGGACTGCTAGATTCTATTTTATTGATACATTAATTTCCCTAAACATATAATATTTGATAATTAATATGCCAAATTAGGGCTTAATGAGTAACTATAGTTACGTTAATTAGTTCATTTTTAGATCAAATACAACTATGTAAGATAAATAGACTTGAATAGGCTAATTAAAAACCTTAGTTAAATAAAATATCTTAAAGTTATGTAATTAATATGTAGGAATTTTAATTCATATTAAAATTTTAAAGTCATTGGAGGGTTCATGTAGAAATGGAGCTCGTCCTCTTTGGGCGTTTTTATTTTGTTCGGTTGACCGGATGCAAGAAACATCCGGTCGCAGGCAAAAAAACGCATGTACCGAGGTGTACCGAGTTTTTTGAAAAACTCGGTACACCTCGGTACATGCGTTTTTTTGCCTGCGACCGGATGTTTTTCTGCATCCGGTCGGAGGACGTAATAACGGCGCCCTCTTTGGAGGGTTCTATTGAGCAGACTTGATAGTGATAGGGGCTTGGGGTGCAAGAATAAAAAAATGATTCTTAAAAAAATATTAAATCATCTAGAACTCATTTTTGCTATTTATAAAAATTAAATAATTTATTTATAAAATAAAAAATAAGCATAATTTTGTGAAATTTTGTTACACGTCTTAAAATAAATCTAATTGCTCTCAACTTCATCCTAATAAAAATAATTATCCATGTATCACAATTTTTATCTAAATTGATGATTAGGTAGGACTAATTAAGGTCAAATTATAATTAATCAAATGAATAATTAGGCTTCGTACTGCTGTTTAAAACGGCTTTCTAACTCAAAAATTTCAAATTAAAGAAATTTTTGTACTATAAAGTTATTTTAGAAAGCAAGAGAAAGCCGTCCCAGGCGAAGCCTTACGGCTTTCTTACTGCTTCTTAAAATAGTTTTTAATTTAAAAATAATTTTTTGTATTAAAAAGATGCTTTAAAAAATTATGAAAAAGCCGTCACAAACGAAACCTTAATTTAGTATAATTTTTTACAACTATTAAAAAAAAATTATACTAAAAAATTGCTTTAAAAAAATAACAAGAAAGTTGTTCTAAATAACGCTTAAATATGAACAGTTAAAAACATTTAACTATGTAAACATCAATTTTCAATAATTAGGATGTTATCATAAGCTGAATGGAGTAAAGATAATTGCAAACTGATTAATTTGTGGTAGGGTTGGCTTCGTAGACTAATGACGAGGGATCGTTGGGTGCACCAATCTATACTTGAACAGTTAAGTTTTCTGTGGATCTGTACCAAAGAGGCATCCAAAACTGAAGGAATTGAGGGCATCTTGCGGACAAAGCCAGCGAATGCGAGCCCAAAAGAAGACAAGTTCTACTCTGTTGGCTTTGGATTCTTCACATCTGTCAAGAAAGGGACAACTGATGGCACATAAAGCTTTGGAAGGCTGCTCAAGTGCTTATGTCGCAGGCTGATCCATGGCCAAAAAATAATAGCCAAGAAAACGAGCTTTCCCACTGTATCCCCTTGCAATGAAGTCCCAGTTATGTTGGAGGTTTTTGGCTAATTGAATCGAGTAAAAATAATAAATATGTAAGTTACCAAATGAAACATACTATTTTCTCTTTTTTGGAGAAAATTTTAAATGTGAAAGTAAAAAACGGCTTTTTTACTACTTCTTAAAATAGTTTTTAGTATAAATGTTTTAAAATTTGTACTAAAAAGCTACTTTAAAAAAAGGCTCAAATGCAGCTTCCGTATCATTGATATTCTATCAAAAAATTTCACATATTATTATGTTCGAACCTCATTATATGATAATATACTTTAACTTAAAGCATAAACATCATTGTATATTAATCTTTTTAGATCAAACATATTATTATGTTTAAGAAAATCAATCAATTATTCCATTATGTATAGGAAGCTAGTCATAAGTGAATTCTTTTTTTTTTTTAAGAGAAATTAATATTCATAAGTGAATTCATAAATGTTATTTGTACATTTCGTTGACTTCAAACATTTTAGGCGTCATCAATTAATTTGGCCGTGTACCACATTAAATTGATTATTTATGGTCTCTTCTTATAACAAATGCTTACTTTTCTCATATCAATAGTCAAAAATAACTTGTACTTATGGAACAAGTAATTCAACTGTAAATTAGGATGAATTGAAGAGTTCAAAAACTTCATAAATTTGACGTAGAACTTGTTAAACCGAGTGTAATTAAGTTAACCAACTATTTTTATCCGTCTATGCCAGTGAATTTGATTGGCCTAAACATATAAATTTAATCGATTCAATAAGCTCAATTAATTTGAATTGACAAATTTAATTACTTTGGACCAATAAAACTAATCAATCCAAAATCAAACACATAGAAGTCTTGATGAGGAGAGGGCTTTACATGTCATCTTTCGAAGTCCACTCAATGAGGATAATTGTTGTCACAATAAATATATAATGATCCACATATAAAAAAAAAATTGGCGTGTGATTGATAGTCATGTGACTTTCAATTAGTTAGATAATATTTGGACCATCAAACATTGCTAAGGGCCACCAACCAACCAACAAGACATAATGCATTGCCGTAAGGCATTGATGCATACAGTATTTTGTACCCACATGAATCTAACCAACAAGGAGTGTACAGTGTGCCTTAAATAGAGCCTCATTAATGTCCAAAAGAGGAGTTACAGACAAGTTACTCTTGTTGAATCCCATAATTTTTGCTATTTGCAGCACTGTGGTCAGGAACCATGTATATTTAGCCTAGTTGTAGCATCAGCTTCAGTAACTGGCCAGGAGAGAAAAAAAAAAAAACTCAGGATATTATGATAATTTTTTTCTCCAGATGAACTTAAAAAACTGATTTCTCTTTAATAATTTTTCCTGCTGATAGATTTATTTGTTCATTGATAAGACTCCAAATATTCCCAAAAGAAAATTGATACAACTCCAATGCATCCAGCCCTCCACAGAAAAAATCATTTTGTGGGGAAGGCGGGAAGCCAAACCCGTCCGGATATCTAAGCACGTGGCTCGGTACTGCAGTACCACTCTGTAACATGGCTCGGTAACACTGACGTTACTCATTTTTGTTGGTATCCAGATGTAGAGCTGCATTCGACGTTTACACAAATAATCTCTCCCTCGAGAGCCACAGATTCAAGTCTTCCAATGGATCCAAACTATCATGTCACTTGGCATCTTCTTAACTTGAATGGCCATCAAAAGTCTCACAACCCTTTTTTTCACCTCATTTCACTAAAGAGAGTTCTTTAATGGCAATTTCTCCATGTAGCATGAACCCTTCTAGGTCTTTTACTAATGATTCCATCCACAATATGACGAAACTCACAGTGGAACAATAATATTTCACGTCACCTCAGTGCTCTGAAAAAAATGAAAATTTGATTTACAAATAAATGACTCAGTCTCTCTTCTCACTGCCGTAGCTAGGAAGCAAGAATATAAATATATTCATTTTGACCAGTAAAAATCGATTTTCAAGCTTCCTGCCTCAATTTTCTTCACGACTTCCATTTGCAATGGCTTCAGTGCCTTCAAGCTTCATAACCTCCCATAGGTCCACGTTTTCATTTCCAATCTGAAGCACTTTCTCTATATCTACCTCTTTCATGTGAAAATCTTCCATTTTTCTGCAGCTCTCATCACTTTCTTTAACCCAAATCCCAAACAATCATAAGTTTAGCCTTTAAAGCGCAAGAAGTCGCCAAGGAAGTTGTGCTTTGAAATCTCAGAATTCTACCACTTTCCATGCTTCCTTATACAATACGACCCCCTATTATAACCCTATCGCCACCACCGCCACCAACGCCACCGCTAACTCCATCAGGCTCTTTAGAGTCCAGCTTCCCAATTGTGACAATTTCAATTATAGGTATCCTAGCCACAGCAATTCTCCTCATGAGTTACTATGCCTTTGTGACCAAGTGTTGCTTAAACTGGCAGCAATCCAACACCATCAGCCACATCTACCAGTCTCGCCGCCGCCGCCGCCGCAGCCACCATAGTGAAGACATCTTCACACTCCAGTACTCTGTCATGCTCGGCGACCGCGGGCTCGATGAATTGACAATTCAGGCAATCCCAACATTTCGATACCGTAGAGACCAAGTGCAGGGCTCTTCCAATGATTGTGCTGTTTGCCTGAATGACTTCAAAGAAGAAGAGAGGGTCAGATTACTCCCTAATTGCCTCCATGGCTTCCACATAGATTGCATTGATGCTTGGCTGCAGACACATGCGAGCTGCCCACTTTGCAGGTCTGAGATCACCACCGCTAAACCTTTAGCCATCAATTCAAGCATAGATGAAATTCCAAGTCAGAATTCAGCTGAAATGGAGAGCATTGCTGTTGAAGTAAGGGATGCTGAGGCTCAGATAAGTAATAATGGTGGCTACGACGAGAGGATTTCAGAGAGGAGGCTTGAGCTGAGGAACTGGAGAAAGAAACCTTATGTCTCCAGTATGGGAGACGAGTGCATTGATAGTAGAAGCAAGGAAGGAGAGTTTGGAGTGCAGCCCATGAGGAGATCTTTCTCTATGGATTCTTCTAATAACAGGCAACTCTACATTGCAGTGCAGGAGATACTACAGAAGAACCCAAATTTCCAAATGGCGAGTAGTGGTGAAGAAAGCAGTAGTGGCAGTTCTGCTAGAGTTAGAAGATCATTCTTCTCTTTCGGACATTCTCGTAGTTCCAAGAATGCTGTTCTACCAATCTAAAATGAATTGTAAGGTGTAATGGTGTATTGCTACACTTAATTTTTTTTCTTAGAGATTGTATGTAAAAATGTTAGAGGGTGAATTTTGGATGTGAGAAGAATCATTACTGTAAAACATATTGAATTAGTGGGCGGTTTCTTCTACAAATTTACTCTTCTTTTTTCATGAAATAAGACTTTGGATTTACATGGTTTTCGATAGACAATAGAACGGAATAGTTTTAGACTGGTCTTTTGGTTCTCTCATCTCTCACGAGAAAAAAATACTTATTTCAGGATCACTGCAGGTGATTTTTGTACAAGGTTGGGTTGTTGGATGAGTGACACTTATTCTGTGTGGAGGTCGGACATAGCTCTATATCCGGAAGCGAATCAAGTACAGCCACGTCAGCGGTACCGAGAGGTACCGAGCATTATCAAGCCGTGGTTCAAGGGGTGACGTGGGGCATTCTTATTAATCTTCATACGGAATTCGGTGTCCGCACATATTAATTTTTCATTACGATTGTCTCTCATTTTAAAATAAGAAAGTGAAATAATAATAAAATGTGAAAGGATTCATATAACATTGATTAAAGGTGATGATTATATTTCAAATGTTACTACTTTAAACTACATATTTTTTTATAATATATCACTCATAATTTTCAATAATAATAAGAATAACGACTGAATCGTGTCGTTTTTTTTTTTTTTTTGAGTTTAGATATATATTTTGTAAACTTCGGCTACTTTTAATTATTATATTAAGGTATGGTTAGAGACGGCTTTCTCAGTGCTTCTTAAATTGGTTTTCTAGTGCAAAAATTACAAAAATTAAAATTATTGTACTAAAAAACCGCTTTAAGAAGCAGTAAGAAAGCGTCCCAAACGAAGCCTAAATGTCTTTGCATTTTGATGTGGGAGAAATTAGTATGAGGAGATCCTGATTCAAATTTGGGGCAATTACATATATAACAGTCAAATATTAATTATTTGCAAAATTATCATCCTCCTGCCTCTATTTTTAAAATCGACACACAATATCAAAATTCTCATTGTCAAATTCTTAATGATTTGATCATGACAGGTGCAAATACATAAATTCCATAGTTCAAAATTATAATATGGGAA
Source organism: Dendrobium huoshanense (assembly GCA_016618105.1). NCBI lineage: Eukaryota > Viridiplantae > Streptophyta > Magnoliopsida > Asparagales > Orchidaceae > Dendrobium > Dendrobium huoshanense. The sequence goes on from CM028356.1 coordinate 15,603,818, forward strand.
TAAATGATTTGGGGGTTGTATATGTAATTCCTCCTGCAAATGTTTTTCCCTGAATGTTTCACAAATAAATGTAAAAATACTTAGCTTCAAACCATTACTTTCATTGGTCCTTCGATTTCCAAGTGATATAAATATCTATCAATTCAATCAAAATTTCTAGTCTTTAAGCGGAAGGCTGAGACAAGTCCATGTGTTCTTCCTTGAAATTGCGATGTCATGAAAACTACATAAGAAGGGGGGGACCTTAGAAACAGCCAAGGAAAGAAAAGTAGAAAGATGGGAAAAAAGTGGGGGTGAGCTTTGGTCATCTGAAACCATCAAAGTTTCTGCCCAAGTCCACCCTCAGAAATACCAGAGATTCTTTGGTAGACTGGAAAACTTGGAACTTTTCAAGATCCATTTACTTACAATTTCATATTATTGATTGCATAAATATTAAAGCTTCGTTTGGAACGGTTTTCTTACTACTTATTAAAACAGCTTTTTAGTATAAAAATTAAAAAATACTTTAAGAAATAGTAAAAAAGTTGTATCAAACAAAGCCTAAGTTATTGGATCTAGCAATATGGGTTCTTTGATTTTTTGATGATTAAAGAGGATATGAAGCAGTTAAAGTATTGTAATTCGGAGATTAAAACAATTTAAGCTAATAATTTGTTTATCCTAAGCCTTGCCTGGTATTAAAAAAAAAAAAACTTTTGCAAGGTAGGCCAGTCTCACATTTTTTTACTGTTATGGGTTGTTCGTGTTAATGCTTTGAAAATATTGGAATTAGTTCTAATTTAATGGCTAGCCGTTCAATTACGTGCTTAAGAATTGGAAGTGAAAGTAAAGTTGATCATATAAACATTCTTCTAAGTTAGATTACTAACATAAGAAAAGTGATGATCGATAATGAAAGCTCTCTTAAAAGTAAAAAATATTTATTAATACAACATAAAAATATTGGATTTTGGGGCTATATGGGATCATTTTTTTATTGTTGTGCTTTTCATACTGCAATTATTGATTTGTTTGTCTACTATTTTTTTGTTGCTTACAAGAAGATTATGTAGTAGGAATAGGAAGTTGTTTTTTACAAGAACTTTCAAAAATAATATTTTCTCGATAGTAACTTTACAACCATCTTTACTAAAAGCTGAAGCCATTCCAAAATAGACTCTTAGGGTCTATTTGGTACGGCTGCAATTTTTATGATGTAAAAGTAACACTGTTGCTACGATTTGCTTTGAATTTTATCTTTCATGATGTAATGATAATTATGTGAGTTATAATGCTTGCATTGTCCTTTATAATTTGATTGTATGAGTGAGTTCAGTTTACGGGATATTTGGACTGCCGTGAAGAATTCGGGGTTTTACTTTTCTTTGCATTTTATCCAACCAAACATCAAAACGTTAAAAAAAAAAAAAATGCATTCCTTTTAAAGCGCATTCCTTTTTCCTCCAACCAATTAGCCCCTTAAAAAATCTTGGTATATTTCCATTAGTTCTCTAAGCTATTGTTGGATGAGATTAATTGTATTTTTATAAAATTTCTTATCTTATATCACTCCATTTTTTTTTTAACAACGTATCTATAATTGCAAATGTTACGGTTATCTATATTTCATTTCTTCTATATAATAAGATTAGACCGATGCATGTGGACATATTAAATATAGGTATCGCTGTACCTTTTATATGCAATTATTCTTCTTCTATTTACTGCAATTAGAATTAGATGGATCCCTTCCATCAGGTGTCATTAGACAGGAAAGATCAGCAGGATGGAGCAATAATAGTAAAAATCACCGGTCAACATTCCAATTTGATATTCATGAAAAGCCCAGTCAATTAGGACTACTTGTCATCTAGTTTTTGAACATTACACATCAAGTTATCAAACAATCCAAACTTGTCAAAAAAAAAAATTTATATAGAAAATAGAGGTCTAGTCAAGCCATTAGTCAAGATATGCGTAGTTTATTTAGAAGAAGACTTGCGATGAATACAATTATTATTATTATTATTATTTTGATGAAATATTGATCCACCTTCACATATTTTATTTGATTATGATGGATGTATTATGAGATATATTGATGACAATATTTTTGTCATCATGCATTTTCGTAGGAATATTGATGATAACCTATAGTTTTTTTTAAGTCACTTAAGCGAATAATTATTAGGTCAGGTGACCTGACATAGCTCTACGTTCGGACGCCAATAATATTTCGCCACGTGCTCTTACTATTTACCGCGCGGCCTGACGACCTGACCCGGAATTGCTATGTTTGCGTATTGCTTTAGGTATTGCTCGGTATTAATTGTTCGGTATTACTCGGTATTGCTAGGTATTGCTTGACAAAAACGAGAAATACCGCTCTACCAAGACTAATACCGAGCAATACAGAAAAATACCGAGTCAGTATTGCTCGGTATTTCTCGGTATTGCTCGGTATTGATCTTCACAGAATGATATTCTCGTTATTGTCGAGCAAAATCGACCAATACCTAGCAATACCGAGTAATACCTAGCAATACGCGAACATAGCAATCCCGGCTCCGTTCCGGGTCGGGTTGTCGGGCCGTGCGGAAAATACTGAGAACATGTGGCACTAATTTACTGGCCTCCGAACATAGAGCTACGATAGGTGACCGGACCAAATAAAAGTTCCACTTAAACAAACCAATTTACTAATCCCATTTACGTAAGATCGGAGTTCAGCTTATGCACTAATTTAAGCAATTAAATTTTACTTCTTATTTCACCATGCCACATGGTTACTTCATACATCAGAATAACAATCAATGTAAATATTCTATTTATCATATTGATCAACACAATCAGCATTAGTAAAAGCTTCAACTTGTGGAAATTCCCCCTTTCTAAAGAATAGCCCCTTTATGAGCTTCTCTTTAAGCAGCTTAGGATCTATATATTAGCATTAAGTGTTAGCCTTTAGCTGTTTACTGTTATATTACACTTTATTGTATCTACATTTATATACTCTACAGCTCTATATATAGAATTCTGTAATACATCTAAATATAATCAATTCATTACTTTTGTACTTCAAGTTCCTCGTCTTCTCTTTCTGTCTCTCGGCTTCTTGCTTTCTCACATGGTATCAAGAGTCATTCAATGGGGGATCAAGATTCTGTTACCTCCCACCCGCCCTCGTCTATCAATCTCTCTGGCGATTCGGATCTCACCATCCCGCCGTCTCTGAAGTTCCTCATTTCGCATATCAAGAATCTTCCACCTCATCCTCTAACGGTAGAAAACTATGCAATCTGGCGTCTTCAAATTCTTCAGCACTTCACGGCCAATGGTTTCGCCGAACATCTCACTGGCACGTCACAACCACCGCCGGAAGAAACCTCCCAGGACTACAAACGATGGGCTTACGTGGACATCAACTTGATCTCTGCCCTTTTTTCTACCATTTCACCTCCTATCCTCCCCTATGTAATCACCTCCACCTCGGCGCACGACGTATGGACGATTCTTGAAAAGTGCAGATCGCGCGTGATTCAGCTCAAAAATGAGTTGCATCACATTCAAAAGAAGGACCTCACGATGCAGCAATACCTCTCTCAGATTAAGCAACTCGTCGACACCATCGCTGCATCCAGCTCAAGCGTTGATCCCGAAGATGTGGTCATCTACATTCTCAATGAACTGCCTTCTTCATACAATTCCTTCAAGACTTCTATCTGAACATCTTCCAATCCCGCGGATCTTGATCACCTTTACTCGCTCCTCTGCACTGAGGAGTTGCATATTAATCAAGACATGCTCAAAGATAGCAATTCTGGGTCTACTCTCACTGCCCTACACACCACTTCTCACAATCAAAATCGGATCAGGAACTATAAACGTCCAACCAAGAACACTACTTACCCGTCCAAACCAACAGCAACGACGACCAACAACAGCGCCAGCAACAGATCCAGACCAACGTGCCAAATATGCGGTAAAATAGGACACATTGCCATTAATTGTTGGCATCGCTGCAACTTTAAGTTTGCTCCCACCATCACAACTGGATCTCGCGCCATGATCGCTCAACCAACGTCGTACCCCTCGCAAGACTGGGTTCTTGATTCAGGTGCTTCTTCTCACTTAACTCCTGACGACTCAAATCTATACAATCAAACCCCCTATCAGGGAACAGATGCGGTATCGGTCGCTAACGGCTCCAACATACCCATACAAACTTCCGGTCAAGGTCTACTCCCTCTGCCGGACACGAATCGTAAGCTCTATTTACGTAATCTCTTACACGTACCCTCTCTTACTCATAATCTCTTATATGTTTCAAAACTCACTAAGGATAAAAAAATTTCTATCACTTTTGACGCTTATGGCTTTGTTATCAAGGACATACAGGACCATCAAACGCTTCTTCATGGACATCTTCGTAACGGGCTCTACTACATTCAGCACTCTCCGGAAACGCCGCACCTGGCTCTTCAAACACAAATTTCTTCAGCTCATCTATGGCAAATGAGGCTCGGCCATCCTCATCAGGAAATTCTATCTGCTCTTACTAAATGTCTACCTGATATTACTAATGTTTCCTCTACCTTTCATTGCATTTCTTGTAATAAGGCCAAGAGCCACAAACTTAGTTTCAATTTGAGTAATTCGGTTACTACAACGCCTTTTGAACTTATTCATTCTGATATATGGGGTCCGGCTAACGAACCATCTTTAGATGGTCATCGCTACTATGTCTTGTTCATAGATGATTATACTAGATTTACTTAATGCAAAATAAATCGGAAACTTTCACAAAGTTCAAACTCTTTTGCAGCTTAGTACACAATCAACACTCAGCCAAACCAAAAATTTTTCGCTCAGATGGTGGCGGCGAATTCACCAGTAATGCCTTCAAAACCTATCTTCAAGATAACGGCATTATTCATCAATTTAGCTGTCCTCACACACCATAATAGAATGGCATGGCGGAGCGCAAACACCTCCATCTCATTGAACTAACCCGTACACTTCTACTTCAATCCAACCTGCCTCAGAAATTTTGGGCCGACGCGCTGTCTACAGCCAATTACCTAATAAATCATCTGCCATCCAAAGCCACGACGCTCCAATCCCCCTTCCAGGTCCTTTACGGTAAATGCCCTCACTACAAGCATCTGCGGAACTTCGGCTGTCTCTGTTATCCTTGGCTCAAGCCTTACACCGCAAGCAAGCTCGATCCTCGATCCCAACCCTGCATTTTCCTCGGCTATTCACCGGTCCATAAAGGCTACAAATGCCTTAATCACACAACCAACAAAATACACATATCCCGTCATGTGGTGTTTTATGAACACATCTTCCCTCACTCCAACACCCATCCCGATAAAACAAAACACACCAATTTACCCGAAACCGGAATGCCACCCTTGCTGCTCATTCCCTCCTCACTAACCAGCAATTCTCTCATCCAGACATCTAATCCGACAAACCTGCAACATCCCACCAAGCCTCAACCAACACCTGAGGCACGTCCTTCACCCGGAACTGAATGCTCCGAACAACTTCTCATACCTGAACCCCCACCTCAACCCATCCATCCTATGCAAACCAGGTCCAAGTCAGGAATTACCAAGCCTACCAAGATTTTTACGCTCGGCCACTACAAATTCAAAATCAATTCCTAGTACGTATCGTCAGGCTGCATTGCATCCTCACTGGAAATCTGCCATGGAAACAGAATTTCGCACACTGCAAAATCAAAACACATGGACTTTAGTCCCTGCACCCAAAGACAAATCGGTACTTGGATGCAAATGGACATTCCGCATCAAACACAAAACCGACGGCCAAATCGATAAATACAAAGCTCGCTTAGTCGCCTTAGGCTACGCCCAAAAGTTCGGGATCAATTACACCGAAACTTTTAGTCCGGTAGCCAAGATGCCCACAATACGGATGTTTCTAACTCTTGCTCTACATCACAATTGGACGGTTCAGCAGCTTGACATATCGAACGCATTCCTGCACGGTGATCTCTCGGAGGTTATCTACATGCGGTAACCAACAGGATTCACCGACACCAATCAACCTTCCTACGTTTGCAAGCTCAATAAGTCTCTATATGGCTTGAAGCAAGCACCGCGCCAATGGTTTCAAAAACTCATTGGCTTCCTTCAAACACACGGTTTCAGGTTTAGTCGTTCCGATCCATCTCTCTTACTCTTTATCCGAAACGTCACTCATCTTTTTCTCCTGATCTATGTAGATGACATACTTGTTACAGGTAACAACTCGGAGGCCATCCAATCTCTTATCAATGACATGAAAATTCACTTTGCAGTAAAGCAACTAGGGAAAATTGACCTGTTTCTCGGCATCAAAGTTCAGCACACAAAAACCGGTTACTTCCTACAGCAAAGTCACTATGCAAACAAACTGCTTCATGATAACGGCTTTGCAGATTTCAAAGCAGCACCCACTCCGTTCAACCCGATCCAAAAGACTCAGAAATCAAACAATCAGCCTTTCATCGACCCTTCTCTCTATCGTCGACTAGCCGGATCTCTCCAATATCTAACTATAACCAGGCCCGACATTGCTTATGCTATGAATCGCATATGTCAACATATGCAAACACCAACTTGTCAAGACTATCAAGACTTAAAACGACTACTTCGGTACATCAAAGGAACTGCAGATCTCGGTCTACCGATCACTAGAGGAAAATTGATCTTACAAACCTATGCTGACGCTGACTGGGCAGCAGATCCAGTCGACCGGAAATCTGTCTCCGGCTTTTGCACTTTCCTAGGTCCAAATTTAATCTCTTGGAGTGTCAAGAAACAAGTTACCGTGGCAAAATCCTCCACGGAGGCCGAATACCGGGCTCTATCGGCGGCAACATCAGAGGTAATTTGGACCAGACGGCTAGCGGAAGATCTTCAGCTCGTACAACCTTCTCCAACTCAGATTCACTGTGATAACATTTCAGCAATTGCAATTGCGAAGAATCCCATCTTCCACGCCAGAACGAAGCACATTGAGATCGATTTCCACTTCATACGACAACACCTAACAGCCGGCAACATCACAATACAACACATTCCCTCTCAAGATCAAGTGGCAGATATTCTAACCAAGTCCTTCTCATCCACTCGATTCAGAGATCTCAGATCCAAATTAACCATTAGTTCCAACAATGATTAATTTGCAGGGGCGTGTTAGCCTTTAGCTGTTTACTGTTATATTACACTTTATTGTATCTACATTTATATACTCTACAGCTCTATATATAGCATTCTGTAATACATCTAAATATAATCAATTCATTACTTTCGTACTTCAAGTTCCTCGTCTTCTCTTTCTGTCTCTCGGCTTCTTGCTTTCTCACATTAAGTTGCTCTTCACAAGAGATCTAGAACATAATTTCTTTGAGATACGATAATATCATTGTTGTGTCCTTTGAGGCGAGAAGTTCCACAATTAAAAACTAATGAAGAAGTTGAGGCATGCGAGTACAAAGAACCAATATAAGGTTGCTATATAGTCGAACTCCGATCAATCGAATATGCCAACAGTGGTTCTTTATATTCCCATCATGTAATGTACTTCATATGATGTACGTTAAGTCAAGGCCTTTCCCCCAAGGAAGGGCATCATTTGTAATCGATTACAAATAATAGTGGATTCATTCAAACTGGGCCATGCCCTGTTGTTTTTCCTTCTTTTCAGTGGTTTTCCACGTAAAATATTCATGTCTCTAATAAATATTGCACCATCTCTCTTATCTGATTGCATGATGGATCTTCATATAAAGCTAAGACGTTAAACTTTATATTTCTTTGCCGCCGCAAATATTCCAGGACGCAACAATCATATCTATTTCTAACAATTTTTATACAAAGAAAAATACCCGAGATGATTGAGTTCTTTGATTTCAAATTGCTTAGCAAACTTTGCCTTCAAGCAACTTATATTTAAATCATGGTCGTCATTTAGGATGATATTGCTAACATATATAATTAATATTGTTGGCTACGCATAATCTTGGTATTTGATCCATGTTCTTGGAGATTGTTTGAGGCAACAATCATTATTATTTTTTTAATTTGGATAATTTTTCGTTACTTTTAGTCCTCATAAATCCCAAAAGATGTTCCATGCAGACATTGTAATTCAAGCTTTCCTTTAGAAAATTATCATTGGCATCTAGTTGGTGCAGAGACCAATCAATCTTTACAACTATGGAGAGAAGTAATTTGTCATGTTTTAAAGTAATTTAAGAAGATATTTTTGAATGAAATAATTTGTTTTTATTTTTTGAAATAAAAGATTTTTTCTCCATTTTTCTTTTTCCTCACTTCTCCGTTGCATTCCAAGTATCACTTCTGCTGGCTCACATCGGTTCGCAACACTCCTTGAGACCATAGTAATTCACGGGTGTAAGTGAGTGGATCCGGCTCACGAGCCAACTCGAGCTTGACTCATTAATAAGCTCATAAGTCTAGTTTATCGAGCTACGAGTTCGAGCTCAAGTTTATACTGAAGCTTGTATATTAAACGAGCTCAAGTTTGAGCTCAGCCTGATTCAACTTGAAAACTCATTGATCCACTTGATTAAATTAAACTATATTTAATAATTTATTTAAAGTAATATTATATAATATATTTTAATATTATTAAATTAATTCTATATTAAAAAAAATAAAATAAAAATTAATTTTTAAATTTAAAATTAAGAAAATGAGCTCAAAATATTAGACTTTATAAATGAACTCGAGAGCAATAGAGTCGAATTCGAGTCTATTAAATTTTAAATGTCTACAAAATTTTAAATGAGTCAAACTAGAGCTTAATAAACGATCTCTAATTCAGTAACTCGCAAATACTTAATTACAGCTTATTTTACTGGACTCCTTGCACCCCCATCACGCGGGAACAATTATTACGTCCTCTGACCTGACGTAGAGGTACGTTCGGCCGCCAATAATATATCGCCACGTGCTCTTACTCTTTATCGCGCGGCCCGACGACTTGACCCGGAGCGGAACCCGGGAATGCTATGTTCGCGATTTTCTCGGTATTGCTCTGTATTGTTTTGCAAAAACGAGAAATACCGCTCTGTGAAGATCAAAACTATACAAATACCGAGTTGTACCGAGTTTTTCTACAACTCGGTACAACTCGATATTTGCTCAAGATTTGCTCGGTATTGCTAGGGATTTGCTCGATATTGTTAATTATTTGCTCGGTATTGCTAGAAACAACTCGGTACAACTCAGTATTTGCTCAGGATTTGCTAAGGATTTGCTCGGTATTGCTAGGTATTTGCTCGGTATTGCTAGAAAAAACTAGGTACAACTCGGTACAACTCGATATTTGCTCAGGATTTGCTCGGTTTTGCTAGGGATTTGCTCGGTATTGTTAATTATTTGCTCGGTATTGCTAGAAAAAACTAGGTACAACTCGGTACAACTCAGTATTTGTTCAGGATTTGCTAAGGATTTGCTCGGTATTGCTAGGTATTTGCTCGGTATTGCTAGAAAAAACTAGGTACAACTCGGTACAACTCAGTATTTGCTCGGTATTGCTAAGGATTTGCTCGGTATTGCTAGGTATTTGCTCGGTATTGCTAGAAAAAACTAGGTACAACTCGGTACAACTCAGTATTTGCTCAGGATTTGCTCGGTATTGCTAGGGATTTGCTCGGTATTGCTAGGTATTTGCTCGGTATTGCTATGAAAAACTATGTACAACTCGGTATTTGAAATATATCGAAAAGATGATGGTATGTTGTTGGGCTCGTCAAAAATTTTAAAAAAGGCACCCGCTAGAAAAAAAAAAAAAACAGCCAATCGGGTTGGCCGACTTTTCTTCATGCTAAGTGTAATTACGTTCACCGGACCAAATAAAAGTTCCTCACGCGGCCCTGCAATAGTCTGCCAGCGGTTGATCCTCCCGGCATGCTGAATCTCCCGCGAAGCCGGACCCGATGGATCTCTCCACTGCTCGTCTTCAACAATGTACTGTTCACAATCTTGATTTGCGCCTTCCATCAACAAGACTCGACTTCGATCCCCACAACCGCTTCTTTGGTCCCTGCATGGCAAGCCCTTTTCCTCTTCTTCCTGCCGCTAAACAGCCCAACCCCAGGATTTGTGCCCGATATCTAAGACGCCCGATCATGTCAATTCCGTGGTGCCATTCACGCTGTTTGTGCTGATCTCTACCATCGCATCGACCACCGCCTCTGTGTTCTCTACAGAATCGTTGATTTGTATCTATATTCTCCATCAGGATCACCGATTCCCCTATCGAGGCTGCAATCTCGATGTCATCTGTTCCGCATTCGCGGCTCTGTTTTTTGCGATCACATGAGGTTCGCTCATGTTCTTTTGTATGGCTTTATTATGCTTTTGATGATTATAACATATAATAAGGGTTTACCATTATCAGTATTCGTAATTCGATAGTGATGATTACAAAAATCACACACTTTTATATTTATTTGTCTGAGCAGTGTTCCATACATCAGTTAAATCGGTCTAAATTCTCATTCCAGACTATTGATTATTATGGTTAAACATTCTACTCATCGGAATTCATACAACACCTCTGATTCATATAGATATTTGCTGTGCAAACGCAGCTGAAACAAAATCAGAATCAAAGCACAATCAATACAAAGAACACGATGATTTATGTGGTTTAACTAAGATGTCTACGTCCACAGAGAGGAGATGATGATTTCACTATATTGATTATTGAAGAAGAATAGGGATTACAATTTCGCTCTCTTCCTCTCATGCCTCTATAACAGCCCTCAAATCCCTTTAAATAGATTTGAGACAAAACAAATAAGAAAAACTTTCTAATCTATGCATCAATCAAATCTCCAATAAAATTTCTAATTAATGCAATAGTAAACCCCTCTAATTAGTACATTAATTAGCCATAAAATCTTTCCAAAATAAAACTTATTTAAATTTGAAAAGATTTCCAAATCAACAATCTCTATCTCATTTTTCACCTAAAAAATGGAATATGATAAACTGGACTTCAATATCATGACTGCACCAAGATGGTTGCCTACGTACCCCCCCCCCCCCCCCCCCCCCCCCCCCCCAAAGATCAATCCAGGCATAGTTCTTTAAAATTAGTAGACAATCAGTCATGAGTCTAAATGTTCACCAAAATCCTACAGTAGTTGAACCTGCTCACTACAACTAAATACTTATCAAATCTGCAAACCAATTATTTTGAGATTCCAAAGCTAGGCGATTGTAAAATGTGGATCTCTTCTTAGAATTTCTAGTATAAAAATGCAGTTTTTACATCGAGTTGCTCCAAAATCAAACCATAATGTGCTACAAATGCTAAGAGAACACAGATCGAAGGATGCTTGACCACTGGGGAGAACACCTCATCACAATCAATCTCTTTCTAGTTGCGCAAAGCCTTTTGCCATCCACCTAGTATTGTACCGCATATCATCTTTATGAGATCATTTCTTTTTTGCACACACCTATTTGCACCAAATGGCTTTCCTTCCTAGAGGAAGCTTCATCAAACTCCAAGTAACATTCTTCTAAAGAGACGCCATCTCTTCATCCATAGCCCTCTTCCAAAGATTACTATTAGGATTATCCACTACTTCCTTATAGTGACTAGGAACTTTAATCTCTATGGTTGAAAGTGTAAATGCAATGTGGTTCTTCAACTAAACTGATTTTGGGACATTATGACGCCTGAACCTGCTCCTCACAATAGATTCCTGAGCTAGAACCTCATCCTCAACATCATCTTCTTCCTCTTGATCTGCAACTGTTCTGGGTATAAGTGATGTCTCTGTGGAACAAATGGTGTTGTATCAAACTTTAACTTTTGTAGCACATCTGTGGTCCCAATAGAACTCTCCACCCACTTAAAGTCCTGAGGTTTTAGCATGCTCTTTTCGTCAAATGTATCATATATGTTAATGTCAATCTTCTTCTCTATTAGATCATATAGTTTGAAACCTTTGACTCCACGCTTGAAGCCAAGAAATGTTGCCTTATTTGCTCGTGATTCTATATTATCATTTTGGACTTGATAGTAAGCTGGACACCAAAACACTTTTAAGTGCTCTCTAGCAGGATTAGGGGTGTCAAAAATTTACACGACATGAAAATCCGAATCGAATCCGACCAAAAATTTTCGGGTTAGGGTCAACTCGATTTAAGAACAGGTCAAACTTGGGTACTGATTTTCGACCTGTTTCGAATTCTGGGTCAAGTTCGGGTCAACCCGAAAACCCGATTTGGACCTGGTTTTGACCCAACTCGAATTCTGCTCGGCTTAGCTTCTACCTACAGACCCGCTTAATTTAGGCATATAATCGAGCTCTAACCGCGCTTCCGTTTGGCCTTCCAGTGACAGACCCTGCTCCGCCTCTTGCGTGCTGCAGTCGATAACAGTTTGCCGACGTTCACCTCCTTCGATAACATTCCTTCTTGTTGGATCGGAAGTCACAACAACTCGCTGCTCGTTGTTCTTACGAGTCGATAAAAGACTTATTCGCTTCCTTTGATAACTTTCATTCATGTCGGGTCGAAAGTCACAACAGCTCGCTACTGACGTTCTTTTGTACGAGTCGATAAAAGATTTCTTCACCTCCTTTGACGATGTTCCTTTATGTCGGGTCGGAGTCACTACAACTTGCCTTTTTTGGATCGAAAGTAACGACGATGATGGGAGGGACGAGGGATTAAGGGCGCTTGCTTGTTGCGAAGGTAATCATTTTCTCCCTTTTGCGCGCTTCTTCAGCCAAATCAAAATCGTTTCGTGTCTAGTCAGGTTAACTTAGAAACCCGACAGGTAAGATCCAGCCAAATCTATCTTTGCAAATTCCTTGTCCTGTTCAGTAATGTTGTAGTCAGCTCACCATAGTTTAAGACATCCTTCCAATGAATGAGCGTCATCGTAAAGTTCTTGTACTAACCCGGAGCGAATTCAATAGAAGAAGTGCCTTGTCTTCATCTCCAACATCCTCATCCATATTCAAAACATCTACCAACAGTTTTGTGAAGTCATTCAGATGCTCATTAATTGTATCCTCATATTTCTGTAAAGCTTGCATTTCATATGGAGACGATTCTCCACGCTCTTCGTCATGTACTTATTTTCTAAAATCTTCCACAACTTCATAACAGAAGTCTACATCATCACTCCATACTTTATCTCTTGAGATAAGCAATTTTTGATCAGGCCATAGGCACTCCGGTTCATCTTCAGCCTATCTCTCTTTGAAATCTCTTCAGGATGTTCATAGCTATTCAGAACTTTCTACATATTCAAAGTGCACAGCACATCCATCACCTCACATCTCCATATATTAAAGTTTTTTTTGCCATTAAATTTTGTCACATCGATTTTGACGAGATGTGTAATCACCTAATGGATTGACGCCTTTTCCACCATCGAGGTGGATGTTTCCATTGCTCCATCGGATCTCATAGCCTCCACCAAATTATAGCCGTCTCACAACGCTAGAATTGCACCAATCCGTCTATCTTCCTTTGCCTGGACGAACCACATGAACAGAAAGAACTTATTGATCTACTATTCTTCAAGCCGCCACAGAAAATCCCACCGAAATTTGCCTCTAATTCTAATTGTTGTGCAAACACAGTGAAAACAAAACTAGAATCAAAGCACAATCAACACAAAGAACACGACGATTTACGTGGTTTGATGAAGATGCCTACATCCATGCGGAGGGAATGATGATTTCATTATATTGGAGAAGAATAGGGATTACAATTTCCCTCTCTTCCTCTCATGCCTCTACAACAGCCCTCAAATCCCTTTAAATAGATTTGAGACAAAATAAATAAAGAAAAACTTTCTAATCTATGCATCAATCGAATCTTCAATCAAATTCCTAGTTAATACAATAATCAGCCTCCCTAATTAATATATCAATTAGCCATCAAAATTTTTCCAAAATTAAGCTTATTTAGATTTGGAAAGATTTCCAAATCAACAATATTCACCCCAAACTCTTTGATTGTACTCTTATTCTACTAATAATGGCTAATATCAATATATCAATAAGTACTAAGCTCGTTTAATTTCTGGATTATTGCTATCATTCACTTTAACAAGGCATGCAAGAACCTAAATCTCAGTCAAGATAGTATGAAAAACATTTAAGGATCTTAAATAAACACATCAATTACATTCTAAAATCACAAAGGAAGATTTTTGACCATTTATAGTAAAAAAGCAAACTAGCGATAGATGATGAAGATGTTCAGGATTAATCTAAAATTTATCTGATTGTGCTAGTGTGAGATCGGATCTTTCAATTGTGCCTGCAGGTGAATCTAAGTTTACAGAGATCGTTGTTGTTCTAGGTTACTTTAGCCATTGCCAAAGGAAGACCGCTAATTGTTCATAAGGCTTCCATCTTCTACAAAAGTCATTGATATTGGGTTCATACTTTCTCTTTTCATCAAATGCGAGTAGTCCCAAGAGTATATCCTTCATTCCATATCATGTACTGTGTCCAATTGCTTGCACTTGTTCTCGTTATCTAGTTCACCTCCCTACTCAACTTGTTATTGTGTTTATATTACCATGGCATCTATCTACCACAACATAGATCTTGTTGATTACTTTCATTATAGACTGAATGCTTTCTCATGACTGTGATCAAAACCCGACCGCCAGAAACCTTCCTTAAACCACATGCACCCTACTGATTAGAAAGTTGAGCACTATCAAATTCCACCTGCTTCACCACCATGAACACCTTCCAAGTTCTAACTCTTCAGAAAAGAGTTTTTTTGGGCCAGGTGAATGATGCAAGACAAACATGGTTGTTTGATTTCTTTTCATATTAGCTTATAAAAATGCATCCCTTTAATATAAATACTTTTAATTGTGTTTCAAATAGTTTATTGTACACAAGGAGTGCGCTTAAATCCTTCCTTACATGTCTTGAGTAGTTTAGAGTAGTATTTGGAGCCTTGAGTTTATTAAAAGGTTCTGGTATTATCATACCTGTTAACGGCGAATGGCGCACCATGGCGCAAAGGTCCATTTGGAGCCATGGCGCATAGCGCACGGTGCGGCGCGCGCTATTTTGAACATGGCGCAAGATATATAAAAAATATAAAATAATAAGCATGAATATGAAATATTATTAAAAATGAAAGACAAGCTATCATAATAATAAAAAACAACCATGACATATATAAGTTCGACTAAGTAACATCCAAATATCTCATAATTCAAATATTACAATATTTTTTAAAAAGATCAAATATGAATTGAATCTACTCTTCTTGGGAATCATCATTATCAGCAAATGTTAAAAAAGCTTCATTATCTTCTTCAACATTGTCTCCTACTTTATAATCCTCTTCATCACCCTCCTCATCATCATTCTCAATAGCAACATCATGCCTAATTGAAGATTCTTTCTCTTTCCCTTTAGATCTTTCCCTAATATTATAGCTTTATCATAAACACCAGTAGCTTTAGCAACACTTGTCCAAGTTAAATCTTCCTCTCCAGCAATAAAGTCATTTTCTTCATCAGACTCATTATCTAATTTTCCTGTTAGCCATTCATTTGCATCATCTATCTCAGTCAAAGAAATAGGATCAATGACATCACGATGATTGAATCTCCGAATCAGTGCTCTATTATATTTCACATAAACTAAATCCTTTAAGCGACCATGATCCAATTTGCTTCTTCGTTTACTATGAAGCTGTAATTAAAATATTATTACATTACTATATTATGAACATATATAAAAAATCAACACATACATTGTAAAATACTTACATGTTCAAAAATACTCCAATTGCGTTCGCATCCAGATGAACTACATGTTAAACTTAGGACTTTGATAGCAAAGTTTTGTAAATTGGGAGCTCCTTGTCCATATGCCAACCACCAATCAGCTGGAAGAAATAATTTTTTTTTCAATATTATATAACAAATCAGTCTTAATTTTTTTGTAAATAATGATACCTGAAGATCGGGTAGTTCTTTGTCTTACAGCTGGAGGAATACCAAAAAGTCCTTCACCCCTAATGTATAAACTTAATTCATTACTGATTTTATCTTCTTCAGCTACATCTTGAGATAATCTTCCAATACATTGATAAAGACCATCAGCTATTTCCTTATCCTTGGCAATATCAGGGTTATTGAAGAAATATTCAGGATTTAAAAAATGTCCCGCTGCATGTAGAGTCCGATGTAATTGCACTTCCCATCTTCTATCAATCATTTTAAAAATTTGATCATACTTATCACTGTTATTGAAGCTTGCAGCAATTGCCTCTTTTGCTCTATCCATTGCTTCATATATGTAAGCCATTGGGGGCTTCTTCTCTCCATCAACCAATCTAAGAACCTTTAATAAAGGACCATCTATTTTTAAGGCATACACTATAGTGTTCCAAAATGATTGCTGTAAGATTGTATGTTGAGATTGTTTTGCTTTAGCCTCTTTCGCATAAGGACCCAAGATAAATTCCTCACAAGTGAACATTTTCTTCAAGTTCAGTTGTTGTTGATGAAAACGTTGTAAAGTTAAGAAAGCTGATGCAAAGCAAGTCTTTGCGGGTTTGACTAGTGCTCTTTGATTTGTGCATCTTCTCATTAACTCAAGTAAGCGAGGCCTAGAATATATAAAACTGTGTACTGCCACTGCTTTCTCAAAGCATCGTCTTAGCTTTTGAATTTTGAAAATGTCCTCCATTAATAAATCCAAACAGTGAGCAGCACAAGGAGTCCAATAAATGTGAGGATATTTGTCCATCAATAATTTTCCTGTTATGTCATTATAATTTAAGTTAAGATGTACACAAATTCTTCATGAAATAATATAACTTTAGAATAAAAGTTGTGACAAACCTGCAAGAACATTTTCGGATGCATTATCAGTGACTACTTGGATCACATTATGTGGTCAAATAACCTCGATATACTTGCAAAAAAGTTCAAACATTTTCACAGCATTCTTGGAGAAAGAACTAGCATCAATTGATTCTATGAACGCACTACCTCTTGGACAATTAACAAGAAAATTGATTAAGCTTTTCCCATTCCTTGACGTCCATCCATCTGCCATTAGAGAACAACCATATCGTACACAATCTTCTTGATGGCGTCGCAATAGCTCATGTGTATGTCCAACCTCTTTCTTCAAACAAGTAACTCGTACCTCATGATAACTAGGAGGTTTCATTCCAGGTCCAAACTGCCCAAGTGCCTCCACCATAGCAGGGAAACTATCATAGTTCACAGCATTAAATGGAATCCCAGCATCATACATCCATCTACTGAACACTTGAACAGCCCTTCCCCTCATTTCCTTTTTAGCTGCATCCATTTCTTTGTTAAACTGACCTTTTTTATGTTTTACTACATCTTCTGGATTTGGTGTAAGGAAAGTATCTAATGGACCTTTAGGTCGTAATGTTTTGAAGATAGATGTAGATGTTGATCCTTGACTAGATGTGTTAGATTTATTTGTCCGCAACATTTTAGATGGTTTAGCAACTAAAATATCATCTGTCATCACATCAAAGTCTTCTTATTCTTCTTCAGCAAGGTTGACATTTGATATGTCATTAAACTGTTCCTTTAAATCTTTTTTTTTCAACATGGATGCCTTAATTTCAGACTTCACATGCTCGGGACATTTAGAGCAAGACCTTGCATTCCTAAAACCCCCAACGAGGTGTTGTTTGTGGCGTGTAATTCCTCCTTTTGTTATTTTACCACAAAAAATGCATGTCACACTGTTGTTGTCGGATTCATTTGTTAGTATAGCATATTTCCATGCTGGATTTTTTTTTAAAGATTGAACTGAATCTGACATTTTATGATCACCTAAAACAAATAAATTTAGATAAAAGAAATATAATATTGTCCAAGAAACATAATATGGGGGCTGCCGGGGGTCTAAGGGGGCGCTGCCCCCTGGCGGGGTTCGAGGGGCAGCGCCCTTGCGGGGGTTTCAGGGGGCAGCGCCCCCGGAACAAAATTTATTTATAAGATGAATTTTGAAGTTCGTTTGTATGGAAATTAGGAGCAGTACCGAGCAGTACCGAGCAGTACATAGCAATACCGAGCGGTATCATGCATGTACTTAGCAATACCGAGCAGTACCGAGCATTTACATAGCAATACCGAGCGGTATCATGCATGTACTTAGCAATACCGAGTGTGTACCGAGCGTGTACCTAGTTGTACCGAGCTGGTACCTAGTTGTACCGAGCTTATACCTAGTTGTACCGAGCTTGTACCTAGTTGTACCGAGCTTGTACCTAGTTGTACCGAACAAGTAACTAGCGGTACCGAGCGGTATCTAGCATATACATAGCTGTACCGAGCATTTACTTAGCGGTACCGAGTATACCTGTTAAGTTGTAAATTCTTATAAGAAATAGCCGTGCAAAACAACAGAGCTGTGCGGAATAGTTGGAGGTTGCAAATCAGAGTCAGCTGGTAAGATTTTTTTTTGGAACAAACGAAGGAGGGGGCGGATTTGGCAGAAGCACTGCTCTGCGGGACGATTCGGCGGAAACAACGACTTCAACTTCTGGACAGATTCGGCTGGATTCGACGAAAGTAGCGAATGCAGCAAATAAAAAACAAAAAACCTTCGACTTCGGGATAGATTCAGCGACCTCGACTTAGGGACTGCGGGATGTGTTCGGCGGATGCAGCAAACAGAAAATCTTTCGTGAAATTAGGGCAATGAATAGTCGTTTATCTTAAAAAATATATATATTTTTAAATATAAAAAACATTCATGAGTATACGGAAATTTAAAAATAATTTGACGCGCTATTTTGCGCCGTGCGCAATGCGCCATGGCTCACATGTGGCGCAAATAGCGCGCGCTATTTTAAACACATGCGCCTCGCCATGAACATGGCTCCGTAGGTGCGCCGCGCCGCGCCGTGCGCCATGGCGCGCGCTATTTTGCGCCATTGACAGCTATGGGTATTATATTATGGAAGCTGGGACTTGATTATTGAATGAATTATTGATCATCTACTGTTCTCCTATTATTTTTCTTTTCATATATATATATATATATATATATATATATATATATATATATATATATATATATATATATATATATATAGCTGATCTTGGTCTGTTGGTTGGGAATTTTGACTACTAATCAAAAGATTTTATGTTTAAAGTTTACGTGTTGTGTGTGTGCTATTAGCTTGTCTTCTTATCTTGTTGACTCAAAAATTCTACATGCAACTCACAAAAATATCACAAATGTATGAATAGTTAAGCTAATTGTACTAAGGGCCGTTGAAGTTTATATTTAAATTTTATGAAGTGGTGAAATTTGCCAGATTCTTTAATTTGGGTTTTACATTTCACAACTTCTCAAACTAAAAGATTTTTTTTCCCCATGTCAAATAGTTGAAAACAAATTCATCATTTTAGAGAACATCTTTTCCATTTACAAGCAGCAAAATGAGCTCAAGTATAGAATTGAAATAAGGATTAATACAGATTTACTTGCCAGGACCTCATAAGCATATGTAGTATATAAAATTCTTAAACAAATGAAGCATTTTGGAAAGGGAAAAGATCTATGAGGATATTATAGATATGTTTCTCATTTTAGGAGGGAAAGAAAGACGATCAAAATTAAAAGGCAAATGCTCAAAATACAAAACATTTAAACGGAAATAAAAACAGATAGATGCTCAAAAACTTGACTCTAGTGTTGTTTTTAGTCTAAATTTAAGTATTATCTAATTTTTTGTGTTCGTCTTCCCATATTGACACAAAAATAATAAAGATACCCAGATATAATTTTTTTGTGTCTTGGGAAAGGATCTTTTGTTCATTGGATCCTTTGAGGAACTCTCCATAATTTTCAATTTCACCCAACTCATCGTGCTGCTTCCCAGAAGATAAATTGGAATGGTCTTGCTATGTTCATGAAGTTCCTTGATCATTTCCTTTGCCCCACAGCAACAAGTATAGGCCAATTATAACAATCGATCCTCCCAATATGCTACAACAACACAGAAAACAAAGATAAGAAGTTCACAAAGAAATATGAAATGTTCATGTGATTTTTTGGGACAAATTGGCTCAGAATTTATAGAGATAAACACTTCTTCCTCCGTTGTGATTTGAACTAATGGTTTAATTGCTTATATTGTGACATCGAGTTCATTGAGTCAAGTCACAAAACAATCTCTCAGAAAAGGAACGTAAAGTTTAATACATCAATCTCTTCCGAAATCTTGCAGTATCTAGAGCTGCGTACACTGGACTTTCCCTTTTTTTTTGTATGAAACTTTTTCTGGGTAGCAAGGCAATTGTTCCTATTTCATAGAACAAGAATATTTTGTCATGCAAAATAAAAACTATTTATTAGTTGATGTGGACTATGCTACACCTTTGACAAACCACAACATTTTTTGTTTTCCTCCACTATGTTTTCAACTTTATTACTATTTTTATGTAGTCAGTATGCTTTTATCATTTTTTTCTGTTTGGTTTATAGTAGAATAGTTTCAAGCTAAAATAGAATAGTATAGACGTAATTGGGCTGTATTAGAAAGGATATATAGAAAATACATATACGCCTGATTGGTATCAAAGCTCGGCAATTGGCGTCAATGGTGAAATTGGGAGAAATAAGTACAGATCTACATTCTCTCTCACTATCTCCTTGCTTCTCTTCTCACATGCATTATTCTTATACTTTCCCTAATAAAAAATATAAAGAGAAAGCCGAGTAAATAACTTCAAGGGACACAACCCTTCATAAAAAAGAGAAATAAACCGTTCAGTCTGTCTCGTAGTGCTGTGGTGCTAGTTTGTGACGCTGCGACACTAAATCCTTTGTCTTGCACCATTGCGGCGCCATGTCTAGTCCACTGGCACTTTGCTCTCTGTTATTTAGCACTGGGGTGCTCGGGTACATAGCGCCAGGGCGGTGTACGGGAAAAAAATTTCAGATGCAAGGCACCCGAACCCAAGCAGGGGGCAAACCTCTTGCACCCTCCAGTATACACAACAAGCTTTGAGGTCCGAGACAATAGAATAACTAGATTAATCAACACAATCAAACTCCATACATAACATGCCATTACCTATCCCATATTTGATTTGTGAGGATTTAATCATGTATTTTATAATGGAATTGCTTATAATGAAGAAAGGGCTATTCTATTATAGTGGTGGTTGACAGATTTTTGAAAATGCTCATTTTATAGCCTGTAGAAATTCATTTGATGCATTAAATGTCATTCTTATTTTCTTTAAAAAGGTTATCCTTCTTCATGGCATTCCCAACGACATCACATCGGACTGCGATTTTAAATTTGTGAGCCATTTTTAGAGAGAATTATGTAAACACTTAAGGCATGAAATTAAATTAAGTTCCACATATCATCCTCAATTAGATGGCCAAACTGATGTTGATGTGAAACGTAATGCATGGAAACAAGAACTGCTTGGGGATTTTAATATAAGATTGTTAAAGCCTTGCTAGTTATAGAATTAATGCTTACCCGAATTAAGTTCTCGGAATTATCAAGTCGAAATTAAGTAAGGCATGTGGTTACAACTAGATTAATGGGACAATATCAAATTGACAACATAGAATTAGACAGTAATGTTATGGAGAGAAACAATAATCCACAATTAACAAATAGAACTTTTCACCTTGGGTCTCTCACTCACTCTCTTGTTGGTGGCACTTTAATGGAGGAAGATTGAGATCAACTGAGCGATGCCACTAGGAGACAAATGGCGAACAAAGTGTAGTCCGTTGGAGTGGTAGCCGGTGGCGGGTAGTCCATGGGATGAATAGAGAGCATCCAACGTCTTATCCTTTCTTCCTTGATCATCAAAGACGAAGCTGTGGTTGATGTCGGGGTCGGCCTTCCATGGATGTGGCGAGCTCTCTTCTTGAGCCCTTGAGGGGGGGGAAGGTGGCGGTTTAGTGAGGGGAGGGGCTTGGCCGTGAGCAAGGGGAAGAGGGGAAAAATTAGAAAACTGAATTAAATTCAGCTTCAAGGGGTTTTGGAGGGAGATTAATTTGAAATTTCAAATTAATCCATTAATGGCTAGAGGTGTTAATTGAGGAGATAATTATGGGCTGATTTGGTGGGGCTTTGAATTTAAATTGGGAGAGAGAAAAGCTCATTAAGGGGCCGGACACATGTAGGAGAGAGGAGGCTTGAGAATTTAAATGAGTGGGGACCACAAGGAGTTAATTAAGCATAATAAAATCTGACATTTAATTTCAGAATTAATTATATCATAAGTAACTCCCAAATTCAAATGAAAATAAGAGGGAATTTGAATTTGAATTTCAAACATGTATAACTCCTCTTAATTAATTATCATAACTCATAAGTAACTCCCAAATTCAAATGAAAGTAAGAGGGAATTTGAATTTGAATTTCAAATATGTGTAACTCCTCTTAATTAATTTTCCAAATTAATATGACTTAATTAGGAAAGTCATTAAGAGGGGGGAATTCAAAATTCAAAGGGGGAAGCTAGAGAGGCCGGCGGCAAGGGGGTCCAAAGGGTGGCCGGCGGGCTGCTGGCCGGCGGATGGGGGTTTGTAGGCCGGTGGCCTGGGCGGCTTAAGGGGAGGCGGCGGCAAGGGGTGAGGGGAAGGGAGGAGGGGAATTTCAAGGGATTTGATTTGCTAAAAATCCACTCACCTCAATTTTCTTCAATCCGGATCTCCACGAAAATAACTTGGCGAAAATTTAGAACTCTCGAAGACAAAATAATTTGGCAAAAAATCTAGAACTCACAAAGAGATCTAGCTTCTCCTACGAACTCACTAAGAGATCGAGGAGGGGAACTCACAAAGAGATCATAAGTGGAAAATTTTCATTCATCAAAAACTAACTATTACATAAGAAAAGGGCCATATATAGGCCTCCAAATGACAAAGAAAATAAAAGACTAAAATGCCCCTTAGGCTACAATAGCGACCAAATACCCATAAGGGCAAAAGCGGAAAAACTGAAAATAACATAAACTACTACATGAAACGACTCAAAATAAAACTCATGATCGTAGCCGTCGATCTCCGGCGTCTCCTGATTGTACACGTGTCAAAAAAAATGCTGACGATGTCCTCATCAGATGTTGTCATTCACACACTCGATAATATATCAATTATCAAGGTACCTTACTCAAGACCATCCTAAATAATGTGATGAATTTCTTTGTCAAGTTGAATTTGTTTAAAACTCTGTATAATAGATCTATTGGCAAATGTCCTTTCAGCATCATATATATATATAAAGGTTCTAAACCACTTAGTCAAAATTGTTGTTCTTCCTAAATGCTAAAATAAATTCACTGTTGATACCGCTGAATAGTTCACCGCAATATTGGAAGAGGTCGATGCTAAATTAGCTACATCAAATGCCCAATACAAGCAGATAGCTGTTGTTCATCGACATCGCAAAGTTTTCCATCCGGGCGACCTTGCTATGGTATGACTTTGGAAGGAAAGATTTCAGCAAGGCATGCATTCTAAATTGAGCCTATGTAAAATGGGTCATATTCCTATTGTGAAACGCATCAACGATAATGCCTACATTGTTGATCTCTTGTGGGGTATGCTTACCTCGTCCACCCTTAATATTCCACATCTATGCTTATCATCCATTAGATGCTGGCAATACATAGCTCATTTCCTCGGGTGCATGGAGCGGGGGAGAAATGATGCAGACTATCCTACACCTATGGCACATCACAACATTTTTTGTTTTCCTCCACCAATATATTTTCAACTTTATTATTGTTTTTATGTATTCAGTTAGGGGTGTAAACAAGTCGAGTCTAGTCGAGTATCTACCTAATCGAGTTAAGCTTGTTAGCTATTACTAAGCTTGAGCTTGAGCATGACTTGTTAAAAAATTCATAGGCTGAAGCTCGACTCGATTACTAGAGCTCGTTTAGAAAGCTTAAGCTCGACTCGATTTCTTAGTTTTAAATTAAATTATTTTTTTTTTAATTTTATTTTTTAATATAGAATTAATTTAAAATTATTAAAATATATTATATAATGTTAATTTAAATTAATTATTAAATACATGCTAATTTAATCGAGCGGCTCAACTAGTTTTCGAGCCGAGTCAGGCTCGAGCTTGAGCTCTTTTAATATACGAGTTTGAGTATAGGCTTGAGCTCGATCTCATGGCTTGATAAGCTTGACTCACAAGCTTGTTAATGAGTTAGATCGAGCCGGCTCGGCTCACTTATACCCCTATATTCAGTACAGCTTTTAGCTTTTGGCCGTTTGGTCTACTTCATGATAGTTTCTGGCTAAAGTAGAATAGTATATGGATAATTGGGCTGTATAAGAAAGGATATTCAGAAATGCATATACATTTTGCCTTTGTTCTCTGTTTGATTTTCTTCTCAATGTTTCTGCAGCTACCATGCAAGTAGTTGTTTTAATTGTTCTCTTATAGAATAGAAGGGGGTCCTTCAATTCGATGGAAATTCTTTTAAATTCAGAAAGAAGTGTATTGTGTCATTCTTTAAAATTTTTTTCCTCATGTTTGATTTGCAAAATTTAAGATAAATTACCTCCCAGTGTACATCCTTTCACCAAACACAAAGTATGCTAGTAGTGCCACCATGATTGATGCGAGGGGATTGAACATTGCTACAAAAACTGGTCCCTTTTCTTCAGTGCACCATAACTGAATGAAGATTAGTAGGCCGGAACAAATGGCTCCCTGCAAAAAAACCAGCTTTTACAGTTGGAATTTACTATCATGACAATTCTAATGAATTGATTACTTACAGAGTATATGATATTCCACAGGTCAATGTTAAATCCAATGTGCCAAGCTTCTGATTTATGCTCCATTAATACAGCAAAAACTGCTGATTGTGCTCCTCCAATTAAGCACATCCATGCGGTAAGTGAAAGTTGTGCTGGATATTTCTTTAGTGTAACGGCCTGTTGCGAATATATTAACTACTATTAAGATGTAAGTTTTGATGTAGTTTACTACCTCAAGACCAAATTTCTCATGATAAAATTTCATTGCACACGCTGTAATTAATTCTTTCTCATTCGAAATTGACTTGCTCTAATTTTTTTGGCAAGCTTGCAATTGCATGACTTTGATATCCCATGTAGACATTTAATTTTCTTTTTACTAACGTCGTTAGTACATACCTGCCACAGCATGCCATATGGCAGTGCATCTAAATAATATATTATTTTATGGAAATTATAGATATCAATATACTTTTTTAGGCTTACTTTGTTCTGTTGTGTTACAGCATGTATTGTACAACAACAACAATATCAAGCATTTATCCCACTATTACAGAATGTATTGTATGAAATAAAAATGTCATGTTTTCTATGAGCTTGTCCTTAAATCATACACGTCTAGTTGTAGAAAAGCTACATGTGCAAAATGGCGATTTAAATTAAAATTTCAAAAGTTAAACAGGAGAGAATCAAACCATAACTTATAGTATGATCTGTTAAATAAACTACTAAAAAAAACCCAGAAAACAAACAAAAACAACAATTGGCTGTGGCTTGTAGGAAACTCGATGTCCTCTGTTGAAATAAAACAATTAACTACCCCAACTATTTAGTTTTTGTTGTTGATCAAAATTCTCATTGATGTATTGAGACATGCGTAGAGTACCTGCATTATATACCACATTGACCATGTTACACAGCTCGCAACTGCGAGAATTGATCCTATCAACTGATTTTCATGGATTGTCCTTCCTTGGATGTGAATCAATGCACCCCAAAGATTCCTTATTGTTGTTCCTTTATAAAATGTTATAATTGTGACACCAGCCAAGGAGATTATTGTTCCTGCAACCTTAGCCTTTCCACGAGCTTTCTTGATGTCAGCAATTTCCAATCTAAAGAACAACCATGAAAAGAAAATTCATATCAAGAACAATAACTGAAGAATAAAAGAGTGATCGTAATATGATCATATAGGATAAAGATTTACGAGGCTCAGAAATAAATTTTTCTACAACTACAGTCACATGAATTTCATTTAATCGTTCAACTTACAATTATATTTGATTATGGCCTTTAAATAGAAGTTTAAAGAGTTTGCTCAAAACAAAAAGAAGTTATATTTGTCCTCAGAATATGTTAGATCTGTCCAGGCGATCCATCCTGAACCAGCTTTGGTGTATAAGAGGCGGAACAGATGTCTGTTCCACCCAGCAACTCCCGCTCTCCTCTCCTATGGGGTCTAGTAGACTTGTTTAGGAGGGAAAATTTAAAGGAGGGGCTGTTTTGGGATTTACATCTTTATTGTATGTTTTAATTATTGTTTCACTAGGGTTAGTGATATGCTTTGTTTGCTGAAATTGTAGTATTCTTAAAGTGTTTTGGGCTCTAGCCTGTGGCTAGAGAATCGGGACAGCCGGATCTTCCTCTCTAATTGAGGATCCATTGTATCTTGTTGTTTTCTTCCATCTATCATCAATTAAAAGGGTTTTTCTCTAGTTTATCCTATTATTTCTTTTTGTGGATTGAGTTTGAGAGTACAACAATAACAACAACAAGCCTTTATCTCACTATGTGGGGTCGACTACATGAATCATTTTTCTCCATTGTTCCTCTACCCCCCAAGTATCCCACTATGAGTTTGGGAGTGCTGAAATTAAAATTTCAATCAAAGATTGTTCGATTTCTACAAGTACTTTCTATCAAATTGATATAAGAGCAGTGTCCTGGGCTGAAATTGAGGCTTTTCCTTGCTGATTTATGTGAGTTTTCCACTTGCATATTTTTGCATTTTGAAGACCAGAATGACTATTTTTTGTTATTTGGCCAAGATCCGGGTACCTATGGCAGCCAAGTAGTCTGTTGCATTGGATGAACGACTTTTAGGGAGATGAGTCAAATCAAAGCAATGGTCCTCCATGGAAGCTAAGTTCTCCAACCTAGAAGAGATGGCGAAGAAGGTATTGGATCTTCACAACCAAATGGTGGCATCAGAGGCAAGAGTGCCTGTAGGAAGAAATACAAATTCTGACAGCCAGAGGGATGATTACATTGTGGAAATCTTAGAGGGAGAAGAAAGAAAACCTCTAGACCCTATTCATAGGGAGGACATAGGTAGAAGGTATGGGAAGAGGTGTGAGTATGTTGGGTATGAGCGAAGGGGTGCTAATTTTGAAAGGAGAGTGATTGATCATGATCATAGAGGTGTTGATTTTGAGAGGAGAGGGAAATTTGAAGATGGGTTTGGGTATGAGCATGAAAGGGATGATTGAGATACTTGGGGGGTACCACCCACTTGGGGAATTAAAAATTATGGAGGAATAAGGGTGAAAAGAGGAGATCCTAGGATAAGAAAGTTGAAAATGCATATTTTTTAGGGAGAGGATGCACATGAGTAGATCTATAAGGTGGAAATGTATTTCGTCATCAATGGGTTGACGAACAAAGAGAGGCTGATGATAATTGACCTATGTTTAGAGGGAAAGACATTGACATGATACCAGTGGAGCGACATGAGACGGCCCACACAGAGCTGGATGAAGTTCAAGGATTGCTTGTTTGAATATTTCTAAATTAGCAGGGGAGGGGACTTCTATGAGTTGTTCTTCGCTCTAATGTAGGAATGATCAGTCATCAGTGGTGGTGTATCATGAGAGATTTAAGTACCTAACTAGTCGACTAGACCAGCTCTCTGAGATTGTGCTAGAGGGAATTTTTATGAAAGAACTAAAATCAAATATTCGGGTGGCAGTTAAGTTAATGAGGCCTCATGATTAGAGAGAGGCTATGTAGCTAGCCTAGTTAGCAGAGGATTAAGCACCTGGAAAGGAGGGTCAGAGGCAGCAGTTCAGGACGCTCGTACATGATGATCACCACCTTTTTAGCACCCAAGCGTCCAACACCTGGTAGCCTTCGAGAGACCCCAAAGGAGAAGCCTGTAGGAGGGGGAATCAGGGGAAACTTCAAGAACCTCACTGAGAAGGAGCTGCGGGAGAAGAGGGTGAAAGGATTGTGCTTCGGATGCAATGAGAGGTATACACATAGGCACATGTGTAAGGACCAAACTCTTTAGTTTCCCACCGTCTTTGATGACAAGGAAGCTTAGGGAGGTGGGAGTGAGGCATTAATAGAGGAGGAAGAGTTGCATCTAGACATGGCGAATGTCTCCTTAAACTCAGTGGTGGGATTCACTTTAAATCACACCATGAAAGTGAAAGGAGAAATAACAGATAAAGAGGTAGTGGTGTTAATAGGCAGTGGGGCTATCCACAATTTCATCTTCAACTAGGTCGTAGGCTAATTTGGGGTGAAACTGGTGGACATAGGGTGCTATGGAGTGATGATGGGTACTGGGAAGGTGGAGGCGGATAGAGGAGTGTGTATGGGAGTGGTTCTTACCATATAGGGGGTTCAGGTGAGGGAGGACTTCCTTCCATTGGAGTTGGGGGATATTAAGGTTAATTGGGGAGCAATGACGATGGAGCTGTGGTGGAGGGAAGAAGGGTGGTGATTAAGGGACATACATGGTTATCCAAAGCCATGGTGTCTCTCAAAATTATGGTGAGGACCCTACAGGAGGTGAGAGGAGGATTTTTAGTAGAGTTGCAGAGCTTAGATGGGAGTAGATTAGAGGAAGGGGGATACATCCGTTCTTCAGTACAATCGCTTATCCAGCAGTTCAACGAGGTTTTTTAGCCACCATAGGGATTTCCACCATAGAGGGAGTAGGAGCCACTCTATCATCTTGAGGGAGGGGGTGTCACCAATAAGCGTCAAGCCTTACCACTACCCTCAGATCTAGAAGAATGAGATTAAGAATCTGATCCGGGAGATGTTGGAGGCAGGAATAATCAAGTTAAGCTTGAGTCTTTTTTCTAGCCCAGTTTTACTGGTCAAGAAGAAGGATGAAAGTTGGAGATTTTGGGTAGATTATGGGCCTTAAACAAGGAAACTGTGCCAGACAAATTTTCCATCCGGTGATAGATGAGTTGCGGAGTGAGCTTTGAGGAGCAGTGGTGTTCACGAAGATGGATATGAAGTTAGGATGCCATCCGATCAGGATGAAAGAGGAGGATTTTTTGAAGACGACATTCAGGGCACATGAGGGACACTATGAGTTTTGGTAATGTCGTTTCGCCTCGCCAATGCCCCTACTATATTCCAATCCCTCATGAACAGGGTGTTTCAACCATACCTCAAGAAATTTTTACTAGTTTTCTTTGATGACATCTTGATTTATAGTAGGTTGAGTGAGAAGCATTCGGAGCACTTAAGGGTGGTATTAGAGGTGTTACAGGAGCATCAGCCGAAGGCCAACCTGAAGAAGTGTTGTTTTGCACAAGCAAATGTGGAGTACTTGGGATATGTGGTATCTCAGGAGGGGGTGATTATTGATTAGGCCAAAATTGAGGCAATGTTGAAATGACCTCTACCTAGGAATCTGAGGGACCTAAGGGGTTTCTAGAGTTGACTGGATATTACAGGAGATTTGTGAGGGGATATAACACCATAGCCTGGCCACTAACATAACAACTGAAGAATGATAACTTATTTTGGGGAGAGACAACTATCTAGGCCTTTGAGAGATAGAAGAAGGTCGTGACCATGGTACTGGTTTTGGCCCTACCAAATTTTAGCTAGAGTTTCGCGGTAGAGATTGATGCATCAAGGTATGGATTGGGGGCAATGCTCATGTAGAATCACATACTCATAGCTTACTTCAGCCAGGTGTTGATAACCACAGCTAGGCTAAAGTCAGTCGAAGGAGTTGATGGTCATTGTATTAGTTATTCAGAAGTGGTTGCCTTACTTGTTGGGCTGACATTTCATCGTCAGGACAAACCAGAATAGCTTGAAGTACATGTTAGAGCAAAGGATGTTGACCGAGGAGCATTAGAGGTGGATGTCAAAGCTGTTGAGCTATGATTTTGAGATCCAATATAGATCAAGGCTAGAGAACAAGGCGGTTGATGCCTTGTTTAGATGCATGGGGGAGCTCTAGGAGTTAGCCATTTCAATACCACTGAAGTTGGATTTGGGGTCTATTAAAGAGGAGAGTACGCAAGCCGAGGAGCTGAGGAGGACTATGGTGGATCTACTGAAGGATGAGAGTAGCCACTCTGGCTATGCCATAGAGGGTGAGAGATTGTTGTATCAGTGGAGGTTTGTGTTGTCACAGATCTCGATTTATATTCCACACCTACTGCAGGATTTCCTCTGGAGCACTGTTGGGGGTCATTTTGGTGTGCAAAAGATATACAGGAGATTGGTGGCAGAGTTTTATGGGAAGGAGATACATAAGGATGTGGAGGGGATATTGGCTAGATGTGAGGTATTCCAGATGAACAAATGCATGGCCATGGTTTCAAGAGGATTACTACAACCCCTAGCTTTCCAAACAGAGTGTGTGAGGAGGTCACCATGAATTTTATAGATGGTTTACCCTGATCTGAGGAGTTTACAATGATTCTGGTGGTGGTTGACATATTGAGAATGTATGCTCATTTCATTCCCCTACGACATCCTTACGTGATCGTGATAATGACAACAATATTTATCAAGGAGTTGGTCAAATTGCATGGGATACTAGAGTCTATAGTGTCCGATCGAGATAACATGTTTCTCAGTCCTTTTTGGAGGGAGCTGTTCAGGATGCAGGAGACACTGCTGAAGAGGAGCACCGCTTATCACCCTCAGACAGATGGGTAGATAGAGGTGGTAAATTGAGGCCTTTAGACGAACCTGAGATGTTTTGCTTCAAAAGCATCTCAGTTATGGGCCGAGTGGCTAGTATGGGTAGAGTACTTGTACAACACTTCATATCATTCAGCTTCTCAGATGACTCCTTTCAAAGTGTTGTAAGGAAGAGACCCACCTCACTTGGTGTACTTTGGGTGCAGTAGCACACCAGTTTCTTCAATAGAGAAATACTTAGAGGAGAGGGATAGGATGTTGAATGAGTTGAAAAGGCACTTATTGAGGGTTCAACAGATCATTAAGAAGTAGACAGATGGGTGCAGGAAAGACATTCAGTTTGAGATAAGGGATAGGGTATACTTGAAGCTTTGTCCTTACGTACAAAGGACGTAGCTAACAGGAGAAATGAGAAGCTGGCTCCAAGGTAGGCCCTTACAAGGTATTCGAGAGGATTTGAGCAGTGGCTTACCGATTGAGATTACCCCCAACCGCTGCTATACACCCAGTGTTTCATGAGTCACTCTTAAGGAGAGCTATTGGTAATCATGCCTCCAGTTTAGAGTTACCCGTGACACTGATTGAGGATTTGAAGGTGGTGTTGGAACCATTGGAGCTGAAAGGGGTACGACAAGGAGAGAAAGGAATTAAGGAAGTGCTAATAAAGTGGAAGAACCTACTTGACTATGATGCCACATAGGAGCCGTACAAGAGAGTGAAGCATCAGTTCTCATTCTTCCACCTTATGGACAAGGTGGGTCTTTGGGGAGGGGGTATTGTCAGACCTTTCTAGCTAGTCCATCTTAGATTGGCCTTAGTATATAACAGCCTAGCAACTCCCACCCTCCTCTCCTATGGGGTCCAACAACCAGTTGTAGAAGGAAATTAGGGCTTCTTTAGGAGGGAAAATTCAAAGGAGGGGCTGTTTTGGGATTTACATCTTTATTGTATGCTTTAGGTAAGGTTGTTTCCATAGGGGTAGGGATATGCTTTGTTTGCTGAAATTGTAGTGTTCTTAGGGTGTTTTCGGCTTTAGCCGGAGGCTAGGGAATTGAGAGAGCCGAATCCTCCTCTTTAATTGAGGATTCATTGTATCTTGTTGTTTTCTTCCATCTATCCTCAATAAAAAGGGTTTTTCTCTGATTTTTCCTATTAATTCTTTTTGTGGATTAAGTTTGAGCGTGTTGAAATTAAACTTATTCGATTTCTACAATTACTTCCTATCAGAATACTCTCACAAAATACAAGTTAAAATATTCCTTGGAGGAATGAGTCTATTTCATATTATTTTGGGGGTTGAAACTCTGCCCTCAAATCCCCAAGCAAGGGGGCACTTAATTGTATAGCCCCAACCAACTCTTCTTGGAGTTAGATCCGCTGAAACTGGGAAGGAATCAACACCAAGTAATAAGCCGTCTAGCTTTTTTTACTTCGAATAAGTACAATGAACATCTTTAAGTTGTGCAATTATCAAGTTCAATGGACAGCCGTTTCTAAGTCACTAGTGCGAAGTATTGGAGAAGATGACATACCTTAGTAAAACAGCAATAATAAATGTCAAGGCTGCAATGTTGTTAAGCATTGCAGCAACAAATGTTGGCGAGGTGTATCTTAAGCTTGCGAAGTACATATTCAGAGTAAGGCTGACCCTGTTAAGAAAAAGAATGATCCATCCTTAGTTCTACAGTTTTGAATTTTGTGATATCTTCTACTTAAGAGGCGTTTGAATTTCACAGGAAAATGAATTCACCCTAGAATCGAAAGCACAAAAATCTCAAGAAATAATGCCCACGTTAGCTTTGGTCTTGCCTTCCTGTGACAGTTAAAATAAAGCCATCAATATTAAGCACCAAGAGAACTTTCCATGTAGTATCAAATATTGTAAAAGAATAGAATAGCTCTACCTTTCTAAGAAATAGGCAAAGGGACTCATTATTAAGGCGGCGACAACAAGCCTATAAGTTACATAGATATGAGGATTCATCCCATGATTAAATGAAGCTTCTGTGAAGAAGTAAAGTAGTGCATAGCTTATCTGAGTGAAAACCATTAGAATATGAGGCTTGAATCTTTTGTATATTCCTCTGATCTGAGACAGCTTAGGTTCCATAGCTCTGAATCTTGTCCTCCAAACTTCAGAAGATTCAGGTGCTCGTACTCCAGGTCAATTGTTTCTAAAAGAACAGATTTGTAGTAATGTGTTCATATAATATTGTACTGATAATGCTGTTGCCTACTTTTTATTCTTATTTTTTTGATATATCACTTTGTCACTGGAACGCATAGTGGACACAAAAAAGACTCGTTAGTAGTGGCTGGAGCTTAACAAACTTTCATATGAAAGCATATTGGATGATGAGTCATGACAGACTAGAGAGGGAGGTAATACCTGTAGGCGAGTATTGGTTTTCCATGATAAGGACTTTGCTTAGCCGCACTTGGGTAGCTTGTAAAACTTGAGAGCAGAAAATTTGTTTATTTTATTTTGATGCAAGTTCATTTCTTGAATCCTTTAACCAAGTTTTCCTAATATCAGCCATTGATCTTGTTCATACACTATGAAAGCTAACATTAACATCCCATCATGAATGAAAGGAGATTAATGATGATTCAAAGGCCGACCATAATCATTGGGATAAGGCTAATTAAAGTAATTTTTTAGCACAAAAAATTCTAATTCAAGAAATTTTTATACAATAAAAAGTTGTTTTAGAAAACGATAATAAAGTTATCCCAAAGGAATCCTCAAATTAGCCGTTGGAGCATGAGATATTGTGGCGAGCTGGAGTATAATGAAAAACTTATTTGATGGGTTGATTTGAGAGAATTTGTAAGTTAAATTTTTTGTTTTATCACCTCTATATTCCACGAGGATTTTTGCCTAGGATGAATCTCTTCTTGTAATTATATGAGAGTTGCGAAGCCTTGTTAGTGTGCTTACTGTAGCTTTGTGTATAAAGCTTGAGATATTTTGCTCTTGTTGACCCATGAACCAAAGTTTATAAGGACTTCCTCTGCCAGGCCCCTTGAAAGAGCTCATGAGGTTGTGGTAGCAAGCTCGAAAGTAGAATCCTAGGAGTTTTAATGAAGGTTTATATGTGGATATAAAACTATTAATGAAGATTATATTCCTCCTAAGTCTCACTCATTGGTAAACTCTGTAGAGGACTTTCAAAAGAAGATAAAAACTATTCTATAAAAAATGTCCTCTTTAGAATGATTGCATTTTGATGGAGCTATTATAATTGTTTCATGTTGTTGAAAATTTCTGTGTGATATACCTCCATCGAAACTTTTTTCCTTCTAAGACTTTTAGCAAACAGTAGGGTATGAAATTTCCAAAATTAAAACTAAGAGCGTCCATTTAAATGTTTCTGATATTTTTTCGAATGAAAGAAAGTTACCATAACGAGAATTTCGTGAAAACAATGAATTTAATCCTCTGTTGAAACTCTCGTACATCCATTTTTTTTTCTTAGTTTGGATATATTTATATGATACCCGTGACAAGGGAACTTTATCATTATATATTTAGTCATATTCAATATATTAGTTGTTAAACTTAATTGATGTAATTTTTTACATAACTTTTATTAAGTTTATATTTATTATGTGTGACATTTGATCATGTTGATCAATCGGATTGTTCTGTTGCATCGGACCTCAAGTTTCTCATGCTCACTGGGGGTTGCGGGGGGTTTACCCCTTGCTTGGGTTTTGGTGCTTCGCACCCGAAAAGTTTTTCCCGTACAACGTCTTGGCGTTGTGTACCCAAGCACCCCGAAGCTATATACCCGAGCATCCCGACGCTGTGTTCCCGAGCGCCCCGACGCTATGTTCCCGAGCACCCCAACGCTGAGCAGGGTGGCGCAATAGATTAAGACAAAGGTTTGAGCGCTGCAACGCCCCAAACTAACGCTGCAACGAGACGGAAAAAAAACTAGACGGTTTTCTTTCTCATTTTTCTGAAGGATTGTGTCCCTTGGGGTAAATTTTCTTGGCTTTCTCTTGTATTTTGAGTGGATAGACGTTGAGAACGGTGCATTTGATAAGATAAGTAAGAAGAGAGTGAGAGAAAAGAGAGATCTATACTTATTTCTCCAAATTTTCATACTGAATTTTCTGGTGTGGTTCAACTATATGATTTTTCTCCTATTTTGAATTTTTTTCACGTAAAATCTGGGCGTCTTTTACTTTTCTGCTGCTTTTACTTTCTTGCTTGTTTGGTTGTTTTGGTGTTTACACCTCATCTCCAATATTCATTCTCTCATTTTTCTTTCTCTAATTCTTGAACAGTAGTTTTATTTAATCATCTTCTGAGTGCTTTTTTTAAAGCTTTAGCATTTGAGTTTGAAAAATGGGCAGAACCAATATTGAATATTTTATACTGGACAATGAAGCAGATTTTTATAAGCGAGCACATAACACTA
Organism: Dendrobium huoshanense; assembly: GCA_016618105.1. NCBI lineage: Eukaryota > Viridiplantae > Streptophyta > Magnoliopsida > Asparagales > Orchidaceae > Dendrobium > Dendrobium huoshanense. The sequence continues at coordinate 15,638,969 of CM028356.1, forward strand.
ATTTGGTTTACTGTTGTTTGATGATTTTATTTTTCCTTCTTAATTTTGCTATTTGCTACAATGTCAATCGCAATAGCCATCTTGCCTTCAATCCTCGTGAAGAGTTCTAGGAATTATATATATATATATATATATATATATATATATATATATATATATATATATATATATATATATATATATATATATATATATATATGCATTTGCTATTGCCTTCAATCGCAATAGCCATCTTGCCTTCTTTATTTTGCCATTTGCTCCTCTCCCTTCCCCTCCCCCTTTTATCAAACTCCACCTACACCTATATATGCATGACTTATTTGATGCGAAGCATAAGGGATTCGTCAATACACATACACATTCTTTTGTCAAATAGACCTGCGCTCTCACTAGTAGGTTTTCTCCGCAGTGCTAGATTTTTTTTTTTTAATCGAAAAATATTAGGTATTAAATACGTGTATGCAAGTGCTATTTTTATAATCGTACTCCTATGCAGCTGGGAACCAAGCACATTTTTAAGGCGATCTAATAAGTCCCTTTATTTCTCTTGAAGAGTTATATAAACTCTCCTACTATGCTATTTGCTTTTGAGCAACCAAACTTGCATATTGAGCTCTTGGCATTACTTTATGTTAGAAATTTCTTGAGGAACTTACTCTTCTTGGATGAGAGGGAGAGGGGGAGAGATGGAGGGAGAGAACTTCATAGCCTATATATAAAACTAAACCAAAGATTACTAACAATCTCTACCTCAGTCCAATTTTATAAAAAAAAAACACACATGTTGTCCACAAAGAATAGTCCTGTCGGTCTTCACGCTGATTGGCTCTTCTCCTCCACCTGATTGCTTGAACCCATGCCTGTTGTGACGTACTGGCTCCGCTTCCAATCCCGTTAGCCCGTGTCTCACATTTGGCCCGAACTCCCGTAGGATCTCCTTTCTCATGCGGCCTTCTCCCGTTCGGCTTACCCCTCGTGACCCAGACCAGTCTCCTGCGCTCCCACACCTTGCTCGGCCACACCTACCTCCGCCAGTCCCTCTCCTGCCTTGGTGTGCTTCTGCATGCCTCCGTGTCCTTGATCATGAGCCCGATGATCCAAGCTCAACATGTGTAATCCTCTTCTCTACTTTGTTTTGGCCATAAGAAACCCATACACTTATCCTCTATGTGTAAAACCCTTAAAAAGCTGATTTTTGTGAGTGCTGTTAGTCCGGACGAACTGGCCTTAGTACGGGACGAACTTAAGAAAATTGTGAAGAAATTTGTCATTTTCGTCTGTACGAACCTGGAACAGTCTGGATGAACCGTCGGGACGAACTGAACCCGAGAGTTTCGTCCCGGGACGACGAAATTGGCATTTAATTTCGTCTGGACGATCTGGTTCACGATCTGTGTCCAGAGGAGTTCGTCCCGGGACGAATTTGGATCGTCCGGGACGATCCTGCTTGATAAGTATCGGATTTGAGATATTTTGGATTCATTTGGAGGAGAGAGAAAGAGAAGTCAGGAGATAGAAAGAGGAGGAAAGAGAAGGGAAAGCTTAGTTTTGGAGCCCGCAGAGCGCTTTTCGTCCGATGACGCAGTTGGAAGATTTGTCTGTCTCGCAGTAAGGACTCCGAATCCTATTTATGTTTTCGAATATTTCGAGTTTTGATAATTCTGTGCTCAGATTTGTGTCTCTGTTAACGAAAAACGCGCATAATTTTGTATTGACGAAAGTTTTACCGCACAACTTCTGATATATTTCTGATATGATATTTTTACACGATTTGAGTATTTTCTGTAAAGTTTTCACCGGATATTTTGAGTTCTGTGCATTTTTTATCGATAGAAAATTATCTGGATGTTGGAAATTGTTGCTTCAGTACAAGTAAAGCTTTGAAACATTGTTTTATTCGATTTCCGGTAATTTGGTAAATTTTTGAATTTGTGATTTATGTGTACATTCCGTATACTGTCGTTATGTCGCCGATTTCTCGTACAATCTCTAATTTTATGAATTGATGATTTGAATGATTGAATATGCATACGAATGTGATTATATGATTGAATTATTGTTATTGTTACTGAAAGACAAGTGAAGACTGGTTGAACCGTTGGTTGGAGATTGATTTGACCTGTACAGGATGGTGGGCCGACGAGCTTTCCTTTAAAAAGGGTTTGGCGATATCCTCTATTGATCATTGATATAACGATTAGGAGTTATAAGGAGATTATTATGCCGACGGGCACAGAGTGACGACTCTTATTGAGCCAACAGATATAACGACACAACGATACATCGACTCGAAAAACGCCTTAATAGCCAGTGATTGTACTTGTTCAGTAAGACTACTGTACTGAATTGCATGTGTACGGTATTGACCTATTGATCTCATTATGGATTTATAGATTTATTGATATCGACGGACTTCTTATATTGATTATTGATTTATTGATTTTGAATGGATTGACTGACGGATTTACGAGTTTACTGATACTGATATGGATATCGATATTGCATTGACTTATTGATACTATGGACATGGATACTATTGATTCGTTGATATTGATTCATTGATACTATCGCTTCATTGATATACCGTATTGAACTGCTGCATGTGATTCATTGACTGTTATGGAATAGGTTTTACTGTATTGATTTGATTTCCACCGTTCTTGCGCTATATTGGTTTGATTGTTTTATATGATTTCGTATCGATTGATGTTATTGACCAGAGATGATTGATTATATTGATACGATATTGATTTAATTGATATTATCGAGACGACGATTTTTCTGTATCAATTGACTGATCGATTTAACTGAGATTCTTTTAAATATAGATTTTTCTACTGTTTATGGATTTCTTCATACTGTTTAACGATTCTTCTACCGCTGACTATGGATTATATCGATTATGCATTGATTACTGATTTTCGTATCTGCTGCATAGATTTACTGATCATGTGCAACTGACTGTTATGGATCTGATTGATTGACATGCATATTGTTTCAGTACCGTGCTTTGATTTCAGTTATAGGTATTAGGTGACCTGCTGGTATTTTTGAAGCTCATTATATGTGGTTAATATTTTCAGGTCAGGGCAAGGGAGCAAGAGATTGAGATTGATCTGGAATCCTCAGGTTTTTGTTCTTTTTGGTTATAGTGATTCTTTTGTACTCATGACAGGATAGATTTCATTTCATGTGATCATTGTGTAGATCCTGAGTATTGTATATGAACTTTTGTAATATGAATATAATTGTACATTGATGTTTTAAATTATAGAATTTTGTTAGTCTGTTTGTTATTGATTGAAGACTATAGATAGCTCTAGTAAATGATTGATGGTTGTAATGGATTGATTGAAATTCTTTCAAAGTTAGATCTTGGGGCGTTACACTCTGTTTGCATGGTACACGATAGTCAAGAACTGGATGAAATCCCTAAAATGTGATGCACATCTACGTGCTTCTCTTCTTGATTAGGCCTCAAAGAAACTTAGACGAATAGGTTTGCTCGTTGAAGATTGCATACAAGATCATTAGCTCCAATCCACAACTCGCTATCCAGTCTCTCGTGCGACAGTCTGTTGTATATGCCTAATCCGCCCAACCAACTCCTGCTCACTGCATCAAGCCGCTCTATGCCTCTCGTTTGTAGCACCAGGCCCAAACCCAGCACGACTGTCTCACCTCCGTTTCTTTCACGCGAACAGTCTACCGAGCTGCCTCACACGAACGAAATCACACCTTTGTTTGTATGTTTCCTTATGCGCCTTAACAAATTAGTATGATCTACTGTGTTGTTCGTCACACCGATCCAATGTCTTACCTTCCTCTCTTAATTACAAGATGCTTCGTCTTTCTTCCCCTTGATCAACTCCATCGTGCACTAATACCAATTTTTTGGAAATTTATTGAGGAGGTACTTGCTCGTCTTGGATGAGAGGGAGAGGGGGAGAGATGGAGAGAGAGCTTCACAACTCTTTATTGATTCATTCTCTTGAGGTCCCTTTTACAACTTCCTATAAGCCTATTGATAGAAAAAGACATTGATATGATTCTTGCAGAACAACTAATCTAAAACTGGAACAAAAAATACTAACACCTTATATACTTGAAAAGCAAGTCTCTCAAGAGTCGTACCTTGCTAGACAAAATCTCTAGCCAAGAGCGATGAGTATAGCCATATATGACTCTAACTAATCCATGCACATCTCTAAAAGACTTGTTGACTTCAAGAAAGGAAGAAGTTTTGGATTGCACTTTGACAATTGAAAAAAATAATAAATAATGAAAATTAAAGGCTAAGTCGCAAAAGGATAGGGAATTAAGACTCACTCGATCGAAGATGAGCTACCACCTTATCAGGTGTGTCGAGTATGTAGTGCTTGTAGTTCATCCCCTCCTTTGGCAAGCTCAAGACAAACTCAAATTCTTGAAGAGAAAGGATTAGGAATCTCTACTCTGTACGGGGCATTTCCTTGGGACTAGTACCCACAGAACATACTGTGGTTGACTCCACAAAAAGGAACTTTTTCCTATAGTTGCTCGTCTCTCTCAAGAAATAAATCCTAATTAGAAGGGTGCGAAAAGAATGCAGACTGCTTCAAGCTTTCTGGATCTGATCAAATTATGGAAAGGTAAGCACTATACTAGAGTTGTCTCTCTAATAAGAGGGAAGAAATGCAACTAAGAGGATTAAGATACTCAACAAAATCTAGGAAAGAACTGACCCATAGAGGCTGAGGATGGCTAACACCTTACTAGAAAGGGATAGTCATCAACCACAATGAAATCGATCTAGATAAAAATATATTTCATCATCCTTCGATGAATTTGGAGACTCGCCTCAAGGAGCTCAAACCATGAAATCATTGCTAATATTGAACTTTGGTTTTAACGGTTCAATATCATACCCTATAATTAATGAAGGACCATGAAAATTGAAACATAAGAATTTCTTATCATATCAAGTTAGATGACTCAGCATGTCACTTAAGCTAAAGACCAAGTGAGTCATTTGGCAAGGCAGGTAGATAAGGTAAGAGTAGAGTAATGAAAAACAAAATGATCCCCAATTTGAATTTATAATAGGGATTGGGGAAGACAAAGTATTACACAGTAAAGATGTCAAATTTTCAATGATATATCACAAATTTCTATATATTCAAAGTGAAACCCTCGCTAATGCACATAAATGCACATCTTTTTAGAAGTTGCAAGATACTCATTTTTATAGAAACAATTAGCATATTAATGATATGATGACCCACTCACAAATGGGATTAAAGTATTGGATGAAGATGGCGCTCATCATCTCCAATTAAATCAGGCCATCTAAAGAGTAAACGATAAACACATTGTGAGACAATGCTACCTCCTCAAGAATCATCAAATGGGGGTTGTGCACAATTTCCTACTAACCTTAAGCTAAGTAAGATGTCATAAATATCTAAAACTTTTATATATAAAGATCAAGGCACTCACACTATATAGTATGCTCATAAGGCATTATGAAAAGAGAGTGAATCACTTGAATTAGAAGTTATGTAACTGATTATAATAGGCACTCATCTTAGAGGAGCTCAACCAAGAGAGGCATTCACCATAAAAAGAATTTAACTAGATACTGATGCGGAGCATTTTAAGCTTAAAAAGTTCCTTAGGATATCTTATCTAGTTTGTTATAAGTTTTTCTAGAATCTTCTATAGCTAGTTTATATAGGTATGTATTGTAGTAAGATTGCTCATTGAATGAAGAATATTACATCTCTTTGAAGCTTTAAGCTTGAGTTTATCCTTGTTCACTAGTGTGGGATTAAATCCTTCAAGCATCCTCTTCTTCCAGCGATCCAACCTACATTAGATACAACACTCGCCCATGTCATGAGGCACTTGCATAAGGCACAATTACTCAAGCCAAGGGAGATCCTCCTTGGGTGCCCTCACTTCAGAAGAAGTTGCCCAATTAAGGCACTCGCATTAGAAGAACTTGCCTCGAATAGAGGGATATATATTCAATGAATCAGAGATGCTCATCCTAGAAACTTGCATATTGCATTAACAAAAGAAGCAAAAAATACCACTATAGATGTACACTTATATCATTATCTTCCATCAACAAAATAAAAAAGCAAAAGAAGGAAGATTGCCACGATATGATCTTTCTCATAGAAGATTACAATTTAAGGTAAATTTTGCAACCTTGTTGAAAAATTGCGACCTTGTTGCAATTCCTAGGAATGTACTAAAAAATTGCCTCATGAAATTGTAGAAAGAAAGAGGAATTCGAGGCCTCATGAGGACGAGTGATCCAAGTCTTCTTCAGAAAGCTCATTCTGAGGTGATTGAGCATGCTTTGGTTGTCCCCTTCAATAATTATACCCTTTAAATCATATGTCCATGGGGCCATAAGGGTCTGTAAGAAGATTATAGATTCAAGCTAAACAATATCACTATCCTTGTGTTCCCATGTGTGGCCAGCAACTGAGATGAAGGTACTACTTAGTACTTACAATCATCATAAATAATTTCATCAATGTCTGCTTTGCATGACAAAAGATGGGTTATTGCCACATATCCATCCAGGTGGAGAACACCATGAATGAGGGGCAAGCAACATGTGCTCATCCACTTAACAACAATAACTTAATCAATCAAGCCAACATCTTAGTCAGAGGCCAAATTTGCTAGAGTAATCAATTGGAGCCCCACATACTAGGTTTTCACCAAAGGCACTTGCTTAGTGTTGTCACAAGGTCACATCAAAGATTAGTCGTTCAGTTGTAGCCATCATATAGCCATTTTCATGTGCCTGCAATATTCAAATTATCTAGTTATTGTATTACTTATTATATATAACCTCTCATGTAGTGTTTTTAACCCTCTGATATAGGACATAATGCAATTAATGTTTATAGAGAGTAATAGAATTTTGTAGGCCATTTCCTTACTTGCTTATATCTTCTTTCTTCCGCTTTGTTGTTCTTGTTAGTCTTGCAAATATGATCAGTATGTCACCAAAAAAAAGAAAAAAAAAAAACTTAGATCCAACAATATATCTAATTGCCTCCTTTTGGAGGCATTAACATATAACTCCACAACTCGATTTCATTTTCTCACTTCCATGAGAAGTGCTATTTGAAATTTTATTTTTAAGATATATTTAAGCGTGGAAACTAGAATTTGATGTAGGAGGAATTCAATTTCAAAACATTAATCTTCTTTAAAATTTTATTCATTTGAACTAACTAGCACCACTATCAACTCAAATTTGTTAACATTGAGATTGTAGTTTCGTTTGGGATGGTTTTCTTACTGTTTCTTAAAGTAATTTTTTTATACAAATATTTAAATTTATGTACTAAAAAGCTACTTTAAGAAACAATAAAAAAAATGTTCCAAACGAAATCTACATCTAGAATACAAAGATAAATAGATGAAGACAACCGGGCAAGGATAACATATGATGTAAATATGAAAAATATATGTTATTAAAAATATAGAATAAATATATTTATCCCTCATAGAGTTATAATATGTATTTATATATATGATATAAAATTATCTATATTAAAAATTAAAATTATAGCATTATAATTTCATGGATAAAATAAAATGTATACTTTCCAATTATTAAATAATAAATTTTATTTTTGCCAGAAAATAAAAATAAATATTACAAAAAAATATTTTAAAATATTAATTATTAAAGAAATATTTTAATGATACATAAATTTGATGTCTCTATTATTTATTTAGTTATTATTTTTAAATTTAATACAATAATAATTTATTCAATATGTATCAGAAACATATCAAATAACTGTCACGAAATTTGATATTATAAATTAGAAAAAAATGAATGAAAGTATTCTGGATAATTTTTTATTCAGAATACATTTCAAATTATTTTATTCATTTTTAAATAAATAAAAATAAAATTTAATTAATTTCTTATAAATAACTTTGACAGAATATACAGATCCAATAAATATTTTTTTTTCCTAAAATCGATTACAACGCCGCCTTCGCTTTTGCCGGTGAGCTAAGTTGCACCCCCGTAATTTGGTGCTCATACTGAGGGTAATTGCTTGGACGATACCAGAGCTCTGTCTTCTCTGCACAGACGTCGAGCATTGAATCGGGCGCTGGCATCCGAGCTCCTTTAGCCAGCAAATCAAACTGACGGGATTGGGAAGAAGCGGAATATCTCTCAGTTTCTGCTGTCTTAGGTCCATCTCTTGGAGCTGCCGAGCTGGGGTTTGAACTAACTATGGGGTTCTTTTCTTTTGCAGGGAGAGTTCTTTTCGCATCCATCTTCCTTCTCTCCGCCTACCAGGAGTAAGCTCTCTCTCTGTTTCTCTCTATCTGTCTTAAAACTTGCAGTTGGAAGGCATAAGAAAGCGAGTCATGTTTTGGCGTCTGATATAGGTAAACCACGCGTTTCTTGATGCGGATCAGATGATGAGCGACCGTTTGGCTTGTTTTGATAGCTACATATGGTTTCCTTTTTAGACTGTTTCCTTTTTTTGTTTACTATTTTTAGTCTGAGAGAAGTGATGATGCGTGCTTTTGTATCTTGATTGGTGTTATGGGTCGAACATCTTAATTGGTGGGTTTCCATACCTTTCCTGATCAACCTTCGGGTTCTTCGTTTAGGGTTTAGAAATGCACGATTGCTTTTCTGGGTGGGACTGATGACTGAGTTGTTTTTCAAAGTGCTAAAACCTCAGTGGATGATTGAAGAGATAATGCAACTCTCCAGGTCAGCGGTATCAGAATGACATGGTCGTTTGAGCTCTGGTTGGTTCTTCTGAAGGTTATGTATTAGGATTTACTTTTGATAGATCCTAGGTAGATGTTTGTTGCATTTGTTAAATGTTTGAAGTTCCGAAAGTAATACATCTTAATTGAATTTATGGATATTCATTTTTAACAGAAAGTGGGAATGAGGGTTATCTTTACATGCTTACCTATTGTTATAGTGAAAATGATATGTGAAGCTGGGTGCCAAGTTAAGAGAATGTGACTCAGGCATCTATTGAAGAATTTATGAGCTTGGTTGGGTTTAGGGATGCAAATAAATCTAGATGAGTGTAGTACTGACATGTTTAAGTTTATTCATTTTTTCTTATGGAGTTCAATATGATCATAAGCAGAGTTATAAATTCTTGTTTATTTATGCTTATTTATTTTCTTATCAAATTTAACCCACAATAAAGCTTTAATTGGGCTTAGCTATACAATAAGATGGTGATGATTTAAACATATAACTTAGAATGTAAATGTATTCATAGTTTTTCAACAATTTTTTTAATTCACTTAATATTGTTTCTAATATACCTTGAATTAAAATGAGAAAGAGAAAATTTGAATTAAATAGAACCATTTAGTTATTTATTTAATATAATGATTCATCATAGGAGAATCTCTACTGATAATAGACATCATTTTTGTTGCTTGTTGAAAAAATTGTAGTGGTAGAGATAAGTTAATGCCTTTGGTTGTGCGAAGATCTTACACATAAAATAGATATGTTGAGAGCATCACACAAGAATACAAGATTTTTTATATGAAAACCCTAGGAAGTGGAAAAACTAAGGAGCCTAGTCTAGTTGAAACAATTCAACTCCTATGAGTTTAGTATTACAAAGGACACCATTTCTTGTAAATGTAGAAAGCATTGACACTAAATAATAAGCTTGAACTATGAGAAACCTCTCATGTGGTGCTAATAGGAGAATTCTGAGTTGTCATAGTTATTGTTGAGTGATGAATGCTAATTAGCAATTAACGGAGAACATTAGAAGTTTTATAATGATGAATGATCAATTTGGTCATTTTCTTAATAAAACTTGAGATTTAGTGATCATGAAAATGAACTTTAGGTGCTATAGCTACTAGACATTGGAAGTTGATCGTTGATTGACATTAGATAGTGGTTGAAGGGTAGCATCAAATGTTGTTCCATGGGGACAGTAATGTTGCTTGTTCTTTTGATAGGACCATACAATCAAGAAGATGGATGTCAGATGTTGATCATGGCAGGCGTTAAATATCGGATGATAAGAATCTTAGACATTGTGTGATAGTGGGCAGTTGACTTAGTCATTTTTTCTAACAAGAATGGTAGGTTCATCTCGGGGGGGCGGAGGCAAGGTGGGGGCACGTGCCTCAACTAGCCTCATGAAAAAAAAATTGTTCTATTCAAGAGAGAGAGAGAGACTGAGAGAGTACAAATTGTTTGAGAAATTTTTCTTTGTGAATAAAGAGGTGCACGATTTTCTTCTTCAAGGGTTGGAATTTGAATACTGAGTAAAAATTTTTAATTTACAAATTGATTTTGTTTGTATCTCTTTTTTTTTTAATTATTCTATTTCTTCTTAAGCAGATTTAAAAAAATAAATCTAAGTGGTAATATTTATTTGAGTTTAAATACTCTTAAGGTTTTAAATTAAAACTTTTCATGCACGTTGAGTTCTGTTGAAAATTTTTTTGTTTCTTCACTTGAAAAATAAATTATTTAATTTTTCTAGTAATTATTCATTATTTTTTAGAAATTTTTAGAAGTAATTATCATAATCCATTGTCTATTAAAATTTCCATCAAAGTCTAGACTTATATTGAAAAATATATTTTTAATAATATTGATAATAAAGTAATTGTACAATATTTTCAAAAAATGAATACTTGATGAGATAAATTGTAGGTGTCATGTAAGAAGAATATGAATAGCATGTGCTCTTGATTGCAAGTTTTTTTATAATATAATTTAACTATTTTTTTTATAACAAGTCTAACAAAAAATAAAATAAAATCATCGTCCCAAGTCCAGATGAAAAAGGTTGAAGATATTTTTAGTATTCATAATTTGTGCCTCACATGAAAAAAGTTTTGGCTCCGTCTCTGATTCATCTTCTTTAGAAGTTGGATGACAATGAATGATCAACTTGTTCATTTTTCTGATAAGAGTTGACATTGAGCGATCAAGAAGCTCAATTTTAGATGTTTGTAGCTACCAAAGATCTAAAGTTGATCATTAACTTGCATCAGGAGGTGTTTGATGGGTAGCATCAAAAGTCATGCGATCAGTGCAATTTTGTTTACCGTTCTTTTGATAGGAGAATTGATTAGGTAGCTAAGAAGATGAGCGTTAGACGTTGATCATGGAAAGTGTTGAAGTATGGTTGACTAGAATGTTAGATTTCTCATGATAATGGGTTGCAACTTAGTCAATTTTCTTATAAGATGGGAGGACAGACATATGGAAAGATGGGTGTCGAACTGATGTTGTTGGTGGATGTCATTTGTTTTTCATTATTCAGTGTTGAATGATGTTCAATAAGAATGTTGGCCGTTGGGTGATAGTGAGCAATCAAATTGGTCATTCTACTAATATTTAAGAGAGATCGGGAAGTTGATAATATGGATGTTAGACGTTGTAAAGCATTGAGAGATAATTTATAGGAATGTTGGACGTTGGGCAATTGAAGGCAATTGTTTTGGTTGTCTTTTTGATAGGAGGGGAGTTTGGGCGATCAAGAATATGAGCACTAAATGTTGTTTGTTAGATGTTCAATGTCAATGTTTGATGTCAGACGACGATGGTTGGCGATTGATTTTGTTATTCTCTTAATTGGAGGTGAGACTGCCAACTCAAAAGTGGGTGTTAAACATTAGTGGCTGACAAAAGTCAAACATTAGCCTTTTGGCAAGCATTGGGAGATAATTAATAGGTAACAATAAAAGTTGGGCTATTGTGAGTGTTTAGCTTGGTTCATATGATTAAAGGGGAGATTGTATTATCGAGAAGATGGGCATCAAGCGCTAGTTGTTGGCAGATGTTGGACATCTCTCGACAGGGAATGTCAAAAGTTAGCCAATTGTGGGTCACTTTCTTAATATGATAGGAGATGAGATGATTGAGAAGGCTAGTGCCAGAAGTTGGCTGTTGACAGACATTCAACAATGTATGCTGACAAGTTTCAAACGATAGTCAATAAGGAACACTAGAATTGGGCATCGATGGGCAAGTAGCTTATCATTCTCTAGATAGGAGGGAAGATCGGGCAGCTAAGAACGTGCATCGAATTTCAATGACCGGAAAACATCAAATATTGGTTGTCGATAGACATAAGGAGAAAGTCGGCCAATAACATTACAAGTTAGGTGATAGTGAGTGATTTGTTTTGTCGCCCTCTTTAATGGTGGGAAACAAGATGATAAAGAAGATGGACATTGAACATCTATCATCAACATACGTAGTTGACGATTGATGGAGGAAGTAAAGAATTGGGCGATCAAGGGTGTAACACCTTGTTTTGTGAACTCCACAGGGTCGCACATGTGTCTAGAAAATTTGAATTTAGGTTAGATCAATTTCCATCACTAGTTAACTGAATTTAGAATATGGCTAGGAAGGGGAACAAATTGCCACCTTAGGTCAATTTTACCCTGTAGAATACTTGCCAGTTCAATCCTCCTTCATTGATAGATTGGATCGGAAAGGACCCCCTTGATAGATTTAAGCAATGCTACCTTGGCCTACTTTGCTTCAAGTTGGCCGTATCATTTGGTGAGCTACTGGAAAGGTTAACCCCTAACAAATCTGCCTGACATGCTCTCTATCCTGACTAGATTTATTCCTCATTGTTACCTTATGATATTTTCGAGTTTTGCGCTTGTTCAAGGTTTTAGTTGAGCTTTTACTCCTTCGTATATATACTTGAGTGGTAAGGTGTCTGATTTTCTTAGAGTTTGTGCTGTAAAAATATCAAGATAAAAGTTTTCTAATTGATAGTTCTCGATTTGAAGATGAATTTGATTAAAAAAATTTGTTTCTCACTTTCTCCTAATAATTGAACCATTCATTAAACATGTGAGAAATATGTGGACGATCAAAAATGATATAAAAACCCTCTCAAGGTGTTGTTTTTCCCATATTATTCACTGATTAATGCCACCAAATGAACTCTAAAAACCGTCAATGATCCATCTATTTTAATTTCAAGCAAGTTGAATGTCTCTTTGCACTTTAAAGTCAATTCTTTTATGCAAGCAGAATCATTCATTATAAAGTTTTTGAACCATTTGATTGAAGGCCAAATAATATGAAAAGCATTTAAATCGATAATGTATCTGATATGTTATCATAAAATTATCTTGATCGGGCACGAATCTTGAAGCAAAATCAAGTTGGAAACTTCAAAAATTAAATCCGGGATCACCTGAACTCTGATTTCAGCAAACTTACAGTCAAACTGAGCGTCTCGAAAATACAAACCCAACGACACCAAATTCGACTCAATCCGAGCCCAAATCAGTCCAAATCAAGGACCCAAAGCGCTATTAGAAAGTTCATACCACAATTTGTGTTACCAAATTGTCTCCGAACTTGACAAGCTTATAGTCGAATCGAGCAGCTCGACGAGACAAATCCAATGAGCCCAAGATCGCTGAATTCCAAAGTCATTAAGACCTTCAAATATCTGATAAACGGTCCACGATCGAAGGATTTAATATCGGCCGTTCATCCGAACCACTCCATATTTGCCCCTGATCTCTCATATATTTTCGGTCCATGCCACTCTAGAAAATCTATAAATAGACCCCTCATTTCTCTTGAGAGAGGAGGGAAGCAAGAAGAGAAAAAAGAATAAGAGAAGGAAGAGAAGGAAGAAGCTCCTCCTCGACCACCGCCGGAGTTTCTTCGGACCACCACTTGAGGCCCTCATCTTCGCCGGACCACCGCCTGATGTCGTTGCTCCGCCGGACCACCACTTGAGACCCTCACCTCTGCCGGAACACCGCCTGATGTCGTCGCTTCGCCAAACCACCACCTGAGGCCCTCGCTTTTGCCGGACCACCACCTAAGACCCTCGCCTCAGTCGGACCACCGCCTGACATCGTTGCTCCGCTGGACCACCACCTGAGGCCCTCGCTTTCGCCGGACCACCACTTAAGGCCCTCGCCTCCAGCGGACCACCGCCTGACGCCGGTTCTCTGTCAGACCACCACTTGAGGCCCTCACCTTCGTCGGACCACCGCCTGACGTCGTTGCTCTGCTGGAGCACCACTTGAGGCCCTCACCTCCGCCGGACCACCACCTGACGCCGTTCTCCACCGGACCACCACTTGAGGCCCTCACCTCCGCCGGACCACCGCCTGACGTCGTTGCTCCGCCGGACCACCACCTGAGGCCCTCGCTTTCGCCGAACCACCACCTAAGGCCCTTGCCTCCGTCGGATCACCGCCTGATGTCGTTGCTCTGTCGGACCACCACTTGAAGCCCTCACCTCCGCCGGACCACGGCCTGATGTCGTTGCTCCGCTGGACCACCACTTGAGGTCCTCACCTCCGCTGGACCACCGCCTGACGCCGCTCTCCGCCAGACCACCACTTGAGGCCCTCACCTCCGCCGGACCACCGTCTGACGTGGTTGTTTGCAACTTCTAAGTTAGCATGATATAACATTCCTTATTTTTGGTGTATGTTATATGTTCGAATAAATTGAATTTCATGCGTGAGATCTGAGTAGGTTCAAGCATTTACAAATCCTTCTTGCCTTCTATTATATGAAGATTGTAAGCAAAAGAGGAATGAAGTAGCTACCTGATAGTGGCAGCACCTTCATCCTATTTGTACTGTTGTCCTGCTGTTGCTTATGCAACAAGGTTAAAAATGGGTGGAATTAAGATGGCATGGTGCAATTTTTTTTTATGTGCATTTGTGTTTACTTCAGAGTAGCTTGAAATGATATATATGTGATGCATTAATTGTGTGTTTGTGGATTCGGAACCATGTAAAGGTACCAATTCCAGCCATTCAATTCACTCTAGATTTGATGGGACTAATTCTGCATGTTTTCTGTATAAACACTCTGGTTTTGGAAAAGATAATCTATCCACTGCTGGGATTGGCAACCGCACATGGCAAAATCAGAGTAGTTTTTAAAAAAAGGCAAGCATCTTTAATTCCGCCCAATCGAAAGTGGTTTGTATGGATGGAATTAATAACACCACGTTATGTGTTTACCATGCCGATTGGAGAGGATCCGAATCCTGTGTTTTTACTGCATTCTGCAGTGCGACGGTAAAGCATTTGGTTCTAGCATGTTGGAATTTTCTTGCGTTTTCATATTATAAACCTGAAAATCCTAGAAAAGTTTGGAGAGCAGAAGCTACACGTTATGAAGGTGCTTCTGCAGTTGCTTATGCGGCCAAGTTGAAAATGGGGGGATTCTAGAACGTGTTATCCCCTTTATGTATTTTTCTTGATTAATTGTCTTTTTTAAATTTATTCTCCTTTTCATTTGTGGAAGGTTGTTTATACCCTAGGCTTTGTTATGGTGGATATTATATATGTTGTGATTGGTCCTAGATTTGTTGATTGTACTTTCTTGAGTTAGGTTATTGAGTAGTCTCTTGTGCTACCATTAGGATCTTGTTTATTTTTGTGTGTGTGGCTATTATGCTTCCATTAGAAGTTTATAAATAGTTATTATAGTTTGTAATAAGGAAACAAGCCATTAAGTAATAAATCTATTCTGGTTTTTTAGTTTTGTGCCTCCTCTCCCCTCCTCTCTCTCTCTCCTCTCCCAAGAAGCTCAAGAGGAAGAGCTTCTTCCTCAACAAGATTCTAACAGGCGGTATCAGAGCAAAGTGGAGGTGGAGAAAGTTTTCTTGTCAAAGAAAATGAATCAGGAGGCGGTAGGGAGTTCTCAGGCGAAGACTAGCTTGAGTCGGGCTATGCTTCGTAAGTTTAGGCATGCACCCAGGAAGCAGGGCGTGTAGAGCCCTTAGATTGTGGCATTGGCCCTGCGGGACTTGATGCATCTCGTTCGCGAGTGTGGCTCTGAGCGCGGGAGACCTGGTGCCATTATCTGGCTGAAGCGAAGAATCGCACAGACACATGGGCGCAGGCGGAGCGCGTGGGAGCGTAGGGCATGGAAGACCAAGAGAGAGCATAGGACATGCGATAGGGCGTAGGGTTCGCAGCGGGTGGGGTTCGCGCGGTCAAAGGTGTATGCGTGTGCGTATGGAGTGCAAGGACCAGGCGTAGTGCGTGGGGTGTGGGCTAGCTGGGCATGAGGGATTGCTAGGTGCGGTAGGGGTTGACCGCTTGGGATGCAGTATGGCAAGGGAAGTCGTAGGTCATGAACATAGTGCAAATGAGCGGAACACATGGGGTAACTGAGCGCAAGATAAGCTAAACTCTTAAACATTGAGACGCCTTTTAGTGTAAAGGCTAAAATTTCCGTAAGAAAATCTGCAGTTAAGAGTGCTAATCCCAGAGCAATTTTGAGATGGGTGACTTACTGGGAAGTTATACCAACATGATAAAATCATGAAGCTCTTTGGCCAAAACGGACAATATCTCGATAGTTAAGAGTTTGGGCTGCTACAAATGGTATCAAAGCAATACACCAGTCGTAAAATGGAAACTAATTATCATACTACCATGAGAGCCACCTCTTGAACATTGTATGGGACAAAGTGCTATATGACAGGAGCTACCACTTGAACTTATGGGGGCCATCTCTAGAATCCTATCTGCCTAATGGAGGATTCTGGGATAAAGATGTTGACGAGGATGTTAGTTATTTAAGTGGGGCAGATTGTGTAACCCCTTAAATAAATGAAGTTAAACTCTTAAACATCGAGGCACCTTTTAGCGTAATGGCTGAAATTTTTGTAAGTAACCCTGCAGTTAAGCTTGCTCATCTCGAAACAATTATGGGATGAGTGACTTACTAGAAAGTTACACCAACAAGACAAAACCGTGAGACTCTTAGGTCAAAGAGGACAATATATTGATAGTTAAGAGTTTGGGCTATTACACGTGCTCAATCTATTCTCATAAGGTGGAGCGGAGGATTAGAGTTTGAGTCATGCAGGCAAAGGTTGCAGAGGTGAACAAGTGAGGGGCTGCAGTTTTTCGGCTCCAGTGTAGTTCTTACAGTTGGATTATAGGACGACAGATGAAATTCTTATTACAAGTTCTTGACCATATCTATGCAAAAATTCAAAATCGATAAGTTTATTGGTGAAAACGATTTCTACTTAAGGAGAATCAAAATGAAGGACCTCCTTGTTCATCAAGGAACCTCTGAGGCAATTTTTATAGAAGATCTTGTTGCCATAATTGATAGGACAAGGGATAGGCAAACCCAATTGAAAGCTCATAGTGCAATTTTGTTATTACTGAGTGATGAAGTTTTGAGGGAAGTAGCCGAAGAGAGTTCTATCATATAAGTCTTGGAGAAATTGGAATCATTATACTTGAAGAGATCGATGGCGAATTGGTTATATCTAAAGAAAACTCTATATACATTGCATATGGATGAAGGTAAAGATTTGAAAAAACACATTGATAAATTTAACAAAATTATTCTTGATCTTAATAATGTAGATGTAAGAGTTGATGAAGAAGATCAAGGTATTATCCTCCAAGTTCTTTGCCAAAGTCTTATGAAAATATAGTGGATACATTACTATATAGAAAATAAATGTTGACCATGACCAAGGTAAAGTCAGTGTTGGTGTCCAAATAACTGCAGCGTAGGAATGAAGATAAAGAAGAAAGTGTTGGCAACATTCTGATAGCAAGAGGAAGGCACGAGTACGAGTACAATAAGAATTGTTTCTACCAATGTTTAAAATTGCGTATTCGGGTATTGAGGCGTTTTTCATTCGTGAGGCGAGGCGTAAGCCTCAAGGCGTTTTGAGGCGTAAGCCTCAAAATCAAAAGATTGCGTAAACATAAAATGATAATTTTTTTATATACTAATGAGTGAATAATATAAAACATAAAAAAGCATAAAATATGAAGTGAAATAAAAATATCCCAATAATAAGACAACATGAAATATAGTTCAACTCAAAATTCCATCTTTCCCAAATCCCAGTATTCTTTTCATTAACATATAATTCCAATTTCCAAAAACAAATAGCAATGACATATCACATAAGAACTCATAAGTCATCAAAACTGTCATCACTAAGGGGTTCTTCCTTTCAATCATCATTTTGATGAACTGCTCTCTCCCCTTCCTCCTCTCCTATAGAGTCCAATGTCGGGCATTTACTTCAAGATTTATGTAAGTTTTAATATATATAGCGTGAGGCGAGGCGGGCCTCAACCAAGTTGAGGCGCAAGCCTCATAAAAAAAACTCAAGGCGTAAGCATCGAGGCGTTTTTTACTGGAATTGCGCAAAGGCGGGCCTCAAGGCGAGCCTCATATTGCGCAATTTTAAACCATGGTTTCTACTGTCATAAAGAAAGTATTTCAAGAGAAATTGCTCAAATTTGTTGAAGCAGAGAGAGTTAGGACCAAAGACGACTTCAACTTAGCTGAGACAATAAATGGAGTCATATGGAGTGACTCAAATGTTTTGTAAATCTGGACCAAGGTGAAATTTGTTGTGATTGGTCCAATATTTGTTGATTGTACTTTCTTGAGTTGCCTCTTGTGCTACCATTATTATCTTGTTTAGTTTTTTTCTTTTTGTAGCTATTGTGTTGGGTCAGTCTACTATGGAAGTCATACATTTATTGAGAGGTTTGATAGAGAAATATAGAGAGAATAAGGAGGATCTACATATGATATTTATTGATTTAGAGAAAGCATATGATAAAGTTCCCAGAGAAGTTCTTTGGAGAGTTCTTGAAAAGAAAGGAGTTAATAACACTTATATTCAAATCATTAAAGATATGTATGCAGGAGCTATTACTTGTGTTCAAACACAAGGTGGTTTGACCAAGTATTTTCCTATTTCAGTTGGATTACATCAAGGATCATCCTTAAGTCCATATCTTTTTTCTTTAGTCATGGATGTTCTCACTATACATTTGCAAGAGGATGTACCTTGGTGTATGCTTTTTGCAGATGATATTCTTCTTGTTGATAAGATTAGAGAGGTAGTTGAAGGTAAACTTGAATTATGGAGGTCAACCTTAGAGTCTAAAGATTTTCTCTTGAGTAGATCTAAAACGAAATATATATTGAGTGTAATTTTAGTACTAATAGACCTAGTGAGGAGATTTTTTTTGACTTTGGGCGATAAATCATTAATAAGAGTACACGTTTTAGACATATTGGATCTATTGTTCAGAGTGATGGTGAAATAGATGGGGATATTATCGGTAGAATTCAATTTGGATCATTGAAGTGGAGGAATACATCGAGCTTGTTGTGTGATAGAAAAGCCCCCCTCAAACTTAAGGAAAAATTCTATAAGATGGTGGTGAGACCTGCAATGTTTTATGGTGTCGAATGTTGGTCATTAATAGAGAAGCATAATACTAAGTTAAGTGTTGCAGAGATGAGGATGCTCATGTGGATGAGTGGTTGTACCCTTAGAGATAGGATAAGAAATGAGCATGTACGTGAAAAGGTTGGAGTAGCTCCAGCGGAAGAACGGCGGCCTTCCGAAGACCCGGTGAGGAAAGTAGAGGTATTAGATTGACTTATGTTAGAAAAGGTAGAGGTAGACCTAAAAAGATTTGGTTATAAAATATTAGAAATGATCTTTCTTTATTAGATTTAAATGAGAATTTAACTTTTAACAAGACATAGTGGAGAAAAAGAATTCATGTAGCCAACTCCACGTAGTGGAACAAAGGCTTTATTATGTTATTGTTATTGTTATAGCTATTGTGCTGCAATTAGAAGTTTATAATAGTCCCTTTAGTTTGTAATAAAAAAGCAAGCCATTAAGCAATAAATCTGTTCTGTTTTTCCGTTCTCTCTCTCTCTCTCTCTCTCTCTCTCTCTCTCTCTCTCTCTCTCTCTCTCTCTCTCTCCTTTCCCAAGAAGCTCAAGAGGAAGATCTCCTTCCTCAAGAAGATCCTAACAATATATGTAAGCAAATTAATTTCTTACGCTTGGATGTCATGGAATGCTACTTAAAATACTCTACTTAATTTTTGTTTGTATAGGGAAATCATTTAAATCAGTTTTTTTTCTTGCTGGCAATGCCTTTGTTCTGCTATAGATTTACTCATGAACTACCTTTTTCTTCAGGCACAAGTCATTACAACTGAATGAATCAGTGTTTCTGTGGGAGTGTCTGCTGGCTTTGCTGATTTAGATATTATATGACCACTTTTATGTTTCTGATTCTTTTTTTTTTTTAACACACAGGTTCAATGAATATGTCATGGATGTTGGCCCAGCAGCTCAGACCTTTAGATCCAAATATAATATTTTCATAAGACATGTTACGACTACTCTGGGAAGGGAAGTGCCTAAAGATGCAGTGAGCATTTTTCCTGTCATTTCTCTTATTGAAACAGATGCATCATCCTATTCTTAATTTGTGCCTTTTTCCTTTAGGTCAAATATATTGTTAGTGCTCATATTGTGCTGAAAGGAATTGGAGGCTTTCTCTTCATCTTCAATAGTTCATTTGGAGCTTATCTGCTGGTATGTAGTTCAATCTTCTTTTGCCTTGATTTTATAGCTTACTGTATTTTGGAGAAATGATTGCAAGCAGGCCTTCTATACTCTTTCCACTCTTTTAGCTCCAGCAAAACAATAACAAATGATAGGTGGCATATGATTTCAAACTTAGATTAGTTTTGAAGTCCACTGCAATGATCATGATTGAGGACATTGATGATTTTATATTCTTGCAGCTTTTTCATTTGGCATGGACTGCTCCGATAATATATGATTTCTACAATTATGACATAGAAAAGCCAGAATTTGCACAACTGTTTGTCAACTTCACACTGGTTTGTTGTGTTTTCTCTTTTCTTCATGTGCTTATCATGGAAATGATGAATATAAGGGTAACTTGTTATCCCTAAGCATGAGATTTTGGAATTTGCTTCAGAATCTAGCTCTCTTTGGTGCATTGCTCTTTTACCTGGGAATGAAGAACTCAATACTAAAGAGGCAAGGAAAGAGGAGATCCACCAGACCAAAGACACACTGAAGTGAAGATAGTGGCCTTTACAACGTCATGGTCTGATACTCTGATTATTGTTGGTTTCATGATACTGGTTGGTGCATGGCTGATTTATGGAACTCGTTTACTGCTCCCAAGGTAATCTGGGTATTCTATACTTGTGCTATAGTCCCCCACTAAGAAGTACAGGTAATGCTATAGGCTCATTTTGATGTACAACGAGCCATTGCAGAAACATCACATGTTTGTATGGTTAGTTCATTAATAATATTTATATATTGTGTTAGATGTGCTGACTCATGTTGGTATAGTCTATGCCAAACATAATATTGTGGGCTTCAAAAATTCTCGCGCCCTTACCTCTCCTCTTCCATTTATTTTCTTGTTTGTGATGGTGGAGGGTTTTAATGAGCTTAGATTCCAAGTGAATTTTCATAAGGCATATTGGATTTTGGATTAAACATTACTCAGAGATTTCACCCTCATTTTGTGAGGACTTTATAATCTGAGTTTTGATTTTCTATAGGCTCAAGTCTCTATAGTTAATTATCCTTCTCGATAAGGAGAGAGAACTTTCGATTAAGACTAGTCATGAGATAGGCATTGAGTACCCATATAATAGCGACAACTTTAGGATTTGACTTAAAGTTTATCACCATAAACTTAAAACTGGTGATGGGGAATGAAGACGAGCCCGATCAAGATCTCATGGTTCCGTCATCTCGGGCTATCATGGTCCCTGGTCTACTTAGTCAGAGGAGTTAGTCGACCCAACCTGATAGAAGGCGCACCTTATCGGCAGCCATGAGTTGCTTTGTCTAAGAATACCTTGTAGACCTTGGGTGGTGTTTGTCTAAGGGGATAGATCTGAATCCACCTGAGCTTTCATAGGGCTTTATGCCTATCAAATATACCCTATAATTCATTAGTCGAGGGTTTGACACCATTAGGGAACATACGGACTTTAGCCGTGATAGTAATAAAATGGTGCTATTTTACAGCAAAAGCACCCGATCAGAGGGCACTTGTCACATCCCTGCTGGCAAGAGATTGTTTGAGTATGAATCTTAGTAATACACCCGACACAACATTTGCTCTTTGTGAGCTAAGGTTAATTTCAAATTTATCACCCTTGACAGATGGTTGCGGGATCTGGATGAGTTTTAGTTTTAAGTTTTCAAGTGATAAACTTTATTTTAAGAATTCATATTTTTTCACAGTTTTAAGATTTGACCCCTCCGGTTGAGATTCCTTATCAACACGACCATCATCATAGTGACTTTAAAGTCACTTGTATTTTCGTAGGAATTTGGGAGATGTTTTAAAAGTTTGTGATCTCCCCGGTTGAGATTAGCTTTCAATACGACCATCATCCTGGTAACATGATTGTCATTTGAAAAACATTTGTATTATGTAACTTTAAGAGGTCCTATAATTCTAGTTAGGTCGATCAAGGAGGATGATGAAACTTGAATATTTGACCCGTGCAACATTCTCTAGCCGTTGGATTTAGGAATCATATGTGACGATCGGAGTACATGCGGGTATATTTTTCAAACGTATTTTCAAGTATATTAATACTTATACACATGCATAATGTATTTTACATTTTACATTTGAATGACCTATTTGTATTTGCACGTGCGCAGTACATTTTCTCACTATAACACATTATTGTATAAAGCATTTTATATATGCAATTCATTTACGACACTTGAGTATTATATTAAAATCAGTTTGCTGGTGTGAATGATATGCTTGTGTGATCATTACAATGTTTCTATCTACCACCAAAGCTATAAGGTCATTTTCTTTTTATCATTGCAACCGAAGTCACTTGCGTCAGATGATCCTGTAATTATGCTCTGATAACTTAATTCAATAGCAAGCTTCATATTTCTTTCGTCTTGTATAGACCTATTTATCTCAAAATGTCAACTGTGTTTGCATTCGAATATTGACTATTCAAAATAGTATGTATACATTTATCAATCTTCAAATCAACAGAAATATCTTTATATTGATTGATGTATGCGTTTATTAAGGGAAGGTATTCATTATCAGATTTTTTTTGAAGTTAAAATATACAATAGAACCAACATAAACTTTTCCAAATTTATCGTTATATACAATATCATCTGTTAGGACTTTTCATCAAGTGATATTTTCATAAATTACAATTTCATCAGTGTTCTGATCAAATTGTTTAGTTGGTAATTTTTGTATATGGCTTGCTTATATAATTATTGGCATTCATGATTTGAGAGTGACCCAAATAGTTTTAGCTATTTCCTTAAGTGCAATTTTTTATTATTATTATTAAAAAATGGTGTAATTTTGTTTGGAATTTATTATGTGGAGGGTCCTTTGTCAGTTTCAATTTCGGCAGCCTTCCGACGTCCCCTCCCTACGAAATGAGATAAGGGAGGTAGGGAGGGAACTTTACCTTTCAAACCCGCCCAGCCGGATAGGATTCGATGGCCGGAGGCTTTGGGATGCTGTTTGGTCCAAGATTAGCTCTACCAATCTTCCATTGCGCGCGACCTGTCAATTAAGTGACTTAATTTAAATTTAAAAGATAGTTTTTATCCCCCTTGAAAATCCGGCAGCCTTCCGGCTCCCCCTTCCTACGAGGGGAGGTTAGGGAGGGCACTTGCCCTTTTGGATCAACTCAGCCGGATCAAATCAACAGCGAGGACTTTGGGGGAGCGAATCGACCCTGGATTTGTTCTTCCAGTCTTCTAACCACTCGGTCGGCTCAGATCAACGACCAAGGGCTTCGGGGGACTGTATCAACCCCGGGACTTCCTTCAAGTCTTCTCCTGTTGTGATACCTATTTGAAAATCCTTTCTCATTTCTTTATATATATATATATATATATATATATATATATATATATATATATATATATATATATATATATATATATATATATATATATATATATATATATATATATATATATATATATATATATATATATATATATAACAGAGAGGGAGAGAAGGCAGTCTGAACAGGTCAGGCCGGTGGCTGGATGTGCGTGAGTCGGGTCTAGGGCATGGCGGCGGGAGTTGTTTGGGCATTGCGGCTGGTCAGCCGGCTGGTTTTAGAGCACGGAAGTGATAGATGGCTAGGGCTTCGGCTCAGACGGGAGGATTGAGCGGATCCAAGGGCACCACGGTGGAGTTGGGCCGGCAAGTGCGGGTGGTTGGAGTTCAGAGGGATTCAAGTTGAGCAGACGGGATGGAGCTGGTCTGGTGTTGTCGGGCTAGTTGCGTACGACAGTCGGAGGCGGATTGGTGAGTGAGACTCGGGCTTCGTTTGTCTCTGTCTGTAAGTTTCGAAAAATCCTTAGCGTTTGAAAGCTTGGCTTCGATTATGCCGTATGACGTATTTTGTTTTCGTGTGAGCGAGTGGTTACACAAGGTCATGGGATTTTGCACAGGGTCATGGGAGTTGGTAGGCATTTACAGGTCAACAAATATGAATGAAAATGTCAACTATCTCTGTTTTTTATTGGTTCAGTTTGGTCGTCAAACTGTTGGTGTAGGCAGAATCAGCAAATGCTAAGCAGGTAATACTGTTCCTCTTTCCGACTCTTACTTTTCCCGCTCCTTATTTAATTTTGTTAAGGCGATTTGACTTTTGAGACCTTAACAAGTTTCTAAGGAATTTAGCGTGAAAGTTTTGGGGGGAAGTTTAGAGAAAAAAATGTTTTCGGGATCAGAATAAATTACAAAAAGACTGCGTGTATCTTAGGTATTTTGCAATCACAGTAAATTGAAAAGTTGGTCATGCACAAGATAACAAAAGCGAAGGCTATAAATAGTTTGGTTAACCATTTTGTAATGTCTAAAGAGTGTAAGTCATTACAAAAGAGAGAGCACATAAGCAAAATCTCTTATGCCTTTTAACCATTGTGATTTGTACAAGATCGAATATTGCATATGCAGTGAGAATGGCTATGTTGATTTGTATCTAGATGGAGACTTACTCAAGGAAAAGTAAAATTTAGGCTTCGTTTGGGATAGTTTTCGTACTGCTTTTTAAAACGGCTTTCTATTAGAAAAATTTTAAATTCAAGAAATTTTTGTACTAGAAAGCTTTTTTTGAAAAGCAAGAAGAAAGTCGTCCTAAACGAAGCCTTAGTATATTTATACATTGGTTTGTATTGTGATTAATTGGGTGCAACAGTTTTGGTAGATAGTTATATTGTTTACTATTGAAATTGAATGACTAACCATTACTGAGGCCAACATGAAGATAACCCATCCCAAAGCTTTCAGGAAGAATTTGATAGGCCACAAGAGAGTACTGCACTCTATTGTGATTGTCAAAACATCATCATTTAGCAAATAATGACACTTTGCACTCTCAAACGAAGGACATGTAATTCAAATATCATTAAATAGCTTGTGATTTGTGAACAATAAAGGGACAGAAAGCTTCTTGGAGTCAACAAGAAAAGGTAGAAGGCATTGCAAAGCCTTGATTAGCGACAATGAATGATACCATAGAAATGTCACACATAAAAGTATTTAGACACACATCACTAAATATATTTGGCTGTCGATGTCGGGTGTTAGTGTTGTAGTTTTAGAATTCAACATGTTTGAAAGCATGACTTATTTCTAGGATTTTAGAGGGAACTTTTTGATCATTTTGATAAGAAACTAGGATATTCCATCAGATGATTGGAGTTAATTCTTAATTATTTAGTATTTGTCTCAACATCTTAAGGCCTTAACTAATGTACTCAAATTTGAATGATGTTGGGCTTATTAGATTCATTTCTTTGGGATGCTCTTTTTGACCATAAACACATGTGAGTTGATACCTTTGATTATTCATTATTTTTTGGGCATCTTAAGGCTTTAATGAACTCATAATTGAGTGATTTTATGCGTGTTTAATGCATCTCATTGAGGCGCTCACTTTGATTATAACTGCAGAAATCAAAGGTTGTTTGGTCCTTCATGCTTCAAGTATATCTACAAAATGTTCAATTGTACTTCTAAGTGTTTAATTTGGGATCATTTGGGCTTGCATTTTTTATATTGTTGGTTTTGAAAGTTCTGTTTTGAAATTTAAAAAAATTTACATTATTCATGATCTTTCTGATGACTGCTGATTCTTTTCCTGTGCTTTATTAGTTAAGAACGTCTACTAAACAAAAAAAGTACTTTGCTTTTCTAATGCTAAACAGCCCAAAGAATTCATGAGCTCGAAATTTTCGAGTATGGAAAGCACATTTTTCTCCAGTTTTCTTTTGGGTTAGATCAATTTCTTAATCTGCTAAAGAGAACATAATTGTTTTCATTGCGACTTTATTTTTGCATGCGAGTCCTAAAGAATGATTGAGGGGGAGCATCAAGTGCAATTGATTAGAAATAAGGAAGTAAAGTGCATTTGAGCGTAGGTCAATGATGGAGAGCAAAAGCTAGGGGTGAAAAGGAGTCAAGTTGAGCTTAAGTCATGCCCAACCCGAACTCAACTCGTGAGCCAAATCTTGAGCTCGAACTCGAATTGAGCTTGAGCTTGGCTCGTGCCAGTGAAACGAGCTTCGTGAGCTTCTGTAGTCTAGCATTCGCGCGCGCTTTGCCTTTCACGGTCCGGCATTTGTATGCGTTTCGCCTTCCGCACACACTCTTCGCCTTTTGAGCTTCGCTAGTTCGGCGCTCCCTCGGTTTGGTTTGGTTTCCGCGGTCTGCTGTTTTGCATGCGTTTAATTGTGTTGCTAGATAAGTAATTGAGCCGAGCATCATCTAGATCGAACTCAAGCTCGATAATCCAACAATCAAAATTTTGCTCGAGCTCTAAACTCAGATAAGCTTGACTCGTGAGCTCATTAACAAATCGAGTTCGAGCCGGCTCGTGAGTTGACTTGACTCATTTGCACCCCTAGTAAAAGCGCTCAGCCCTGTCTGTATTCACTCTAACTAACTATATACTAAATGAATCTAAAATCTATTCACTGCAACTGTGTATTTTGAGGGGCATTTCATATAAACTGTTCCTATTCAGATAAATGATTTTGAAAGTAATAACTCTGTTTTTTGGTGTTAATATAACATTGATAGGATTAGAAATCTTTGGGCAATTCAATTCATTTATCTTTCCATTACATTGGAGTTTTACTCCCTTCTCTCGTGCTGCCATATTTCTAGCAGAAATCCTTTTCAGTAGATCATACAGATAAGTTATAGCTAAAGATAATTTCCTTTGACATCCACATCCTAAAATATTAAAAGATGCAACAGTCAACAATTAGTAATTGCTACAGCGAAAAAGGATAGCTTTTTCACTCTCAAAAAATGGAGAGATTATTAGGTGCGGAGTGCGGAAGGGGAGAACCGTCCGCACAAGCATTGGGTACCTAGCAGTACCCGCACTTGGTACTGCTGGGTACCACTGGGTACAGCTAGGTACTCAGTGCTTGTGCGGATGGTCTGCACTCCCATCTAATAATTTTTCCCAAAAATGATATCAGAGTGCACTATTGAAGATGAGTGGCAAATAAGATAGCCAGTGAAAAGTCCCATAGCTTCTTCTTCACGCGCTTACTTATCTGCTAATCTACCGCAAAAGCACAAAAGCTCCGTAAGAGTAAAGCAATTTGATTTCAGCCTTTGTGAATGATAGGATTTTGCTCTATCCAGTCATTTAAAAAATCTTTATTTGTTTTCACGAGAGAGAGAGAGAGAGAGAAAGAGAGAGAGAGAGAGAGCTTAATGTATTTATTACTCTATATGATTGTATATTATATCTAAATCTTGTACATAAATTTAATAATACTAATGATGGATGATTTTTATGTTTTTTGGGCTTGAAATGGGATGATGTAGCATTACTTAAACTTAGTGGCCTTACCCTTTCAACTAGATAGTTATAGACTCAAAGCTTAACCAGCTTGCCTACACATAAAATCATCCAATTTATACACTTAACTTTTTTTTTTTATTTGCTCAAATACCCTAGAATTCTTCAAGTAACATCAAAATACCACTTTTCTTAGTATGAGTGTTAATTATCATGTTAGCTTGTGCCTTCTTCCGTTGCAACTTTCTCAAACTCTTCTTCATTGGTAAAGGTTTTTAGTGTGCTACCCACCGGTCCTGTCAATAGTCTCCTTATGAGTTCTTCATTATAACATTCTCTTGTATTTTTGTTTTTGAGGGTTTTGGAACTACACAATTCGAGAGTTTTGTGACTTCCTCTATACAAAATTCATACATTTTTGCCCTTCGTTGTGAGATCTTATAGTGACTTTCTCGTTAGGGGTGTTAATTCGAGTCAGCGGGTCGGGTTCGGGTCGAACCCGGAACTGACCCGGCACTGTTCGAGTCAACCCGAACCCGACCTGATTCGGGTCCGGGTCAACTCGACCCTACACGAATGACACGAAGTTGACCTAAAATTGCTAATTTTCGGGTCATAATCGGGTCAATATTCGATTTTCGGGTCAAAATCGGGTAAAAACGGGTCAATCTCGAGTTTTCTGGTCAAATATGAGTTTTCGTGTCAATTTCAGGTTGCTGGGTCAACCCGAACCCGACCCGATTTTTAAAACGGGTTGATTTGTTCAACCTGAACCCGACCCGTTTCGGGTTCGGGTTGACCCGAACCCGAATTTTTCCGGGTTGTGTTTCGGGTCGTGTCAAAAATTGACACCCCTAGATTAACAGAGTTGAGTAGCAAATAAATAACAACTTTAGATGTTAAATATATAAATGAGATAATTTTGAGCATTATGTATGTAAGTCTCTCTTTTCTAATTCAAAATTTTGGGCAAAGAAGACATGCATTTAATATGAAAATGTTAGCTAATAAAATTATGATCAAATTTTTAGTCACCATGACTGAAAACCATCATATTTATTTTAAATTAAGTGCAAGACAAAATTTTAATTAATTTCTCTTACACTAAACTCATCTCAAAACAAATCTTACAATTTTGAACTCATTCTAACCCAATTTTATTTTTCATTTAATATGATAAAAAAAATTATTTTAAATATGCAAACTCATAAAATTATTTTTAGGATGACAATTATATATAATATAAAGAAATTCATAAATGGACTTTCAATGACAAATTTTTAGTCCTTTTATTAAAAAAAAAATTAAAATTCAACAAAATGAACAGTCAGTCAATCTAACATCATCATTATTAATTAACTACCCTATCCACCAATCCTCTGATTAACCTCCTATAATTTTAATCCCCATTACGTAACGCGCTTTCTTGTCATCGATTCTTACAACGCACATGCACATGCCTTTGCCATATAAAACATACCTTTCACTCCTTATCATAGCTGCAATTCTTCTCTCTACTCTTTATATTGATAGCTACCTAAATGATTATATTTCTTTTAAATTGTTTTTATTTTTTGGTAACGTAGGTATCGGCCCAATGTCATGTCAGCTTGTGACGCCTATGGTAAGTCTATCAGCAACTAACCCTACAGGTGCAGGACCCACAGTTCTTTTCTCTCAACTTAAAGAGTCATGTCGTATGAGAGGGGATCGAATTTGGGATGGGGGGTACGCCCACCAACCCAATTCTTCTAAATTGTTAATAACATTCTGTATATATAATGTTGCTGATTGCCATGTGGCATCTTCGTCCATGAAACGCCACGTGGCCAGCAGATAATCACGGTGCGTTGGGGAGAAGCACTTTTTAATTAGTGTAAGAAATATTCATGAGATTCCAAACGGAAGGAGGAGGAGGAGGAGAAGAAGAAGAGATTAAAAAAAAGTGGATGGTAAAGAAATAGATTAATTAATATAGGGTTGGAAAATCTGCCTGCTAAGCAAGACAAAAACATCTGCGTCGCTATGATCTAAAGGCAACTAAACTAAAAGGCCACACGGGCGTGAAAGCGAAGTGATGCGAGGCTTGTCGCTGGACCATCCGGCAACGCCGCTCTCATGGCTTTGTCTGTCCCCTTCTCCGCTCGGAAAACCGCCGTTGCTCCGATGATGACAAGGATGAGTAAGGAGATGAAGTTTTAGCATTATATATCAGTTCTGTGGGCGAGAAGTCGCTAACAAATTTGTATGCAAATAATATATATAAGATATGCAGAATATTTTTATTTTTTTAATTTTGAAAAATGAACATTTTAACAACCAGTTTATATGTATCCGACATTTTAAATATAAGAAAAATAAGGTGTACGGAACATAATATATAAATGTAGTATTTTAATTAAATTTGAATAATGTATAGGTCCACCTTGCTAAAAGTTGTATTATTGTTAAGGTAAAAAAAATGTTGTGTGATGTAATATTTGTGAAGGTAGAGTGAGAGTATATTGTCTTAGGCGTTAAACACTGATGTTTGACAAATGATAGGCATTTGTTATTGCTCAATGGGGAATATTGAAAGTTGAATGATGATTACTGATCGGCTAAGTCTTTCTTTTATATAATAGGGAAAGCCAAGTGATTTAGAAGGATGGCATTATTAGTCATGCGGTGGCTGATGAATGGTTGATGCGGTTGTTGATTTGTATTAGGCATATGTAGATTAAATGATATTAGATGTTGGTAACAGTTGGTTGTTTTGTCTTGTGGGAAGATTAAATGACCGGAAAGATGAGTTTTGGGTGTCAATTGATGACTGTCAATGTATGTAGAGATGATGGACATCAACTTTAATTAGCTAATTACTAGTGAACATTGATGTTGGGAATAGCTAATTAGAGCTATGCACTTATCCAAATCTATAAATTCTCTTCAAGAAAGATCTCATCCCTGAATTTGTAGAAATAATGCCTATTTATAGATATCTAAAGGCGTATTCTAAACATTTTTTAGAAAAAAATAGAAAATGTATCAAATAATTTGAAAATATTTGCTTAGTCTTTTTTTTTTCCTTTCTTTTTTTTTTTCCATTAATGTTTTAGTTCGTTAATGAACTTATAATTGAGTGATCTTAGTAATTTCTCATCAAGGTGCACATTTTGATTACAAGCATGTAAGTTTTGAAAGACATTTGACCCCAAAATGTACTTTGGAAGTTTTCAATTGTGCTTCAAAATGTTTGATATAGGCTCACTTGGTTTTAGAATTTGGTGTTCTTGGTATTATTAGGTTTGTCTCATCAAATTGTTCTATGTTGACTAATCATATTATCTTGAAATAAATGTTTAAAGTTTTTGGCCTAAATATTTGTGTGCTTTGAGATCCAACAATTATATCAAAGTTATGTTTTGTGAGGTGAATCTATTAATTACTAACTATTTTCAGATAGATGGCAAAAGCTACAAGTTCAAGAATACTTTGGGTCTCAAAATATTTGAGATATAAAATTAAAATTTAGAGGAAATTCTAAGGCACAACATCTGCCCAAAGGTAAATGACGTTCTCCTCCTTTTGAGGCAGTGACAAGTAATTTCCTATCGATCATAATTTCATTTTTAATAGGGTCAACACATTATAGGTTGAAAATTGCTAGAAAATTCAGCTTAACATATTTTCTTAAAATTGCTTCATAGGCTTCATTAATTCTCAAAAGAAATTATAATACTTTTAAAATTTGTTTAAATATTCCAAAAATAATTTGAAGAAATTTTCTCTACCTCTCATCTTTCAAATTCTATAATAGACACCTTAGAGTCTAGAATATATCACAATTTCCTTAACAACATTTTTTTTTTCTTTTGAAAGACATAAGAGGCATTGCCGAATAGCTATAAAATACCAAAGTTCTTCAGAAATTAGCATCCCTCTTAAGACATTTTAGATAAATGAATATCATGTTTATCACTTGCTTTCACAAGGTTTGTTTACTAAGCCTTTATGAAAGCTATTAAATAGTGACGGAGAAATTAATTTGTCTAATGCCTATTTGGGATCAATGAGATAATAAGCCTTCTCAGAGATTTTTAAATAAATATATCTTTGCCTATTTATATGATAACCTAGGGTTTCATATATTTTAGAACTCTCCTATAGTTACTTTTAAGTAAGATTTCACGTCTTCTTTCCCTCTTGGGACCATGTGCTTACAGTCTCTCTAGCAAAGTTTTGAATCAGTTATATATATATATATATATATATATATATATATATATATATATATATTTCTGCCCTGTTAGGGTTCATATAAAGATAAACAAAAGAGACTTTTGTCAAGTATTATGCCCTATTTGAGTCCTTATATTGATGGACCCTTTAGAAGATTTTTAAATATATAGACTATTTATAATCATGCCCTCTTAGTAATTTGTAAAAAAAAAAAGCTATAGAACTAATATAAGTGTAACATAGAACTAATATTATATATTTTCCATGGAAAACTTATTAAGGTAAAAATTTTATAGAGCCTAGCTATATTGAAATACTTTTACTAATGTGTATCAATGATAAATAAGAATGCCCTTCTCTATTGATAAAGATGATATTGATACAATATAATAGCCATAAGCTAAGAAAGATTTATCCTATGGTAATATTAGGAGTATGCGATATAAAACTTGTATCATGAGATAAAAAGTGATCAACATGGTTAATCTCTTGATAGTAGAAAGACTAAGTGTAATATCCATCGACAGTAGGTAATTATTATTGATGATCATTAATTGTAATTTAATTGGAAATAATAAGTCTTAAAGTATTTAAGGAAGTCTTGAATAAGTCAAGAAGTAGATTGAAGAAGTAAAATTCTAAGTTAGCAAAATTGCTTTGTGGGCTCCATGGCGTCAGGATTAGCAATACTGCGCAATTAAGCTCTCACGAAAAAAGGGAAAATATATAACGTGCGTTGCGGCTGTGGGTCTCCGAAAGGATTCCGCTCGTGTGGTTCGAATGCAAAGAGTACGATCACACTATCCCGTAGGACAAAGTGGTCGTAGGCCTTTACACTCGGCACAAGCAGGCCGATGGAAGAGCAGATGGAGTTATAGATACGATTAGCCATGGAGAATAGCGGCTTTCACCTACCAACCTCGATGGATAATAATATCTATAACCCAAAAGTTCACGAGATTTCCCCTATTCGATACATCAGCATCGAATAGGGTTTATTTGATTGTGGGGATCAGTTTCCTACGGGCGCAAGCCCCCGTAGTTAATTACATCCTAGGCCTTGACCTAGGAAAACTCTCGATTAAGGATGTTGGATTATTCACTTCTTGATTTGGTGCACAGATGAAGTTCCTAAGTTCTATTCCAAAGAGTCTCTTCTATTTATCTTTAATGATGATTAGACCTTTTGAATGGATAAAGATATGATTAAAATTTTGAGTTTAGAAGATCAACGACCAGATTACTATCCTAAGAGAAACGACAGACTCAAAACACAGATGAAAAGAGACACACTGAGGGGTGTGCAACCTGGACTTATGCTTGCCTGGAGTGAGCTGCCAGCTAACATCCTAAACACAATCAATCGCCCTATATGTATACATGATAGGAAGGCTCTATCCTAAGAAATCAAGGACTTGTAGTTTAAAAGATTTCAATCAGGGACTCTACAATATGCAAAAGGATGTACCTAGCGCCACGTATGATGTATGAAACAGATACGAAACATCCCTAAATCTATTGATATAATGCATGTATGTAAGTGAAGCATAATGTGAGGTAAAGTGTGTAAAAACAAATGCATGCATGACATTCAGAGTACAGAAAAAGTAAATAAACACACCCTAAGGGTACCCTCCAAGCAAGGTACCCGCACAGAAAATCATTCAAACGGTGCCCATTGGCACAAATAGGTGCCTACTCTACAGGCCTAAATGACCCTAATGGTCTCTAAGGCTCACAAAAAAAAAGAAAAAGGGGGGTATCGTACCCAAAACCAGAAGGCCAAAAACCTAGCGATGCCCACTTCGTGTGGGAAAACAACGATGCCCAAGTGGCACAAGTAGGTGGCCTACTCTACAGGCCTAAATGACCCTAATAGTCTCTAGGGCTCACAGAAGGGGGCAAGCTTTGACCTATAGGGCCAAAGCTTCGTCAGTGAACTAACCTAAGGCTGGCTACCTAAACATGCTAGAGTACCTATTAACAAGTTGTGTGTGATGTGTAGCAGTTTCGATATATAATTAAAAAAAATCTACTTTACAAATTGCAGAGATTATACCTGACTGTATGTGGCGCTGCCACTTAAAAGCTTATAAGCAAGCGGTCCTGTTTAGCTCCCGATCATTAAGCTCCAATGTACCTCGCAAGAAAAGATAACAAAGAAATATATATATAAGCGTAGATGCCGTTCAGAAAAGAAATGCAGGTAAATGAAATAATATAACTGACAGGAAATTTAAGAAATTGCATTTATATAATATGTGCATGTAATAAATACTAAACAACAAAAGAAAGACATCGGCCTAACCTAAAGCTAGTAGTCGTGTCCTAGCAAATCAATCTAAGTTTGTGTATGTAGTGTAGTTTTGGATGGGTCCTATGTAGGGAAGTTTAATTATGATTGCTTTCATTTGATTTGTTAAAGGTTAAAAGAGAAATTTTAATTTAAGTTTAAATATTAGTATTTTAGGATTGATTTTAGAGATTTTATTTTTAGTATTTGATTGATTACCACCTTTGTTTCACACCGAGGCCGTGAGGTTTATTTCACCCTCCTTGGGGCTAACTTAATAGCCTCGTAGGCCTGGGTTACCCAGTGGCAACCAATTTTTGTTGAATTATTTTAGTTTGTTGTAAATTAAAAAGAAAGATGAATTGAGTGATTTATTATTCGATTGATGTTTGGTTCAAATCATTAATAATCAATTAAGTTTAAAGTTTTGTCACTCCATCGAATTCATTCGTGGCGTTGTGCCACCATGCTCGAGGAACCAGGCCTCCTTAGGACACTTAGCCCCGCAGCTCGGAGTAGTCCATCCAATAAACTTCATCTTTGGAGTGGTTGTTATATATTAAGGGGTTTGTTGACTGGTTTTAAAAGATTGATTTAAGAGATTTTATTTTAGGATTTGATTGAATTATTCAATAGTTACAAATTAGAGAGAAAGATGAATTAGGCAGTTTATTATCAATTAAGGGGTTAGGTTAATTAAGTTTGCTATCAACTGGTTCGTGGCGTTGTGCCACCAGGCTCGAGGAACCAGGCCTCCTTAGGACACTTAGCCCCGCAGCCCGGAGTAGTCCATCCTAAAAACCAAGTTGATATAGTTATATTAAGAGATTTGTTGATTGGTTTTAAGAGATTAGCTTAAGGTTTGATTGAGTTTTAGGTGAATTAGTAGATTCGGGTTTTAGAATATTTTTAACTTAATGAATTTTAGTTTAGATTTGTTGTCCTAATTTAATCTACATCTTTTAAATTTTAGGTTGGTTAGAGATTGATTAAGGGATTAGTTAAAGTTGATTTAGGTTAATGTTTTAAGTTTGTATTTTAGTAGTTATTGTGCTAATTAAGGTTTAATTAAGAATTATGAGTTTTAGTGCATTTTTAAGAATTGAATTAAGGTTGATTTCATTGGTAGATTATTAACAGATTAAGGAACACTAAACGTAGGAAAATGTGTCACTAAGTTTGAGTTTTGATGTCTCTATCCTATAAGGAACATGCATCCTAAGTCTATGTTATCTAAGACTCGATCCTTAATTTTTGTCCTTAATTGTCACTAGTGTTATAGGAAACGAAATGAGATATTTTTCTAATCATTCTAGACATTCATACATGTATTAATAGGTTTAGGGATTCATGAATGAAATAAGACCATAGGTAGGAAAATAATATAAATGCGAGAAGTAAAGAACAAAAATGACAAAATGCCAAGAAGAAAGGAGTAAGAAAAACAAAGTGATAAAGGAATATAGGCACTTTGTTATTGGACATGCTTCTTCAAAGCTAAGCATGTCTCTAAGACGCCCTTCACTCTCACTCAATGTAATACAAATAAGAGAGAAGGTATTTTAAGGCCATTTTACTGTCCCCACGATCCAAGTAAAGCACTTGATATAGACCCAATTCGATTGCGCAAACTATTCTCAAAACAAACTTGAAGCAACAAGGAAAACTCTAATTCCTAAAACTAGAACTAAAACATAATCTTTTTTTTTATCCCCCACACTCTTCCGATCTTATATTTTAGAGGCAAACACTAATGAAAGAGAGACAACCTATACAAAATAAATCACTTCATCCCAAAAAGAAACATCTACAGAAATTTCTAACATAAATCCTCCTCACTAAGGTCTCGACTCCAAAGCAATAACTTATGAAAATTCCTTGAAATGAAACCACGCATAAAGCCCCTTATCGAAAAGAAAACAAAAACACCAAAAACTCATTTTTTGACACAAAATCAATCAAGTGCTTCTATGTTTGGCGTGGGGTTAATTTCATGAAAGTCTTCTAACCAGAAGGTTTCATGAGATTTTCGATCATAAAACATTCATAAAGCTTTTCTAAGACAAAATCGTTCATAAAACCCTTCAATTTAAAATAACTTGTAAATCTTTCTAATCATAAAGCAAACAAAGAAATTTTCTAATATAAGATAAATCATGAACCCTTAAGTGTTGACCTCGTTTTTGGCTCGAGCGTGCTCGGGCACTTTCGACCGAGCTAATCGAACCCGGTCAAGACCGATTTGAGCTCGAATCGACTCGACTCGAGCTAGATCAGGCTCGAATGTGTTCGATTAGACTCAGTTATTTTGTTTTAGTCGCATCGTGTCCGATTCGATTTAAATTAATAATTATTCTAAATCCAATTTCATTTGATTAATTTTGTTGAGTTGGCTCGAGCTCGATTCAATTTAAATTAGTGTTGGTTTGAAATTCAATTTCATGTAATTTGATCCATCGCGCCGACTCGAACCCGAATTGACTCGAATTGAGTCAGATTCAGGCTCAAATTTAACCTAATTTTAACCTAATGAGATTTGTTTTAGTCCAATTTAACCTTAGCCGAAACCCTTTAACTTTCTAATTAATTTTGAATCCATTTACCGGATCAAGTAATGATTTCGACGGTGCAGATTTTCCTGAAAATTGAGTTCTGTCACGATGGCAGGCTTCAGTCGCGTGAACTCCCTAAATTGGTAATCGTTTCGAACGACTTTGCGGAGAAGCAGAGGGTGGCAGGGTTATTTCGATGTCTCGAGCGAAGCAGAATGGGGGTAGGCGTTTAAAGCATAGACGAAGCCTTCGGCTCCAGGACCCGAACGGATTCCCTCTCCCTCAATCTCTCGGTTTTGGCTCTGGCTCTCAAAGACCTGGAAGGCTCTCCCTCTCTCGGTTTTCTTCTCCTTGCGTGAGATACCCGACGCCGACCTCTCTCTCTCCGATCTCTCTTGTTCGCATAACCCCAACGAATCCGACGCCTCCCTCGTGGCCTCCCTGTGCGTGTGACCAGCAACGGGCCAGGATTCCGCCGCCCTCCCTCTCGTCTTCGCACGCCGGACAGAGCCCGACGCCTTCAAGCTCGCCCCCTTTCTCCTTTTCGTCCAGTCCGTCCCAAAGAAGAGACCAGACTCCCTTTTTGTTCGCAAGCCAGGGCCGAACAAGACGTTGATTCGACTCCCACCCCCTTAGCCGAATCCATCTATAGCAGGTATGGTCTTCCTTTTCTTTTTCTTCCTTCTCATCTTCTTCTTCTTCTTATTTTTGTTTCTTCTTATTGTGGCCTTCTCTCTTCCTTCTCCTTTTCCTTCTTCCTCTTCTTCTTCTTAATTTCCTTCTTCCACTCTTCCTTCTTCTTCTCCCACCCCTTTTTCTCATTTCTTACTCTCACTCATTGAGTTCAAAATTTAATTACTATGCCTAGCTTTGTGATTGTCTGTGCACTAAAAAAAAAAAAGGTATTCCAAGTGTGTATTTATGTGAGCTTGAGGTTGTGTTCATTCCGAATTTTATTGCCTAGCTTGGTTGTGCTAGTTGATTATCAGTTGGTGGAGGCATGGTGTATATTACGTTTGATTCTTACTCCATCTTAGTGATGAGGTATTAAGGATAGCATTGTTCAAAGTCCTTAAAAAAAAAAAAATCCGATGAATGAGATTTCCCTTATTTCTCTTTTCCACGCATATTT
Organism: Dendrobium huoshanense; assembly: GCA_016618105.1. Classification (NCBI taxonomy): domain Eukaryota; kingdom Viridiplantae; phylum Streptophyta; class Magnoliopsida; order Asparagales; family Orchidaceae; genus Dendrobium; species Dendrobium huoshanense. The sequence goes on from CM028356.1 coordinate 15,676,896, forward strand.
GTTTTTTTTTTTTCTTGTTGAGATGATTATCACTTGAGTCATGAGGAGTTTGTGTAGATTAGTTGGGTGTGACCGTCACATTGGCTTGTCCTACGTGACCTTATGCATATCGCTCTGTGCTCACATTGAAGCTTTCCCGAAGTCATCAATTTTAAAAAATATATATATATATATATATATAAAAATCTCTTATAATGAATTCATTTATTTGACAAATATGTGGAGTTGCATGTCTTCCTTTTATGAAGTATTGCTGTTATCTGATGCTTACAAAGGGTTTTCTATCCTTCCCAGGATGTGAGGTCCTCTTGCTTGAAATATGAAGATTGGTTTATGACACTTGCATGTTCCTCATTTTATAAAGACTTCATTCAGAAGATCAAACTAGTTGATCTTCTAAACATAAATATGATCTATGAAAAGACTTAGTTTACTTGAATTTTTTTTTAATGTAAAAAAAAAAGAGGGGGGGGGGGGCGTTTTGTGGTAAGAAGCAAATTTCCTAATATTGGTTATGTGTTGGAAGTTTTCTGGATTTGCTGTGACGGCTTTGGGTAGAAATATAAGAAGTAGCTTGGCATGAGCTTAAAACTCCATTTTATAATTTTCAAAAGCATCTCACTCGTACATTTCTTTAGTCACTTGATAGTTATAAACGTTGGAAAGAAACTTTGCATATATTTGGTTCATCCTTCCGTAATTTATCTAGGGTCATAAATCATGTGGGTGTTTATATTTAAAGCAAGCAGTTGGGTAGGAATAATCTCATGTGGTATTTTAAAGTTTCCTATGGATATATAATTCACTTCTGCATTTGTTTAGAGAGGTATGATGGGTGTGTAGGGACCTTATATTTAATGAAATTCATGGGAATGGGCTGATTCGAGTATACGAGCTCTACATGCCCTATAATCTATATTCTTCTTGTTAAAATATAAAGCAGTGGAGGACAATATTCATTGATTAGTCTGTTTTATGCCTTAAGGCTTACGTATGTTGTGATAGTAGTTCCCAATGATATTTAATTTGTCGTCTTTCTTAACTGTTACAAACTAGTCATTTACACTTTCGAGTTTGAAGGATCAGAAAGCAACTCATCTATATAAAGCAGTAAGTTATAGTGGTTTATTTCCATATGGCTGTTACAATATCACTCTCTAGGTCTAGTGCTTTGAAGCAACATGCATTCAAACTCATCATTTCAATGCAAGTGTATCGTTTACTAGTTATTTTCTTGCTTTTACTGGAATGTTATTCTGATGGTATACTCCTTCACTTAAACTATTAGATGAATATTAAGTTCTAAAAGTCTAGCTTTCTTTTCTCAAATTCGTTTGGCATAAGCTTTGAGTTGGAATAAGTGAGATAAAGGTTTGTTGTTAGAATTCGCTTTCAAAAATGAGATATAAAATCTTGTGAATTTCTTTCTGAGTAAATGGAGGTGTAAAGTGAATTGCATGTTTCGTGAGATTGTATCGAGACCCCTTTCTTGGAATTATATAGTAGTTGTGTTTTAACATCAAATAAGTTAGTTGCTTGTTGCTTGATTTGGAGAAACATAACTTTGGTTTTCATACATGTATGTTCCATCAAGATGGGTTTGTGGAAATATGAAGGGTGATTTAATATATGTCCAAAACTCCACCTTCGAGCTTTAAAGTACTTTTCTTACATTCTTTTAGTAGCTCGATGATTGTAAGTTCTTTCTTCTTTGGAGAACAAATTAGCATCAAGTATCCTCTTTTATGAAAACGTTTTAATTAGGTTTCAACATTGAATGGTTTGTTTTCTTGCTACTCAGTTTAGGAGAGCCCTTTTTTTTTTTTTTTTTTTTTTTTTTTTTTTTTTTTTTTTTTTTTTTTAGCTATAAATTGATTGGGATGAGTTTGAGAGTTCTTACTAGATTTATTCTGTACATTCATGATCCTTTTAGATGAAGGCTTATATAAGGGTAGCGTTTCATACGGTTGCTTGAAAGGAAGATGACATGTTGAAAGATCAAATTTGTTGGGCTATTCTGAGTCGATTTATGTTGAAAAGTGTTATGATTTTCTTTATATTATGAAATTAAATTTCTTATAATTCGCTCTTGTTGTTTCTTTGCGAACGCGTTGTTTCTTTGCGAATATTTTCATTTATTAAAAGATTTAGAGAAGTTTTGTGAATGTTTTATGGTGAGAGCTTTACAACTAGAAGTTTTATATAACTTTCTCGTTGGAGAGCTATGTTCCTACCCCACTCCAAATATAAAATAGAAGCACTTGATTATTAGGTATTTGGTAGAGCTTTTGTGTCAAAACAAAAATAGAGGGTGGGGTAGATTTCCTTTTGTAAGATTTGTGTAGTATCAAATTTGAAAGTTCATGCAAATCTTGTTGTATTTAGTTAAACTTGTGAAGTAAGGCCCCTTTAGTGTCTTTTAGAGAGCGACTAGTACCTTTTCATTTGAGTTAGATTCTTCTAGTGGTCATTTCTAAAATATATATGTGAGTTGATTTTAAACATTTAGAAGCTTTATGTTAGAAACCTTTAGTGTTCTCTTTGAAGCAAGACAGTCCTTACTCCTTTGTATTCTCTCTTGAATATTAGTCTCTAAAAGTATAGAATTTTGGGATGAGTATAAAACAATAGAGAGTCTACTTTTAGAGGTTTTTCTCCCTTAGTTGATTTGGGTTTGGGTTGTAGTGTCTTGTAAGTAGAGGTGTCGAAAACGTATCAAGTGTCTTGTTTGGAGTGGGAATAGCAAAGGGCATTGTTGATATTATAGGATGCATTTGACTGCTACGAAATGTATCCAATAACAACGATGCCTACACCCCTTTTTTTATCGGATTTTCGTTCTTTTTTTCTTTTCATTGCGTTTAGTCGTGTTTTACTTTGTCCGTTAGTTTTCTTTGCTACTTTTTCTGCATCTTGGTACAACACACCTACAGATTGAAGAGAACTCAAAACACAAGTAGCCCAACAAATAATTAAAAGGTACGTTTTTCTTCTTTTCTTGCATTTCTATTCTTTCATATTATTAACTGTTTATAGAACTGCTCTAATACATGTCTTTTCTATGTCTTGCGAGGTATTATTTTGGAGAGCAATGGATAAGGAATGCTTGGAGCTGGAGCTAGGACAATCGGATCCAAGCATCAGTCGTCCCTACTCATCTAGTAGGGGCGCTACGGGCGGAACCACCGGGTCGTAGCCCCCGGTGCTGTAAGTTTACTAAAACTTAGAAAACCCTTTAGGGGCCTAGATGGTTGTACGCCTCCCACCCTTAGGGCCTTAGAAGCTTCAATTATATATTTAGGATTGCTTTTATTTTTACTTTTAGATCCCCAAAGTCCTATGACATCCGTGTAGAAGTCTTAGAAGTTAGAAGAACAACACTTTTAATCCTACAATACTAGAGACATCTAAGGACAAAAATTAAGGACCGAGTCTTAGAAAACATAGACTTAGGGTGCATGTTCCCTATAGGATAGAAACATTAAAACAACAACTTAGTGACACATTTTCCTAGATTTGGATTTTCTTTTCTTAATTCACTAATAATCAACTAATCAATCTTAACTTAATTCATAAAATATGTTAAAACACATAATTCTTAATTAAACTATTATTAATTTTTAATAATCATTAAACCTTAAGATTAAAAATGTGAACATAAATAAATCATAACTAATTTAATAATTGATTCATAACCAACCTAAAATCTAAAATATGTAGATTATATTAGGAGATTAAAAATACAAACTAAATTCATTAGGATTAAAAAAATACTTTTAAAAAATCAAACTTAGAATAATCTTTTAAAATCAATCAACAAACCCCTTAACATACAACAACCCGCTCCAAAAGTGAAGTTTATTGGATGGACTACTCCGGGCTGCGGGGCTAAGTGTCCTAAGGAGGCTGGTTCCTCGAGCCTGGTGGCACAACGCCACGAATGAATCTAATGGAGCGTCAAAACCTAAAATTAATTTTTCTAATTGGCTTAATTCAAACCTTAATAATAAAAAATGTTTAATCTACCCTTTTCTTTTTCTTTCTTTAACAACAAACTGTAATAATCAAACAAAGTTAATTATCACTGGGTAACCCAGGCCTACGAGGCTATTAAATTAGCCCCAAGGAGGGTGAAATAAACCTCACGGCCTCGGTGTGAAACAAAGGTGATGATTAATCAAACACTAAAAATAAAATCATCTTTAAAATCAACCCTAAAATACTAAGATTTGAATCTTAACTAAAATTCCTTTTGCCCCTTTTCAACAAACAAATATATATACAACTTTAACTAAACTATCCCATATAGGACCTACCAAAACCACACAGCTTTCACACACATAGATGAGTTTGCTAGAACACAACTATTAGCTTTAGGTTAGGCTTTTGTTCTGCTTTTCTTTTCTGTACGCTGTTGTGACGCTCTGCATGTGACCTGTGTGCTGTTTGTTTTTGCTACCTGTTGTAGCATTTCTGTGATGATTGTTTCCGTACTGTTTCTTCTAGCTTTCTTTTCTGTACTGTGGTTGTGACGTTAGAATACCCATAGGTTAGGCACGCTCTTTCATACTAATGCTGTCTTCCTGCAGGTGGCCGTGCTCATATAATGCTATTAAAAAGGGGGGCTAAAAATTAATAATCATGTATAACTGCTTTAGGTACCCGCTTCAGCTGCTTAGCCCCCAATAATCAGAGCACGGCCAAGTGTGATTTATTTTTCAGCATTTCCATATATATAACTGCTTGGGTGAAATTTTTATTATAACTGCTTAGGATAACCCCTGCAGGAGAGTCTAGATTTTCTCTTTTCTGATGTAATGTATTTGATAGTATTTTTGTGAAAATCGTTAAAATGGGGCATTTTAAATGAGTAGGAGTCCAAAGGGAAAAGTAAACCCCTACAGGGGGTTTCCTTTTTCATTTGGGCATCCTTTCGGAGAATTCACTACAAGGAGCCGGAAGGAAAGAAGACGATCCAAAGACGAATCAAGGAAGTGAAGAAGAAGACTGAAGATGTAAAATGCCCCATTTTAGAGATTTGCGTCGTTTCCGGGTTGTTGTCGGTGGAGCCCGGCCACCTTTACTTACTATACTCTATAATGTAATATTGTATGGCACTTGCCATGGACACTCTTTTTCGTGGGATTTGTTTCTGTGTTGTGATTTACTTACTTTGTCTGCGCAGTAGAACCGGCATGCTTTTTATAGGTTTTCTTTCTTGCATGTGCTTGTGTCTGATCGTTAGGCTCTTTTAGGATAAAAACTCTTCTACTTGTAATTAACAATAAAAATTTAAGATTAATTCACATAGAAACCATAACGATTTTAGGGAATAGCCGGAATCGTCCGGGGTGGCATACATGCATTCTCTCACCTTTTAGACAAATTTCCCCGCCTGAGGGTAGAGTCCGGATAATCTGGCCTATGAGGATGAAGTGCCGGACCTGGGGAAGTTTAGTCATTCAAAAGTTATTTTTATAAAGCCTTTTTAAAATTCATACATATCTGATTTGGAGACTTCAACCAGCATAAATTGCATTAGTAACTAATTGAAATCAAAATTTAATTGCATTAGTTTTAGGAGCATTATACCACTCATAAGTGTGGGATCAATTAAGGATTTCTCTAGTTTGTCGATCCCAAATTTCAGTGTCTAAACTACCCTCCCATCTTTCATACAGACTGGACAGCATGGATTTTACACGATTAGGTGGTTTTAGCTGGCTTCCTTTGTCAGACAAGGAATAAGTCCAGGATTGCATTAGCTAGGTCGTAGATGTTAGTGTTGTGTATACAATACTACATCTTTTGTAGATTTAGGATCTAAAGGTGAGGGGTACGAGTGTACTCCTATACACCTTATTGGTGGGTAAGCTATCCATCCTTTCGGAAGCTATAAATCCTGCCCATCCGCGTCACACAGATGACGCCACCTCCCTCTTTCTCTCATGCTTGTTCGAATGCGTGATCTCTCTCTTTTTCTCCAGTTTTTCCACTTCTTCGAGCCGACCGGATGTTGAATGAACAATGTGTGATTGATCGAGCCAAATTGGGACATTCTTTTTCTTTGATTAGGAAAGCCTAGATTTCACCCTTACACTAAACCCATCAGAGGAGATAATCTAACATCCTTAATCGAGAGTCTTCTTAGATTGAGGTCTAAGATGTAATTAACTACGGGGGCTTGCGCCCGTAGGAAACCGATCCCCACAATCAAATAAACCTCATTCGAGCTGATGTATCGAATGGGGGAAATCTCGTGAATTTAGGGTTATAGATATTATTATCCATCGAGGTGCGTAGGTGAAAGCCGCTATCCTCCATGGCTAATCGTATCTATAACTCCATCTGCTCTTCCATCGGCCTGCTTGTGCCGGGTGTAAAGGTCTACGACCATTTTGTCCTACGGGATAGTGTGATCGTACTCTTTGCATTCGAACCACACGAGCGGAATCCTTTCGGAGACCCACAGATTTCTGGCGACCACGGTGGGACAGGTTTCTCTCTCCATCTTCGGATGTTAAATTATCTCCTCTTGTGTGCACTCTGGGTTTAGTGCTCTTTAGTTAGGTTCTTCCTCTTCTAGCCTTTATGGGCTATTCCGTCCCTTTCCTTCTGTCGTTCTTTTCAGTGGTTTTGTTTACGCTAATTGTTATTGTTTGTGGTAGCAGACAGTACAATGGCGTACTCCGGTCCTTCTGTTACTTTCTGCTTTGGCTCCGACTCACAGGTGACACTTCCTGAGTCCCTGTTGACGAGCCCACCGGCGGGGGGGATCACTTTCGGATCCTTCACTGATTCGGCGTACGTCACTCTTGGCGGGCCGACCCCCTCCGAGGCTGCCGCATTCTCTCCCCCTCAAAGGAGAGGACGCGCAGCTATGAGACCTTTTGGACGACCAGTTGCTCGGCAGCCTGCCCGGGCACCCGTTCGTCCAGTTGCTGTTCGTGCGCAGCCAGTGCGCCCGGTGGCTAGGCAGCCAGTGCCTAGGCCACTTCCTGTTCACCCTGTTCGTCCGGCGGTCAGGCGGCCAGCGCCTGTCGCTCCTGTTGTTCGTGTCGCCCCGGCCCCCCAGCGCCGGCAGCCAGTAGCAGTTCCTCTACCTGTCGTTCCGGTAGAGGCTACTCGCGCTCGAGTTTCCCCTCCTCCTTCCTCTTCGAGGAAGAGGGTGGCTCAGGCCGAGCTTCCTCCACCTCCTACCCGTCGGGTTTCTGTGTTCACCCGGCTTTCTCACCCCGAGACTGCCGAGGAGACCCCGACACCTCTTCAGTCAGTAGTTCCTGTTCCTTCAGTACCATCTGTGGGTACTGATGTAGCGTCTTCTTCCACCTCCGGCCTTGGGAGAAGGGCTAGGAGAAATAGGAACAGGAGATTACGTTTAGCGGCATCCGATGCAGCAGTTCAGCGGATGGCAGATTCTGTGGCTCACCAGGAGCCAGTTCAGCAGAGGATGGTTCCCTTACAGCGGGAGCCACGTAGACGAGTAGTTACCCCAGTTCCTGATGTCGTAGTTGCCCCTGAGATCGACGCAGTCCAGGGAGGACGCTTTTCCCCTCTAGTGCATAGTGGTGATGAGGAGGATGCTGCCCACATTGCAGCAGCCCCTCCTGTCCCCACTACTCTTCCTCGCGCTCGAGTCCCCAGGGATACTGTCACTCGGACCCTCACTCAGAGGATTCGAAGCATTATCCGTTCAGCGCGCGGTAGAGGGCGTGTTAGTGAGGAGAGGTTACTCCATCAGATCTCTCAGGTGCATTCTCAGTTGCAGCGACAGTCAGTCAGACAGAGTTACCGGTGGCAGAGAGGACAGCCACCACGACAGCAGACTAGAGTTGTTCCTACTGATAGACCTCAGGCAGGTGCCCCTACTGCTGGACGACGTCCTCGCCGTCATGGACGTCGCCCACAGTTAGAGCCTGTCCGATCCCAGCTTGGTTCAGTTGTCGTTGCCCCCTCCACTCAGTTAGATGTTCCTACCGGGTCCCGTCATAGTAGATGGGTTTGGAGACGTCGGCAGGTGGATGAGCCTGTCGAGACTGAGCAGACAGTTGGTACGATTCGGCGAGTTGATACAGTCCCTTCAGTGTCAGTGCCAGTTCAGATGGATGTTGATGCAGTAGATGTTGATAGTAGTACTCGGGCTCGAGTGGAGCCAGTTGTTGCTCCTAGTCCCCTTAGGATTTCTTCTCCTTTGGGTCCGTACATTGATGCTCTTCATCAGACTTCCGATGAGGACTTACTCGGAGGAGAGTCAGATGAAGACATCCCCGTTCACCGTGTTTGTGTTGTTACGAGGCGTGGCACGTCAGACGAACAGCATGAGCAGTACGATGATTTGGAGGAACAAGGGGAGGCCGATGTACCTTCCACCTCAGCACAGGGTGGACCTCCCCGTTCAGTAGATACGGATGTTACAGTCTTGCAGTTACAGACTCAGATGTCGGAGATGGCAAGAGCCATGGCGGCGATGACCGCCCAGTTGACGATGTTGGGGGCTACACCCCATGTCATGGATGTAGTTACTCCTACTGCATCCAGAGACGAGCCAGTAGCACCACAGTCGCCAGCCCCGGAGCCTGTTAGAGTTCAGAGGGCAGTTCCGATGTCTCCACCAGCAGTACCTTTGAGTGTGCCAGTCCAGAGTCAGTCAGTACAGTTGTCACCAGTTCAGATTCAGGATATGATTGCACAGAGAGTTGATCAGGCTATTGCTTCTAGGAAGTCTGGAGATTCTGTTAGTAGAGGTCGCCCCTACCCGGTAGAGTACGAGCGGGAGCCTTATCCCGCTGGTTTTGTTCCTCCTCGTTTCCGAGTGTTTGATGGGTTTGGGAACCCAAGACAACATGTGGCTCAGTATCGGGCCATATGTTGTAACATTGGAGGAAACGATGCTTTGATGCTTAGATTGTTTGTCAGTAGCTTAGGGGGAGTGGCATTTGAGTGGTATGCCGATCTCCCTAACGATTCTGTTCGCACTTTTGCTGAGATGGAACAATTGTTTGTGCAGAGGTTCATTAGTACAGAGCATAGAGTGACTGTTGGTGAGTTGGTAGTGACCAGACAGCGCCCCCACGAGTCTCTACCTAACTATATAGTTAGGTGGAGGAACCTTAGTCTTCAGTGTGAACCTCAACTGCAAGAACAGCATGCAGTTGAGATTCTGTTGAAGAATATTGATGGTCCTATCGCTCCGTACCTGAAGGGTTTCAGCATTCGAACCTTTCAGAAGTTGTTAACCAAAGTCACTAGCCTGCAGGACAGCATACCCAGTGCAGTCCCTCCTAAGGTTGAGAGTCAACCCATCCGAAGACCTCAGCGTTTAGAGTTTTCTGGGGCACCACCTCCTAGGAAGGGAGAAGTGCATAGTACTTTTGATGCTCATGATAAGGGCAAGAGGCCCATGGTTAGTTCAGCACCACAGCGTCCACCACCACCACGCCCTCAGTTTCAGCCCCGACCTCAGTTACCACCACCAGTACAGCCACCTGTTCAGTTTCAGCCACGACCACAGGGTCAGCAGCTTAGACCCTCCTATAGGACTCCAGAGAGTCAGCAGTTCCTACAGGAGAAGCTTAGCAAGGAATATCCCTTTAAAAGGGAGAGCATAAAAAAGATTTTTAAATTCCTTGTTAAGAAAGAAATTTTAAGATTTCCATTTAATAAGAAGCCTGGAGAAGAGGGACAAATAGAGCATCCACTTTACTGTCCTTTTCATCGACACATTGGACATGTTCTTGAAGATTGTTATGTGTTCAAAGATAAAGTGGAGAGTCTTATGGCAAATGGTGAGATTCACTTACAGGATAGTGATTTGGTAAATCCTCAAGGCAAGGTTGCTCAGGTCGTTCAGATGATTACTAGCTCCAGTCAGTGTGACAGTCAGTGTGATGTTCAGAGCAGTGACAGTAGAGCTCCTCTTAGTTCTGGGGAAGAGTGGCAGCTTGCACTTTCTCGCAAGACAAGGGGTATGATCAGACGGGCAGTTCAGAGTTCAGAGGCAGTTGAGAGGAGGCCCCCACAGGCCAAGTCGACAGTTGCCAGCCCAGTTCCTTTGCCAGTTTCTTTTTCTTTTTCTGTTGTAGTGCCTACTGAGCACATTTCTTCTACTTCTCCTTGTATTAGAAAGATGTATGAAAGAGAGAAATTTGTTATAACTTCTGAGGGGAAGACGGGATCTCTTCCAGCACTTACGCTGAAGGATTTTGTTCTCCCTTCAACTGATGATGAATTAATGGAAGAAGATGATTCTGGCTACTTTTGGTGTCTTGCTCCTAGTTTTACTTTTCCTAGCACTTGTTCTTCTCATGTTTTAGTTATTTCTGAAAATGATGATGATCCTTCTTTTGAAGAAGAGTTTGAGTGTGAGGAAGAGCCTGTGTTTGCTATTCCTGAAGGAGGTTGTTACATGGATTCTGAAGATGAATCCGAGAACACTCCTCAATCACTTTTTGTTGAACCAACACAAGCCATGTCACCTGAACAAATTGAGTCCTCTATTGAGTTCGATTCAATACGAGAGGTACAATTGCGTTCAGGTAAAGTCCTACCACCTAAAATGGCTAAAAATAATAAAGAAAAAGATAGAAATATCATTACCCAACAGGATGATCCTATCCCTCCTCCTCAAGCACCTGCTAAGGAGAAGGGAAAAGGCCCTCAGTTGGATGTTGATTACAATGTGTTGGCTCATTTGAGAAAGATCCCTTCTCTTCTTAGTGTTTACGATGCACTAATGATGTCTTCCGACTTGAGAGAGACTTTGGTGAAAGCTTTACTTGAACCAGAATCTTATCAAGCCTTTTTTGCCACTGAGTCAGTTAAGGATGCATGCTATTTGAGGGAGATGCCATGCATTACTTTTTCAGACCAGGATCTTCTTTTAGGGACTTCTGATCACAACCGTCCCTTGTACGTCACCACTGAAGTAAACGGTTATGAGTTGAACAGGGTCCTCATTGACCAAGGAGCTTCAGTTAATATCCTTAATCATGCCACCCTACAGAGTCTCTCCCTTGGTCACTTAAAGCTCACTTCAGATAAGATTATGCTGAAGGGTTTTAATGATCAAGGTCAGCGAGCTCTAGGTTCCATCACTTTGCCTTTGCGTTTTGGAGATCTTTTGACTGAGGCGAAGTTTCATGTTATTGAGGCAGATACCTCATACAAGGCTCTCCTAGGAAGGCCTTGGATACATGAATATGGAATGGTGCCCTCTACACTGCACCAGTGCATGAAGTATATGAGGAATGATGTAGAGTTTTCCATCCTTGGAGATATTCAACCTTTTGCCGTGCATGAGGTCTCTATTTATGACGATGCCGAGCATTACATGCCTCGGAAAGTTCGTAGACCTCCCGCTGCCCAGTCACCAGTGATACCCGCTAGTGTTGTACAGGGTCCTGTGCAGCCACTTGCACAGGGTCCTATACAACCACTAGTACAGGGTCCATCACAGGTTGAGATTAGAGCAGATGTTTCCACTACAGACCCGGAGGAATCTTTACGGTTTGTACTCAGGCACGATGTTCCCTCTAGTAGAGGTAGGGGATTGCGTGGTAGAGGTCGAGGTAGAGAGTCAGTTCGCCCTCCGAGGAACTTTGATGCTCGAATCCCTCCCCCTTCGCAATTGTACACTTCTCCTTTGACTGTTGAGTCCGACTCTGATGATGAGATGATTGATGTTCCTCGTCATTCAGTCCCTTTGCCTACCTTTAGTGTTGATCACAATTCCTATCCCACATTCCATAGGAGTTTGATTCCTCAAGGTGGTTTAGTTGTTGATAGTGATTCAGACGACGACGGAGATGTCGGACGTCAGACTACTAGTCAACAATCCCTTTCTCGCCAGATGTACGGGATGAGAATTGAGGAATCTCCTCCTCAATCTTCCCCTACACCTTCCGTTAGTGTTCGTGGTGCACCACCCTTAGATAGGCGTTCTGTACAAGAGCTGCACACTCTCTATGTACCAGCACAGTCTTCGTGGCATGCATCTTTGTTCCATAGTGTAGGTGTCCCACAGAGCACTGATATACAGAATCCTGTGGAATCCACTGTGGATGATGAGATCATGCCAGTTCCCCGATACTTTTCCCCTGCTGTTGATAACTTTGTTGAGCGAGGCATTGTCCCTTCGACTTGGTCAGGTAGACAGGCCCAACAGCAGGCCCGTATTTGGAGAACTGATTTTCCTCGAACTGGGCAGGGTATAGGCTATTCTCAAGAAGATCAGTCCCCTTCCACCAACATTCGGGTCGTCTCTCATTCTTATCCGGTTGTTTCCATCTCCGATGATGAAGACCCGGAAGAGAATGAGGACAGGGTCCTTGATGCTCCACGTGAATTCGAAGATGGCGCCAGTTCTGCCATGGACGAATTGTGTGAGATCAATTTGGGCACTGAATCGGATCCTCGGCCTATCTTTCATAGTGCTCTGCTATCCGAGTCAGAGGCTCAAGAGTATGTTGCACTCATTTCCGAGTTTAAGGATTGTTTTGCCTGGAACTATACAGAGATGCCCGGTTTAGATCCAGAAGTAGCAGTCCACAAGTTAGCTATTAGTCCTGATGCAGTCCCTGTTAAGCAGTCACCTCGCCGAATGAGGTTAGAGATTGAACAACAGGTGATCGCTGAGACTAAGAAGCTTATAGAAGCTGGTTTTGTTCGTGAAGAGAAGTATCCCACTTGGCTTGCCAATGTTGTTCCAGTCCGGAAGAAGAATGGTCAGATTCGTGTCTGTATAGACTTCCGTGATTTGAATAAGGCATGTCCTAAGGACGATTTCCCTCTTCCTATCCCTGAGCTTATGGTTGATATTGCTTCATCCCATAGCATTTTCTCCTTCATGGATGGTTCATCTGGCTACAATCAGATTAAGATGGCCCCTGAAGATGAGAAATTCACTGCCTTTCGCACCCCTATAGGTGTGTTTTGTTACAAGGTGATGCCCTTTGGCCTCAAGAATGCCGGGGCCACCTATCAGCGTGCCATGACTATCATTTTCGATGAGCTGATTCATGAGCAGGTTGAGTGCTATGTGGATGATCTAGTGGTCAAAAGCAAGGTCCGTAGTGATCACCTCCGAGACCTACGAATCGTTTTTGAGCGCTTAAGAAAGCATGATTTGAAGATGAATCCCCTAAAGTGCGCATTTGGAGTTAGTGCAGGAAAGTTTCTTGGTTTTATTGTTCGCTATCGTGGCATCGAGATTGATCCCTCCATGATCAAAGCCATAGTGGATTTAAAACCTCCTAGGAGTCTTACCCAGTTGAGGTCTTTTCAGGGTAAGCTCGCTTTCTTGCGGAGATTTATCTCCAATCTTGCCGGTAGATGTCATCCCTTTGCTGCTTTAGCGAAGAAGGATGCCCGTTTTCATTGGGATAAGAATTGTCAGGAGGCCTTTGAGAGCATAAAGCGCTACTTGACGAATCCCCCAGTGTTAGCTGCACCCATCCCTGGTAAACCGTTGATCCTTTACACTACGGCCTTGGATGAGTCGCTTGGTGCACTTTTAGCTCAAGAGAATGAGGAAGGCAAAGAGAACGCCTTGTACTACCTTAGCAGACGATTAATTCCTGCAGAGCTAAAATACCCGGCAATGGAAAAGCAGTGTTTGGCTTTGATCTTTGCTGTGCAGAAGCTTAGACACTACATGCTCTCACACAAGATCAGTTTGATTTCTCGGGTCAACCCTTTGCAGTACCTGATGACCCGTCCGACTTTGTCAGGTCGTCTAGCACGTTGGTCCATGATTTTACTGCAGTTTGATATTACCTTTGTCCCTCAGCGGGCCGTCAAAGGACAGGCTCTAGCTGATTTTCTTGCTTCTCACCCGATCCCTGCAGATTCCCCACTTAATGACGATTTGCCTGATGAATTGGTCATGAGTGTGGAAGAGCAGGAGTCCCCTACTTGGGAGTTTTACTTTGATGGAGCTTCTTCCATCAAATCACTACGTCCTTACGAAACTCCTGTAGTTAGGGTAGGTTTGGGGCTTGTTTTTGTGTCTCCTGAAGGCCACACTCTTCGCTACTCCTACAGTCTTTCAGAACCTCGTACTAATAATGAAGCTGAGTACGAAGCCCTGATTGTAGGACTTGAGTTGGCCGTTCAGATGAGCATCGTGCGGGTCAAAATCTTTGGAGATTCCCAACTAATTATTAATCAAGTTGCTGGAATTTTCAAAGTTCTCAAACCTGAGCTCTTGCCTTATCACGATAGGGCAATGGAGCTCTTGTGTTTGATCCCTGAAGTAACTTTAGTTAGAGTCCCTCGATCTGAGAACGGTAGAGCGGATGCACTAGCTAAACTTGCCAAGGAGTTGGCTGACCCGAATGGAAATCCGGTGTCGGTTGTTGTTCAGTATCGACAAGCCTTATGTCCCGCAGACTTGTCTTCTCCCGATCAGACCCTCATGGTGTGCGCTATTGAGGAAGAGTCAGATTGGAGAGTTCCCTTTGTTGAGTACTTGAAGCGTGGAAAGCTTCCGGATGACCGCTCTCTTGCCGCTCAGATCAGAAAGAGAGCTTTGTCCTTCTCCTACGTGAATGAAACCCTGTACCGACGCTCTTTCGACCAGATGTGGTTGCGTTGCCTCAACAACGAGGAGGCTCGCAAGGTCATAGGCGAAGTACATGAGGGACTTTGTGGTGCTCATCAGTCCGGACCTAAGATGAAGGTCAGAATTAAACGCCTTGGTTACTATTGGCCGACAATGATCCGTGATTGTATGGAGCACGCTAGGAAGTGCCACCAATGCCAGATTCATAATACTGTTATTCACCAACCTCCTAATCCGCTGCACCCCACTGTTTCTTCTTGGCCTTTTGAGAGTTGGGGCACGGATGTAGTGGGTCCTATTGACCCTCCTTCCTCTAAGGGTCATAGATTTATTTTGGCTGCTACTGATTACTTCTCTAAGTGGGCAGAAGCTATCCCGCTTAAGGAAGTTAAATCAGAAGACGTGATGCGCTTCTTCCGCGATCATGTTGTCTACCGTTTTGGTGTTCCGCGCCGTATAATTTCGGATAACGGTCCGTCTTTTAGAAGCACCAAAATCGCTAGATTCGCTCGCCGCCATAACATAAATTGGCGGTATTCCTCGATTTACTATCCTAGGGCTAATGGTTTGGCTGAAGCATTCAATAAGACCTTAGTCCAGTTGATAAGAAAGATACTTGTGGCAAATAAAAGAGAATGGCACGACAAATTGCCTGAAGCATTATGGGCTTATAGGACTACATATCGTACTCCTACTCAGTGTACACCATATGCTTTAGCTTTTGGGGTTGAAGCTGTCCTCCCGCTAGAGGTTGAGCTCCCTTCGTTGCGTGTAGCAGTTAGCCACAATTTATCTCGTGAGGATAATGCCCGACTACGGTTGGAAGAACTTGATGGTTTAGAA
This sequence comes from Dendrobium huoshanense, assembly GCA_016618105.1. Classification (NCBI taxonomy): domain Eukaryota; kingdom Viridiplantae; phylum Streptophyta; class Magnoliopsida; order Asparagales; family Orchidaceae; genus Dendrobium; species Dendrobium huoshanense. Next base: position 15,692,299 of record CM028356.1, read on the forward strand.
GAGCTCCGTTTACAAGCTCATCAGAACCTTAAGTTGTACCAGGCCCGGATGGCCCAGGCTCATGATCGCCTCGTCCGACCCCGTGCTTTTCAGGTCGGTGAGTTAGTCCTTGTCCTGCGTAGGCCTATCATCTCGCGTCGTCGTCGAGGTGGTAAATTCGAGCCCATTTGGGAAGGCCCATTTGTTGTAGAGCAAGTATACGAGGGTGGATCCTACTTGCTAGTTGATGCGAATGGTGTTCATCCCATGCCTGTCATCAATGGACAGTACTTAAGAAAGTACTACGCTTGAGTTTGCACATCGCAAGGGGCATCTTCCGCCACTTGTAAATATCCCTCTGTATAAATATAACTCTAAAGAATTTCTTGTATTTTTCGGCAATCCGTGGCCACGACGATTTGTCCTCTACCACGTGATGTTCGTCATGCAAAATATGAGATTATATTTAGATGTTGTATGTAAATACGCCGTAGGGATGTTTGTGCTTACTTTCACATTCACTGATCACTTTGATGTTGTTGCACAAAACTTCTTTTTAGTCCCCTCTTAAGGGTTGGCTTTCCCCAGTTTCACTTGTCACTTTCAAGTGTGGTCTGGAATACCAAAACTATTAACTCGAATCTCTATGGAATGTGATACTGGGTCCATCCTTAATCTATATTTGTCAAATATAGCGGTGTTGATCCATGATCACTTTGTGAATTTCCCTACAAATTGTTGTTGTAATCTCTCTCTCCCCAGTTTTATTCATGTGGCGAATATGGCCTGGGTTATCAAAGCCAACAATTTCCCCCTCTCTTCGAAAAAAAAAATATATATATATAATAAAAAATGAGGGAAGCTCTTAGTTGAGTAGAATTGGTTGCCCTTGTCACAGGTGGAACCCGGTTCTACACTCCAAGAGCCCAAAGTCCCTTAAAATTCTTTTCTTTCGAGAGGGAAGTTCTTAGTTGAGAAAGAATCGGTTGCCCTTGTCACAGGTGGAACCCGGTTCTACGCTCCAAGAACCCAAAGTCCCTCCAAATTCTCCTATATTTCTCCTTAAAGCATTTAGATGATTGCTCAGGAGATGACTGTGTGCTCATTTCTTATATTACGATTATTCACTTGTAACGGAGATGTTTCTCCTCTCCTATGATGTAGCACATCTTACTTTAGATGTTAGCATCACTTCTTAGTGGATTTTGATCTTCTATTAGAAAGTCAATCCACAATCTTCTTTAGCAACATAATTCCCCATTAAGAGCTTACTCTTAGCTACAAGGGCGATCTCTTTTGGATGTGTAAATGTTGCTTGTACTTCTCACAGGGTCCCATCAGTTAGCATGGGTGTTACCACTGTAATCCCTTTAGCGATCATTGATCCTTAATATGATTGTAACTCTTAGTGGCAAGTATGTCTCTTCGTCACTTATATTATCTCTTCTTTAGTGTGAGATTATTCTTTCTATTCGGTTATTTATATGTTACTCTTTTTTTTTTAGAGAGATATATATCAATCGACTACTTCATGTTGCATGATTTCAATCTACCTAAGAAAATTTCACTTGTATTCTAATTACTCATGGCCACGACGATTTGTCCTCTACCATGTGGTAATTAAAATATGAGCTTGAGATTTCTTAGATGATGAGTTACTTACCTCCTCATTTTTCTCACATCACCACGCACGTGTGCGTTGGGGGATTGTCGAGTCTTCGCTTTGTCCTACTGGCAGACCTATGGTCGGGTAGGAACCTTGCTGTTTCGGGGCTTATGGCCGAGTGAGGGTGCTCCTTTCTTCACTGACAGACCTATGGTCGGGTGATTTGTCCTCTTTTCTGCTTTCTTCTACCGACAGACCTATGGTCGGGTCGAGACTTCGCTGTTTCGGGGCCTATGGCCGAGCGAAGATGTTTTCTTTCTTTCCCTTCACCGACGGACCTATGGTCGGGTGATTGTTGAGCTTACCTTTATTCTACCGACAGACCTATGGTCGGGTAGAGACTTTGCTGTTTCGGGGCTTATGGCCGAGCAAAGGTGGATCCTTCCTCTTCATTCTATCGCCAGACCCATGGCTGGATAGATGTTGAGCTTCCCGTTTTGTCCCATCGACAGACCTATGGTCGGGTGGACATCGGGCCTTTTGGTTGGTTACCCGACAGAGTCCCTGGGGGGTACACTTCACCACCTCTTCATTCCCCCTGTTTTCTTTTACTTGTTAGGGGGTTGTTGAGTTTTCGCTTTCTTCTACCGACAGACCTATGGTCGGGTAGAAACCTCGCTGTTTCGGGGCCTATGGCCGAGCGAGTGTGCTTCTGTTTCTCTTCACCGGCAGACCGATGGTCGGGTGACCTTTCTTCTACCGACAGACCTATGGTCGGGTAGAAACCTCGCTGTTTCAGGGCCTATGGCCGAGCGAGTGTACTTCTGTTTCTCTTCACCGGCAGACTGATGGTCGGGTGACCTTTCTTCTACCGACAGACCTATGGTCGGGTAGAAACCTCGCTGTTTCGGGGCCTATGGTCGAGCGAGAATGCTTCTTTTCTTTTTCACCGGCAGACCTATGGTCAGGTGACTGTTTTTCTACCGACAGACCGATGGTCGGGTAGAAACCTCGCTGTTTCGGGGCCTATGGTCGAGCGAGAATGCTTCTTTTCTTTTTCACCGGCAGACCTATGGTCAGGTGACTGTTTTTCTACCGACAGACCGATGGTCGGGTAGAAACCTCGCTGTTTCGGGGCCTATGGCCGAGCGATGGTGCTTCTTTTCTTTTTCACCGACAGACTTATGGTCGGGTGACTGCTCTTACCGACAGACCTATGGTCGGGTAGGAACCTCGCTGTTTCGGGGCCTATGGCCGAGCGAGTGTGTTTCTTTTTCTTTTTCACCGGCAGACCTATGGTCAGGTGACTGTTTTTCTACCGACAGACCGATGGTCGGGTAGAAACCTCGCTGTTTCGGGGCCTATGGCCGAGCGAGTGTGTTTCTTTTCCTTTTTCACCGGCAGACCTATGGTCGGGTGACTGTTCTTCTACCGACAGACCTATGGTCGGGTAGGAACCTCGCTGTTTCGGGGCCTATGGCCGAGCGAGAATGCTTCTTTTCTTTTTCACCGGCAGACCTATGGTCGGGTGACTGTTTTTCTACTGACAGACCTATGGTCGGGTAGGAACTTCGCTGTTTCGGGGCCTATGGCCGAGCGAATGTGCTTTTCTTGTCCCTTTCGTATCACCGTCGGACTGATGGTCGGGTGATTGTTGATCTTCTTTTCTCTCACCCTCTGAATTTTACTCAGATTGACTATTGACCCTATCTTTCTTCATTACTTTGATATCCATCAATTGCATAGGTCTCCCCTTAGTGGAGCTTGCTTCTTGACCCTAGAGTTGTATCTTCCTATAGTTAGGAAGGTCAACGCCAACATACGCGGTTCACTTGTTGTTCGCCGCATATGTTGGGGGTCCGTTTGTTGACCTCGTTTTTGGCTCGAGCGTGCTCGGGCACTTTCGACCGAGCTAATCGAACCCGGTCAAGACCGATTTGAGCTCGAATCGACTCGACTCGAGCTAGATCAGGCTCGAATGTGTTCGATTAGACTCAGTTATTTTGTTTTAGTCGCATCGTGTCCGATTCGATTTAAATTAATAATTATTCTAAATCCAATTTCATTTGATTAATTTTGTTGAGTTGGCTCGAGCTCGATTCAATTTAAATTAGTGTTGGTTTGAAATTCAATTTCATGTAATTTGATCCATCGCGCCGACTCGAACCCGAATTGACTCGAATTGAGTCAGATTCAGGCTCAAATTTAACCTAATTTTAACCTAATGAGATTTGTTTTAGTCCAATTTAACCTTAGCCGAAACCCTTTAACTTTCTAATTAATTTTGAATCCATTTACCGGATCAAGTAATGATTTCGACGGTGCAGATTTTCCTGAAAATTGAGTTCTGTCACGATGGCAGGCTTCAGTCGCGTGAACTCCCTAAATTGGTAATCGTTTCGAACGACTTTGCGGAGAAGCAGAGGGTGGCAGGGTTATTTCGATGTCTCGAGCGAAGCAGAATGGGGGTAGGCGTTTAAAGCATAGACGAAGCCTTCGGCTCCAGGACCCGAACGGATTCCCTCTCCCTCAATCTCTCGGTTTTGGCTCTGGCTCTCAAAGACCTGGAAGGCTCTCCCTCTCTCGGTTTTCTTCTCCTTGCGTGAGATACCCGACGCCGACCTCTCTCTCTCCGATCTCTCTTGTTCGCATAACCCCAACGAATCCGACGCCTCCCTCGTGGCCTCCCTGTGCGTGTGACCAGCAACGGGCCAGGATTCCGCCGCCCTCCCTCTCGTCTTCGCACGCCGGACAGAGCCCGACGCCTTCAAGCTCGCCCCCTTTCTCCTTTTCGTCCAGTCCGTCCCAAAGAAGAGACCAGACTCCCTTTTTGTTCGCAAGCCAGGGCCGAACAAGACGTTGATTCGACTCCCACCCCCTTAGCCGAATCCATCTATAGCAGGTATGGTCTTCCTTTTCTTTTTCTTCCTTCTCATCTTCTTCTTCTTCTTATTTTTGTTTCTTCTTATTGTGGCCTTCTCTCTTCCTTCTCCTTTTCCTTCTTCCTCTTCTTCTTCTTAATTTCCTTCTTCCACTCTTCCTTCTTCTTCTCCCACCCCTTTTTCTCATTTCTTACTCTCACTCATTGAGTTCAAAATTTAATTACTATGCCTAGCTTTGTGATTGTCTGTGCACTAAAAAAAAAAAGGTATTCCAAGTGTGTATTTATGTGAGCTTGAGGTTGTGTTCATTCCGAATTTTATTGCCTAGCTTGGTTGTGCTAGTTGATTATCAGTTGGTGGAGGCATGGTGTATATTACGTTTGATTCTTACTCCATCTTAGTGATGAGGTATTAAGGATAGCATTGTTCAAAGTCCTTAAAAAAAAAAAAAATCCGATGAATGAGATTTCCCTTATTTCTCTTTTCCACGCATATTTGTTTTTTTTTTTTCTTGTTGAGATGATTATCACTTGAGTCATGAGGAGTTTGTGTAGATTAGTTGGGTGTGACCGTCACATTGGCTTGTCCTACGTGACCTTATGCATATCGCTCTGTGCTCACATTGAAGCTTTCCCGAAGTCATCAATTTTAAAAAATATATATATATATATATATATATAAAAATCTCTTATAATGAATTCATTTATTTGACAAATATGTGGAGTTGCATGTCTTCCTTTTATGAAGTATTGCTGTTATCTGATGCTTACAAAGGGTTTTCTATCCTTCCCAGGATGTGAGGTCCTCTTGCTTGAAATATGAAGATTGGTTTATGACACTTGCATGTTCCTCATTTTATAAAGACTTCATTCAGAAGATCAAACTAGTTGATCTTCTAAACATAAATATGATCTATGAAAAGACTTAGTTTACTTGAATTTTTTTTTAATGTAAAAAAAAAAGAGGGGGGGGGGGCGTTTTGTGGTAAGAAGCAAATTTCCTAATATTGGTTATGTGTTGGAAGTTTTCTGGATTTGCTGTGACGGCTTTGGGTAGAAATATAAGAAGTAGCTTGGCATGAGCTTAAAACTCCATTTTATAATTTTCAAAAGCATCTCACTCGTACATTTCTTTAGTCACTTGATAGTTATAAACGTTGGAAAGAAACTTTGCATATATTTGGTTCATCCTTCCGTAATTTATCTAGGGTCATAAATCATGTGGGTGTTTATATTTAAAGCAAGCAGTTGGGTAGGAATAATCTCATGTGGTATTTTAAAGTTTCCTATGGATATATAATTCACTTCTGCATTTGTTTAGAGAGGTATGATGGGTGTGTAGGGACCTTATATTTAATGAAATTCATGGGAATGGGCTGATTCGAGTATACGAGCTCTACATGCCCTATAATCTATATTCTTCTTGTTAAAATATAAAGCAGTGGAGGACAATATTCATTGATTAGTCTGTTTTATGCCTTAAGGCTTACGTATGTTGTGATAGTAGTTCCCAATGATATTTAATTTGTCGTCTTTCTTAACTGTTACAAACTAGTCATTTACACTTTCGAGTTTGAAGGATCAGAAAGCAACTCATCTATATAAAGCAGTAAGTTATAGTGGTTTATTTCCATATGGCTGTTACAATATCACTCTCTAGGTCTAGTGCTTTGAAGCAACATGCATTCAAACTCATCATTTCAATGCAAGTGTATCGTTTACTAGTTATTTTCTTGCTTTTACTGGAATGTTATTCTGATGGTATACTCCTTCACTTAAACTATTAGATGAATATTAAGTTCTAAAAGTCTAGCTTTCTTTTCTCAAATTCGTTTGGCATAAGCTTTGAGTTGGAATAAGTGAGATAAAGGTTTGTTGTTAGAATTCGCTTTCAAAAATGAGATATAAAATCTTGTGAATTTCTTTCTGAGTAAATGGAGGTGTAAAGTGAATTGCATGTTTCGTGAGATTGTATCGAGACCCCTTTCTTGGAATTATATAGTAGTTGTGTTTTAACATCAAATAAGTTAGTTGCTTGTTGCTTGATTTGGAGAAACATAACTTTGGTTTTCATACATGTATGTTCCATCAAGATGGGTTTGTGGAAATATGAAGGGTGATTTAATATATGTCCAAAACTCCACCTTCGAGCTTTAAAGTACTTTTCTTACATTCTTTTAGTAGCTCGATGATTGTAAGTTCTTTCTTCTTTGGAGAACAAATTAGCATCAAGTATCCTCTTTTATGAAAACGTTTTAATTAGGTTTCAACATTGAATGGTTTGTTTTCTTGCTACTCAGTTTAGGAGAGCCCTTTTTTTTTTTTTTTTTTTATTTTTTTTTTTTTTTTTTTTTTATTTTTTTTTTTTTTTTTTAGCTATAAATTGATTGGGATGAGTTTGAGAGTTCTTACTAGATTTATTCTGTACATTCATGATCCTTTTAGATGAAGGCTTATATAAGGGTAGCGTTTCATACGGTTGCTTGAAAGGAAGATGACATGTTGAAAGATCAAATTTGTTGGGCTATTCTGAGTCGATTTATGTTGAAAAGTGTTATGATTTTCTTTATATTATGAAATTAAATTTCTTATAATTCGCTCTTGTTGTTTCTTTGCGAACGCGTTGTTTCTTTGCGAATATTTTCATTTATTAAAAGATTTAGAGAAGTTTTGTGAATGTTTTATGGTGAGAGCTTTACAACTAGAAGTTTTATATAACTTTCTCGTTGGAGAGCTATGTTCCTACCCCACTCCAAATATAAAATAGAAGCACTTGATTATTAGGTATTTGGTAGAGCTTTTGTGTCAAAACAAAAATAGAGGGTGGGGTAGATTTCCTTTTGTAAGATTTGTGTAGTATCAAATTTGAAAGTTCATGCAAATCTTGTTGTATTTAGTTAAACTTGTGAAGTAAGGCCCCTTTAGTGTCTTTTAGAGAGCGACTAGTACCTTTTCATTTGAGTTAGATTCTTCTAGTGGTCATTTCTAAAATATATATGTGAGTTGATTTTAAACATTTAGAAGCTTTATGTTAGAAACCTTTAGTGTTCTCTTTGAAGCAAGACAGTCCTTACTCCTTTGTATTCTCTCTTGAATATTAGTCTCTAAAAGTATAGAATTTTGGGATGAGTATAAAACAATAGAGAGTCTACTTTTAGAGGTTTTTCTCCCTTAGTTGATTTGGGTTTGGGTTGTAGTGTCTTGTAAGTAGAGGTGTCGAAAACGTATCAAGTGTCTTGTTTGGAGTGGGAATAGCAAAGGGCATTGTTGATATTATAGGATGCATTTGACTGCTACGAAATGTATCCAATAACAACGATGCCTACACCCCTTTTTTTATCGGATTTTCGTTCTTTTTTTCTTTTCATTGCGTTTAGTCGTGTTTTACTTTGTCCGTTAGTTTTCTTTGCTACTTTTTCTGCATCTTGGTACAACACACCTACAGATTGAAGAGAACTCAAAACACAAGTAGCCCAACAAATAATTAAAAGGTACGTTTTTCTTCTTTTCTTGCATTTCTATTCTTTCATATTATTAACTGTTTATAGAACTGCTCTAATACATGTCTTTTCTATGTCTTGCGAGGTATTATTTTGGAGAGCAATGGATAAGGAATGCTTGGAGCTGGAGCTAGGACAATCGGATCCAAGCATCAGTCGTCCCTACTCATCTAGTAGGGGCGCTACGGGCGGAACCACCGGGTCGTAGCCCCCGGTGCTGTAAGTTTACTAAAACTTAGAAAACCCTTTAGGGGCCTAGATGGTTGTACGCCTCCCACCCTTAGGGCCTTAGAAGCTTCAATTATATATTTAGGATTGCTTTTATTTTTACTTTTAGATCCCCAAAGTCCTATGACATCCGTGTAGAAGTCTTAGAAGTTAGAAGAACAACACTTTTAATCCTACAATACTAGAGACATCTAAGGACAAAAATTAAGGACCGAGTCTTAGAAAACATAGACTTAGGGTGCATGTTCCCTATAGGATAGAAACATTAAAACAACAACTTAGTGACACATTTTCCTAGATTTGGATTTTCTTTTCTTAATTCACTAATAATCAACTAATCAATCTTAACTTAATTCATAAAATATGTTAAAACACATAATTCTTAATTAAACTATTATTAATTTTTAATAATCATTAAACCTTAAGATTAAAAATGTGAACATAAATAAATCATAACTAATTTAATAATTGATTCATAACCAACCTAAAATCTAAAATATGTAGATTATATTAGGAGATTAAAAATACAAACTAAATTCATTAGGATTAAAAAAATACTTTTAAAAAATCAAACTTAGAATAATCTTTTAAAATCAATCAACAAACCCCTTAACATACAACAACCCGCTCCAAAAGTGAAGTTTATTGGATGGACTACTCCGGGCTGCGGGGCTAAGTGTCCTAAGGAGGCTGGTTCCTCGAGCCTGGTGGCACAACGCCACGAATGAATCTAATGGAGCGTCAAAACCTAAAATTAATTTTTCTAATTGGCTTAATTCAAACCTTAATAATAAAAAATGTTTAATCTACCCTTTTCTTTTTCTTTCTTTAACAACAAACTGTAATAATCAAACAAAGTTAATTATCACTGGGTAACCCAGGCCTACGAGGCTATTAAATTAGCCCCAAGGAGGGTGAAATAAACCTCACGGCCTCGGTGTGAAACAAAGGTGATGATTAATCAAACACTAAAAATAAAATCATCTTTAAAATCAACCCTAAAATACTAAGATTTGAATCTTAACTAAAATTCCTTTTGCCCCTTTTCAACAAACAAATATATATACAACTTTAACTAAACTATCCCATATAGGACCTACCAAAACCACACAGCTTTCACACACATAGATGAGTTTGCTAGAACACAACTATTAGCTTTAGGTTAGGCTTTTGTTCTGCTTTTCTTTTCTGTACGCTGTTGTGACGCTCTGCATGTGACCTGTGTGCTGTTTGTTTTTGCTACATGTTGTAGCATTTCTGTGATGATTGTTTCCGTACTGTTTCTTCTAGCTTTCTTTTCTGTACTGTGGTTGTGACGTTAGAATACCCATAGGTTAGGCACGCTCTTTCATACTAATGCTGTCTTCCTGCAGGTGGCCGTGCTCATATAATGCTATTAAAAAGGGGGGCTAAAAATTAATAATCATGTATAACTGCTTTAGGTACCCGCTTCAGCTGCTTAGCCCCCAATAATCAGAGCACGGCCAAGTGTGATTTATTTTTCAGCATTTCCATATATATAACTGCTTGGGTGAAATTTTTATTATAACTGCTTAGGATAACCCCTGCAGGAGAGTCTAGATTTTCTCTTTTCTGATGTAATGTATTTGATAGTATTTTTGTGAAAATCGTTAAAATGGGGCATTTTAAATGAGTAGGAGTCCAAAGGGAAAAGTAAACCCCTACAGGGGGTTTCCTTTTTCATTTGGGCATCCTTTCGGAGAATTCACTACAAGGAGCCGGAAGGAAAGAAGACGATCCAAAGACGAATCAAGGAAGTGAAGAAGAAGACTGAAGATGTAAAATGCCCCATTTTAGAGATTTGCGTCGTTTCCGGGTTGTTGTCGGTGGAGCCCGGCCACCTTTACTTACTATACTCTATAATGTAATATTGTATGGCACTTGCCATGGACACTCTTTTTCGTGGGATTTGTTTCTGTGTTGTGATTTACTTACTTTGTCTGCGCAGTAGAACCGGCATGCTTTTTATAGGTTTTCTTTCTTGCATGTGCTTGTGTCTGATCGTTAGGCTCTTTTAGGATAAAAACTCTTCTACTTGTAATTAACAATAAAAATTTAAGATTAATTCACATAGAAACCATAACGATTTTAGGGAATAGCCGGAATCGTCCGGGGTGGCATACATGCATTCTCTCACCTTTTAGACAAATTTCCCCGCCTGAGGGTAGAGTCCGGATAATCTGGCCTATGAGGATGAAGTGCCGGACCTGGGGAAGTTTAGTCATTCAAAAGTTATTTTTATAAAGCCTTTTTAAAATTCATACATATCTGATTTGGAGACTTCAACCAGCATAAATTGCATTAGTAACTAATTGAAATCAAAATTTAATTGCATTAGTTTTAGGAGCATTATACCACTCATAAGTGTGGGATCAATTAAGGATTTCTCTAGTTTGTCGATCCCAAATTTCAGTGTCTAAACTACCCTCCCATCTTTCATACAGACTGGACAGCATGGATTTTACACGATTAGGTGGTTTTAGCTGGCTTCCTTTGTCAGACAAGGAATAAGTCCAGGATTGCATTAGCTAGGTCGTAGATGTTAGTGTTGTGTATACAATACTACATCTTTTGTAGATTTAGGATCTAAAGGTGAGGGGTACGAGTGTACTCCTATACACCTTATTGGTGGGTAAGCTATCCATCCTTTCGGAAGCTATAAATCCTGCCCATCCGCGTCACACAGATGACGCCACCTCCCTCTTTCTCTCATGCTTGTTCGAATGCGTGATCTCTCTCTTTTTCTCCAGTTTTTCCACTTCTTCGAGCCGACCGGATGTTGAATGAACAATGTGTGATTGATCGAGCCAAATTGGGACATTCTTTTTCTTTGATTAGGAAAGCCTAGATTTCACCCTTACACTAAACCCATCAGAGGAGATAATCTAACATCCTTAATCGAGAGTCTTCTTAGATTGAGGTCTAAGATGTAATTAACTACGGGGGCTTGCGCCCGTAGGAAACCGATCCCCACAATCAAATAAACCTCATTCGAGCTGATGTATCGAATGGGGGAAATCTCGTGAATTTAGGGTTATAGATATTATTATCCATCGAGGTGCGTAGGTGAAAGCCGCTATCCTCCATGGCTAATCGTATCTATAACTCCATCTGCTCTTCCATCGGCCTGCTTGTGCCGGGTGTAAAGGTCTACGACCATTTTGTCCTACGGGATAGTGTGATCGTACTCTTTGCATTCGAACCACACGAGCGGAATCCTTTCGGAGACCCACATTAAGTCATAAAACAATTCAAAAGACTTCTTAGCAAATATCTATATTGCATGCTGCCAAATATCTAAGGGAGCACAAGAAAACCTCACCATTTCATTTCGATCCAATTCGAGCCAAATACAAATAAGCGGAAATGGTTTGAATAAAAGCTCATTCCACCTTAAAAGAGTTTAATAAACTTTTTTTTTTTAGAAATCAAGGAAAGTCAACGACACAAAACATGGATCGTGGTACTGGCTTGAATCAAATTCACAAGCTTCTTTTAATGTCAAATACATTCAAATAATTTTGTCCGGAGCTCAAAACCCAATCTTACATTTATTGAAAAGAAGAGAAACAACAAGAAAAGGGCATATGAATATTCTCCAAATAAGAAGCTCGCGTTCATCAAGGAGAAACATGTTTCAACTTTCAGGTTTTATAAAGGAAATGAGCAGATAAACAGCATGATCACCAAAGTAATATAGCTGAAGCTCCATTATAATTGATTACACATGCTTCTAATGAATTATAAACAGAAAAGAATACAAGTGCTTCACCAAATACCATCCATAAAATACACCATCATGCCATCTCATCAAACATCATAAACCGCTTTAAATTCGCTTTTGCACAGTGGATTACAACTGAACATGCCAAACTTTGCAAATGATATCAAATTCTTTTCCACCCAACATGCAATTGGTGAGGCTCATAGAAGATGCACTTAAAAGCTACAATTACAACTACCAAACATATGTCAAACCACTTCTTATATTTCCACCAAAGTCATTGCAATAAGACATACTCAAGAGAGTAAATCATATTTCTTAATCCAAAGCCATTTCATCCTTCCCAAAGTTCATAAGAGACGCCAACATCACGTTGCAACATCGGTCCAAGACATAAAACACCTGATTGCTTTTCAATATGCTTCCAACTTGACATTATCATCCAAAAGAAATTGAAAGTAGAAGGGTATTTAAGAATTTATTCCATTCAATCATAAGCTCAAAATGATGTTCCAATCAGCATAAGTAGATACCATACTTCTACTTACACAAAACTCATATTTAAAGCACCCAAACATTCTCCAATACTTCTCTCAAAAGGAACTTTATAGAAAACTTTCAAATGTTTGTCAATACTTTTCCATAGTTCAAGAAAAAAAACTTTCCAATTACCGAGCATGTAAAGCTTGCAGCAAATCAACTCGAACCCTCAAATAAATCATAAAGCATGCGAAGATTTTCCAATGTAGGCGGGATACATCAAGTGACCACAAGTGTATATAAAGGAAAGTTATAAAATCTTTATATTCATTCGTTTTTTTTTTAGCATATGTCAAATAAGACCTGTAGTAAATAAAAAAAAAAAACATGAAATTCACAAGATTCATCCACGCTTAGTAAAATAAAATCTCCAACAATTTCATAAGTTTTAATTGATAGATAGTATTGAAGCACAATTTCGGATGTCGGCCATTCCCAAATGTCTTCAAACAAATTCACTAATAAATCATACATTCACAACTAATAACCATTACTTTTTTTTTTTACCACTAAAGCTTCTTCAAAGAATTCAAGAAAAGATCCAGTATATCTTGTCGTTCCTATCACAAAATCAATCCCAAAACTCAAATACAATACAAGGGATTACAAGTGCAAAAATCTGAGAGCAAACGCCTCTTCAATCATCTGGGAAATTTCTCTAAGAGCCTCCAAACGAATAAGATTATAAAGCCAAGAGATGATATTGTTCACTAATTGCAAGAGGTGCCCTTCAATGTCAAAATTCTGAGAAGCAAGAAATGTTTCCATATAAAGTCTATAACAATATAAGATCATTATATTCTTTTAAGAACATACATGGGAATTCTTCCCCAACATAGAAATAAACTTCTGAGCGAGGAATCAACTTCTCCATTAAGGGAAGAAAATATGAACTCTGGCATGTTGGCTATTCAAAGCTCATGAGCCAAACAACTTAGCATTTCTCTTTAGTGGCATTTCCACAAATACTTGACATACAAAGTTCACAAAATCATCATGAAGCTAGTTACTTTACCATCACAGATATTCATAGGATTTCGTTTGAGATTACCATTAAAATAACTTATGTAAAGTTCATTAAACTTACTAAACATTGACATAAAAGAGAGCAGTCATTCTTCCAAACATTGAAGTAGTTTTCTTTAAACCTTTGATTTATGGAATCATAGAGTAAAGATGTAACGTAACTCACTAATGCATTGATCTTCCTTGCTCATGAAGGGTTTGTAAAGAACAATACCTCATAACCTAAGCATGAACTTAACAGCACATAGAGATCTAAAAAAAAACGTCAAAGAGCTAAACCTCATTACATAACAATTTATTTGTAAAGGAGCAAACACAGATTTTTTTTTTGAATCTCTTCTAATGCAATGTCCCTCACGGGAGAAGATGAGATTGAATAAAATAATACTTTGGAATAAGAAGTGGAGTGAAGAAAAAAAAGTATGAGGAAGAGGGGAGAAGCATATACCTGCAGCTAATGGAGAGGACGCCGGCAAAGGGGCTTCGCACGCCTGGAGTTGGACGGGCCAGCGACGGGGATAGAGAAGGTTAGCGTCGGGTCTGGCTTCCGCGAGAGCTGGCTAGGGGCGTCGAGTAAGCCGGAGAAGGAAGAGGCTAGGCCTGCCGAGGGGTTTCGGCTTGGCTTGAGGTCGTCCAAACGGGGTGGTTCCGTTCGGCACAGCCACGCGAGAGAGAGAGATAGAGAGGGAGAGATCGAGAGAGAACCTTCAAGAGGGAGCCGGCCCCTTGGCTTTTGCGAACGAAGGAAAACCGAGAGGGAGGGGGGAGTGTGGCGTGAGTGCCCTAGTCAAAACCGCGGCTTCGGGAGAGGGAGAGCGGCGTCAGTGATAGATGCTTTTTGGCCTCGGTTAGGGCACTAGAGGAAGAGAGGGGAGATCGGGGCCGTCGGATCAAGTTCTTGATCGGACCGTAGGGTTCCAATTTTTTTTAAATCAATCGATTCTTGATTAGGATTTAGCTAAACCTAAAGGACTAAAATCAAGTTCGAAATTGAGTCAAGTATGGTTCGATCCGAGTCAACTCGAGCTCGCCTCAACTCGACCAAAATTAATTCAATAAAATGAGATAAAATAAATCAAACTCAAATTAACGTCGATTTGAATTGAATCGAGCTCGAAGAGACTCGATCAACTCGCTCGAACATGCTCGAGGGAAAATCAAGACAAAAACGAGGTCAACAGCGGCGTTCAGTGGTGTCCTCGAGTCTTTCACTAGTGAGATTATGGGATACAACGATGTTAGAAAGTTGAGTGACACGGTGCAAGCTCAAGTTCATGGTTTTAAATATTTAAATATAATAAAATGTTCATATGATTAATGTCTCTCTGAAATTGAAAATAAAACAAAAAAAGGCCAGTAAGTATATTTTTAGACAAGCAATGAGATTTTTTACCAATAATACATGCATTATCTGAGCATTGTATTGAATTTCTAACATAATTATTACTACATTACATTTGTATTATGCATAACATGGCATTGGAGATGTTCTGATATATAGAAAAGCCACTCTCTGATATGTTATAAGGGCCCCATATGTTCTATTCTAACCCCATCTGTTTAGTGTGGATGTGAGATAGATTTTGGCTCTACTTGTTGAAAGCTAGTGTGAGAGGTTATATGGTACTATTTTATTCTAATTTTAGCCTCACTTATTTTATATAAGTGAGGGGGGTTAAAGGGAGGCATAAGTGAAAGTGGAGTTATAAGTAGGCAATAGAGAATGTGCATTATAATTTTTGCATTACATTTATTAATACTCTAATGAATTAAATTAAGCATTAGCAAACTCTACATCTCTGTTTGAGTTCTGATGAAAAGTGAAAGCGAAGTGCAAGCAAATATCTAAGTATAAATGTTATATATTATGTATGAGAAACCTCTCTGAGGGTGGTTGTATAAGTAATAAAACTAAAATCATGTATACACTGAAACCCTCGTAATTCATATTTTGTTTACACTTTAATTACTCTTCGTAAGTCTTTATATTTTCTTTAAACAAATTTTATTTAATATTTGAATTTGATATTGATATTTGTGATGATTATGGGAGGAAGTCTACTGAACTAGTTACGCTCATTTCATTATTTCTAACATTATATTTTAGGAAAAAGTAAATGCTCAGCGGAGTAGAAAGTGCAAAATTCGGGTCTTTTGAGTTTAAGTTTTAAGGTTCCATTTTATAATCCAATTTTATTATTCTGAAGTATAGATGCATGATTGGCTAACTCGATTATTGTATATATCTTTTGATGAAAGGAGTTTATATTTCTTTTATTGTTCAAATTTTTTAGCATCTCTGATTGTTTTTGTTATGGTTGAGTAGTAACTATAGGTTTAAGTGATCAAATTTTTTCATTAGATTGTAGGGCATGACACTAAGTGGCTAATGTTAAAATGTTGAACATTAGTGGTTGTAGTATGTTAGATTTTGATTGCGGGAAAATTAAAATGACATGTGATTGAGAATATCAAAAGTTGGGTGAATATTGATAGTCGATCAATTATATCATTTTGTTTATATGGGAGGGGACTTGAATAATTGGTTTAAAAAGAAGACATTAGACATTAATTGATGCCTACCAGACATTGAATATCAATGCATATATATATATATATATATATATATATATATATATATATATATATATATATATATATATATATATATATATATATATATATCAAAAACCTTACTCAACATCTTCTCTCTCTTCGTTTTGCCCTAGCGCTCTGGCGATTTAGGGTTTCTCCGCCGTCACCTTTGCGATCCGTTTTCTCCTTCTTTTTTTGGCGATCTGATCTTCGATCTGCTAGCCTTGGCCTCGTCTCCTATTCTTTGGCCCCTTCTGGGCTGGTTTGGATGGCTGGAAATGTTCCGTCCTCCTCCTGGGGGAAAGTTTCCGAGCCGGTGATGCTTAAGAGTAAAGGTTTCTTTAATCTTGAGGATGATTCTCCTAGATCTCCGTCTAGATCTAGATCTTTTAAAGAAGTTCTTGCTGGTAAAGCTTCGACAGGTGATGTTCTTCCATCTCTCACTCACTCTACTTTTAATGGTGTCCCTGCGGTGTTATTATCCGATGAAGAGGTTCTTATGCTTGCATCTCCTTTCAAGTTTACTTTGGTGGGTAAGTTTGGTCTGCGTCGTCCGAACCTTGACGCCATCCGTCAGTTTTTCTCTTCCCTTAAACTATCTGGTTTTTATTCTGTGGGTTTACTTGACTCAAGACATGTTGCGATTCAACTTTCAAATGATCTTGATTACAGTCGTATTTTTGCGAGAAGATCTTATTTCATTTTCAACTGTCAAATGCGTATTTTGAAATGGACTCCTTTTTTCGATATTAAAGAGG
Organism: Dendrobium huoshanense; assembly: GCA_016618105.1. NCBI lineage: Eukaryota > Viridiplantae > Streptophyta > Magnoliopsida > Asparagales > Orchidaceae > Dendrobium > Dendrobium huoshanense. The sequence goes on from CM028356.1 coordinate 15,709,157, forward strand.
AATCTCCTATTGTGCCTGTCTGGATTTCTTTCCCTAACTTGCGGTTGCATTTTTTTAATCAGAAGGTTTTGCATGCATTAGGTTCAATTTTTGGTAGACCGTTACAGACGGATCAAGCCACTGCTTCTCGTACTAGACCTTCTGTTGCTCGTATACTTGTGGAAATTGACATTTCGAAAACTCACCCGAAAGAGATTTGGGTTGGATCTAAAGCGTTTGGATACATGCAAAAGGTTGAGTTTGATAATGTCCCTGATTTCTGCCCTCATTGTAAAATGCATGGTCACTCTCAAAAAGATTGTTTTATCTTGCATCCGGAACTCAAACAAGACAAAATTATGCCTAAAGGTAAGCTTGGCTCTACGGATTCTCTAAAAATGTATGTCCCTGCTAAAGGTAGCATCGAGAAACCTGTGAATTTAGTGGAACCGCAATCCAATGGGCATAATTTTGATATTAATGATGACAACAATAAGGATAATCAGTTAGATATTGTCGTCCCTCCTATTAATCCTATTAATTTAGAACATAGTGTAGATTTAGATCTTTCTCCTATTGTTGATGAGATTGCTTTAAATTCCCTGATTAAAAACAATGAAGGTATATCTGATCCGAATCTTTTTATATCTGTTGCTTCAATGCTCAATGAAACTGTTAATGAGGTGCAGTTACAGAATTGCCCTGCTATGGAAAATTTTGATAAGCAAGGTCCTTTAACCAATAGTGATGTGTATGAAGACAATAATGAGGTGTATGAAGAGGGTGAATTCATTCCTCCTCCTTCTGGTAATATTGTTAATAATAATGTTTCTGAAAACAATGCTTCTAATGACACCTCTTGTGATGCTTCTAATAATAGTAATCCTAATACTAACTGTCAGCTTGAGGACAATTTTAAACAGGTTTTAAAAAAGAAGGGCAAGCAATCCAAGCCTAATTTACCACCCACTCCCAGATCAACTAGAGCTCTATCTTCATCCAAGGTTTGCAATGATTAAGGCTCTTTTATGGAATATTAGAGGTATTGGTGGTAAAAGTTCTAAGTTTCGTGTTCGTAATTTATGCAGAATTCATAATATTCAGCTTCTTGTTTTGATTGAGCCTTTGATTAACAATAATAAAATGCTTGCTACTTCTAAGTATCTCGGTTTTTCCAACTGCTATGCTAATTGCTCTAATAAAATTTGGATTCTCTGGAAAAATGCAATTTCTTTAGATATTATTGAGGATTTTCCTCAAGTTTGCCATTGTGTTATATCTATTTTCAATTTCAAATGCTATGCTTCTTTTATTTATGCTGCTTGTACGAAAACAAATCGTTTACCTCTTTGGAATCAATTAAGACTTTTTGCTTCGATTATTGATGGCCCCTGGTGTCTTGGGGGTGACTTTAATATCATTTCTAACTCTGCTGAAAGAATGGGAGGTAATGCTGCCAATGTCAGTGCCATGGATGATTTTAATTCTATGATCAATGATTGTAATCTTAATGATATTGGTTATTTTGGTAATCCTTTTACTTGGCACAGAGCTAATATGTGGCAAAGATTAGATAGATTTCTTTTTAATGATAATTGGATTACTGATTTTCCTTCTTCCAATATTGAGCATCTTAGCAGAACTCTTTCTGATCATTCTCCTTTGCTTCTTAATGTTCAAAATCAGTTGCATTCGAATGCCTTAGCCTTCAGATTTCAAAATATGTGGATGTTGCATGACGATTTCTCTAGCATTCTTACTACTAATTGGAATGCCCCTGTTTTTCCTGATAATAATGTTTCTGGTATGGTTAGACTTTGGTCTAAGCTTTCTAGATTAAAGCAGTGCTTAAGGTGGTGGAATAAATGTGTTTTTAAAAATTTATTCTCTAATATCAAAGAGGCTGAAGCTAATGTTACTGATTTGGAGAATATTTTCCAAAATAATCCTATCTCTAATAATTTGTCCAATCTTAACCTTGCTAAGGAGTCTCTTCTTTTACTTCAACGTCAAGAAGAGTGTTATTGGCATCAAAAATCTAATGCTAAATTTATTGTGGAAGGTGATAGAAACACTAAATTTTTTCATGCTTTGGCTAACAAGAAAAAAACTAGAAGCTTTATTCACAAGATTATATCCACTGATGGTACTATTCTGAACTCTGATGAGGAGATTTGCAAATCTGGAGTTGAGTTTTTTGAGAACTGTTTTACTAATTCTACTACTTGTGTTCCGCTTACTAATTCTAATGTTATTCCTAATGTGATTTGCGAGGAGGATAATGTCTTACTTTGTCAAACTCCATCTGAGGAAGAAATTTTAAATGTCCTCAAGAATCTTAACAGTAATGCTGTTGCGGGCCCGGATGGTTTCACTACCAAATTCTTTCAAGAGTATTGGGAGATCATTAAAATGGATGTGATTAATGCTGTGCATGACTTCTTTGCTGGTAACCCTTACCCGAAATTTTTTTCTTCTACTTATATTGTTCTTATCCCTAAAATTGATGGCCCCAATCATTGGCATGATTTTAGACCCATTAGTTTGTGTACTTTTCTTAATAAATTGAATTCTAAAATCATTGCCAATAGACTTATAAACATATTACCCAGAATTATCTCTTTAAATCAAACTGGTTATGTTAAAGGTCGGAGTATTTTTGATAATATTCTGTTAGTCCAGGAAATCACTCATGATATTAATGTGAAAAGTAAGGGTGGTAATATCATTTTTAAGCTTGACATATCTAAGGCCTATGATAATCTCAATTGGAATTTTCTCTACAAAGTTCTTTCTTTGTTTGGTTTTGCCAATTCCTTCATTTCTATTATTAAGAACAGTATTGAAAATTGCTTTTTCTCGGTGATTATTAATGGTAAGCATAATGGTTTTTTCAAATCCACTAAAGGCATTCGTCAAGGTGATACTATGTCTCCTGCCCTCTTTATTATTGCTATGGAATATCTTTCTAGAGGATTAAATGATTTATTTTTAAGAAATCCGGGTTTAAATTTTCGTACTATCAGAGGTTTACCTATATCTCATTTAAGTTTTGCTGATGATTTTATTTTATTCACTAATGGTTCTATTAACAATATTTCCATATTATTAGACTTCCTTTGTACCTTTCATAATTTTAGTGGTTTATCTATTAATAAAGATAAGAGCACCTTTATTGTTAGCAAGTCTATCAACCACAACAAAATTGCTAGAATTCAACGTTTATGTGGTTTTGTTCCTAAAGCCTTGCCCATTACTTATCTTGGTACTCCTATTTATAAAGGTAAGAAGAGAAGTTTTCTCTTTGATAACATATTTACTAAAATTGAGAAGAAGCTTAATAATTGGTCTTCGAACTTTTTATCTTATGGTGGCAGACTTATTCTGATTAAATCTGTTTTAAATTCTATGCCTGTTTACCTTTTTCACTCTTTATTTCCTTCTCTTTCTGTTTGCTCTAAACTTGAAAAAATTTTTAATAAATTCTTTTGGGGGTCTACTTTTAACAATAAAGGTATTCACTGGTCTTCTTGGGATAAAATGTGTGGCCCTCAAGCTGAAGGTGGTTTGGGTTGCAAGTCCCTGTTGGATTCTGCTATTGCATTTTCTTTCAAGCTTTGGTTTTCTTTTAGATCTAATGTTAGTCTTTGGGCTCGTTTTATGAATATCAAATATTGCTACAACAAGCATCCTACTGTTTGTATTCATAGAAATACTGACTCTTTTGTGTGGAAAAGACTTTGCAATATTAAGTGGGAAGCTGAAAAGTGCATTCAATGGGGTCTTGGCAAAGGTGATGTTTATTTTTGGCAAGATAATTGGCTTGGGCCATCTTCCATTGATGTTCTGCTTAGCACTTCTTCTATAAGCAATATTAAAGTTTCTAATTATATTCACAATGGCAGTTGGGATATTGTTAAGTTGAATGAGGTTGTCCCTACCTTCATTATTGATATTATTCTTCAAATTCCTCTTCAGTTGAATGAACAGGATGTTATTTTATTCTCTTTGTCTTCTACTGGCAATTTCATTTTAAAAGAAGCTTGGCATTCTTTTAGAGCTCATCAGGATAAGTCTATTATTTTCACTGCTATTTGGCACATTAATTTTCCTTTATCATACTCTATTTTATTTTGGAGATGTCTTAAAGGTTTTTTGCCGGTGGATGTTAGACTTCAATCGAAAGGTATTCAACTTTCTTCCAAATGTCACTGTTGTTCGGATATTGAAACCATTAATCACATATTTATTTCTAGTCCTATTGCTCAAACGGTTTGGAATTACTTTGGTATTATTGCTAATAAACCTGTTTGTACTAATAATGATGATTTCATTTCGATTAGCAATGCTTGGTTTCATGCTTTTAAAGGCCATATTCTTAATCTGATTCCGATTCTTATTGTTTGGTTCATTTGGAAATCTAGAAATGAAGCCAAGCACAATGATATTAAAATGGATGCTATGTCTATTATTTCTAATGTTAAATTCAAGATTAATCAAATGCATTCCTACAAGCTTATTTCCAAAAATATTTCAGTAAGTGCAACCAGGTTGCTAGATCTTTAGGTATTTCTTTTTCTAGTATTTCTAATATTGATAATGATAGAATGGTTAAGTGGATCAAGCCTAAGCCTCCTTATGTTAAACTTAACACTGATGGCTCTCTTGGGCCTAATGGAGCTGGTGCTGGTGGCATTATTAGAAATAATTATGGTATGGTGTTGGCGGCTTTTGCTGCTCCTATTAACTGTAGATCTGCTATTCAGGCGGAGATTCATGCTTTAATTCTGGGTCTTCAAGTTTGCAGTAATTTAGGTCTTAATTTTATTTGGATTGAAGTTGATGCTGCTATGCTCATTCAAATTATTTCGAATGATATTCCTGGGAATCCCGAGAATTATTATCTTATTAGGAAGCTTAAATTGTCCTTGACCAATTTCCATTATCACATTTCTCATATATTTCGTGAAGCTAACTCTTGTGCTGATTGGTTAGCTAAGTATGGTTGTGATATTTCTTGCTATGAAGATTTAAATATTAACAACTTGCATCCGCTGATCCTGGGTATGATTTTACTTGATAATTCTGGTTTGCCTTACATCAGATATGGTTAATTTGAGTTGTGTTTGGTTTTGCTGCTCTTCTATGTTCTGCCTCTGGTTCTGTTTCTGTTTCGGATGGTATATCTGGGCTGCGTTCCTAAATTTGGGAGCTTTTGCTTCCTGCTATCATTTCTTGTCTCTGGGTGTATCCGAAAATTTGAATCAGATTGTTTATTCTGTCTTGAGCCTTTTATTATTACAGAGGTGGCCTGTTGATTTTTGGGTTGCGTTTGCTGTCAATGCCCAGATTCTGCATCTCGTGTTCCCTAAGATTGTTATTTCTAAATGCAGTACTTGGTATTCTGTGACTATTTCGTCTGCTGGTTGGGTTTTTTGCATCCCTGCCTGTTATGACAACTATGGTTTATTCTACTTTGGTACTTGTTTCTATGTTGCCAGATCGAGTGAATTTTGCCTATTTTGTTGGATTATGTTGCCCTTGAATTTTTTGTGCTATTCACTGGTTGATTGGAATGTCTACAGCAATGGCTATTTCTGTTTTAAAATTCTGTTAAAATGTTGGTCTCATTTAGTTTTTTGGAGAGTCTCTTGCAGGTTTTTCTGGAGAAATCAAATGCTTCCTATCAATCACTGTAAGACTCTCTTTGCCGTTATTTTTTTCTTATTTTCTTGCTTTTTTGTTTATCATTTTTGCAGGAAGTCTGTGCTGAACGAGTATATCTTTAGCTTCTGTTTTTTGGGTGCTGCGGCCATGCAGCCCACCTTTATTTATTGCAATTTTTGTAATATTAGCAAAAAGGACCGCCGGCTCTTAGGTTTTGTTTTTCTTTTTGATTGTAGCTCGTTTGAGCGTAGTGAGCTGGAGGTCCTTTCTAAGGACCTTGTAACCGCCTTTTTTATATCAACACGTAGGCCCCTCTCGTGGGTTTAAACCAAAAAAAAAAAAAATATATATATATATATATATATATATATATATATATATATATATATATATATATATATATATATATATATATATATATATATATATATATATATATATATATATATATATATATATATATATATATGCATTGGGTGATGAGCTATCAAGGATGTCAATGTAAATGTTGGTAATCAATTTTATAATTCTTTTGATTGCAAGAGAGAGAGGCTAAATAGGAAGGCTAACATTGGGCATCAATATTTGACGGAACTCAAACATTGATTAATCATTAGTGCTAAGTAGTGGTGATGATGAGAGTCATTTTTAGTTGAAAATTATAATCGCGTTGTGTTGATAGTTAATATGAGTGTTGGTTAATTAAGACAAGCGTCATGTAATGGCTGATGATTATTGGCATCAATGTTGAGCAAATTTTATGAATACCTAGTAATGGCTGAGAAATATATGGAATTCCTTCTAAGTTTGAGAACTCTCTTCACAAAAAAAAAAATCACTTCTAAACAAGTAGAAATATAGCATATTTATAGATTTATGGAGAAGCATTCTAACTATTTTTAATAAAATAATGACACTCCATCATACAATCTGAAAACATCCCTCTTGAATATGTTATATTTCCTTGAAGACATAATTACTAACTAATAAAATTAAATTCATTAATCTTAATTAAAATCTAAAAACTAACTTCAAATTTTCTAAGAAAAAAATTATAACCCTACTTTCATTTCATCTTATCTCTGAAAAGCAAATCACTATGTACGTTTTAATATATATAAATATGTATTTATCTCTTCAAGCAACTAATGATCTCTAAGAGAGCTTTCTTTCAGTCAAAGGTTCCATGCAAAGCCATGCTTAGAAAGACAATGACGTTAACCTAACTTGAGGTAATAGGGTCGTTGTTAACCCTTCTTCTTCCTATATTCGTAAACATATCTATGGTGATCTCCAGCTACTGTTAATCAACATGGACGCTGCAACTGAAGCTTCCAGCTGCCTATGATTCTCCTAGATTTTATACAGTTGGTACGTAGACACTGGACTCTCTGACTGACTGCTTTAGCTTTAAAGAGTGCAAGAAAACTCTCCCACTCTTATAATTTACTCAATATTTATCATTCATATAAACGGGTTTAGGTTGATCTAAGCTCTCAGGTGGGGTAGGATCATATTGCTAATCACCCACACACATGTGTGGTGGCCCGCACGTGACATATCTGTCGGCTTGACCGGTCTTCCTTGAATAAATATAGGCAGCTGTTGCTGTGTTTACATATATAAATCTATAGAGTAGAAATCTGAACCAAAACAAGCCAAATTTGACCACCCAGAAATTGAGCTTCCCTGTGCTGTGCTTGTTCCTTTGCCTTCAATGATTTATAACTATTTCTGTTGAGGATGATCGCGTGATTTCTAGTTCTATCGGATCCTGCGATTTCTGCAAGAGAGAATTAATAGATACTACAGAAAAATCTGTTATTACCGTCGGACTTTCCGGCGGTAATATATACGTCGGAAAAAGTAGTGGGCATACCGGCAGCGAATACGCCGGCGGAATTGCCGCCGTTAACTTACTGATGGAATAGTGCGCATGCATGGAGAGATTGAGAGGGAATTAATGCAGTATAGTAGTATACATTCTGATCAGTTGGGAGAATTCTTCACTGAGTTTTTAATTTAGCTCTTTTTTCCTATTTTATAAGACAACAATCAGTACAATTATAAACTATTTGGTGAGCCGTGCGAGACATAAAATATTAAAAAAAAAAAAACTTTTTGAAATCAGAAAAAAAAAATCATCTCCAGAGGAATATTTCGTTTATTTTCCTATCAGCATTGATTTCTTTTATTTTCTTTGTCGATTATGTGTCAATGGTAGCTGCATATTTGGGGGAGAAGGAGAAGCTTAATTAATCAATGAAGAAATCTTAATAAAAAAATAGTCCTTAAGATGTCCTAATCGTTCTTTTAATATGATGAATGTTATACGAATCAACTTCCTTGATCATTATTTTTTTGTGGATTGTGAGTGTCGGGAGACAAAAAAATTTTTTTTTTTTCAAAATTTGTGGCAAGAATAAGCTCAATTTTGCAAACTTTTATTACATCCAGTGAACGTACGCTCCTCTACGTTCGGTTTTAGACCAAAACAGCGCAATACCGAGTTTTTTTAAAAAACTCGGTACTCGGTACTCGGTATTGCGCTTTTTTTACCTAGAACCGAACGTAGAGGAGCGTACGTTCACTGGATAAAATAAAAGTTCCAATTTTACAAGGAAGACGAATAAATAATCTTTGAGGATTTGCTCTGAAGATTTGGGTCATCATTACAAGATTTTTGGAGCTGAATAAAATTTATGTTACTTCTTAATTAATAGTTCAGCTTCGATTTTCTATCATTAATTATTTGTTACGGCACTGTGCAATTAGAATAATTAATGATTATAATTACAGGAAATATGAAACAAGACACATTAAATACTCGGTCAAGCTTCAAATTTCAAAGATGAGCTGGTGAACAGTATTGATTGTTCTGTCAATATTGAAGCTGGATGAGAGCGATTCCATGAATATATAATTAACATTATCCCTCATTTCTCCCAAACAAAAAAAAAAAATAACATTATATATATGTTTTTGCAAAATGCAAGAAATCAGCTCTTTCTATGCTAAATTATTCAAATTATCATAATTTTGAAAGTATAAGTCTTAATATGTTAATGTTGGGGAATAAAATCACACTCAATGTAACAAATAAGAAAAAAAAGCAATGAAAAATGAACACTAGAATTTAATGTAGAAAATTTGAAAATTAGGAAAAAAATCACGGAAACACAACAGAACAAGATATTCACTTTGAAATTGAGAGAAATTGTATGGATCTTTCTTCTCCCACCTCTCTCATTATTTTTTTTCACTTCACACTTCATTCTCAACTCTGATCAAATAAAGCGACATACATATAGATTGAACGCTTCAAGTAAAGCATAAAAAATGAAAGAAAATTATCCAGCCTGACGCGCTGTGATACACGGATTTGGAGCGTCGTGGCGTTGTAGCCTATAACGCTGTGGCACTGAGCTATATATCACCAGAAAACCTGGAATAGTGCATACAACCAACATACAGTGTTGGGATGCTTGAACTGCTATAATTTTTTGTAATTATGATTGTAAAGTTATTGTAGTTAAAATAATTTGTTTTTTTTTTTTTTTGAAGCAATTATAAAAAATAGTTTCATAACATAAATTTTTTTTGAAAGTAATGAATAATAGCCAACAAAATTATAATTGTGATTTAAAAAATAATATAATAAGAAAATTATACCAAACAATTCATGGTTCAATATAATTTTGAATTAAATAAAGCTTAAAGTTGACCTTTTTAAGTTTGCACAAACTTTAACGGTCCTCTGCATCTAACTCTTCTTTTTAGTGTTCCGTCCATTCCCAACCCCCACTTCATTTGGTCTCTTCGGACCGTGGCCAGGCATGCTTACGTGGAATATTGTAATAAATTATATTTTGTAATCACTCCGAGATCCGTAAAAAAACCTATGGGTTGCAAGATGGTGATGTCAAAGCTCATGAAACACATTGGCCCACGTGGAAGAGAATCCCTAAGAGAACCTCACACTACAGCGTGCAAAAACTTTGTTCTTTTTCTTCCTTTTCACTTTAATGGCTCGCCGGCCAAAGAGATTTACGTTCTCTAATAAAAAAATGCATTCAAATTTATTTATTTATTCAATTTTTTTCTTATAAATAATTTGAATAAATTAATTACTTAATTAAGTAAATGCAAATTAGCATTTTAAACCAATTATATACCAATGATTAAGATAATAAGTTAATTAATGATCATCCAATTACGTACGTAATTATAAGAATATTATTAAATCTGATCTATCGGTCATTAATTTCAAATTAGTTACGATGATAAAAAGAAATTAGGATATAATTATACTAGAGATAACTCATAACATATGGTAATTATAGTGACCGCCCCTTCTCTGAGAACTATTACTTTGAAGGTTCAAACTTTTTTGATTCGTTGTCTCGTATACTCCAATAATTTGTATTTCATTTGCCTCTAAATATTCCTTTTAGAGAGAAGTTTGTCCGAATATAATTATTTGGGCATTGTCTAATATTTATATTCAATTTATTTGATAAGCAATGAACATTATTTCAATAAATATGATAATCTTGCTCATTAAAATATTGATATGTGACCATCAATGTTCTTATTTATAATATTGGCAACAACAATGTGGTATCTTTAGTTTTAAAATTAGAGGCCTAGGTTTCATTTGGGATGGCTTTCTTATTGTTTTTAAAGCTACTTTTTAGTGTGAAAATTTCTTGAAAGCATGAAAAAAGCAGTGGTCTAAAGCTGTCCCAAATGAAGCCTTAGTTGGGGATGAATGATTTTTATAGCCCAAGCCAATTCATGTATATGTAGGTGCATGAAAGGGAGAAACGTTGGGTTAGGATATCCTAAGCCAAATATGGATATGATAGGTTTCTTGATTAGTAGATTTAGATTAAGATTAGTGTAATCTATGATTAATTAATCAACTTTTATGATACACTCATCTTAAAATTATTCATGATATTCTCAGCCAAATATCTTCAAGGCTTGGTTGCTTTTTTTTTTTTTTCTTGGAAAGCTTTGATCTTCACCATTTATAATACATAAACACAAACTTAACTTTAGAATATCTCATATTTGGCGTCAAGGAAATATTTGTCGATTGGGTGGCCAAAGAAGGGGCCAACTATTTGAATACACTTTACTTTAACGTTGATTCTTACCTTGGAATTCTCAAGGGCATGAACAAAATGGATATTTTGGGTATTCCTAATCTTAAAAAATAGCCATTGACCTCTATTTTTTGTTGCTCTCCTATTTTTGATATCCTTATGTTAATGTTGTTGCCTTTTTGTTAGTTCCTTGGTGTTGGTTCTCCTGCTATGTTATCTTATTGTTTGTTCTACTCAGCTTCCTAATGGTGGACTTTGGTTTTCTTGGTGTTGTTGGAGTTTTGATCTTTAGCTTATTTGTTTTTTTTGTTGGTTTTGGGGTGTAGATTGGGCCAAATGTGTTTCTTAGATTCTAATGATTCTCTATGCCTTCAAGTTGCTGCTGGGTATTGCCTCACCCCTGCTAGTATTTATGGTCTTCAGTTGTTTTACTTATGGTTCTCTAGATCCTTTGCTAATTTGGTCCTTGAGCTTTGGCATCCCTTATGATTGGGAATTTATGAACTGCTTTCTGGGTGCTTATGTGATCTGAGTTTCCTCCTGGCTTCTTGATGTTGGGAATTTTTTCTTCCCTAAATATTGATGACGTTGTTTTTTTTATTTTGGTTGATGTTTTTGTTACTTTCATGGATGATGGTGGTGGTAGTCTTGATGTTATTCATTACGCTTCTCTTCCTGGGTTTCCCTTTGGTGTTAGTGATTAGGAATTATGGGAGGTTTAATAGGTTTGTTTTTCTAGTATTTCATCCTTTTGTTTTGGTTTTTTTTTTGTGTATTGTTTTGTAGGATATTGTGCTTTTATCCAGAATGCTCTTCATACCTATCTATCTTTGGCTTTGGGGATATTTCATCTTCAATTTTTTGGACATGGCTTCTTGCTAGCTAGATGCGTATTTTGATTATTTTTGTAACTTAGGTTGGGAATCGGGACCCTATATATAGATTTTTTATTCTTTCTGTTGTAGCTTTTCGAGTAGTAGTGGGCAAGGGCAATGGATCATTTTAAGGCCTTATAATTTTTACATTTCATGATATAAAATTGCCCACCCCCCCCCCCCCCCCCCCCCCCCCCCCCCCCCCACACACACACACACACACACACACACACAAAATGTAGACATTTGTCACTTCTTTTGAGGAAAATTGTATATTCATGTTCTTGTTGATGAACCTTGAATTTGTTTATTTAAAGATTGATTTTTTATGAAGGAGATTGACAATATGATAAAGATAAAGAAAGAAATGAAGCCATAGTGTTTAGTGGTACAAGTTGAGGAAGAATATATGATTTACATTGATGATGGGGTGTTATTGATAGTGTTTTTACCAACTAATCTTTTTTTTTAATTCATTTATAAATTGGGACATCATGCCCAAAATGATGAAATTTAGCACAAAATATTGGATCCCTTTCAACCATCATTTTTTGCATATAAATACAATTCTTATAACTAATTCATATATTATTAGAAGATTGATGGGTACAATCAACGTTAATAAGCACTATAGCAATCGAAGGCATTATTAGTGCAATAGTAGGGGCATCAATAAGTAGAGGTTTCCCAAATAAAGAAGCTAGAGTAAAAGGAATCTTTTAGTAAAACAGATGAAGCCTGTGGTGTAAAAATGAACTCCACGTTATAGGTGCAAGTGGACATTCACTAAAAGATCAATGTTCTGAGTCCATTTGCTAATCCTCATGAAGAATAACCAATGAGATCACCTTTTGTTGAGTTCTTCCCATAGGTCAGGAAGCATCTGGGGAATAAAACTCTTCCTCACTATTTCTCTTGACTCGATCTCTGGTGCCATCTCATCTCATGATCATTGTGGTATCTAACAATAATTATTGTGGTTTACAAAGTTTGAATTTTTTTTGTTTAAAGAGCATTCCATAGAAATATGATTTGCTAATCCTCGTGAAGAACCAACGAGATCACCTTTTGTTGAGTTCTTCCCATAGGTTAAGAAGCATCTGGGGAATAAAATTCTTTCACAATATTTCTCTTGACTTAACCTCAAGTGTCATCTCATTTCATGATCAATGTGGTATCTAACGATCATTATTGTGGTTTACAAAGTTTGAAATTTTTGTTTAAAGAGCACTCCATAGAAATATGATTAGAGATTTCTCAAATTAAATTATACCCTGATACATCAATAATATAATTATATATGTGTGTGTGTGTGCGTGTATGTGATATTGAAATATTTTGATATTTGCTAAATTATATTGTATGATTACAAATAAAGTATTACACAAAATTAAAAAAAAAAATTTAACACAACATATTTTTTTCATATCTTTTTGAAATAAAGATTTCATTTTTGTTTAGCTACGTACATTAAAGATATTTGCATAACTATATAGCATTAGAAATTGTGAAAATTTTAAGAAAAAAATAAATATTAGTACAAATTGGTAAATTTACAAGTTACAATTTCAATAGTGCTAGTTATTAATTATTAGTAAATTTGCTTAAGAAAATTCTATTTTTAGTCATTGAAATCAAATTGGGTGGGTCCACTTGTGAAAGCTCAAGTCTACCATCAATCAATCAAAGGAAGCCTTCCAAAAATTTTCATAAAGTTTTAAATTATTCCTCTTTTAAACTAAAAACAACATAATAGGTGGTCGCCTCATGAAAAATATGACATAGAAAATATTAAATAAATAAGGTTAAGTGCTTTTGGAGCTTGGAAGCGGCGATTCATGGCTCTTTGTGCGTAGTGCAGTAATCTGTTGGTGCAATTAATGTGTTTCTTCCTCTTTTCTTTTAACTTTCCCAACTTACTAAAAACATTTGGAAAGAATCCTCTTCTCTTGGAAGTTTGAGGCTTTCATCTAAGTTAACTTTTTCATTATATGTATACATTTTTTTTCTTATTAATGACCTCTTCAAAACTTCCAACAAAGACATATGAGTAAGACTTTGTTTGAGACAATTTTTTTATTCGTTTGCTTCACATACCGCAACCGCAATTTCTATTTGGTCATTACTTTTTCCGTTAAAATTTGCACTAAAAAGTTGATTTCTCCAATAACTTAAAAAAATTACTTTCTCTATAGAAATTTTACATAGCAGTAAGAAAGTTTTTCCAAATAAAACATAAAACATGATAAATTAATATATATACATAAAGTCAATTAATTTATTATGATTATTAATGTATTATTCTATTTTTTAATTATTTATATCATCTTAACATCTTCTTATTGTGATATATAAATAAAATTTAAGTGATTTATATAAATATGACAAATTCTATGTATTTAAGAATGTGATGCATAAATATTTATATTTATTTATATACAACTTAAATATTTAAATTAAATAAAAATAATAAAATATCACTAATATTAACTTAGTTAATATAAAGTACATATTATCATAAATTTTTTTTTTTAAATTAAAACCCACTAGTAGGGGCCTACGCGTAAATATAAGAATACATGTGTTAGATACATAAATAAGTTTATAATATGTATGTGAATCCTTAATGTAAGTTTTGTAGAAGAATTTTTATGATAGTAATTATTAAACAATTAGATGGAATCTCAATAAAGACAAATTCACACACACATGCATCATATATGCAAGCTTCGAACATAAGATTTCTTGACTGACAACCAAAGCTCCCAACCAACATATATTAAAATGAGCTGCTAATAAAGATAATATGTTAATGTAGCATAGAAATATGAGCTATTTATTGCTTAGAGGAGTGCACAAAACGTCGATTTATTAATCATATTGTTTATTTGAATTAAAATTATTAAAAAAAAAAAAAAAGTATTCCCACCTCATTCAAGATGATCAGTATCAGCTGCAGCTCTTGTTTTTATTTTTTTCTAACAAACTAAATAAATATTTTAAGATTAAAAAATTAAGATGTATATTAATGCAGTTTTTATTTCTATTTGATGCATTTTTTTGTCTCTTGAATTACATTCAAGCCTAGTCTACTTCAAATAAGTCAGACGTGCCCAATTAACCTAACTTGCACATTGCAAATAATCTTTTTCCCATCCAACGTACAAATCACTCTGACTAATTTACACCCACGGTCAAGGTGAACTTATTCTGTGCGAAGATCGGACGTAGAACGTCGTCCGGAGACCAACCAGAATGTACCACATCGATCGACAATATAGAGCAGCGGTACCGAGCGTGGTACAGAGCAAGAGGTGGCATGGCACATTCTGGTTGGTCTCTGAACGACTTTCTGCATCCATACAGAATAATTAATCCGGATAAAGCCACCTAACTATAATTTAAAAAAAAAAAATTAGAAAAAACTGCTTCACCAAACAAACAAAAATGGGTTGGGTCAGTGTTAGCTACGTCTCTCTTGTTGAGGCCCTCTCATTGGAATCTCAATTTAGTATATTTACATGAGATGAGTTGAAGAAGGGCCACCACATGGCTAAAATAATGAAGCTTGTTGGCCACTAGGGAGACCACTCTAAATTAATTATTCCATGCTAAATCATCCATCCCCCCTTCAACCATGTGCTTATAAGTAAACGTTTGGTGAAACACCTAAGCCTCCAAGAAAACAAAGAGAGAGAGAGTAAAGCAAAAGCATTCAATTACAAACACTTGAAAGCACAATGACAGGTCTTGGCTCTCCTTGTGGAGCGTGCAAGTTTTTGAGAAGAAAGTGTGTGAGAGGCTGTGTATTTGCCCCTTACTTCTGCCACGAACAAGGAGCTTCACATTTTGCTGCAATTCATAAGGTCTTCGGCGCCAGCAATGTCTCCAAGCTCCTGATGCACCTTCCGGTCACCGATCGATCCGAGGCCGCCGTGACCATCTCCTATGAGGCCCAAGCTAGGCTCCAGGACCCTATCTATGGCTGTGTTGCTCATATCTTTGCTCTGCAACAGCAAGTGAGTATAATTAATTACTCTGCATCATACTATGTTAATGATCATCATCTTAATCATTTTCAGATAGCATCTATGTTGTTTCAGCTAAAGAATTATTTTCTTCGCAGGTTGTTAGTTTGCAAGCACAACTTGCTTCTTTAAAGGCTCATCAAGCAGCTCAAGGGGTTGGTAATAATAATATTATAGGCTTAACCGAAGCTACCATAGCTCAAGAAGCTGGGAAAGCCTGCAATAGATACGCATCATATCAGCAAGATGTGCAGGGATTAATTATGTCTCAGGCAATCGATGAAAGAACAAACCAACCATCAGTTTCAAATCACATGATGAACTGTGAATCTTCTTCTCAAGAAGATCTCATCTCTATGAGCGTGGAAGATGAATCATTTTGTGGAATGAGAGCTGCTTATAATTATCACGACCTGGAGGACCTTCAATCTATAGCCTTTGCCTATCTGCATCGTTCTTGATGAGTAGCAGACTTTGTTGGCAACTTGATAAGTGAATAATAATATTTTTACATTCTTGAAAATCGTGCATTCTCTTTAATATGATCCTTTCCTTGTACTATATATAGTTAATTAATAATAATAATAAGATTATCATTTCTTAAGCTTCTGATAATTAAACAAAATATACAGTAGGAAAGAACAGTTGGGCATATTATTATATAATAAATTGATTGGTGCATTGTCATATGGAGGACAGTAGGGAATGGCACGCACTAAATGATTGATTAAGTTATTGGCATTGATGATTCAAGAGAAATACATAAAATAAGACAGCAATGAAATCTCGTACGGTATATGATTTTAATGATTTTTTTAGCTAGTTGGCGGTTGAGATGCCACTAGGTTTATTTCAGTTCTGCAGGTGAAAGTACAAAGTGTGTGATTGTAGTTCAGAGAATCTACAGATCGATGAGCAGATACGCTTGATGACCTGCACTTACTGTTTTAAAAGATCACACTTCAGCTTTTTCAGAATATATCAATTGTTAGGTAAAATGATACCAACGGATCAAATAGAAAATCGATAAACAACATATAACAGCATTATGAAATTATGAGCAAACCCCATCGGATTTAGCTGGATTGGTGGACAAGCATGATTAGGAACCTCTCATCTTGAATTCGATTCCAAACTCTGGGGCTAGTTGCAAGTGGGCTCGTCGAGGGATTAGTCATCCTGCCAAGCACCTCTGAAGGAGGCGACAGCAGGTAGATACTCCCATTCTAAAAAAAATTATGAGCAAACATGAGTGAAGAGAGAGAAAATTAGTTTGGAGAAATGGACTTTTATATGTTCTAATAATATTTATATATGAGGTATGTATTTACAAGTTGAAAATGTTTTGATTTTGTGGGGGAACGTGAGAAGTAATATTTGCCTCTTAAATTTGGGTATTTGAAACGAAAATCTGAAAGGAGGAAAGATTCATCAAATATATTATCTATAATATAATTTTTTTTCATAATTAACTTAAGAAAAAATCTTGGCTAAGATATTCTGAGTTAGGGACAAGATGTATGCAAAGCACTTTTTTTAATTATAAGACTACTCTTTTTTTTTTTTAATTTACAAGATAACATTTTTCATCTTGTTTATTTTTTGTCTTTGCAAAATAGAAAAGATCGTCTTTAAGCTAAATTAAGTGTTTTACATCTTGATCTAAAATTAATTTATAATGCCCTAAACCAATTTATTTTACCACATAAATTCAATTATCTCATAACAAGAAAAATCGTCAACCCACAACAACAGAAAGTGTGTAAATGCACGAATTTACTCTAAATACCTATAAATAACAAAGAGAGATGAAAGCATAGATCCAATTTTGTAGATCACAATATAAAGATTCATTGAACAGGCTCAAAATCATGCTTCATGTAGAAACAAAATGGTAGGATTAGATTTCATGATAAGGAGTTAGAGGAGGGGGAAAAACATTAGTGTTCTTCACTATGCTCATTGTGCCTGCAGGTAGAGGAGGGGGAAAAACATTAGTGTTCTTCACTATGCTCATTGTGCCTAAAGGAAAAATGACAAATTATGGCGGTCATTTCCGCCAGAAAATGTGTAAAATCTGTCGAAAAAGTAACTTTCTAACAGAATTCCAATGTGTTCTGACAATAAAATGTACGTCGAAAAAAATCCTACGGTGAAAATTTTTCGCCAAAAAGATTTCTTATGGATTTTCTGTAGATACAGACACGAAAAAATAACGTTTTTGTGTTGAATTATAGGTAGAATATTCTGCTGAAATTGCCGGCTGATCACCCCTGCCGAAAAAAAACTGTATAAACTCGTCATATCATCATTTCCGACGATTTTTTGTTAGAAACCTGTAGCACAGCAAAAAAAAAAACCTAATCTTATCTCAATTATTGTACAACACAATATTTCTACAATCACATATAATCAAAATAATTAAAGTAGCCTCATATTTCAACATCTGGTAAAATTTTGATTAAAAGGTAATTACACGTTTAATCAAAAGTAAATGTTATATAATTATTTAAAATACTTCTAAGATTAAAGTCTAGTTCTTATACAATAAAAACTCAACATAAAATTTACAAACACAGATAATCTAGTTAGAATTTGTATCATCATTCTCCTCATCTTCCAATACTAGTTGTTTTCCATTAAGTTCTTGCATTCTTTGAAGCTCCTCCAATATCTAACTTTGTTGCATCTGCATATGCATCTATATGTCGTCTTATGATTTCGAACATGCTCAAGCTCTCTTGTAAGTGCAGCCACATGTTAGATATATACTCTTCTAACTATTTGTAGAGAAGTTAAAGCCACCAGAGGGCTGTCTCTCATACACATAAGCTTCCAAGTCTAATCCATAAACTCATTCCTTCTACATTCTTCCTATCGCTTGTAGCCAAATGCGGTATTCTGAATAATCTGCAGATCGCTCACCACCTCCAGGATGGCTCTCTTAAAGCTATGTATATTGATCCTATAAAAAATAACATAAGATTAAGTAATTTATGATTGATATTTAAAATATTTCTCTTAAAATTATAAACTTACGTACTCATATAGGCCCCCCTTGCTCGCTCGTCCACCCACTTCAAGAATTTTTTGCGTAATTAGATGGAGGATGAGGCAGAATGCTAAAGTAGGTCCTTCTCAACGGTGAAAATTTATGCAGGATAATTCACCGACAAACTTAAAACAGGCTAAACTTTCCACCAGAAATTTCTAGCAATAATTTTCATCAGAAATCCCTCATAAATTTCATTACCAAATCCGCCAATATTCCCCCACTAATTCCAAAGGCTTATGATCCATAAAAAATTCCACTGAAAATAGCTGATTTTTCTGTACTATATGCAATATATGATGCTTTGTAAGCTACAAACTTAAGAAACAAACAAATACACTTATTAAAATATTTGTAAATCAAAGCTTGGATGACCACTCTCTTATAATATTGAAAAGATCTTTAAACCATAAGTGACACTTTCCTTACAAATAGAGATGGTAAAAAACTAGCTATTAGTATTATATTTTTCTTTTTTATTTCATGACACTCTCCTTTAAGAAAAACTTTGGTGATCACATAGCTCATTGAGTTAAGTTTTGTATGTATTTTATTTCTTTCTCACAGCTTATCATGTTCTTATGATTGAATGAAAAATAAATTTTTTTGTCTTTATAAAATTTGTGTACAAGATCTTGATGTACTGCTAGTTGTAAGATTGATTTGTGAATCAACACAGTTAAAACTTATAAGCTCTTATAACATATCTTTTGCTCTCTATATAAATATTTTCATTTATTTGCACTATCTTTTCAAAGCCTTAACCACTTCAACCCTCACGAAATTGAGACATCACTTTTGTATAAAACCCTAGCATCCATTATCAATTTATTTTGATCAGTAGTCCATTCCATATAATTTAGATGTTTCTATGCACATATTCAATTAACCTAAAATTGCATCTATTAGTTAAGTAACATCACAAATCTCTATAAATTGAATTGAACCATGCCCTAGTGGTTCAAACCCTACTCATCATATGTCAAGTGTTGGATTTCTCTACTCATCACATAGTTTCTCAATTTTCAGGAAAAAAATTAGGTGTGAATCTCTTTGGCTTTTATATCAAGGATTCATTCATTTAGTGAATATTTAGGATAAGCGTTCCAGGTCTAAGGCGATTGATATCTCTGAAGCTATCTAGTCAAATCTAATTCAAGTGGTGGAGCATCAAATAAAATTTAAGTGGAATTGCCTTTGGCATAGAAATGGTCATGATTTGGTAGAGTTTGATCAAAATATAATCAAAGCAAAACAACTTTGCATTAGAAAATAGAATGAATTTAGGTCTAGTGTTTATTTGATTCAATTTTAAGTTGACATACAAGATCTAAACTTCCAAGTGACACCAAGTGTTCGGTTGAATCCTTAACTTAGTTACGAACATGTAGGTGACTTTCATAAAGCACCAAATTATCTCAAGATTACTTTTCTTTCTTAGTTGACTACTTGTGGTAAATTGCCTTGTCCCTCGCACCTATAGAAAGTTAGTATCTCCTATTCTTCTTGTAGTATTTGTGATGATG
The DNA here is from genome assembly GCA_016618105.1 of Dendrobium huoshanense. Taxonomy (NCBI): domain Eukaryota; kingdom Viridiplantae; phylum Streptophyta; class Magnoliopsida; order Asparagales; family Orchidaceae; genus Dendrobium; species Dendrobium huoshanense. The sequence goes on from CM028356.1 coordinate 15,729,395, forward strand.
ATGAAATTAGTATTTATAATTGGTTCTTCACTTCTTCTCATGCACTCTCATTTCTGAAGCACTATAGAGCTGAACTTTAAATCAAGTACTATATATAGAGCTAAATTGCCCCTTCTCTATATTATTGAACTGTCACAATGTTTGATGTCAAGCTTCATCAATGTCAAACTTCTCATCAACTTTTTAATATTTTTAATAAAAACAATATTTTTGTCCCTTCAAATTTTGATATGAAGGTTCTTCTTTGATACTCTATACTACATAGAGCATTTTTATATTATGTTTAAAGCAATTTTTAACATATTCATTGTATAAATAGATATTTTTAATAAATTATTGATATGATGATTCATGAAAAGATAAGAGGATGGTATAATAATTGTTGCGTCCTGGAATATTCGCGGCGGTAGAGAAATATATAGTTTAACGTCTTAGCGTTGTACGAAGATCCAGCACACAATCAGATAAGTGAGAGGATGTAGCATTCATAAGTGACACCAGAGTTTTTACGTGGAAAACCCCTGAAAAAGGGGGAAAAACCACGGGGCCTGGCCCAGTTTGAATGAATCCACTAGTATTTGTAGTCGATTACAAATGAGGCCCTTCCTTAGGAGAAGGCCTTGGATTGATGTAGCAAATGTACATCATATAGATTGTATTACATGGTAAGAGTTACATATACAGGTTTGTTTGGCCTGAAGGACCGTAGTCGGCAGGAGACCGTAGTCGGCAGGAGATCTTAGTCGGCCGGAGACCGTAGTCGGCCGGAGTCCGTAGTCGGCAGGAGACCGTAGTCGGCAGGAGACCTTAGTCGGCCGGAGACCGTATTCGGCCGGAGACCGTAGTCGGCAGGAGACCTTAGTCGGCCGGAGACCGTATTCGGCCGGAGACCGTAGTCGGCCGGAGTCTGTAGTCGGCCGGAGACCGTAGTCGGCAGGAGACCGTAGTCGGCAGGAGACCGTAGTCGGCCGGAGACCGTTGTCTGGTGATGGAGGTCGGACGGACCGTATTAGGCGACAGTGGTCAGAAGGACCGTATGCGGTAGGAGATAAGGAGTCAGGTGTTAGTCCCAGTGTCACTTGGAAGATCGGATGTTGATGGTCTGGCCTTGAGTAGGACGTCGGGTCTTAAGCAGGACGTCAGGTCTTCAGCAGGACGTCGGGTCTTCAGTAGGACGTCGGGACTTAACGTCGGGCCTTGAACAAGACGTCGAATCTTTGGCAGGACGTAGGGATTGAGTGTCGGGCCTTGAATGAGACGTCGGGTCTTTGGCAGGACGTCGGGTCTTCAGTAGGACGTAGGGGCTGAACGTCAGGCCTTAAGGTGGTGGTCCGGCGAGGTTCCTGCGGTGGTCCGGCGGTGGTCCGACGAGGTTCCTGCGGTGGTCCGGCGAGGTCCTGCGGTGGTCCGGCGGTGGTCCGGCGGCTGCTGAGGAGGAGCTCCTTCCTTCTCCTCTTCCTTCTCTTCTTCTCTCTCTTGCTTGAGACCCCCTCTTATGAGAAATGAGGGCTCTATTTATAGATTTTCTGGAGTGGCATGGCCCGTAAATAGGCATGAGATCATGGGCGAATAGGGAGTGGTCCAATGGACGGCCGATATTGAATCCTACGATCATGCACCGTTCATTAGACATTTGAAGGCCTTAGTGATGTCGGAATTTTGTGATCTTGGGCTCGTTGGATTTGTCTCGTCGAGCCCTTCGATTCGAGTATAAGCTCGTCAAAATCGGAGTCCGTTTGGTAACTCAAATTGCGGTTTGAACCTTCCAACAGCACTTTGGATCCATGATTTGGACCCATTTGGGCTCGGATTGGGTTGATCTTGGTGTCGTTGAGTTCGTATTTCCGAGACGCTCAGTTCGACTATAAGCTTGCTGAAATCGGAGTTGGGGTGCTCTCGGAATTAATTTTTGAAGTTTCCAACTAGCTTTCGCCTCGAGATTCGTGCCCGATCAAGCTAATTTTGTGATGCCGTATCAGTTGCCCCCCTATTTTCGGACGTCGAAGCTCCATGAGTCCGAAAATACTTGTTCCGAAATTTTACACTGACCGAATCGCAAAAAATTGAGTTCCAAAAATTAATGGCTTGCTCGAACTTGATCCTAGAGGCCCCGTTGAGCTTCAAAAGTGTCGAAATCGAGTCCGGAACGTCGAAAAACGTATCCGAGGACCCCAAAAACGTCCGAATCGGACTGTCCGGGCCAAAAATCGGGCCCGGACATGCGTTGGCGGCCGAACCGGCCGGCCGGCCGGCCGCCTGCCGCCGCACGCCGGCGGCGGCCCTCGCGCCGCGCGCGAAATGGCGCGACCCGCGCGGTTAGCCGCGCGGTTACAGTAAATTCAATTTTTTTTTTTTTTTTCAAGTGGGGCCCACATGGATTTAAAAAATCCGAAAAAATTCCAGAAAATTCAAAAAAATTCCGAAAAAATTCTGAAAAATTCAGAAAAATGTGGGAAATTCGAAAATGCTGGAAAAATCTAGAAACTTCCCCTTTTCTCTCCAAAAACCTATAAATAGGCCCCTGAGGCCTTTAGAAAAATTGTCCTTCTCCTTTTCTTCTCCTCTTCTTCTTCTCCTTAGTTCTCTTCTCCCTCTGTCCTTTCTATTGAGGCCTTCCCTCGATTTTTCGAGGCCCCTCTCTTGGCAAGGAAGTCCGGAGATTTTCCCTTCTTCTCTTCTCCCTCTGTCCTTTCTATTGAGGCATTCCCTCGATTTTTCGAGGCCCCTCTCTTGGCAAGGAAGTCCGGAGATTTCCCCTCCTTCTCTTCTCCCACTGTCCTTACTATTGAGGCCTTCCCTCGATTTTTCGAAACCCCTCTCTTGGCAAGGAAGTCCGGAGATTTCCCCTTCTTCTCTTCTCACTCTGTCCTTTCTATTGAGGCCTTCCCTCGATTTTTCGAGGCCCCTCTCTTGGCAAGGAAGTCTGGAGATTTCCCCCCATTCTCTTCTCCCACTATCCTTTCTATTGAGGTCTTCCCTCGATTTTTCGAGGCCCCTCTCTTGGCAAGGAAGTCCGGAGATTTCCCCTTCTTCTCTTCTCCCTCTGTCCTTTCTATTGAGGCCTTCCCTCGATTTTTCGAGGCCCCTCTCTTGGCAAGGAAGTCCGGAGATTTTCCCTTATCCCTCTTTTCTTCGAGAGATCTTGTGGAGTTTCGATGTTTGGTGGTTGGCAATGGAGGTCGGATAGACCGTTGTAAGGAGAGAGGTTGGAATGACGGGCAAACTTCCAGCATCGGGGAGAAGTATGATGACAGGCATGAATTCAACATCGGGTAGTCATACAGCGTCGGGTAGAAGACCGACGAAAGTCTATTAACTGGTAGAAGTCCGACATCCGGTAAAAGTACGAAGTCGGGTGGAGGTGCAGCGTCGGGTAGAAGACCGACAAAGATTCGTCGACGGGTAGAAGTCCGATGACGAGTAGAAGTCCGACGACAGGGAGAAGTCTGACGTAATGTAGAAGTTCGACCTCGGGCAGAAGACCGATGAAAGTTTGTCGACGGGCAGAAGTCCGACGAAGAGTAGAAGTCCGCTGACGAGCAGAAGTTCGACGACAAGGAGAAGTCCGACGTCGGGTAGAAGTATGACCTCGGGCAGAAGTCCGATGAAAGTTCATCGACGGGCAGAAGTCCGACGACGAGTAGAAGTCTGCTGACGGGTAGAAGTCTGCTGACAAGCAGAAGTCCGACGTTGAGTAAAAGTACGGCCTGGGACAGAAGACCGATGAAAATTCGTCGACGGGCAGAAGTCCGACGACGAGTAGAAGTCCGCTGACGAGCAAACGTTCGACGACAAGGAAAAGTCCGACGTCAAGTAGAAGTACGGCCTGGGACAGAAGACCGATGAAAATTCGTCGACGGGGCAGAAGTCCGACGACGAGTAGAAGTCTGCTAACAAGTAGAAGTCTGACGTCGGGTATTAATCCGTCGAAAGTCCTGCAAGGCAAAAGTTCAGCGCAGGAGGAAATTCAAAATCGGGTAGAATTTTAATATTATGGAGAAGATAGAAGTCCATTAACGACATTCTTCCAACGTTAACCAAGGATGTGAGACTTCTCCGAGGTTGTAAGTCGGAGCCCTGCTCGACGACGTTAACCTGTGTGGAAGAGGTTGGGAGAATCCACTAAGGATGTGAGACCTTTCCGAGGTTGTATGCCGGAGCCCTGCTCGACAACGTTAACCTGTGTGGAAGAGGTTGGGAGAATCCACTAAGGATGTGAGAACTTTCCGAGGTTGTATGCCGGAGCCCTGCTCGACGACGTTAACCTGTGTGGAAGAGGTCGGGAGAATCCACCAAGGTTGTAAGACCTTTCCTAGGTTGTATGTCGGAGCCTATGCTCGACGACATTAACTTGTGTGGAAGAGGTCGGGAGAATCCACTAAGGGTGTGAAACCTTTCCGAGGTTGTATGCCGGAGCCATGCTCGACGACGTTAACCTGTGTGGAAGAGGTCGGGAGAATCCACTAAGGATGTGAGACCTTTCCGAGGTTGTATGCCGGAGCCCTGCTCGACGACGTTAACCTGTGTGGAAGAGGTCGGGAGAATCCACTAAGGATGTGAGACCTTTCTGAGGTTGTATGCCGGAGCCCTGCTCGACGACGTTAACCTGTGTGGAAGAGGTCAGGAGAATCCACCAAGGATGTAAGACCTTTCTGAGGTTGTATGTCGGAGCCTTTGCTCGACGACGTTAACCTGTGTGGAAGAGGTTGGGAGAATCCACTAAGGATGTGAGACCTTTCCGAGGTTGTATGCCGGAGCCATGCTCGACGACGTTAACCTGTGTGGAAGAGGTCGGGAGAATCCACTAAGGATGTGAGACCTTTCCGAGGTTGTATGCCGGAGCCCTGCTCGACGACGTTAACCTGTGTGGAAGAGGTCGGGAGAATCCACTAAGGATGTGAGACCTTTCCGAGGTTGTATATCGGAGCCTTTGCTCGACGACGTTAACCTGTGTGGAAGAGGCTGGGAGAATCCACTAAGGATGTGAGACCTTTCCAAGGTTGTATGTCAGAGCCTTTGCTCGACGACGTTAACCTGTGTGGAAGAGGTCGAGAGAATCCACCAAGGATGTAAGACCTATCCGAGGTTGTATGCCGGAGCCCTGCTCGACGACGTTAACCTGTGTGGAAGAGGTCGGGAGAATCCACCAAGGATGTGAGACCTTTCCGAGGTTGTATGTCGGAGCCTTTGCTCGACGACGTTAACCTGTGTGGAAGAGGTCGAATCGAATCCCCCTGGGATTGATTTTGCTTTGATTGGGAGGGGGCGAACGCCGCGTATATCCCGAATCAAAAGTGAAGAAGGTCTATCTTTAGACCGTTACTGCCTTTTTTGAGATCGAAGTTAAGACCTTGCCCAAGGAGTAGAAGTCCAACAAGGGACTGTATAAAGCTTGCAATTGATTTGAAATATCCTTGCATTTGCTCAGATATTCCTGAAATATCAACTTGATGTTGAAGGTATTGGAGGATCTATTTGACCATGGTTTGAGTCAAAGTTGCCCCCCAGTCTGCATCTTCTTCTTATGATATTGATGCTATGTGTGATATTTTGAGATTGGAGCAAAAGTTGCCCCCCCAGTCGGGAAGCACGTTCCCACAGACGGCGCCAAACTGTTGCGTCCTGGAATATTCGCGGCGGTAGAGAAATATATAGTTTAACGTCTTAGCGTTGTACGAAGATCCAGCACACAATCAGATAAGTGAGAGGATGTAGCATTCATAAGTGACACCAGAGTTTTTACGTGGAAAACCCCTGAAAAAGGGGGAAAAACCACGGGGCCTGGCCCAGTTTGAATGAATCCACTAGTATTTGTAGTCGATTACAAATGAGGCCCTTCCTTAGGAGAAGGCCTTGGATTGATGTAGCAAATGTACATCAGATAGATTGTATTACATGGTAAGAGTTACATATACAGGTTTGTTTGGCCTGAAGGACCGTAGTCGGCAGGAGACCGTAGTCGGCAGGAGATCTTAGTCGGCCGGAGACCGTAGTCGGCCGGAGACCGTAGTCGGCAGGAGACCTTAGTCGGCCGGAGACCGTATTCGGCCGGAGACCGTAGTCGGCAGGAGACCTTAGTCGGCCGGAGACCGTATTCGGCCGGAGACCGTAGTCGGCCGGAGTCTGTAGTCGGCCGGAGACCGTAGTCGGCAGGAGACCGTAGTCGGCAGGAGACCGTAGTCGGCCGGAGACCGTTGTCTGGTGATGGAGGTCGGACGGACCGTATTAGGCGACAGTGGTCAGAAGGACCGTAGGCGGTAGGAGATAAGGAGTCAGGTGTTAGTCCCAGTGTCACTTGGAAGATCGGATGTTGATGGTCTGGCCTTGAGTAGGACGTCGGGTCTTAAGCAGGACGTCAGGTCTTCAGCAGGACGTCGGGTCTTCAGTAGGACGTCGGGACTTAACGTCGGGCCTTGAACAAGACGTCGAATCTTTGGCAGGACGTAGGGATTGAGTGTCGGGCCTTGAATGAGACGTCGGGTCTTTGGCAGGACGTCGGGTCTTCAGTAGGACGTAGGGGCTGAACGTCAGGCCTTAAGGTGGTGGTCCGGCGAGGTTCCTGCGGTGGTCCGGCGGTGGTCCGACGAGGTTCCTGCGGTGGTCCGGCGAGGTCCTGCGGTGGTCCGGCGGTGGTCCGGCGGTTGCTGAGGAGGAGCTCCTTCCTTCTCCTCTTCCTTCTCTTCTTCTCTCTCTTGCTTGAGACCCCCTCTTATGAGAAATGAGGGCTCTATTTATAGATTTTCTGGAGTGGCATGGCCCGTAAATAGGCATGAGATCATGGGCGAATAGGGAGTGGTCCAATGGACGGCCGATATTGAATCCTACGATCATGCACCGTTCATTAGACATTTGAAGGCCTTAGTGATGTCGGAATTTTGTGATCTTAGGCTCGTTGGATTTGTCTCGTCGAGCCCTTCGATTCGAGTATAAGCTCGTCAAAATCGGAGTCCGTTTGGTAACTCAAATTGCGGTTTGAACCTTCCAACAGCACTTTGGATCCATGATTTGGACCCATTTGGGCTCGGATTGGGTTGATCTTGGTGTCGTTGAGTTCGTATTTCCGAGACGCTCAGTTCGACTATAAGCTTGCTGAAATCGGAGTTGGGGTGCTCTCGGAATTAATTTTTGAAGTTTCCAACTAGCTTTCGCCTCGAGATTCGTGCCCGATCAAGCTAATTTTGTGATGCCGTATCAATAATATATCTTCTCATAATTTATATTAGCGATATAAATAATATGATGTAAGAATGTTTCTCTAATTTTTATATATGATGCTTATTTTATATAAAAAATTGTGTGCTTTAAAATTACTTTTGTATCAAATTTTAGGTTTCTTAGCATTAGAACTTAACCAATCTACGCTAGGAGTTACTCTTCAATATTTGGCATGCATTATAATTCAATAAACTTAGTCTTTACTTATTATAATGTCCCTGAAAAATAAGTGGTAGCTATTTATTAGCCCTATAATAAATAGGGTTAGGATTTAACTTTGAGTCTCTTTCTTTACAACTTCTAGATTGTGTTAAGAACAATACAAATTAAAGAGAAGGCTGATTAAAATATGATCCGTGTAATCTTTTCAAGTGAGATTTTAATAATATTTGTAGGTAGGACAAGTACTAATACTCAGCCTATTCACTATAGGAAAAACGTCATTTTCGGTGGCCATTTTTCACCTAAAAATGAATGAAGTCCGTTTGTAATTTATATTTTCGAAAGAAATTTTTTTGATGGTAAATCACACGCCAAAAAACAAATACCGTCAAAAAAATTACGCCATATATTGCTTAGAAATGAATTTTAAAAAATACTATTCAGCTTGAGTGGGCCCGTGAATCCCGGCTGTAATCTAGGCTTGTGAACCAGGCCCGCCATGCACTTCATTGGCATGTGAACCAAGCCAGCCCCCGAACAACGGGCTCATGAACTAGGCCGCCAAGCACTCCACTAGCCCAAACCATCCCGCGAACCGCGGGCTCGTAATAAATATTTTACAGAAAATTACAAATTTCATCGGAAATCTGCTAGAAATTTCATCGGAAATCCATTGGAAAATTAGGCAAAAAATCCGCTGGAAATATTATGTCAGAAATCCACCTAAATATATGATGAATTTATTTCCGCCAAAATCAACTTTTTTCCTGTAGTGATTCGAATTTTCAAATTTATATTCAATTAATTTGTTGTGAGTTAGAGGGCAAATTTGAATAATTTCATCTCTCAAATTTGATAATGATTAACATAAACACTAATCTTTAAGCCTTGATGAAGTAGATTTGATGATCTAAACCGACCTTAGCTATAAACTAAGGATTTCAAGGCTTCTATTGTGATTTGAGAGTCAAAATTTTGGGTCAAAAATTCATGTTGATTAATGATTATTCCAAACATTTTCATATTTTCAACAAATATCGTCTTATTTTGTTAAATATCGAATCAAAACAAATATTTATATTACATAATTAGTTAATTACCATTCTCTTTATTAAACTCTGCGTTGCTTTTCTTTAATGAACTCAAAGCCCATCTGGCTTAGTCCAAAACATTAGAGTACGTTTGGGAAATAAGATTTTTTTTTTTTTTTTTTTTTTTGGGAAAATTAGGGGCATAAGCCCATTTTATTCCAACATAAAATAAGAGTACAAAAGAAATGTTGACATCTATCACAACCTACCAATAGATTCAACAAAAACTAACAGCAAAAGCCGCAGAATAAAATAAGAAAACAGAAAACAGTAAAAGACTAACAGCTTGAGCTGCTGAAATTACATAAAAACCTATACCATAGTAAAGGAAAAAAGAAATTGCCGAGAATAAAAAGCAAAATTGTCTCGAAAAAAAGGGTTGAACCCTCAAAATGCTCCCAAGTCATGAAGAACCTGGACTCATAAAAATAGATTTTTAGCGAGATTTAGCGAATGGACTATTCCCTGGTTGCCAAAAGGCCGTCCAAGGGAAGCAAAAATGGGAGCTTCATCATCGTCCAGGTAATCATAATGATAACAGGTGAAGTCAGATCTAAAGTCTCCCAGGAATGCAATCAGGAGGCAGCTGCAGAAGCAACAGCAGCAATCAGCAACAATTGTCTCGCGGCCAAAACAGAGGAACCCCAAAATTCTGAAGATGTTGCAAGATAATCAGTGCAAGTAATGCCCAGGTCCCGCCTGCAGCAAATACATCTATACAACAAAATTTCTCAACAGGTCTCCATCACACCATTTGGAGACCTTGTATAGCATAGCTTTCTTGATCTTAATCAAGATAGTGGTAGTGCTAGAAGCAGATAGAGCAAATTTCCTCTCGTTTCTTTCTCTCCAAACATGATAAACGGTGCAGCAAATAGTAATAAAATAAAACCTTTTGGTTTGGGGAGAGAAGATTTGGTTATCATTTACCCAGTCAAAAAGTTGCATCAAGTTGGGGTCTTAGAAGAATATTGGCTGAATCAGGGATGAGAGTAGTAATAATAAAATGGCTGTAATTACAATAAAAAAAAACAGGTGATTAGTGCTCTCTATGTGGTTAAAACATAAAGAGCATGTCAGATCCACCACAATGTTTCTACGTTGAAGTTCCATAGCCGTTTTAAGGCCCCCAACTAAAGATAGCCAGGTGTATATAGAATATCTCAGAGAGTGTTTCGAATGCATTATGTAATCCTCCCAGATGCAATTCGGCATAGATTTGTAGAAGTCAGTGATAAATCCTTTAAAATTTGCTTTACCAGTATTAACCAAAGATAAGCATTCAGAGTTATTATCCAGAATTCTAATACTGAGAATAGCATTAGAAATCTCAGTTGGAAGATTAATAGGAATTTTCCAACAACCATCAGAGGAAATGAAATTGCTCACATTAAGGTCCTCATAGTTAGCATATTCCGGGTTTAAATCAACCAGGCTATTTGAATTACACCAGCAATCCCAGAGGAAAGAAAAGGGGGAGTAAGGTGTAACTTTGAATTTCCATAATTCTTTAGTAGCAACAGCTGTGCTACAAATGGATTTCCAAAGTTTAGGGAAATAAGATATTACTGTTACAATTTTTGTATTAATATTATTTATAAGAAGCGAAATATGCATAAACCAAATATCATTAAAATATGATAAGCAGTAATTACGTAATTATTTCCTTCCCCATACCAAAGCAGTTTCTTGATTGAACAGTGTGGAACTGTGGATTAATAAGATATTATAGTTTATACACTAATAGTGGAACTGTTTTAAACTCAGAACTTTAAGCTAATACTTAATGGAAAATGATCATTATTGTTAGTGCTATTACTTAATTAATTTAGGTTTGATTGTCTTTTTTTTATATAAATGTAAGACTAATAAATGTCTAACAATATTATACAAACTTTAAGCTAATAGTTAGTGGCAAATCCATAGTGAAAATTTATCATCTTTTTCTTCCCCACGAAATTTTAAAATGTTTATAGGGAAAAAAAATCTCTCAAGTCATTTAATTTTTCAGGTAAGAAGAAGCTCTAATTCATTTGGGGTGATCATAACTTTTTTGAAAAAATAATTATAAAAACTTTCATGGAAAATATATATTTAAAACTATTTTGATTATTATAATATTTTTCTTAATCGAACAACAATTTTGTTATAGTTAGGGGTGTCAATATTTGACACAACCCAAAAATCTAACTCGAACCCAACCCAAAAATTCCGAGTTAAGATCAACCCAATTGTGAAACAGGCCAGGTTCGGGTTGAACAAATTGACCCATTTTAAAAGTGAGGTCGTGTTCAGATTGACCTCGAAATCCTGAAATGACCTAGAATGACCCAGCAAAAACTCGTCTACCCGCATCTGCCCGAGTCACCTGCCCACTGCCTTGCCACGTCGCATCGAGTCTCTTCACTTTCGCGTGTTGCCTGTTGCCACGCTGCTACGGGATTTGGCTGAATAAGCACTCGAACGGAGGGCTGGCGACGAATAGTGTCGAGTCAATTTAAAATCCGACTCAAACTTGGTCCGCGACCCGATTTTCACAGCCCTAGTTATAGTTATTATATTCTAGTGCACATAATTGTAAAACATAACTTTTCACCACATAAATTTATGAAAAGGAGGCCATCAAATGAAACGAATAATAACCATCTAAAAAGCAAAGTCCCGAGGAAGAAGCTCTCCATAGACCCTCTAGATCTTATTTGTATTAGCTGCAACTCTTCGTAAATACAGTTGCAAAACTACTTCGATGAAAATAACTTCTTTAAAAGTTATTATAAATATTATATCATTTTTTAAAGTCCAACAATTATATTTTAATAACAATCACTTTCCATCACAAAAAATTTTGAAAAATATAAAAACATAATAATAATACAAATAACAACTAAATGAAAATATGACATTGAACTTAAAGTCAAAACAACGAAAATCTATACCCAACAAACCCTTAATTATTGCATACTCCAATCATTTCTAATATTTCTTTCATACAACAAAGAAATATCAATTAATTAAAATCAAATAGCTTTTTTTTTTTTATTATTATTGTCAAGATATCGAACTTTTATTCTATCCAGTGAACGTACGCAGAGGAAGGTTCGGTTTTAGGCAAAAAAGCGCCTGTACCGAGTTTTTCGCGCCTGTACCGAGTTTTTCGCGCTTTTTTGCCTAAAACCGAACCTTCCTCTGTGTACGTTCACTGGATAGAATAAAAGTTCCAAGATATCATACATTTATACTACTATATCAATGAAACACTTTTATTAAACTTGTTTCGTCATCAAGCTGTTCTAGCACTCATGAACTGGTGTCATTAGCGTAAATCACCAGTATTTAGGCCTTAATCTCTTAAGCCAAACAAGTCAAAGTTTAATTACGTCGGAATCCATCCGTACAAGCTCCCTACATCTCTTTTAAATCAAAGTGCTATGGTCCATGTCGGCTTTGGGCCATCAACAAGTTTCAAGAGCTTAAAAGTATTTAAATAAATAAATAAAGTTAAGAGGGAACAAATGCCTTTAATTTAAGCGGCACCTAACCTATTATTATTTTTAAAAGGAACGATGGTTTCCATTTGAAAAATATTTTCTTACACGGTTGAAGGGGACGTGGCAACTAAAAGTCCCGGTGTGGTTACCGCACCAATGTTTATTCGCAGTTTCTTCTTAATTGTATAATTAACTAAAAGTTAGTAATTAATCATTTGCTTAATCTAATTGGACCTTTATTATCTTTTGCTCGCCATTGTTGTTTGCTTTAGCTTTCTTTCATCGGCGGTTTTCTCTTTCAATGATGGAGAGTCAAATGCGTAGGCCTTCATGCGTTTTAAAAAGTTAAGTAAATTGCTCGTTGTAATTAACTGGTCAACAAAGTGCTTTGCCCTATGGATGGAGTCAGTCCCACATAAGTCAGAATATAAGTTCGAAAGTGATGAATATTATTATATATTTTTAAATACATTTATATTTACAATGCTGAACTGAAGAAATTATTCTGTGCAGAGACCGGATACCTGATACAAAATGTTATCGGGAGACTAATCACGTAAGTGGTACCGAGCAATACAAAGCCGCGGTACCGAGCACAAGGTGGTGTGGCGTATTTTGATTGATCTCGCTGAACTAACACTCAAATCTCAGCTCGTGTTACACAAGGGATGCAACAAATAGATTCATTGATTCACCAAAGCAGGAAAAGAACAAGCATATATATTAGTTTTGTAGTGATTGGGATAGCTATCTTCATGTTTCTTAAAGCAGTTTTATGATAGAAGATTTTTAATTTTGTACTAAAAAATTACTTTAAGAAGTAGAAAGCCGTCCAAAATGAAACCTAAAAATATTTGCTCATGCAATGACTGATATATTCAGATTTAAATTTGTACATCTGCAGGTTCAATGAAGAATGTAATGAAGAGTATTAGTAGCTTTTCTTATAGTCTGTAACTTTCTCTTCTTCTTCCATTGTTATTGTTCTATTGTATTTCTCAACCAAGGCTTCGTTTGGGACGGCTTTCTTCCTGCTTCTTAAGGCAATTTTCTATTGCAAAAATTTTATTTGTTGCGCTAAAAAATCTATTTTAAGAAATAATAAAAAAGCCTTGTTGAGTAATTTATTTTTGGATTAGAGAGATGGAGATGTTGAGTAATTGTGCTGGAGAATTTAACATTTATGACTTAGGCTTTGTTTGAGACTGTTTTTTTACTGCTTTTTAAACCAGATTTTTAGTAAAAAAATTACTATGAAACTGCTTTAAGAAGCAGTAAAAAGCCGTCCCAAACTAAGGCTTCATTTGTGACGGCTTTCTTTTTGCTTCTTAAAGCAACTTTTTAGTACAAAATTTTTTAATTTTTTACTAAAAAGTTGCTTTACGTAGCAGAAAGAAAGCCATCCAAAAAAAACCTAAGCTTTAGTATGAGATAAAATGAAGTTGTTAGATGATTTTATAGCTTATTTTATTAACCTTTATCTAAGGAACAAATTTGATAATCCTTAATTAAGTATCATGAAAGAAAATAATTTCAAGAGTTCACAATCTATGATTTTGTAAGTTTGATACAATAAATTTAATATTTTTATTCAAAAATTTATAACTTTGATATTATCTTTAATACTTATTTCTCCTCTTCATAGAGAAAGCAAAATAAATAGAATTAGGTTTGTTAGGAAGCAATAACACATCTCTCAATATTATTTATTTTCAAATTTAAATGTGAAATATTAGATCATGTTGGTAAATATAAATTTATTTAGTATTTTTATAAAATAAATATTTAAAAAGTTTCTAACATATTAGATATACAAATGCACCGATCAAAATAGGCAGAACAAAAGCGGGTGGATTACTTGGCAAACAAAAAAAAAAGCCCATTTATGATGAAAAATAAATCTAAAATATGCTATTTTCCTAGTGTCCAACTAGAATCGAAGAAATTCATTTGTTCTAAACTCTTTGGGCCAGGATCAATTTATGAGGTTATGTGAGTATATATAAATGTTTATTTGTATTCCTTAATGATATCTCCCTCATTGAACTTATTTTTTTGTAAGAATCTTGAATTGCTTTCACTGTCAAAAGCTTGAGTCTTTTGCAACACTTGTAAGGAGCGGTTTGAAAATCATTGCTTCTAGCTCATTCCGCTAGCGATTTAAATCGTTGATTTAAGTATCATTCGTTTTACCACAATCTTCTAAATCATTCCAGCTAAATTATTCGAGCGCCACTCTTCTCCGTCTCCTGCTATCAACCGAGAGAGCGACAACCTAGATTTGAGCGTTACGTATAACATGTTATTATTGATTCAAATTGGTATTAGATATTTGAATAAAATTAGAGATGAATTTTCAACTTGTACTTTCCACTAAATATTTTGGCTAGTAATATGTTAGGATGTGATCTATAGTAATCTATAGGAATTTCTATAGTTTTTAAGCTAACAAATTGGATAGAAAAAGGGCAATAAAATTTGTCCGCATAAAAATAACCTTTGATGATGAATTTCAGCATCAAAAGCAAATTTATGGGGATGATAAATGCCCACAAATATACTTAAAAAGATGACCACTAATATTTGTTATTGATATGACACCAAAAGTCGTCATGATTAGGCACAAATCTCGATACAAATATGAATAAAAAACTTTCAAAATTAAATTTGGGATCGTCCAAGCTCCGATTTCGGCAAGCTTATAATCAAATGAAATATTTCAAGGAGATGAACTCAAAAATCAATCTGTGCCCAAGTGAGCCATAATCAAAGGATCAAAGCCAACTTGAAAATTTTAAAGCATTAATTGGATGACTAATTGATATCCAAATATGACAAGCTTATAGTTGAATCGAGGGGATCGATGAGAAGAATCTAATGAGCCCAATATCACTCAATTCTGACATCATTAAAGCACTCAAATGCTCAATAAACACTCTATGATCAAGGGAACTAATATCAGTCGTCCGATGAAACACTCCCAACATACCCTCGATCTTTTTCATATTAACTACCCATACCACTCCTAAAAAATTATAAATAACTCATCATTCTTCACATGATGGGGGATGAGAGGAGGAGCAAGCTTAAGAAGTCTCTTGCACTCTCTATCCAATGCTGCCACCACTGGAGTTCTTGCTATCTCCGACCACCATTGCCCGTTGACTACGGTCCCTTTGACCACCATCACCCATCGGCTATGATCGCACCGACTATCATCCCTCTGACTACCGTCGTCTATTGACTATGATCCCTCAGACCATCATTATCCGCCGACTATGGTTCCTTTAAACATATTATTGTCTGTCGACTACAGTCCCTCCGACCACCGTTGCCCATCAACTACAACCCTACTGACTAAAAAAACAAAAATGCCAACTCTCTTATAAAAATATTTGTCATGTTGTAATATGCTTTATAAATTGTGTATTTACTTTATTGAGACAACGCTCCTGTAACACCCCGAGATCTAACTTGGAAAGAATGTCGATCAATAGCCAAACAATTTACCAGAGTTATCTAAAAACCATCATTAAGCAATCTATCAAACATCTATAAAATTTAAAACATCAATATTTCTGTCGATTCATATCTCAAAATAACATGTACAATACTCAGGAACTACACTATCAATGCAAGTAGAGAAATCTATCCTGTCCTGAGTACAAAAGAATCATCTATCGATCAAAAGAACTAAAACCTGTCGATCTGAATCAACTCCTATCTCCTGCTCCCGAGCCCTGACCTGAAAATATCAACCACATATAATGAGCTTTACAAAGCCCAGCAGGTCACCTAATACCTATAACTGAAATCAAAGCACGGCAATGCTATCAATATGCATGTCAATCTATCAATCCGAATCAGTCAATGGTCAATGAATCTATGCAGCGGAAATCAATAGTCAATAAAACCAGTCAATGCAGCGGCAGGCAAATCGATAAATCAACTCAATCAATATCTGTTAATCAAATCAATACGGTCAAATCAATGAAATCAGTAGAGAAAAGCGATACGGAACAATGAATCTATAAAGCAATCAATACAATGCAGAAATAGTAGGCAGTAGTACAATGAATCTATAGGCAGCAGTACGATGTCCATGTTCATGCTATCAATACAATATCTATAGCTATCAATGTCCATATCAACGCACAGTAGTCAATGCTCGGTAATCAATCGATGAAATCAATAGAATCCGTACGATACAGTAAGTCCGATCAAATCAATAGAGCAGAAATCGATAAAGCAATAAATCCATAAATCAATACAGTAAACATGCAATTCAATACTATATACTGAACAAGTACAATCTACTGGCTATGTTGCTGTTGTAGAATCCATATTGCTGTTGTAGATATCATTTACATTGGTTCAATCAATAAGAGTCGTCACTCTTTTCGCCCGTCGGCATATCAATAAACTCCTTATATCTCCTTTCAATATATCGATAATCAATGTTTAAAGGAAAGCCCGTCGGCCCACCATCCTGTACAGGTATCAATATCAATCTCCAACCAATGTTCAACCAGGTTCCACTTGTGATCAGTATCAATAGTTAAATCAATCAATAAGCAATTCAATAGTCAATATTAAAGCAATCATATCAATTGTCACATTCATATCTAATCAATCTATCAATTCCAGACAAATCAGAAATCGTACAAAAATCGGGCAGAGTAACGGTAGTCGGTCAAATTTACACAAAAATTCTGCAAAAAGATACAATATTCAAATTCTTCCAAATTACAGTAGAATATCTATAACATCAGTACAAGACTATTATCCTATAGAAACCAAATCAAATCACGTCCCGATAATTTTCTATTCGATTAAAATCACGTAGAATCAATTCCGACCGGTAAAATCTTCGTAGAATACAGTCAAATCGTGTACAATAATCATATCTATAACATACTAGAAGTTGTGCGGTGGAAGTTGTGTCAAATCAAAATCATGTCGAAAAGTCGACTACGAAAACACAAAACAGATCCCAACTCGGTCAAAACACAACATCTTTGAAAACAGAAACAGGGTTCGGAGTCCTTACCACGAGATCTACACTTTCTCCAACAGCAGCGTCGGACGAAAAGCGCTCCGCGGTCTCCGAAAACCAGCTTTTCTCTTTTTCCCTTTCTCTTTCTCTCTCCTCAAAATATCTGATTTTTATAAAATGATTTTCTCTCTCCTCAAAACGAGCTCATTTCCTTATATCTTACTCAGATCGGTCTGGCCGATCGCCAAATCGTCCCGGGACGATCAGATCAAATCCTGATCGTCCTGGACAGTTCCCAGGGCTATTGTCTGGCCGATCATTTCTACAGTACAGATCGGCCTGGCCGATCTCAACATCGTCCCGGACGATCTGTACAGAAATCCTTCCAGAAAACACTCCAGAAATCAGCTGTTTTCAATGCACTGATCGGCCTGGACGATCTCAACTTCGTCCTGGCCGATTCTAGGAGGAAAATCCAATTCAGAGAGGAACAGTAAGGGAACGAGATATTACAGCTCCTCCGAGAAGGGACATCATTTGTAATCAATTATCAATACTAGTCGATTCATTCAAATTGGACCAGGTTTGTGATTTTTCCTCTTTTCAAGATTTTTCACATAAAAATTTTGGTGTTTCCTATGCATAATGCATCTTACTCTTTTATTTACTTGTGTATTAGATCTCCGTGAAAAGCCAAGACGCTAAATTTTATATATCTTCAACGTCGCAAATGTTTTAGGACGCAAAAGTTATATAGAGGACCTTTAATCTCAATCATTCAGAACTATATATATATATATATATATATATATATATATATATATATATATATATATATATATATATATATATATATATATATATATATATATATATATATATATATATATATATATATATATATATATATATATATATTGTCATGGAAGCAATGTGTCTATTAATAATGAGAGGTTCCTTTTTGGTGTTGGTTTTGGCTGGAGATCGATTGGTTTTGGTGCACATAGATCTCAATCATTCTGGACAATATATGTGTGCAATTTGTTCTTATTTTGTTTTTTTCCTCTTTGGGTGTTCTTCAGATTTTGCTCTTTGTTTTTAGTGATTTATCTCCATTTCATCTCTTAGTGGTATCTTTGAGTTAGGTTCTCCTATTTACGGTTTGGGGGGTTGCTGGTTCTGGGTTACTGATTTATTTTGTTTGGCTTCTAGGAGGACTGCTTCTAATTTTGGTTATGTTCCAGCATCTAAGTTTATTTTTCTGATGATTATGCAGTTTCTTCTTTGGTTGTTGATTATTTCTCAGGTTTTGATAACCTCTGTGGGTTCCCATTCATTCTAGTTTTCTTTTAATCCGTTCGGTGCCTTCGGTGGTCTTTGGGTTTTGCGGGTGCATATCTCTGGTCTTTGGGTCTGGCAAATTATTGCGTCAGGTGACCGAACGCAGAGATGCGTTCGGTCTCTCTCTGTCTACAGTAACCTGCGCTTTACTGTAGCACTGCTACAGTAAAGCGCAGGTTACTGTAGACAGAGAGAGACCGAACGCATCTCTCTGTCAGGTGACCTGATGCAATAATTTGCCGGTCTTTGGTGCTGGACCTTTTGGGTTGAAGACTCATAAGCTTTTATTACAGGAATTACTTTGTGTTATTTTTCTTGTGCTTTCTTTATTTTGCAGGCATTGTATTTGGTACCTGATTGGGCCTCATCGTTGATCTGAGCTTTGGCTTTCTTTTGAGGTGATGGCTCCTTGCCTCCCTTTTCTATTTCACTTTATATTGTAATTAATAGAGATAATTGGCTCCTTAAGTTTAATTTTAATTTTGGATGTAGCTCTTTGATTTTTTTAGTGAGCATTTGATCCTTTTAAGACCTTGTAATACTTTTTTATTGTTAACGCGTAGACCCTATTATGAATTTTAATAAAAAAAAATTGTCTAATAACAAATTCTCAAAAGATTGCAGCTTTGTGCAACTCTAGTTTTTGTTTTCATCATAGTGCGTTCGGTAAAGAAAAATGTCTCTAATGAATGCTTCATTTGAGATGGCTTTCATAATGCTTCTTAAAACAATTTTAAAAAAATTAAATTAATTTTTTTTACTAGAAAGTTGTTTTAAAAAACAGTAAGAATGTTGTCACAAACGAAGCCTCATTGTCATAATAAAATTCGATTATTGGCGTTATCCCACCTGTAGTGATAGGTATCATGATATCGAATTTTTCATATGTTCTTGTTGATTGTTGTCATGATATATTACAATTTCAAATAATAATCATTGTCACCATAGTTGTTAGAAATATTCCAGCCATTGAAGATCAGAACCATCATGCTTTATTTGTTTTGGTTAAATGCTGCTTAGGATGTTAAAATAGTCACAAAGAGTTTGAACTTATAAACTAAACATTTTTTTTTTATTACCACAAAGCGTGAATGAATTAGCCTCTGGAAAGCTAGTAAGAATACAACTAGCAATCAACATAGGAAATTCATCAAATAGATAACATGATTTGCGTTTCAAAAAGTTATAAAAACTCGCCTTGATGACTTCATGATTATTAGTATAGGAAATTAATTTGTCAAAATTATACATGAGCTATATATATATATATACGGTGCAGTAGAAACAGAAAAAAGACTGGCTCTTGCAACCGAAATATTATAAAAGTTCTTTATAATTATATATATAGTAGGAAAAATTTACTGTTAACAATCCTGCATGTATCTAAATTTTGAAATTTTTGCCCTTAAACTCTTTCGTTTCTTCTCATTTGAAGCTCTGATTCTACCTAATTCCGCCACTGTTGGGCTATCTCACCAATGGAAGAATTACACCTTTTCATCGACATCCCCACAGCCAAGAGCTGCAGATCTTCTAATTCTCCCTTTGCTGTTCTTTTCTTTGAAGGTATCTGAGCAGAGAGAGCTTCTTCAACCAAAGAACTCTGTAGAGCCATAGAGTGCCCGTTGGAATAGACATGGATGAAAGCATTATTTGCATCAAGGCTTGGGCATGGGTTCCTAAGCTGAGATAAGCCAGCTGCATAAGCCAGCTGCGCCCTTGCATGTACCAACTGGGCTTGCAGTATTGCTACCTTTAATCATGAACAGTATGTAAATACTTTCAGCCAGCTCCATCAAAAATCTATATATATATATATATATATATATATATATATATATATATATATATATATATATATATATATATATATATATATATATATATGAAAATTATTTTAAAAATCAGTAAGAAAATTGTTCCAATTGAAACTTTAATTTTTTAGATATCATAAAAAATAGATATATAACAAATGGCACAGATAGATTGACAAGCAGAAAGAAAGACGATATCGATGAATATAGTTAGTGAATTGTGGAGTTTAGTCTTACATTAGTGAGAAGAACTATTTCATTTGTAGAGTACAAATGAATAGCTTTTTAATACATATTTAATAATATGAAATGGGCTGGTTTTCATAAACCCTTGCATTCAAACTTATTGGGATGGGCTACCATATTTAATTGCTAGTAATGGCAATTGAGGGACCTTTGACTAAAGAGCCTAGAAGATTTTGGAAATTATTTTAAATTTCTATTTTGATAAATATTATAAAGTATTAAGTAGTAAATTTTACATTTGTTATTAGCAGTATCTATTGGGGATTTGTTTTATTCAGTTTCTGAGTGAAAAATCCTTACTACTTGGTTAGTTTCAAAGATTGAGATTTGATGATTTTGCTCATGTTGTTTCCTAACTTCTTTAACTTACAAAAAAACAAAGTTCCTCAGACTGGCCTGTAATCGGTTTCTCAATGAATTTGCATTAGATGAATGAGTACTAAGGGCATCTCTAACATAGAACTCCATTTTTCACGGCAAAATACAGCAAAATTTTAAAATGTCGTGGTGCTGCTCCAATCGAACTCCATTTTAAGTGCTTCTGCGAAGGTAATGATCCTTCTCCCTTTTGCGCGTTTTTCTGGTTGAGAGAGCAAAATAGCGTAGGTGAACAGTGCAACGCCAATATTGACGTCGCACCGTTCATCCGCAAGTAAATGCAGAAATATTTGACATTCGGCTGGAGCGACCGAACGACGTCATATGCACGTTTGGCGTTCGGTTGGAGATGCTCTAATAACTCCCTTTATATCTATCCACCTATTCATACTCTTATATCACCTGACCAACTCAAGTAAAGCACTAGTGAGAGTTAAAATAACAAACCTGCTGCTGAAGAGCAATTATATGGGCAACGCAGCCATACACAGGATCACTCAGCCTAGCCTGTGCTTCATAAGCAATAGTTATAGCTGCCTCGCCACGGTCGCCGGCCGGAACGTGGTGCAGAAGCTTGGACGCATTGCTAGCCCCAAAGATCCTATGGATCGCCGCAAAGGCAGCAGACGAGCTGCTCTCCGAGCAGAAGTGAGGAGCAAAGACACAGTCGGCGGTGCACTTTCGCCGGAGAAACTTGCATGCGCCGCATGGAGAGCCGGCGCCGGCCATGTTATCAGATTGTGATGGTGAGTGCAGGGGGGTTTGGCAAATATTGGTTATTTGGCTTTTCATTTATAATTGAGAGGGATTTGTGTGGAAGCCCATAAGTTCTTATGTGAAAGTATAATTTAATTGGTGGTCATTATAATATTAATTAAAATAAGATAAATTTAGCTTGATAATCTATAAATTAACCATGCTTAATTAAGTGCTTTGGTCTAAATGTGCTAGCTAATTACTTACTTAAATTAAGTGGAAAATTCTTTATTTCTAAGACATTAATCATGAATTCGACAAAAATTATTTAGCACTAATGTCAGCTTAAATATGTAATTAATGATTTTCTTTCTATTTTATCTTAAATAATATAAAAGGGATAGATTTCTATCTTTCTAGAAGTAAAATTCTTAATTTTTTTATTAAACAAAGCCCAAAAGCTGTGGTAAGGAGGAGCATGGAAAATCCTGTAGGGTTCTAAGGGGGCCAAGTATTAATTTTTGTGCGATAGATGAGCTCCTTTTCCATTGTTTTTTATTGAAGGTCGTTGAAGTGGTGACCAAAGACTTAATAATGGAGGATTAATGGAGGATTTAGGCAAGTAAATTACGTTTTTTGCGCCGAACGCCGCAGCTTGGTGTGTTTATTGTCTTCTTCCTCGCCAGTGGCTTAAAAGTCACCTGGATTTTAATACTTTCTTCTTGGTGTTCATACTTTATTATTTTCTAATCCATAAGAATAATGAAGGTGGCGTGGAAGTCGTGCATTAATTTGTCGTTTTTCTTTGATGTCAAATGTTAGGTTTGTTCCAAATTTCGAGTATGTGTGTATAGAACCATTGGGAAATAGTTTTTGAGAACTTCGGATCATTTTAATTGAATGAGTTTCTTTTGTCAGAATTTATAAATCAATTTCGAAGAATATTTTGGAGTGATGAAGTATAGAAATAGTTTATAAATCAATCCTGTATTTGACTTTATTTTGTCTTCTTCTTTCTCTGTTGGGTTTTGTTATGTCATTTATTGTGTTTGTAACCGTGGACTTTTTATTAGGTTTACCGGTTCATCTCATATTCTCATTCGCCCCTTTCACGCAGCCGCTGCTTTCGTGTTTCTTCGGGTGACGCCGTAGCTCGCATTCCTCGCAACGAGGCGACCGGCGGCGGCGGCGGACGACGGTCGGAGACGGCGTGCCTTGCCTTGACGCGACGACTCTTACTCCTTTTGCATCGACGGTCGACTTACTCGGACGAAAGTCCCGAAATAGCTATACAGTCATTCGGTTGTGATTTTTTTTTTCTTTGATTTTTTTCATTTTGCTGCTAAAAGAGTCATGACCTGCAATTGATATTAATATAGTTTATTTTATGAAACGATGGAGCATGCCTTAGTTTCTTGGTAGAAATAAATTATGAAAATCTGAGAAATTTTTTGAGGATGTTTGGCCGAAATTTGCAAATGAATCTATTTTATTTTGTTTAATTTTATAAGTTTTATTGTTTGTTTCTTTTGCATTTATATGGTTGATTTTATAAGTTTTATTTATTGATTTTTGAATAGATATATAATCAGATTAATCTTAAGGCGACTTTGAGTTAGAATATTATGAAGAGATATTTCAAACGAACTTAAGTTTCAAAAACATCAAATGACAATAGCAATCAGGTTAAATATCATAAAGAAAAGCGTATTCGAGTGGAAACTGATTTACCCAACAATATATAAGTAAGTGTTGAAAATCTTCCATCTGATCCAGCACTACGAATTCGCATTGCTGATTTTAATGACAATGAGGGTCATTTCAATCTCGTAATCATGATTTTCCAAAAACTAAATTCATGATGAAAGACATAAGATTTAATCCTACTTGGTTTGACAAGTATTCAGATTGACTAGAGTACAGCATAAGCAAAGACAATATGAAATCATATTGTCTTTATTGTTATCTGTTCAGAAAACTAGGTAGAGGCAATGAAGATGAATAAGCATTTAATAAAAATGGATTTCAAATTGAAAAAAAACAAACAAATTTTAACAGTGCGCATAATAATGCTAAACGTAGTTCTGAAGATCTACTGAAACAGAGTCAACATATTGGGTTTGTGTTCCAAAAGCAAACAAATCAAGCTACATCTGCATACCGTATCCGCCTCAATACTTTTGTTGATTGCATAAGATTTCTTTTGAAGCAAGGGCTTGCTTTCCAATGTCATGATGAGTCTTCTACATCCAAAAATCAAGGTAATTTTCTAGAATTATTGTAATTTTTTGTTGAACATAACAAAGACATAGACGATGTGGTTTTAAAGAATGCTCCTGAGAATTTAAAGTTAATTGCACTTGATATTCAAAAAGATATTAGTAGAGCATTTGCTATTGCTATTAAAAAGTTTATATCAGAGGAGATTGATGATACATTTTATTTAGTTTTAGTTGATGAATCACGCGACACATCTACTAAGGAGCAAATGGCAATCATAATTCGTTTTGTTAATAAGAAAGGCAATATAGTGGAACATTTTTTTTTGGGATATCTCATGTATCAGATACTACTGCAAATAGTCTTAAATTGGCGACTGAACAACTACTATCAACATATGGTTTGAGTATATCTGGAATACGGGGTCAAGGCTATGATGGTGTTAGTAATATGAGAGTGGAGTTTAATGATTTGAAAGCTCTTTTTCTGAATGAAAACCAATCTGCACATTACATCTATTGTTTCTCATATTAACTTCAATTAGTATTGGTGA
The DNA here is from genome assembly GCA_016618105.1 of Dendrobium huoshanense. NCBI lineage: Eukaryota > Viridiplantae > Streptophyta > Magnoliopsida > Asparagales > Orchidaceae > Dendrobium > Dendrobium huoshanense. Next base: position 15,753,595 of record CM028356.1, read on the forward strand.
AAGTAGCGAAAAGTCATGTTCATATTGCTTTGTTGTTTACTAACATTTTAAGTGTAATGAATCTTGTTGGTGTTTCTCGTAAGCGTCGCGACCAAGTTCAAGAAATACAACGTGAGAAGAGATTAACTGGATTAAAAAGTGAAAATCTATTATCTGGGCAAGCTAGGCTTAAATCAAGAAATAACCCTTAGGCGTGCTGGTGATACGCGGTGGGGTTCACACTATGAATCAATTTTAAGATTAATTACAATGTTCTCTACAGTAATTGATATTTTGGAAAATATTTTGAAAGATGGCTTAAGCTCAGAACAAAAAGATGAGGCATATGCTTTATTATAATCTTTACAGACCTTTGAGTTTACCTTTTGACTACATTTTATGAAAGATATTCTTTGTATCACTAATGAACTATCACAAGCTTTACAGAGAGGAGAATAATATATTATTAATGATATGTCTTTGGTGCGTATATGCAAAAAAAGACTGTAGGATATGAGAAATAACAAGTGGACTGACTTCATCAGTAATGTAACATCATTCTATTTGCAACAGAAAATCAATGTTCCACATATAGATGACAAATGAGTTGCTCGTGGTCGGCCACGCCGTAGAGCTCAAGATATAATAAATATATATCATTTTCGGATTAAAATTTTTTACACAGTGTTTGATATGCGGCTTCAGGAGTTGAATAATCGATTTACAAAAGTAAATATCGAACTGCTATTATGGCATGTTTGAATCCTAATAATGGATTTTATGCATTCAACAAAGACAAGCTGATTCAAATGACATAGTTTTATCCAACTGATTTTAGTCTTGTTGATCGAGCGGTTCTTGAAAATCAATTGGATACTTATATCATGGAGATGCGATCTGATTATCAATTCACCTCATTAAAAGATGTTGGAAGTCTTGCTGAGAAAATGATCCAAAGTAGGAAGGATCATGTTGTTTTTAAACTACTTGAATTGGCATGGGTATTACCTTTTGCTACAACATGCGTTGAAAGAGCATTTTCTGCAATGAATATTATAAAAAATCGACTGTGAAATAGGATTGACGATCAATGGATGAATGATTTATTACTTGCTTATGTTGAAAAAGAAATTTTGGATTCTATTGATAATGATGTTATCATTCAACTCTTTCAGAATATGAAGAGTAGACGTTATAAATTGTAAGTTGTTTACTATCTTGTATTTAATATTATATGTTTTTGGAAAATTATTAATAAAAAAATTTTAAAACTGCCTATGCCGGTCTCAAGCCCGGATAAAAAAAGTTGAGGAAAATTTTTACTAAATTAATTTAGGTCCCCCTTGATAAATTTTCTGGCTCCGCCACTGATTTTAATGATATATTAAAGTATAAATAGAATTGAAGAAAAAACATTGTTGACCTCGTTTTTAGCGCGTCTACCCTCGAGCACATTCGATCAATTTAATCGAACCCCGTCGAGCCCAATTCGAGCTCGAATCGACCCGACTCGAGCCGGATTAGACTCACATGCGTTCAATTAAATTCGATTAATTTATTTTCGTAGCGTCGTGCCTAATTGATTCTTATTTTGAGCCTGATTTTGTGCGATTAAGTTTGTTGTACCGGCTCGAGCCCGAATCGACTCAGATCGAGTCAAAATTTGGACCCGAGTCTAACCCAATTTCAACCAAATCTGAGTTAATTTAGCCCAATTTGATACTACTTAAATGCCATTTGACTTTCTACACGTTTTGATTTATTTCCTAAATCCAGTAGCTGCGTCGACGGCTGCGATTAAATGAGATCTTCGTTTCAGCCTGAATCCTGTGCCTCGGCGATCTTCTGCGATTCGAGCAGACATTGAGCAGGGAGCGGACTTCTTCTGGGATAATTTCGAAAGCCGAAAGCGAGAAAGACGAAGGCGCGGGTTTCCTCTTTCAGCGATGATTTTGATTTACTCAGGACGAAGACAGTCGAGCGGAAAAGAGACGTTCATAGGCTCTCTCTCTCGTTTTCTCCCTGACTCACCGAACTCCCTCTCTCTCTGGATTTCACGCTCGCTCTCTGATCCCGACCGGCCTCTCTTCCTCTTCCGTTCGCACGATCCCAGGCCGGCTGGAAGACCAGCACGCCATCTCTCACGCGTCCAGCTCTCGCTCAGATTTTTTTTGGACAAACCTAGAAGACCTGAACGGGCCTCCTTCTCGATCTCCTCTCTAGTTCGCGAACCCGACGTCGTCGGGTCTGAGCTCGATCTCCCTCTTCGGACGGAGCCCGAGCACCCTTTGGAAAGGTCCTGCTCCCGTCGCTCCCTACGCGCTCGAACCGAATCCGGCGGAAATCCCGTCCGAATCCAGCGGCTGGACCAAATTGAGTTTCATCCTATTGCAATGTAAGTTCTTTCTCCTTTTCCCCTCTTCCTTCACCTTAATCCCTAGCATTTCTTTTAATTTTGGTATGGCTTGATGGTTGTAGGAATAGGTTATAATGAAACTTTGAGGTGTGTATGTCATCACACCTCCTATTTTTGATCCTCAAGTGAAGGTCATCATTCTCAGTTTGCATAGTTGGTTTGGGAATCATGAGTTGATCTATATTCCTACTCAAGGTGTCAATTTATTTTACTTGAGATGGCCAATTAACTTGTGAACCTACATTTATTTTATGTCATAAGATTTAGAACTTAGGTGTAAACTACCAAGTGCATAAAGAGCTCTTTTGATTTTCTATCATAGCATGCATGTAAGGTGTTCGTTAGAATGCCTATTGGAAATAGAATGAAGGCTAGCTCGAAAGAAATGTCAAGCTAGTGTAGTGTTATTTGGTTCAAACATCCCAAGTGTATTTGGGCTTGTTGTCCTTATATGGAATTCATGATCACGAGATAAACTCTCTTGCTTTTGTTTACAACTAAGGAGTTTGGCTAGCATGGAAAGTTTCATGAATTATAGTTGTTGTAGCACCTACATTAGTGCTTTGGTCTTGTGGTTGACTTCTATCACCTCGCAATGCAACCCTTTTCTTCTCTTACTTCTCTTCTTGAGCATTTTTTTTGTGGAAGATTTAGTATCATATCAAAAGTTTTTTTTTTTCTCTCGCTTATTATACCATCATGTTGAAAAATGAGATTTATGGTGAACATGAAGTTTAAAAAAAAAAGAGGGTTTTGTATGGCATGCTTAAGTTGAGCTATTTGCACCTAGAAGTTTGTTGGAGAGGTTTACCTCATTAGTGCAAATAGATTTCATGCGATTCGTACCTTGTTGTTGCAAGATGTTTAATGAAATCCCTTTGAGAAATTTTTTTTTTTTTTTATGATATTTGGTCGGAAACTCATGAAACGTTGGAATCACTTAGCTAAAAGTTGGATGAGCCTTTTCCTTTCGTATTCTCATATGTAGATTTAAACGTCGTTATGCTTGGCAAGTAATCTTCGTGGTCTCTCTAATAAAGAGCTTAATGCTCTCTTGCGATTGATGGTTTCAGATTGAGTTTTATTGATCCCTTTCCTAAGTTTGGGTTGATGGCATGTTTGAACTATTATAGCATATCTTTATCTCAATGTATGGATCTTATGTGGAGCATTGTTTTAAGCATTGGTTCAATGAATTTCATAAAGGATGCGACGCTCATTACCCAACTATTTTATGATTTTTTTTTTATTATTATTTTAGAAGATATACTCGTGCATTTATTTGATGGGAAGTAATTATAGAAAATGCATCCTTATATTTCACTTGTTCTCATTTCCTTTTCAAAAAAAAAAAAAACTGAGAACGAAATTTGCTCTAAGTTGTTCTTTTAGCCCTTAATGCTTATGTCTTTTTGATGGAAGTGATTGTCTTGTAGATAGAAAAAGAGCTTTGATAAATTATGTGGAGATTTTAGTTGAGATTTAGGCGTGAACCATGGTTTTCATGACAACTTGTTTTACAAAGCTTTACAAACTTTGCATATAAGATATTCGTTGAAATGCTTGAGATGGAAGTGTATAAGAGGTCATATGTTTTAAAGTGCCTGAACTGTTTTGCTATGTAGCATGAAAGATTTTGGTTAGTTGTAACGGTTGAGATCTTATCTTTTGTAGTATTCATGCATGATAAACCTTATTAAAAATGTAAAGAAAGAATGTTTGAGCATGAGTTAGTATGTTCCTTAGAAATTACACGAATTAGTTTACACCCAGATTTTATTCCAAGTGTCATTCATTGATCAAGTTTATGAATTTAGTTGTGTAGGCTTACTTCGTTGGCATGAATAAATTTGATTTGTGCTGAATATTGTGTGGATCGTTCATCTCAAAAATAAAATAGACTTATAATATTTGAAAGTACCTATCGCAATGTTAAAAGAAAATTTATAGTGGTTTTCCTGCTACTTGATATGAAGGTTTTATGTATCATCTTGCTTGTTCTTTGTTGTAGTATTTGGATTGGATTGTTGGGTAAATTTATCACGAGCCAAGCATTTGTGTGAGTATTTAAAAGTATGATTCTTTTACACTTGAAAGCATGCATCCCTCTTACTTGCAATTTCATTTATCTTTTTGATGTCATGTAAGTATTTGTCTACTTTCATGTTTAGAGAAGTTTGAATCTATAAGTATTTTGCAACATCGCATATATGATTGGCAATAATGGTTCATGTATTTATGATTGGAGACTAGTTTATTTCTTCTTCCGTTAGTGTCTAGAGTAGCATGCATTTACGAATTTCTATATTTCTATAAAGTTTATGTTAGCAAGTTTGAATAGTCTTTTCATTTTCTCTGCTTATGACTCTTTGTTAGAGGGATAGTGATGAGTCGGAATGTTTTATGATTTGTTTTGTATTGAATGAATGGCTCTTTGGTTTGGAGCCTTTTTCTTTGGAGGTTTTATGAGTTTGTTTTAATGGGAGGTTTTGCGAATGTCTTCATGAGTTGGAAATTTTAGGAAATGTTTTGTTTTTGGAGAAATTTTATGAATGAGTCTTTGGTTAGAAAGTTTTGTTTTCTTTAGGAAATACTTGGTAGTAAAAGATTTTCGTGGATGACTTTATGGTTAGGATTTGTACGAATTATTTTATATTGAGAAGTTTTGTCAAAAGTTTTGAGGATTGTTTTGAGACGAGGTTTTATAGCATGTTTTGTGGATGTTTCTCTTTGTTTTTATTGAAGCTTTCTCGCAAGTCATTTTGTGTAGCCAATTTAGGAAATTGCTTTTTTTTTTTATTGGAAGAAGTCTTGATTGGCTTTGTTTAGTATGATTCGTTAGCGGTTTTAGATTTATTTTGAAGGCTCTTATACGACGTTTTTTTTTTATGAAAGCTTTACAATGAGGGGTTGTATACAACTTCCTTGTTGGGGAGCTTCGCGGTTTCTACCCCACTCCAAATAAAGAGGAGAAGCACTTGATTATTAGGTATTTTGGTAGGGTTTTGTGTCAAAACAAAAAAATAGTGATTTTGATAGATGACTTTTATAGGGTTTCGTGTGACGCTTAGTTTAGAAGTTCTTATAAGTCGTGTTGGATTTTCTTAGACTTGTGTAGTAGTGTCCCTTAGCGCCTTTTGAGAATGATTATGGTTTCTTCATTTGAGTTAGATTATTTTAAAGTTTATTTCAAAAGTGAGTTGGTAGGATTTAAAACCTTAAGGAGCTTTATGTTAGAAGTCCTTAGTGTCCTCTTTGGAGCAAGACAGTCCTCACTCCTTTGGATTGTTTCTTGAATGTTAGTCTCTAAAAGTATAGAATTTTGGGATCAGTGCAAAATAGATAGAGTCTAGCTCTAAGTTTAGCTCTAAAAGTCTATTACCCTTAGTTACTTTAAACATTGTTTATAGTGGGCTATGAGTTAGGTGTCGAAAACGTATCAAGTGTCTTGTTTGGAGTGGGAATAGCAAAGGGCATTGTTGCTGTTATAGGATGCACTTGACTTCTACGAAGTGTATCCAATAACAACGATGCCTACACCCCTTTTCGTATTAAATTTTCATTCTTTTCGCTGCATTTATTTGTATTTTATTTCATTCGTTAGTTTTCTTCGTCGTTTCATTCATGTCTTTGATTCTGCACACCCGCAAAATGAGAAGAACCTAAGGAATAAGTGGCTCAACAAATAATTAAAAGGTACGTTTTTCTTCTTTTCTTGCACTTCCATTCTTTCATATTATTAACTGCTTATAGAACTGCTCTAATACCTATCTTTCTTTTGTCTTGCGAGGTACCCATTGGAAAGCAATGGATAAGGAGCACTTGGAGCTGGAGCTAGGACAGTCGGATCTAAGCATCAGTCGTCCCTACTCATCTAGTAGGGGCGCTACGGGCGGAACCATCGGGTCGTAGCCCCCGGTGCTGTAAGTCTACTAAAACTTAGAAAACCTTTAGGGGCTTAGATGTTTGCACGCCTCCCACCCTTAGGGCCTTAGAAACTTCAATTATATTTAGGATTGCTTTTACTTTTTTTTTAGATCCCTAAAACCCTGTGGCATCCGTATAGAAGTCTTAGGAGTTAGAAAACAACACAACTTTCAATCCTACAACTTTAGTGACATCTAAGGACAAAAACTAAGGACTGAGTCTTAGAAAATATAGACTTAGGATGCATGCTCCCTATAGGATAGAAACATTAAAACAAAACCTAGTGACACGTTTTCCTAGATTTAGATTTTTTTTATTTTTCTTAATTCACTAATAAGCAACCAACTTTAATCTAATTCTTAAAAAAAAAAAAAATCTATTAAAACACTTAACTCTTAATTAAGTTTTAATTAACATTCATAACAATTTAACTTTAAGTCTAAAATGCAAACCTAAATCAATCCTAACTAACTTAATAATTGATTCATAACCAATTTAAAATTTAAAAGATGTAGATCATATTAGGAGATTAAATTACAAACTAAACTCATTAGGATAAAAGATTTCTTAAAGGTCCAAACTTAGAATAATCTTTTAAAAATAATCAACAGATCTTTTAATACACAACAACCCGCTCCAAAAGTGAAGTTTATTGGATGGACTACTCCGGGCTGCGGGGCTAAGTGTCCTAAGGAGGCTGGTTCCTCGAGCCTGGTGGCACAACGCCACGAATGGATCTAATGGAGCGTCAAAACCTAAAAATTAATCTTTCTAATTGGCTTAATTCAAACCTTAATAATAAAACATTTAATCTACCCTTTTCTTTTTCTTTTAACAACAAACTATAATAATCAAACAAAGTTAATTATCACTGGGTAACCCAGGCCTACGAGGCTATTAAGTTAGCCCCAAGGAGGGTGAAATAAACCTCACGGCCTCGGTGTGAAACAAAGGTGATAGTTAATCAAACATTAAAAATAAAACATCCTAAAAATCAATTCTAAAACACTAATATCTAAACTTTAACTAAAATCTCTCCTTTGTCCTTTTCAACAAACAAATCAAATGTACATACAACTCTAACTAAAATTACCTTATATAGGACCTACCAAAACCACACAGCCTACACACACACTTAGATGAGCTTGCTAGGACACGACTATTAGCTTTAGATTAGGATTTTGTTCTGCTTTTCTTTTCTGTTCTTTGTTGTGACGCCTTGCATGTGACCCGTGTGCTGGTTGTTTTCGCTACCTGTTGTAGCTTTTCTGTGATGTTGTTTCGTACTGTTTTGCTAGTTACTCTTTTCTTTCTGCACCGTGGTTGTGGCGATTAGAATACCCATAGGTTAGGTACGCTCTTTTATACTAATGCTGTCTTCCTGCAGGTGGCCGTGCTCATATAATGCTGCTAAAAGGGGGCCAAAAATTAATAAATTATGTATAAATGCTTTAGGTACCTGCTTCAGCTGCTTAGCCCCCAATAATCAGAGCACGGCCAAGTGTGATTTAATTTCAGCATTTTTATATATATATAACTGCTTGGATGGATTTTTATTATGAACTGCTTAGAATAACCCCTGCAGGAGAGTCTAGATTTTCTTTTCTTTCTGTTGAAATGTATTTGATAGTAAATTTTGTGAAGATCTAAAAATAAGGCATTTTTAAAGAGATAGGAGTCCAAAGGGAAAAGTAAATCCTTACAGAGGGTTTCCTTTTTCATTTGGATATCCTTTTGGGAGCGTTCACTACGAGGAGTCCAAAGGGAAAAGTAAACCCTTACAGGGGTTTCCTTTTTCATTTGGGCATCCTTTTGGAGGACGTACTGCAAGGAGCCCGAAGAGCTGAAGATGATCCAAAGACGAATCAAGGAAGAGAAGAAGAAGACTGAAGAGATATAAAAATGCCTTATTTTAAGATTCGCGTCGTTTCCGGGTTGTTGTCGGTGGAGCCCGGCCACCTTTACTTACTGTACCCTGTGATGTAATATTATATGGCACTTGCCATGGACACTCTTTTTCGTGCGATTTGTTTCTGTGTTGTGATTTACTTACCTTGTTTGCGCAATAGAAATGGCATGCTTTTCATAGGTTTCTTTCTTGCATGTGCTTGTGTCTGACCGTTAGGCTCTTTTAGGATAAAAATTCTTCTACTCGTAATTAACAATAAGATTTAAGATTAATTCACATAGAAACCATAACGACTCTAGGGAATAGCCGGAATCGTCCGGGGGCGCATGCATGCATTCTCTCACCTTTTAGACAAACTTCCCCGCCCGAGGGTAGAGTCCGGATAATCTGGCCTATGAGGATGAAGTGCCGGATCTGGGGAAGTTTAGTCATTCAAAAATTATTTTCTATAAGCCTTTTTAAAATTTCATACATCATTGATTTGAAGACTTTAACCAGCATAATTGCATTAGTAACTAATTAAAATTAAGATTTAATTGCACTAGCTTTAGAAGCATCATACCACTCATAAGTGTGGGATCAATTAGGGATTTCTCTAGTTTGTCGATCCCAAATTCAGTGTCTAAACTACCCACCCTTCTTCATACAGACTGGACAACATGGATTTTATACGATTAGGTGGTTTTAGCTGGCTTCCTTTGTCAGGCAAGGAATAAGTCCAGATTGCATTAGCTAGGTCGTAGATGTTAGTGTTGTGTGTGCAACACTACGTCTTTTATAGATTTAGGGTCTAAAGGTGAGCGGTACGAGTGTACCCCTATACACCTTATTGGTGGGTAAGTCTTCCTTTCTTTCGGAGGCTATAAATCCTGCCCATCCGCGTCACACAGATGACGCCACCTCCATCTTTCTCTCATGCTTGTTCGAATGCGTGATCTCTCTCTTTTTCTCCAGTTTTTCCACTTCCTCGAGCCGACCGGATGTTGAATGAACAATGTGTGATTGATTAAGCCAATTGGGACCTTCTTCCCTTTGATTAGGAAAACCTAGAAATCCCCTTGCACTAAACCCATTGGAGGAGATAATCTAACATCCTTAATCGAGAGTTTTCTTAGACCGAGGTCTAAGATGTAATTAACTATGGGGGCGCGATCCCCACAATCAAATAAACCCCATTCGAGCTGATGTATCGAATGGGGGAAATCTCGTGAATTTAGGGTTATAGATATTATTATCCATCGAGGTGTGTAGGTGAAAACCCGCTATCCTCCATGGCTAATCGTATCTATAACTCCATCTGTTCTTCCATCGGCCTGCTTGTGCCGAGTGTAAAGGCCTACGACCATTTTGTCCTACGGGATAGTGTGATCGTGCTCTTTGCATCCGAACCACACGAGCGGAGTCCTTTCGGAGACCCACAAACATTTACCAAAAGGCTGTAAGATTTTATTTCTATTTTTTTTTCCAAGTTAATGATTAAGGAAATAAGATTAAAATGATTGGTTTTTTACTCAGTATAGAACACTAACACAGTAGTCGAGTTTTAAAGATACTAATAGGTCTTTTATGTATTTTAGGCAGAGTATTGAATGGAGAATATGAAGTTATGTTAGAGATATCAATGTTTAAATTTATTTTCAATCTAAATGTTTAATTCAACATAGTGAGGCTCAAATATTTTATATATCTATATCAACAATTTTATAAATGTTTAATATATGACTAAGGCTTCGTTTGATACGGCTTTCTCACTGTTTCTTAAAGCAGCTTTTTAGTACAAAAATTAAAATTTTTGTACTAAAAAGCTGCTTTAAAAAACAGTAAAAAAGCCGCCCCAAACGAAGCCTAAATTTAAAGCCTCAATAATCTTAATAATCACCTTTCATATGGGAACTATCCATATTGATGATTATTCTCTTTCAAAAAAAATAGATTAAGAAAATATATAGTATTTTATTTAGATAAAAAACCTTTATTTAAATATAAAATATTAAAAATATTAAATATGCTAATGTAGATGTAATATTTATTTTATAAACTAAAATATATTTTACTCAGATATAAATTTCTTAATAAACCACATATAACATTTTCTTAAATATAAACCCATTTACTCAGTTATAAGATTTTTACTTAAATAAGAAGATTTTATTTTAAACATGAATTTTTTTATAAAATATAATATTATTAATTTGAGTAATTTATTATAATTTAAACAATCTAATTATGCAAAATATTTGTATTTATTTGCTTCTTTAAGATATATGCAGGCGAGAGTTTTATAAAAGATTAGGATTTAGGGACGTAGAAATTAGATCAGACGGTCCAGATTGTTTAATCTCGTCACCCTTTTTCCGCTCTCCGTCTTTTGTCTATCACTCCATTCTCTCTCTCTCTCTCTCTTTCTTCCTGTCTTCTAGCTCTAGGGCTTTTCCACTTTTGCCTGCCAAGCGACGAACAGGTAGCTTCAGCGATCCGATTACTTGCCTCTTCTATTGTCTTTTATTCGATCGGGAATTTCAAATTTTTCTGATATTATAATTGAATGTCTAATTTATCAAAGAACGGATTGATTATTCATATCTACTCCCCTTGCGTTGTTGGTCTCTTTTGAGAGCAAGCGAAATTAAACCAGTGGAGGAATTGAAAGCTTATTGCTTTCGATACTGACATCTGATAATTATGTCATTTTTGCTCTAAGAATGCTGATTAGCTTATAGTTAAACAGTACTTATGCACAAATGAAAATAGGGAACCTGCCACCACTGTTGCCTGCTTAATTCTTCTCCGTTTAATCGTATATTTTTATGTTTGTTTGATTTTTTTGCTTCCTCTTTTCTTTACTTACTTCCTTGCTGTAAGAAGAATCCAAGGAACTTCATGCTTTTGGGCTGTTTGACTGCAAGTAGTATTTAACTAATTATGATTTAGTAAATCATGTAAATTTCGATTCCGTAAATCTTGATGGAATTAAAACCTGAAAATCATTTGGTATGTCAACCGTTAAATATAGGTAAATCATGATTAATTCCTTAGCCACGGGTTTCAGGATTTATGATTTGTGGGAGTGAAAAATCTTGAAATTTGTTATATAATGTGATTAATGGGATTTAACCAATTTTTTATACAACAAATAGTGAGTTGAAGTGAGATTTAGTAAAACAACAGGATTTAAAGTTCGCAAAAAATTTTTTGCAGCATTTGAGCTAAATCTTGCTTAAGGGCTTTCCTAAAATAGGATATGTACCAAACAACCTCTTACTCTTCTTTACTTCTTCTACTTATTTACATATTGAAAATCATTTGATTGATTTACTTAAGATTTTGCATTATATATTTGCTTTACCTACTTTTGTTCATTTACCAATGTTGTGTATTTGTCTTTTTTTTTTTCATTATCCATGATTTGGAGTTGAAGGTAAACTTGAAGTATGGAGGTCAACCCTAGAGTTTAAAGGTTTTCGTTTGAGTAGATTTAAAATTGAATATATTGAGTATAATTTTAGTAGTAATAGATCTAATGGGGGATTGTGACTTTGGGCAATCAAATCATTTATAAGAGTACACGTTTTAGATATCTTGGGTCTATTATTCAAAGTGATGGTGAAATAGATGGGGATATTATTAGTAGAATTCAAGTTGGATTGTTGAAGTGGAGGAATGCATCAGGCTTGTTGTGTGATAGAAAATTCCCCCTCAAGCTTAAGAGAAAATTCTATAAGATGTGATTAGACTTGCAATGCTTTATGGTGCAAAATGTTGGCCATTAAAAGGGAATTAGGAAACTATAATATTAAGTTAAGTGATGCAAAGATGAGCATGCTTAGTGGATGAGCGGCTTTACTCTTAGAGACATGATACAAATTGAGCATATACATGAAAAGGTTGGAGTACTTCTAGTGGAAGATAAGATTAGAGAGAGTCGTCTTAGATGGTTTGGTCATATAAAATGACAGCCTTTTGATGACGTGGTTGGAAGAGTAGATGCATTAGATTTGACTTATATTAAAAAATGTAGAGGTAGACCTAAAACGATTTGGTTAGAAAATATTAGAAAGGACCTTTATTTATTATATTTAAATGAGAATTTGACTCTTAATAGGACGCAATGGAGAAAAAAGATTCATGTAGCCGACCCACGTAATGGGATGAAGGATTGATATTATGTATTCATGATTTTGGATTTCTTTGAACATTTTAAAGATTTGCTGGCATAGTTTGTTATATAAAGTATTACTACTTTTCCTTGTCTTAATAATACTGACCCACCATAACTTTAGCTTATGAAATTATGGTTCTTTTGCAATTGCATTAATTGGTTATTTTTTTTATCAGGTAAGCTATATAAAAAGCACTAGTTTTTCCATTTGAAAAGTTTACCTATTGTACTCATAGAAAGCATTCATATGAATAAAACTTGAAGTAGTTGTTGAACATTTTTTTCATAAATTTATTAACTTTGTTATTTTATTTATTTTTGTTACTGAAATGCATCTTATGCCCATGTCTTCCAAGACTTGCTGATATTTTCAAGATGAAAAATTGATATTAAATTGTTTGATGGATATTCTGAATGAAGGTATTCCTTAATGCAGGGCAGTCATCGGTGTTAGTTCATTCCTGAATTCTGATTTTTCTTTTCTATTTATTGCAGATGTCATCTTCAAAAGAAGTAAAGTGAGTTTTTCTGCCATCAATTATTGCTCCAAGTATATTGCCTGTGGGGTTTACTTGCGTAAAATTGTTTTCAGATATACTTCTCGATCGATTACACCTCCAGCTCAGCGCCAAAGATCGAGATCCTCATCAAGGTCTAGAGGAAGAAGTCGTTCTAGGTTGGTTCTGTTAATTTTATCTTGAATTTGTTAGAGCATTTTGTTTGCCATCGTCCAAATTGCATGTTTCTAAATGCACTGGCATTTGATTTGATTTATATCTCATCTGATTATTTCTTTACATCGTTGCAAACAGGAGCCAAGATTCTTTAGAAGCAGATAATCCTGGGAACAACCTTTATGTAACAGGTTTATCTACAAGGGTAACTAATGAAGACCTAGAAAAGTATTTTAGCAAAGAGGGAAAGGTGTGGCCCATTTAATAAATACATTATGCACATTATTTTTGGTTTGTGATCTTGTGTATGTAACAAACATTCAAATAACATTGCTTTTCTAAGTATACGATTAGAAGATGCTATCATGTTACTTTTGTTGTTTCTGGAGGTCTATTTTGATAACTTTGCTTAAAATAGGATGAAGTTTGTGAGATGATTATATAAGAGGGATGATGTGAGTAGAATCCATTGAAGATAAGATAATAACAAATAAATTTAGGTGTTATGAACATCTCCAACAAAGGTTATAAAATTTGCTAATAGGATGGGTATGTAAAATTTATGTCAAATCACTAAGAATGAAATTTCGTGGATCAAACTAAATATAGATAGAAGCTGTGCAAATGTTTTATTTAGAATGGGTTGAACACCACTTGTCACACATAATAGTAATGAATGGAGAATGAGAATTCATAGAACTTACCCAAAATAGTTCAGAGAAAGGTAATTAATGATGTTGATATCCATCATCTATTAGTTAAGTTAGAGTTTAATTTGTTTTCTTATATTTGTTTGATTTTTGAGTTTGATCACTAAACTAAAAAACTACTCTTAGGCATAAAATATTATTTATTGGCTTGATAGGTTATTCTTTTGCAAAATTTTCTCTCCTCTCTCTGTATCTCTCTTCTTTGTCTCCTCTTCCCTATCGTGCATATTCATCTGCATGGATGGAAGTGTTCTAGATGTTGCTTTGATTTAACTAGAAATTTAAAAAGAAGGTTATTTAATTTGATAATTATTTATATGTTTTAAAATGAATTTAAAGTTTACTGATGATTTAATATTTTAAAGAAATACTCCTATGTGATGATGGATACATGAGTGAATTGGTAATTATACATAGTGCACCAAGTTTTACTCGTTTAAAGGTGTTATTTACTGTTTATAAATTATAGTTGAGGACATCACCAAGTGATTAAGAATCTTGTATTTTACCATTTGAATCTACATACAGCTTTATGACACTTATTCTGCTCTCATCTCCCTCAACATATGTATGGCCTCACTTAACATTTACGTCAAGACATGTACATGAAGATGGCAATACTTTGGTGTTGGATCAATGTAGCTTTAAATTTTATTCTTAGCTTCTTTAAATTAAAACAAGGGAGGGATATTAGGATGAGAGAACTAGGGCATTGAAGAAGAGAAAAGGGATTGAGACAATGTGTGGATACATATAAGAATTGGAAAAAATGAGAAAGAGAAAACATAGAAACAAGAAATGTGGCCTGCAGTCGGCATTTGTGTTGGGCAGGCAGCGAGGGCTCAGGATGGGGCTGTTGGTATGATAGTGGATAACTAGATTAAGTAGGAAGAGAGAGGGGATGAGATGAAATTTGGTCTGGGCAGACGTAGAGGTTGGGGATGTAGATTTGTGATATGATAATAGAAAGTTGAGAAGGTGTAGATGATTGAAGAAAAATATGGAGAAGAGGATGAGATGGTTTGGCGCTATCTTCCACTATGTTATTGTTGCTCCTCATACATCCTCTAGCCATAGATTAATGTTGTCATCATTGTGCAAAGGAGAACAATAATGTTTGGAGTCGATGAAGTTGTTTATTGTCATGCGTCCTCCAATAATCCATTCTTGTCATCTACATTGTGCAAAGGAGAGCTAGAATGGCTGGAAATGGTGATGGTTGATGGTGATGAAGAAGATGGACTGCTAATGGGTATGAATTAGTGTTTTGGAAGTATTGAATTTTTGCATTTTTTTTCCATCATACAAGTGCTCTTAAAAACCTTTCTTTAACTAAAATATTTATAATCATAAAATTTGTTTAATGCATCTTTAACGTTATTACATACAATGTAGACATTACGAAGTTGATTTAGAGCTGGCTATTGTTGACTCTTAACTATATCCTATGAGGGGATTGGTGCTAGTCCAATTTGAGTCCTATTCACTACGGGAAAATGTTGGCCAATCCCATGGTATTAGAGTTATATATTGGTTATAAGGGTTTTGGCTAAAATTACTGTCCAATTTTGCATTTCATGTTCATATGATTGGGGATACACGCATACATGTTAGAGATAATCATGTTTACTATTTATGTTTTTGTGTTCGTGCTCTCATTTGTATATTGTTGAAATGTTGAGTGATAGGCCTGACCAAGTTGTGGATCCAAAAATTTGTGCCCCTAGCCTCTCCATGTCTTATTTATTGATGGGATAGTTTTAACGAATTAAGTTCTAGGGTAAATTTTTAGAAGGCATATTTGATTTTAGAAGATACAGCCCAAAGATTACACCCTCATGTTGCGATGATTTTATGATATGAGGTCTGGTTTCTCATAAGTACAAGCTCCTATGATTAATTACTCCTCCCGACAACAAGAGAGTATGTTCAATTAACACTATTCATTAGATAGAGCACTTTCAGCAACAACAACTTTAAGTTTTTCGAATTAGATTTTTAGAGTTTTCAAGATTTGAATTTTATCACCATATACTTAAAGCGCTTATGGGAGAATGATGACGAGCCCGATCAATATCTCATGGTTCTGTCATCCTGGGCAGTCATGGTTTCTTGTCTACTTAGTCAGAGGAGTTAGTCGACCTAGCCTGACTGAAGGATCCTCTTAACAATCATGGGTTGCTTCGTTCAAATGTACTTGGTAGGCTTAGGGTGAATATATATTTAAGGGGACAAAAGTTGAGTTAACTCTAGATAATATAGGGCATAAGATTTTATGCCCTATCAAATATACTATATGATTCATTATTCAAGACTTTAGAGTTATCGAGGAATATATGGTCATGTAAAATAAGATTAGAGAGAGTCGCCTTAGATGGTTTGGTCATGTAAAACGGCGGCCTTCTGAATACTCTGTTAGGAGAGTAGATGTATTAGATTTGGCCTATGTTAAGAAAGGTAGAGGTAGACCTAAAAAGACTTGGTTAGAAAATATTAGAAATGATCTTTCTTTATTAGATTTAAATGAGAATTTGACTCTGAACAGGACAATGGAGAAAAAGATTAATGTAGTCAACCCCACGTAGTGGGATAAAGTCTTGATGTTGTTGTTGTGCAAGCATCCATTAAATACAGGTGTCTTTTCCAGGGTTTTGGGATGTTCCAGACATACTTACGCTATCCATTTCACGCATGGAGGTCATTCCGACAACATCGCATATTGTCGCACACTTAATTTCATGTTTTCAATCGTGTTCAGTCGATTCACTTGTGAAAGGTCTCATCTGGCTAATTTTGATGTCCCGATCGCAACAACACGACCCTTTTCACAATTGAAGTTCATTTCAAGTGGTTTTTGAGTATCATCATGTTAGACCGGTCCACTGGACCGGTCCAGCCGGTCCGCACAGGACCGGCAAGTCGCAAAGAGCGACCGATCTCCGCCTCCTGCGGAGATCGAGCGGCCCGACCAGCCGAAGAGATCATTTTAGGAAGCGTTTTTTAGCGTTTTGAGAGGGAAATTTGAATGTAGGGAGTGTTTAGGGATTTCCTTTTGATTTGTATGCATTAAATAGTTAAATTTCTTTAGGGTTTGGGCATCTTGAATTTGGCTGAAATTTGAGATCTCGTAGATTTAGGTTTCTTTGGGCTCTAGCTGCGTCTAGAGATTTGGGAGAGATCGATCCTCCTCTCGAATTGAGGATCAATTGTATCTTGCTCTTTTATTCATCGTTTAAGTGGAATACAAGTCTTTTCTTGAGTTTTCTCTCGTATTTTCCCGAACAAGTGCTGTTTTCCTGCTGTAAACAGCAGAAATCTGCTGTTTTCCTGCTGTGGACAGCCATTTGGCTGCTGTTGGTTCGCCGATTTTGGATAGGTTGCTTGTGAATACAAGCACTTCCTATCACATCAGTGCATGTCGTATTAGCTTATGTGGTACCTCGTCAATTGATTGTCAACCTTATTGGGCGTCTTTGCTCGTTGGATATATTTTATGGGTCAACAAATTCAACTAATGATTAGCAAGTTTGTGATACAAACATAGATACTGAGTGCTTATATTTTACAATTGATTTCATTTAAAAAGGATTTGAAGGCCTAATGTGAACTTTAAAGTAATTAACTTGTTCAATTTTATGATCATATGTTTGCTTATAACTTCAGGTCTTGTCGACTCCGGTCCCATCAAGGAGGATCGGATTTGAGATTTGAAATTTCACTTTTTTTTTTTAATTTTAATTTGCACCGCATTCTCAAACCTTGGACTTATGAGTTTGATAATATTGTCGGAGCACTTTTAGGTAATTTAAAATCCTTTTAAATGATGCACGTATTTTCTTAGTGCATTTTGCATACCGCATTTGTGCTTGTCAATGCATATGCTCATTATGCATTTATACATCACCATTACATTTGCATATGGCATATATGTCTTTGTGTATTTGCATAATGCAAACTTATATGTTCTCAGACACTGCATATTGTATTCGTGCATTTTAGTATATTTTGCATAATGCCCTTTCATGATTTTCAGTGCATATGTATTTGCATGTCACATCTTCTGATATACATGAATAATTTACTTGCACATTCTCAGGGATCTATGACGCCTCCTTTGGCAAAGGGCAGGTAGATTGTATTATTATTACTGCTTGACTATTCTCCTTATTAATATGCATTGTAAAATGCATGAAACATAGAACCAGATATAATACAGCTTGTGTTTTGGGGTGCTATGATGGGCATCAAAGTTATGTGAACAACTAATCTTTTTAATGAAATTGTAGAAGAGTGAATAATATACAATATTATTTGAGGATAAGAGCAAATTCAAGGCATTTGAGACATTACCATATAATAGCAACTAGAAAATCTAGTCCATTAAAAAAAAAAAAAAAAAAATCGCCCATTGATAGACATGCAAGGTTCAAGAAAATAACAAATATTAGATTATGGCAAAGCAATGCATTAGCAATATGATCATACTTTTGAAAGTTTTCCTATAACAGCATTAAAAAAACGTAGCGCAGCTAAATCATTACTAGAAGAGACAAGTGTCTAGGATCATGCAAGTAGTTTTTAGTGCTGCAACTTGTAGTGTTTGAAGGTAATTTTGCCAGCATGAAGGTGTCAAGAAGAAAATAACTGAGGTAATTGCCATTGAAAGTAATGGACATAGCGGATGTATGTGACAATTACTCAACCTATTTGATAGTTTTCAGAATTTAAGACTTAAAAGCCCACCCTAAAGTAGAGATAAAAGGAAATAAACCTAGGGGTAAATGCTGCAAATGGTGGTTTCTTGAGTAATGATTAGCTTGCCTCTATTGTGACAAAGATCTATAGGTTCTAATCAAGAAAATAGGAGACTGCATACTATTATACCTCCCAGACCTCTTACTATTGATGCATTGTTGACTACCCCAGTGATGTCATCATGATTATCACAAAGGCTATTTGTCGTATGCATTCATGGGAAATATAGTTTTAAGCAAGCAAACTGATTTAGTATTTCTTAGGTCTCGTTTGGGATGGCTTTCTTGCTGCTTCTTAAAGCAGCTTTTTAGTATAAAAATTAAAAATTTTGTACTAAAAAGCAGTTTTAAGAACCAGCAAGAAAGCCGCCCCAAACAAAGCCTTGTCATCTTAAGATGTGGCTAGAAATTATGTATATTTAGCATTATGCAGCCATGCTACTATTAAATTATCATAACAAAATTCCAATTGTTGGCACTGCTAACAAGTTTGACTGGATATCTATAGTTCCTATGAATTTTTATTTTCTTGAATATTCAGGCAACTTTTACCATCTTTATGAATTGTGACTAAATAACATTTTACTGCAGGTTCAGGAATGCCAGGTCGTTATGGATCCTCGGACAAAAGAATCTCGTGGGTTTGCATTTGTAACTATGGAGACTGTAGAGGATGCAAGCCGTTGCATCAAATATTTGAATCGATCTGTGCTAGAAGGACGCTTAATGGTCGTTGAAAAGGTGTTATATTTGCTTTCACAGGATTAGGTGTTCAGAAAAAAAATGTTATTTATATTTCTCATCCATAGAAGTGTTGCCTAATTACTTTTGACATCAGGTTTGGTGTGTATAGCTCCATCGAATTCTGAAACTATGCTCTTAACAGTATGAACCACCCTCATGTCGACATGTGCACCGCATCAACATCTCAGTTACCAATTCAAATCCGACTATATTAGAGAGGATTGTATGCCCTATATTCCCTTTTTTCCCCCTCTCTCCTCATGATTAGCAGATGGTATGTTCGGCAGTATGTCCTCATTGCCAATTTAAGATGACCGTTTAATTTAACTTGATAGTTTCTTTTCACTTTGATTTCTTGCTTTACAAATTTTTGTATATATTTTTTAATATTTATGGTCTAGATTGATGTAAACAGTACTAAACGTTGCCACTACCAAGCCTAAGGGCATCTCCAACCGAAAATCTCATTTTTCACTCCAAAATGCCATGAAACTAAAAAAATGCCGTGATTCAAGTCCAATCGAACTCTATTTTGCCCCCTTTTGCGAAGGTAACGGTCTTTCTCTTCTTTTGCGCATTTCTTCGGCAAGTTCGGTAGAGAAAGAAAAATAGTGAAGATGAACAGTGCAATGCCAATATTGGCGTCCCACTGTTCACCTGCAATCAAATAGCGGAAGTTTTTTCAGTTCGGCAGGAGCTCACGAGCGATGTCATTCAAGAGTTTGGAGTTCGGTTGGAGATGCCCTAACCACAAAATAAGCAAAAAAAAGGAAAAGCATCTCATATTTATTAAGCTTCTGCCAATGCAGGATTTGGGTTTGAGGGTTGATGAGTACGACCTTATCCCTACATTCCTAAAAAGGTTATTTTTATGATTCGATCTCTGGTTTACATTAGAGCCAACTTAATCAATACTGCAGACCTGCCTCTCTTAACCACAAACAAGTACCTTGCTTAAATTGACTGATAGTCTCATCCATGTTAGAGTCAAGTGATCTCTGGTTTACATTAGAGCCAACTTAATCAATACTGCAGACCTGCCTCTCTTAACCACAAACAAGTACCTTGCTTAAATTGACTGATAGTCTCATCCATGTTAGAGTCAAGTGATTACTAGTTCGTAAGAGTTAAAACGATGGTGACCAGTATTACGAAGATAAGTTATAATGAAATTACAATTTTGAAGCTCTGTTCTGAATTTGTATGTGTTAGATTAGATTGTCTTCTATCTCATCTCTATTGAGCATCTTCTGTGGTAGGCAAAAAGACGTCGTGGGAGGACACCTACTCCTGGAAAATACCGTGGTGCAAGGGAAAGAAGAGGTGCGCCATTTTCATAACTTTGGTTAATGCTAGTTAAGATAAATATTCATCTAACTTTAATCTGATGTTGCCAATATTTTGAATTTGCTTTCAAGATTAAAATGTTTTTCTTATGTATTTTCTCATGATACAGCATTCCACTTTTAGCTCATATGTCACTGATGCTTAGCCTTTTTTAACATATCTTCAATTTTTTATTTATAATTTGCATTTGTTGAAATAATCATGAATACATGGTCTACTATCTTTCTATCTACAATAATCCAACAATATGTGGATAATAGCTTTCCATCCATAATAATCCAACAATTTTGGACAACTTTTCATCTATGGTAGTCCAACAGCCTATGGGCAGTAACTTATGTATGTTTGTCATTAATTTTATATTAAAAAGTTAAAGAGTGTTTTATAGATTTATTTCTCCATCTATATGTTCAAAATTTCTTATCATATATATATATATATATATATATATATATATATATATATATATATATATATATATATATATATATATATATATATATATATATATATATTTGGATATACATTTCAACCATAAAATCTCCCATTTTTAAGCCCTATCTTTTCATTGTATATTTCAAAACTATGATGCACGGACACGGATACGGCGACACGGACACGACACGACACGGACACGGGACACGACTATTTTTTGAAAATATAGGACACCGGTATGGCGCGGACACGACAATTCATTTTTTTTATATAGTGTATATATATTAATGTAATATCATATTAAAAATGACAAAGAATAATAAATGAATGACATGATAACTTGTCTAGCTTATAATATAAAATATTTAGTACAAAATATCTACTACAACCACAAAACTATAAGCAAATAATTACTTACTACAACATCAAGCATTTAAGCTTCAACTACTAGGATTAGCTTTAGAGGTTTATTTTTGGCCTTCAATATCATCATTGAATATCACTACTTTCAACTCTGGTTCAACAAGAGAAATATTTGTAATTGTGCAAAAAGAAAGGAGATGAAAATACCTTCACTGTCAAAGAGAAATGAAAATGAGAATATTCGATGAATGGGTATTAAATGCAGACGTTGATTTGGTGTTGTGGATATGAAATAAGAAATTTAGTTTAAATCTCACCAAATATAAGAAATTATATTTTAAAAAAATTATAAAATATTTAAGATACGCGTGTCCCACAATTTGGTTTTAATATTTTTTAATCGGACACGTTTTCGGCGTGTCGGAGGAGTGTCGGACGAGTGTCGTGTCGGACACGGTGTCGGACACTGCATGCCTCTTTGAGGTGAAGTGTCAGTGCATCATAGTTTCAAAATTATATAAGAGATATTAAGATTCTAATCTCTTTGAGGCCTACAATTTCTTTATCATGGAGTCTCTCCAAGCTGATGACAACTTTAACACTAGAAATCAATTTAAAAACCCTAAACCCAGATCGAAATATGAAAAAATTATGATGAGATATTGGACTAAAATATAGTAAATAGAATCAACTACAAAGATAAATTTTAGCAATTCTCTCATTTTGCTTTGGCCATTTGGACTACAAATCGAAGACGTTCGACGGTCTGTTCCAGATGAATCACAATAAAAAATGGTCATAATAGGCTTTATCATTCTCACAAAAGATCTTACACTTATAGTACCTAAACTAGACAAAAATAGGTTTTATTACTATTTCTTTATAGTACCTAAACTAGATAAAAATTGTGCTACCAATTTCTCTACCAATCTATGTCACTTTCATGATTTAAATTTGAGAAAAATGATTGACAGTACAGAGATATATTCATGGCTCTACCCTTTTAAGAAGATCCCTCAAGTGAGGTACGAGCTCAATAAACAGGTTTTATTCAAAGTTTCTACCCTTTTAAGATATATTCAGGACTACCCTTTTATAGATCAGATTGGTGTTTGTTTTGAAAGGTGGAGCACTCCTTACTAAAGAAAAAAAAAAATTATAGGTTAAGTTCACAGAAATGAAATAGTTTGCGCAAAAAGTTATATAGAAAGCATTATTTCTTTGCACGAGCTGCTGTTCAATCGAAATTTCCATACAACTAACCCAATATTGGCTTCTCAAAATAGTTTTATAAATTTTTTAGTTTACTCAATGCAGCTCATCACTGCTTTTGTTCCTGCAGTTCGCCGACGGAAGCAATCCAGGAGCTACTCACCATCTAAGCCACCTCGTGGTCGTGGACATTCACATTCAAGGGAGAGATGTCAACGGGAACGATCCCGCTCACCGCGTGGGATAGAAGCTCGTAGAAGGCTTAGAGAGAGATCAATGTCAGGCGGAAGTGATCGCCAGCCTGATTAGGTTGTTAAGTCCAACTGCAGATTGTATTCACCCATAAAGACTGAACATTGCTATATTTCTGATTATTGATTGATCTGAAATTAGCTTGTGATTTAGGAGGATGGAACATATATTCTCCTCAGTTGGCTATCGACATCTGTAAGGCCATTTTATTCTATTCTGTCGTAATTATGTTGTTGTAATACCACAGCGGCCAATCAGATAAAATATTTGAACTTTTAGTCTGTGACATTGTATTCTGAATTATTAAAAGGATTGCCACTTGATCAAGTATTAGTTTTGTCATCTGAAGTTGAGAACAATGTGAAATATCATTTTATCATTGAAAACAGAAGCAAACGGTTGGGATAGTTTCGTTTGGGATAGTTTTTTACTATTTTTTAAAACATTTTTTTAGTAAAAAATTAATTTTGTTGTACTAAAAAGTTGCTTTATAAAACAGTAAGAAAGCCATCTCAAACAAAGCTAGATGGGATCAAAAATAAAAGCAGAAATAGTGTGAAGATCAAAAACTAAAGATACTTCATGGAATAGTTTGCAAACAGAAAACATTAACAGGTACAACCTACGTAAGAGCTCTTATCAATGATGATTTAAAATCATCATCAATGATTAGTATTAGCGTCAGCAACAACAGTAGATATAGAAGCAGTGCGATCCGGTGACTGATGAGACGAGTTATCGGCGTTCTGCTTAGATGCAGATTCGAGGAATAGGATTCTCGCCCTCACCTTCTCAATCACCTTCTTTAATTCAGCGAGCTCTTCTATTTTTGAGAACCTTTGTTGCTCCTGATTTGTGTCGGGCCGGCGGAGAGGGTTTCGGCTCCGATAATGGTTGACGATGAAGTCGGTGGAAGTCCTTGGCGGCAAGACGAGGAGGAAGGCGCCCACGCCGTGG
Organism: Dendrobium huoshanense; assembly: GCA_016618105.1. NCBI lineage: Eukaryota > Viridiplantae > Streptophyta > Magnoliopsida > Asparagales > Orchidaceae > Dendrobium > Dendrobium huoshanense. The sequence continues at coordinate 15,777,433 of CM028356.1, forward strand.
AGAGCAGAGAACCGACGAACCTTCTTCTGAAATTCCTTCTTGCTTTCGATCCTACACTTTGCAGGGCCCATAGTTACAAGAACTAAGAAGTAGAGGGAAGGAGAATCGAAAATGAAGAGGAAGGGGAATTGATAATGAAGAGGAGGATGTTAGATCCTTTTATAGAGAAGCTATGACTTATTTTTGGAAAGTCGAGATCGGCAGCAGGGAATGTGTGCGTCGCTGTGTCAGGAGATTCGACCATTGGCATAATTTCTCCGAGGAAATTCAAAATTCAAATTTTAGTACTTATTGAACGGTAATAAAGCTCAACGGTAACCAAGTTAACACAAGAAAGGGCAAAATTTTAAACTAAGTACGTTTAAATTTCATCAAATATTCTTGGTTAGGATGTTTGAGTTTGTAAGGCTTACATATTGCACATTTATTAGCTTTTGAAAGATTTTTTAGCCGTGTTTTTTTTTTTTTTTTTTTTTGTATTTCTGTATTTCGTGCGTTTAAATGGAATATTGGTTGGATATTTTGCTTCATTAAGCAAGATCTGTAGAAGTTGGAATAGAGAATGAAGAGATGAATTTGTTTGACAAATGCATATATATATATATATATATATATATATATATATATATATATATATATATATATATATATATATATATATATATATATATATATATATATATATATATATATATATATATATATATATATGAGCTAGTTGATTTAAATTTGTGATTTTTTTTTGGGTCTAGAATAATACTTCGTGTAGATGATTTAAGAGTAGAATGTTTTAGTTGATTTAAAAATGTTTAGAATAAGCTATTTATATTATTTGGTTCAATTTGTGCTGAATTTTATTTTTCAATTTGTTCTAAATTTACTAAACTTAACACTGTTTAGTTAAAGTTCAACGAGTCTAGGTTTTTCAGTAATTATAAAATTGTATTAAGAAATTTGTCATATGTTTTAATTTATAGGGAATGTTAAGTTAATATTTAATTAAGTACAAATTTTTAATATGTTTATTACAAGTTTGTTAGCTGCAAGTTTTGGAAAAATTTAATTGCGAAAATTGCATGGTGAAGTATTATTTCAAGATGTGCTATGGAAATATTCAAAATTTAATTTAGTTGTTATTTTTAGGATGTGATAATGTGTATATTGAAATTGGAAAATTGGAGGAGATAATCCTCATATATAACTTGTTAGATTGTCGATCTAATTTATTATTAGTTTAATGTTGCGGGTTTGCTTAACTTTAGTGTTTTACTCCCCCTCAAATTTGCTTGATTAATTCGTAGAGCTTTATATTTGGTCATTATTTGATATGTTTCTAGAAGTTAGGTTTTCAAAATGAGTGGACGACCACCATCATTTGTACTCCTGTATGATGGAAAATTATTTCAAGATGATAAATTCGCCCCTACGTATATTGGTTGTAAAACCCGTTCTTTGCAAGTTTTGATTATGGCAAACTTATAGCAGCTTAAGGCAAGGGTTCTTAAAGAGTTGGAGTATGATATGTCCAGGTTCACAATTAACGTTGTGTGTCATTTTCAAGTTGGAAATGATTTCATTGCTTCGCCAGTTGAAGATGATGAAGCATGTGAAGTTGTTTTATACCCTAGTTGTTGGAGAAGTTATGCTTCTTTATGTGGAAGTTGAAGAGATTTCATGGGATAGTAATTTTGATGAAATGGTTTCATCTCAAATTCATGATTCTGTCACTCTTGTTCTTGGAGGGACACATAAGGATGGGCATAGTTAAGTAACTGTGCAAGATACAAACATTTGGTAAGTTGAACATTGAACACATTAATAGTTTTGTGATTTATAATTAATTTTCTTAGTGTTATTTATCTGAATATATGTTAGTATGATGAAAATTCGTGGAAAGAGGATGTGGAGCTAATGTAGCTGGTCCTATGCATCCCCAAGATGCTTATTTTTCTAGGGCTAATGAGTCTAGAGCTTGTAATCCTCTATTCGGTGAAGGATATGAGACAATGAGTAGTGGTTCTAGCGAGAAAGGTTCTGAAGAGTTGGATGATGTTGTAGATGATCTGAATGCTCACAGTGTCCTTAATTATAATGGCATTAATGAATTTATTTGTGATTACTGCAATGGGACAATTGATACTGATGCAGGAATGGTAGCAAACAATGAGTGTAGAAAAACATGTAGGATTACTCATAAGTGGAATGCGAAGAATGCTTCTAACAGTGATAATGTGTTTAGTTCATCAAATGAGTTTATAATTCCAATTGAATTGGTTGAAGGTACGTACTTTAGAAAAAAAATCAGATCTCCAATTTGTCGTACATGGCTGGTCAATAAGGAACAATGTTCAATTTGTAGTTGTTGCTTCGAATAAACAATTTTTTACAGTAGTCTATCTACAACACGATAACCTTGCTGAGAGTTGTCCTTGGTATTTGCATGCAAGGTTGAGCAAATGATTGGGTGGCTTATGGAAAATTTCCTCCACTAGGCTACAACATACATATATCAATCCTATTCTTGTGGCTAGTCATAGGTAGTGTAACTCATAATTTATTAACTTCTTCTTGCTTCCTACCATAAAAAAACATATGGACACTAAACCAAGAGATATTATATAGAGAATTGAAGTAAATTTTAACATCACAATATCTTATATAAAAGTTTGGGATACAAGACGAAAATCCATTAAGACTCTATTTGGAAGTTGGGAGAAGTCATATAGAACAGTTAATTTGTTCATGGAAGCAATTCTTGCAGCAATGTTGGGTATTGTTTACAAGATCAAATCCTCTGATACACATAGGTTTCAACATATTTTTTGGGCTTTTGGGCCATGTATATCTGGTTGGAGATTTTGTCGGCATGTGCTCAACCTCAATGGGATATTCTTAATAGGTAAATACAATAGGACTTTGCTTATTGCAGTATGTTTGGATGTTAATAACAACCTTTTCCCATTAATTTTTTTAACAACCTTTTCTCATTAGCATTTGCTATAGTGAGTCAAAGTATAATGAATCTTGGATATGGTTTCTTAGAGCCCTTAATGATTTGCTCACATTCGTTAGCAGCAGATTAAATCGTTGTTTTATCTCAGATTGGCATGCTGATCTCATACATGGATGTAGGGAAATTTTTCCCAATGCCGCACATCAGCATTGTCTAAGATACTTGCGTGAGAATTTAAAAACAAAATTGTACGAAAATGGGAGTTTCCGATGTCGACTTTGTTTGACAGAAGATGTACATGGCTGGTAATGCAGATGATCTGAACTTGTTCAATGAATGCATGGTTTATATTATCAACATAAAACCTAAACTGCATCAATTGTTAGTAGATAGAAACGTGAACAAGTGGGCCTTGACGCATGATGGTGGGGACATATTTGGAGTAATGACTACTAATGCTTTTGAATCCTTCATTGGAGTATTAAAAAGAGCATGGGGTTTGACTATTCAAGCGTTAGGTTCATCAATTTATTACAACATTGTTGGGATATTTATTCGACGAAATGAAATGATCAACATTGGTGAACAAGAGTATGACAACATATTGGCCTCACGAGCATAAGCAATAATACAAAATTGGAAATGGAGGGTTTTTAACAACGTTTGAACTCCCACCTTCCCTTTCATGGTATACCTCATGAAAATGCTTTTGAAGAAAGTAAGCACAAATAAGGTGGCGATCTAGCTCAAAAAATATATATTCCACATATTTCCATCCTCTAGCATTTAGAAAATTTTCAATTCTATTGGCCTCTACCTTCATCGCCTCTACATGCATGCAAATATCAAAGTACATGATCCATGACTTTCTTCTATACATGCATGCATGCAACATCTGAATATCTCATTAGCCCTTGCTTGTTGCTCAAGCGGACTGTCAGAACACCTTGTACATACACTCATGCATTCGTCTGCTAACAATGTCCACCAACTCCTTCGTCGGTATTCCGTGAGACTTCTCATTATCCGGCCAATGCATTATGTAGAACATAAGGCAAGGTAAGACATGGCTTCTTAAAAAAAACAAAATAGATATTAGATGAAACTACACTAAATGTTCACCTCAAATGCTAAAACAGAAGTTCAACTATGCAAATCAGTTCAAATTTCTCCTTCAATAACATACAATAAAGACATTCACAGAGAATTCTGACATCAATATCCAATGTTGCTTTCCCTCAGCATGGCCTCCCATCACAGACGTTATAATGGATCACACGGATTTTGATGTCGAGGCATGTTAATTTGATTTGACAATACACTAGTGATGCATTTTTATTAAAAAAGATTCTAAAATCTTATCTTTATTATAGTTGCAAAAAAAACAAAATAATATAACTATCAACTAAATTCGATTGTACAATAGGATAAATGATGATTTTTTTAATGATTTAATGCAAGTCGCTTATGCAATGGGCAACTTATATTTCAAAAAAAAAAAATCCTTTGAATCTAATTTCTAGGTGAGTCAGCTACCAGTTGCCCATTCAACTGGTAACTATTCTTAAATTTTCTTAAGCATACTTAATCACAAAATCTATTTACTAATGATACTTAGTTTAAAATTTTGCCCCACAAGAAATGCTGTGGTCACTAAAAGATTTTCCATAAAAATTTATCTCACAAAAATATTTGATTAGATAGATCAGTAAAAAAAAATTCTAATAAAAAATAAGATATTATTTTTAATTAAATATAAGAGTTATATGAGTGATGTCAAAATATGTTGATTGGTCGGATTCGAGTCTAACCCAAAACTGATATGATAAAAATAGTCTACCCAAACCAAATCCGTTTAATAAACAAGTCAAAAACATCAATTCGAATCAAACTTGCTAGAAACTTGAATGATCTGAACTTGACCTATTAATCCATTTCTTTTTTTTTATAACTTGAAAGAATTTTTTTATAATTTATTAACTATAAAATATAGGATATTTGTTTCAAAAAAAGAGATTATATACACAAGTAAAAATTTAAGAAAAAAAATATATTAAATGGGTCATTGTCGAGTCAAAAATGAGTTTGCGGGTCAACTCGAGGCTGCCCGTTTAATTAATAAATAGGTCAAAAAACCCAATTTGAATCTGACCCGTTTATTAAATAGAGTCAACCCAAACCGAATTATACCACTAAATGATATAATTGTAAATGGATAATAATTTTTAAGATATTTAACAAGTTATATAGATTCCACAATTCTTTTAAATTTGATTGATTCATCTACAAAATTAGATGTTTTGTGTAGATTTATTTGAGTGTATTTAATAAAATATCACCATAAATTTTTTATTATAAAACATTATTGCTTAGAACAAAAGAAAACAAAAATAAGGGTCAATCATAGACTTCCAAAGCAACAAATTGCAATCTCTTCTATTTTTATAGGGCAATCTTAAAAGTTGAAGCTCAATTTAATTTCTTATATATGAAATGAAAACCATGTATAACATCTAAATATTTTAGAAAAAAAAATAAATAATGTAATAATCATATGAAATTTTCATTTACTTTTTAGATAGGAAGATAATCAACTCTTATTGATATTATTAGATTAAACAAAAATAAAAAAAAACATTTATTTGTTTTAACATTAAAAGTTGATTTAAATAAGATTGCTTTTCAGCAGGACAAAAATTAATATTTTTAATTAACTATAATAAATTTAAATGTGAAGAAATTTTCCCTTTTATGCTCACTTGTAAATTCTATTTCACAGGATTTACTTAACAGCAATATTTACTTACAATAATCATAAAAAAAGATATATTTTAAAATATATTACTTTTAGTCCTTTTAAAAGCAATATATATTAATTGTTATTTATTATAAAAGCAAATGGGTAAAATGATAATGTGACATTAGTCATCAACATTGTATTCCTTCATTAGTTAAAAGATTACTTCATTAAAACTTGTCACAGTTAGTACTGCATCTGCAAATATTTGTATTCCTTCTACTTTGAATAGCTCACTTTCAAGTTAAGAAGATTACCTTTATCATTAGTTATAATTTTTTTCATAGTGCACATTGCATCATCATACTGGTACATTTATGTTCAGCTCTGTCAAGTCTGCTGAAATTGATTCAGTTCAATTCCTTTTGTCAATTCTTTGTTATACAATTAATGATGATAAAGGTCATTAGAACAAGTTTGTTGAATAACTGATGCTTAGATTCTTAACAAACATTGCTCTTTTGCCAACTCTGCCTTTGATTTCAGTGATGCTTAGATCCTCAATCATCTTCCAATCGAATCAGAGAATTTCATTACGATCATATCTGCCTACATAGATCTTAAATTGTCGAATAGGTGTAGATTTCTTCAAAGCAATTACTGACGCCATTCTCATCGGATTTTTATGAAGGAACATACTAGTGTTTTGCAAACAGAAAACCTTAACAGATAAAGCCTAAATACGAGCTAAGAGCAAATAGTATCAGAAGATGATGATTTAAAAAAAAAAAAATCATCCACATTGATTAGCAATGGAATCGCCAACAACAGTGGGCGCAGAAGAAGTGAGATTCCCACTCTGATCAGGCGAGTTCTCGGCATTCTTCTTAGATTGAGACTCGAAGCGGATTCTCGCCCTCACCTTCGCAAGCACCTTATGAAATTGAACAAACTGTTCTTGAATTGATACCCTTCGGTGCGCCTGGTTTGGATCTGGCAGGAGGGCCGGTTTAAGGCCGCAGTAACGGACGGCCGTCAAGTCGTCGGAAGTCTTTGCCGGCGAGAACCCTTCGTTTCTCAATTTTATGAGGAGAGCATCCGCGCCGAGGTGAATGGAGAACTGGAAAGCCGCCTTCTCAAATTCTATGAGCCAATTGTTGTAGGCGGAGTGAACTTCTTGAGGGTTCTTCTCCATGCTTTCGATCTTCCGCTTTGCAGGGACCATGGTGTCAAGAACAAAGAGGAAAAGAGAGGAAGGAAGGAGGGTTGATAAAGAAGAGGAAGGGAACTGATACTGAAGAAGACGATTCAAGATCGCTTTATAGAGAAGCAGTAACTTATTTTTAGAAAGTGGAGATAAGTGGCAGGTAGAGCTGCTTAACGTTATCGTGATGTGAGGAGATTTGACCGTTGGGGTAACTTCCCAGTGGGAATTTGAAATCAAATTTGAATGCCATATAAAGCTTAACCATCACAAAAGTAACGCGAGATATGCGTAGTTCCCAACAAAATCTGCATTAAACTTTATAACACTAATATTTTATAAGAGGGATTAATATTTTTTTTTTCTAAGAAAAATAAAAAGACTTTCAAATTTTTCTAAGAACAATGACAGACGAGACATAAAATAATATAAATCTTATTCAAATAAAAAATATAATGACAAATTCACATTATTTTTACATAATTCTATTGTTTAAAAAATTGTCTATAAATAATACTCTCTTATGTTAATGAAATGTTCTCTAAAATCAAATAAAAAAATGTTCTAAAAAATTAACACCATTTAACTATCAAAATAAAATTAGTTATAATATATTTTCATATACCACTTTATATAACCTTTAATTACATGAACGAGCTTCATCAATTTTTAATGATGATTTAATCACTAATGTAGAATGCACTCATACTCATTATCATATCATTGATTGGGATTTCCAATATAATAGTTATGTGGATCAAATTTCAAATATATGCAAAATATCATTAAAATTATATGCAAAATAAAAAAAATGAACCATTATAAATTATCGCCATGAACTATACAATGACAATATTCATAAATACAGCAAACGAATTTTATACACAAATATAAAGATGTTGCAGATCCACTGTAAATAAATGAATGACTGACGCTGATAAAATGGTACAGAAGATGAACCAAAATAATTATAAAAAAAAATTGAAAAGTGTTAAAAAAAAAAAAGGGTAAAGACCTCCCTCGAAGCTCACAAGCGCTTCTTCTCCTGAAGTTCAAAGAGACCAAGTTTCCTTCATCCAATACCTTTTTTTTATTATTCATCAAAAAAGAAAAACCATTAAACAAGGGTAAGAAGCTTATACTTGATCATGTAATGAGCTGCTTTTGCTTACATGCCCACGTATCCCCAAAGAACAAATGGCTTCATGCTTATGTAAAGAGGAAGGTATGAAATCATCCAAATGGCCTCATCTACAAGGTTCGGTCAAACAGATCAATATCTTCAACCTCCATGAGCTGCATGAATTGTTCGCCAATAAGAAAAGTAGCACTCCATAATTTCACACATTCCAGGTCTAAAGGTTTGATCAAGGATTCAAGGTAATTGTGCTTGGAAATGGACTTACTGAAATAAGAGCATAGATCTATAAAGAATTTTGAAGGGAAGACGAAGAACCTAAATTTATACGAAGGATAGAGATTAATGTTTCATTTGGGACGATTTTTTTACTGTTTTTTAAAACATCTTTATTTAAAAAGCTACTTTAAAAAACAATAAGAAAGCCACCTCAAACAGGCCAAACTTGCAGCAAGCACAAAAGATTCGTGTTGTTATACTTGGCTTTTCTCTTAGTAATGCGGGTCATATAGGAAAAATCACAAAATAAAGATAAAATCAAAGTAGTTATGCAAATAATGGTTTCTTTTCACATACCCGGTTGCATACGGCACAGTTATTGCTCCTCTCAAACCACTCAAGAATGCACGACAGGTGAAAATGATGTTTGCATTTTGTAATAATACGAGGGTTCTCAGCATCATAATCTGCAAAACACATGAGATGAGTTTTATAAATTACTTCAATCATTCTATTTCTCTACAAAGCAATGCAACAAATGACATGATAAAACGAGTTAAAATTGATCTGATAATGATTTAGCTCATTACAGGAAATTATTTTTTCAATGAAGTATAAGTTCCAGATATGCAAAAACGAGAATATACTCCTAGCATTCAAAATTACATTTGAACGTGAGGGGAGAAACGCTACCTTCAAGACAAGTGGGGCAAACATCATCCTCAGTAAAAAAAGTCGTGGAACTGTTTATATGTGAAAATTCTTCTTTAAACTTAGGAGAGTTGTTTACAAAGTCTGATGCAAACTTGGGCTCTGACCCTATCAAACCACCACACCTATCTGAAGCTTCAAGCATGTTCCCACCTACAGCATCTCCCACTGGCACTGAATCTGTTGACTGCCTATGCTCATTTTTACTTGCGCAGTTTTCAGTGCTTCCAGAATTAGTTTGTGAGTTAGTAAAATCCACAAGAGGCCGTACGGCATTAGGTCTTTGATAAGCATCCCGGATTGAAGTTTCCACGTTTGAATCAACCATAAGAACTGGAACTGCAGATGAGGTATAACGAGTGGATGACAGAGGTTCGTTCGCTTCTAAATCCGGTGGATACTGGAAGAAAAAAACTTATTAGATCTAATTAACCTGCTAATTTGTCTACCAAAACTATCATGACTATGATAGTTACATGAAAGCTAATACAACGCAATGCTCTAATATGGGATATTAATCAATTGTCTTTGTCTTTTAGGATAATCATGTATTTTCCTATACATAGGCAAGGTAATAGAATAATTAAAAAAAAGCTTACAATATATTAAAATACTTTTCATAATAAGAAAATATTAAAATAATAACTACTGCATATTCCTACTATAAATAGCTAGTACATGTGATGATTTAGATAAAGTAATACTCCCCTGAAATATCTAAGTGGCATAAAAAAAGTTAATTTGAATTTAAAAATAATTAATAAATTGAGATGAAGTAATTAAAGATTTTGTTTTCTAGAGGTTCCAAGTGGACAAGGCCAATCCGTAAAAGGGAAAGTAATATAAATCGAAGGCAAAAAGTTGGAAACAAGATCTGTGTCAAACAAGACAGATAATATCCTTAAATAAATGTATCAATTGAGAGCGTTGATGAAGAGTATTTGATAGAGAGTATCAACAAAGATATCAATGAAGAGCATCAACAAAGCTAATTGATAGAGAGCGCTATCAACAGGCAAAAACACCAATGCAATCACCGTTGGAGAATAGATATAGATTAAAAGATGGAGGGCAAGTGTTTAAATGGTCTATGACAAGGACGAGAATCTAACGCAGGGAGTAACTGATAGAACGCAGAAAAGTTGCATGGGGAGGGAGGGAAGGGAACTAAGAAGTAAGCCCATGAAGATCAGATGTTCAAGGAGCGTGACATCTACAAGGTGGTGTTTAGAGATTATCTAGTGAATTCTAGCCCACAACTCTCATACCATATTAGAAATTAGAGAGAAAAGCAAAAAAAACTATTTATTTACCCATCTGATTTTTAATATAATCATATAAGTGTCATCACGCCATTATATAGATAAGAGAAGAGAACAATAAAGAAATTTACAACAAGTAATATACTTGAAATGAAGAAATATGACAATAATAGTAATTCAAATTCCTATTATAAATAATTACAACATATTTGAATGAATAAAACATGAGATTTTTGGGTAATAATCACACATTTTACGAGGCTACTTACATGGTAGTAAACAGATATTCCACCTGATGCAGTTCTTGATGAAGAGCAGCAACACCCGCCCATTTCGTTTTTATGAGATTAGCTTTATCAAGATGGACATCTCACAGGAACAACAACATATGCTGCACGCTTCGTGAAATGAGAAGAAATAAGAAAAGTTTAATGATTAGATGAAAACATTCAGTAAATTTATATTTTCACAAATATCTCAGGCTAAATCAACTGAGTACACTACCAAATGTTTCAGCGGTTGCGGATTTCAAGAAACAAGAGACTTAATGGTTAATTTTACAACATAGATTAGGTTAAGTGCAACTCTTAAATAGGCCCCTCATACCATGCTTAATCGAGTTAACCGACAGCATAATACCATTGAAGCCATTTCTTTGATAACGCAAATGTCATTGTCCTTATATCCTGAAGTAACTTGATTTCAGCAGCCTTAAACGGTTGTAAATTGTTTAAAAGATGTTAGAACGCCTAGATGCGTATCCCTTGCAAAGGATTCCACTGATCACCTTTTGTTTAAAAATAAATTCACAGCAAGCAATCTGGACTAAGAAGCTAAGGGATGCGCAAAACAAACGGAGTTCATTAAAAGTGATTTCTTAAATTTTTTTTTTAAACCTGAAATCTCACCAATGGATGAATCATAGTCGCTCCAAGAAGAGACAGAATAGCAGATTAACAAGTAAAAAAATCGATCTAGGCCTAATTTTTTGATAAAGGAGACGGCCAAATAAGATATTTTATTTTATAAGATTGACACATTAATCCGCTCAACGGCTTGTTAACAGCACAAACCTTTTCCCTACCAAAACAAAACAAAACAAAATAACCTATTTTTTTCCAATATCGAAATATTACTCCATTCAACAGCTTTCTACCAACAAAGCCTTCCTCAATTTACAAATTTGTCAAATGATATTCAGCAAACTAAGCAGAATCTATTAAATTCATATTATATAAATTATTGGCAAGGTTCAGAAATAAAAAAGAAAATACATTTCTAAAAGAACTCCATTAATTTCAACTTCTGCTACTAATTCGAAGACAGCTTTTCCATTAAATTTTAAATAGTCCTTAAGAATAAACACTTCTATAAGAGGCATATTGGTCTATCATATTGCAATCCTTGGTCACGTGTATCAATGCATGAACCTTACATCAATGAGAGGCTAGGGAAGGATTTAATACATGCATCCTTAAGAAAGGTTATTCCCATCATAAAGTATCATTCACATCACAACGGCGACAATTTAACAATTGCAAGAGGCATACTTTGCATTTCTTCGTATAATACTAGAAAAAAGACCAAGGAAACTATCCAACATCAAGCCTTTATCCCACCACATGGGTACCAAGGAAACCATATTTGAAAGAAATAATAATTTCCCTCCTCACTCTTTTCCCATTTTTTTTCCAATCAGCCATTTAAAAAAGAAAGGAATGTGATGATGGATTACAAAGTTTGGCAATGGTTTCCCCATCACAAGAGGATACTTATAGCACCAGCGCAGACACAAAAAATATTAAAGTCACTGGGAAAAGAAACATTGGCTAAAATAAATCATCAAAAATGCACAATTTGAACAAGACCTTTCAAGAAATCAGAGTGGCGATGTGAGTTCTAGGTCTTCTAGATATGAGAAAATACCTATATAACTACGTATAACATAGAAATTTGGGATAAGGACTTTCGCCCTCTCACACTTGAGATCATAATTCCATCATTGTACAGAACAAATAGATTGTAAATCGATCTCTGCCAATATTCCTCTTCAATATAGAACCAGTTCAAAACTCATATAAGGGCATCTCCAATGGAGAACTCTATTTTCACGGTAAAATATAGAAAAACTCCAAAATGTCATAATTCTACTCCAATCGAACTCCATTTTAAGTGCTTCTGCGAAGGTAACGATCCTCCTCCCCTTTCGCGCATTTTTTCGTCAAATCCGGCTGAGAGAGCAAAATAGCGTGGGTGAACATTGCAACACCAATATTGACGTCGCACTGTTCACCCGCAAGTAAATGGCGGAACATTTGACGTTCGGCTGGAGCGACTGAAGGACCCCATAAGCACGTTTGGGGTTCAGTTGGAGATGCTCTTACCAGAAGCCATTCCACGTGCTGTGGGACTGAGCACTTATATAACATGATTGAAAATGCAACGGCTTGGAATTGAATAGCTAGTATGGCAAAAAAAAAAGGCTAAAATCTCACGAACACCACAGTTAACAGCAAATTCTCCAAAGAACCGACAACCGTGAAATAATGAACCATCAAACAGCAAGGCCAACACATGCCAGCCCTATAATTTAACAAAGCCTCTATCCTATCGGAATCACAGCAAACCAATCCAAGAAAACCAGAAATCCATCACCGATATCCGCACGGAACAAAGAGAAGAATCGATACTCACACCCAAATTAAGAGCACAAATCGCAGAATTGACTAAAAATCAAAGTTCAACCTGAAAAGATCACCAACAGGTTCTCTCTCCTCAGTAGCCGCAAGAGAAGCAACGGAACCTCGTCTTCTCCCGCCTATCTATCATCGGTGGGTAAAGTAGGAGAGAAAGAACGGGGAAAGTAGAGAATCAGAAGAAACTTCAGTGGGGTCGAGCAAGCCTGATATATTATAGACCAAAGCAACGGGGACGAGTCGCAATGAAATGGGGGGAACGGTTAAAGAGACAAAGGGTTTCGTTTCAGAGTTAGCAAGTCCTGGAAGTCAAAAAGGACGTCAAGACGATAGGATCCCTGAACTACAAATCAGAGCTGCCACAAAATTGGACACGCGGGAGCCTTGCCATACGTTCCAACTTGCGTGACTGGATTTCGTGAATCGCTGGCGCACGCTAGGGCACAGCGGAGCGAGGACGTGGCACTAGTAGCTGGGACTGCGAGGAAGAAGATGAAATAATAACATGAAGTAAAAAAAAAAAAGACATTCATTAGTGAGTTAAATTGACTTGTGAGTCGGCTATGACTCGACTCGATAAGATTTTAGAATTAAAAATTTTTATACTAGAAAGTCATTTTAAAAAGTATTACGAAAGTCATTCCAAACGAAACCTTAATTGCCAATATTGACTTGTATACAATCAAAATAAAATCGACTTATTATGAATTATGAAATGTTCTTGTGTAGAAAATTTGAAAAGAAAAAAAATTACGGGGCTTTTTATTGAAATAGCTTTTGTTACCGCTAAATATGAGTTACAAGGGGTCATTGTAGGTTGGAGATGTATCATAAAAATTTCCCCCCTAAAAGCATAGGAGATCGAATTGGGTCTATTTAGCTTGGAGGGATGGAGATTTCTCATAAGCACAAGTGTTGGAATATTTCTATTATAAATATTAAATTATACATTATGTGCTATCTTATTTTTAAGCCTATTAAATTGCGATAAAATTAAAAATTATTTGGCTTTCGAGTCATCTTATTAATTTTTATATGGAATTTATTGTGTAGAGACCAAACATTTATTTTATTTTTATGATGAGATAAAATAATTTAAATGCACTCTATTATAAATAGGGTAATAATTCTTAGAGTTAGTTCTTATTTTGATCACAACTCGTCTTGAGTAAAAAAGAATGCTCTCTCTCTCTCTCTCTCTCTCTCTCTCTCTCTCTCTCTCTCTCTCTCTCTCTCTCTCTCTCTCTCTCTCTCTCTCTCTCTCTCATCAAATAAATCACCAACAATACTTGTCTACCCACATTGAACCCTCACTATAATCAGAATTTGCAGTTGCCCTCTACTCAATGACTTCTCCATCCATGCTACCGTATGTACTGTCCCTAGATCACTACGTTGACATCTGGACAACAATCAGTAGGTGTCTTCAATCATCCACACGTTCCAGGATAATTCAACTTAAGAATGAGCTCCATTTCTCCATGAAGGATCAAACTATGACTCAATATCTTTTGGAGGTCAAATCCAAGTTAGATTCCTTTGCTGCAGCAGGGTCGTTGCTTGATCCCGAAGGCATCATTAACTACACGTTGAATGATCTTCTAGCCTCATATCAACCATTCAAAACAGCCATGCGTACAAACTTGCAGCTTTTAAATTTAGATGATATATATACTCTTCTGTGCAGTGAGGAATTCAACATTTCTTATGAAGTCACGTGTGAATTAAGCTCTCTCTAGGTTCCTGGAAACACTGTGGCTCTTGTGCTACCTCGAGGCCGCTTCAACCAGCCTTAAGGATGATCAATCATCTCTTCAAAACCATCCCCATTTTCACCTTCCAACACTCGTGGTGGAAAACCTGTACGGTCTCCTATCACGGATCAAATATGTGGTAAACATGAACATTCAGCTGTTCGGTGCTGGTACAAACATGATCCTCAATACACCACTGAACCACCAACATCAGCTTTGTTTACACAAATAAATCCCACACCTCGCCTGAATAGTACCTAGACAGCAGTGTATCCTCTCAGCTCATATCCAACCCTAGTTTCCTTTGATCCTCCCAAACTACACCGGCTCCAACCAGGTAGTGTTGGGTAATGGCCAACAGCTACCAATCCATCACACTATTAAAGGTATCCTACCAACTCTAACATGATGTCTACAACTATCCAAACCCAATCACATTCCAAACCTTTCTTTCAACTTACTCTTTGTTCATCGTCTCACCACTAACAAAAATTGTGATGTTTCATTCTATTTCCATGGATACATTATCAGAGCCTAGAAGACTCAATGACCTCTTCTTTAGGGTTCTTGTATTAGCAATCTCTACCCACTTTTGCATCTAACTTGCAACAACTTCACCTCCATCTCATCTAGCTCTCATAACTATAAAAATTGTTCTTGATCTCTGGCATCGTCAACTAGGTCATCTGTCATCTTGAACGCTATCACACTTAGCTAAAACTAACAATGTTATTTGCACTTCTTTAGTTTCCCCTTTTTGTAATGCATGTTAGTTTTATGAAAACCACTGACCCCCCTTTGTTAAATCTCAAACTCAATGCACTAAATGCTTTGTTATTATACATTCGAATGTCTGGAGTCTGTCCCCACATCCTTAAATTATGGGTTTCATTATTACATCTATTTTATAAATCATTACACCAAATTTAGCTGTGTGTATCTTCTACTTAAAGGAATTTGATGCGTTTCATAAATTTATTGAGCTTAAATGGACAATTAAATGCTAGTTTAATGCTTTAATACAAATACTACACATGGATGGTGATGGTGAATTAGTTAATACTCCATTCTCATCCTTCTTAAAACAATGTGGCATTCTTCACCAATTCACTTTCCCTTCCACTCCATCTCAAAATGGAGTTCCTGAGCATAAACATCATCGCATAATTGAAACCCTTTGATCCCTCCTCATTGAGGTACATCTTCCTCAATACTTATGGGTTGATGCTTTACATGCCATGATAAATCTCATTAATCGATTGTTGTCCCTCAACACTCACCATGTATCCCTATACAAACTTCTCTACAGTAAAACCCCTATGTATGACCATCTCAAATTTTTTGGGTGTCTCTGCTACCCATGGCTTCATCCCTACATCCTCAATAATCTCTCCCCTCTTTCCTGGCTATGTGTGTTTGTTGGTTATGCTCACAAAAAGGATATTGTTGTCTTGATCTTTTTATCAACAAAATATACACCTCTAGTTACGCAGTTTTCAATAAATCCATTTAACCCTTCTCCCAACCATGCAACACACCTTCAATGCCTCTAAAATCACATTCTTCCCCCTCCACTAGTGTTAGTCCCAGCATAAGGCTTACCACCATCTCTACGCCTGTCCAAGGTACTTGCATCTTCTCATACTAAACTACAACAACCAATAGACCTTTTCTCCAGCTATTCCGCCCAGCCCTGCCATTATAACAACGTCTACTCACTCACAATCTCACCCAATCCCCAACTTCAAAAATAATAGTATCCTCTTCTCACCCTATGCTCACCTGATTCAAGAGTGGCGTAAAAAGCCCAAAACATATTTCTAATTTGTCGCATATCATTCAAACGACTAACCCCACTACATATCTTAAAGTCTCCAGGCATGAAAACTGGTGTAAAGTCATGTCTCAAGAGTTTCAAGCTCTCCAATCCCAATGAACTTGGGAATTGGTTCCATCTTCATCTGAGCAGAACATATTAGAGTGCAAATGGACATACCAAATGAAGTTGAATTCAGACATGTATGAAGCTTGGTTCAAAGCCCATTTAGTAGCTCAAAGCTTTAACCATGAACAAGGACTTGATTATCATGAAATATTTAGTCCCATGGCTAAAATGCCCAATGTTCGAGTCTTTATTCTCATTGTCCTGCATCGATAATGGCCAATCTAAAAGAAACAATGTATATACACCAACCACAAGGCTTCCATGATTCAATCCATCCTCATCATGTCTGTCGACTAAAGAAAGCTATATATGGGCTAAAATAATCTCCATGTCAATGGTATACCACCCTTTCAAATCACTTACAAATATTTGGATTCACATTTAGTGCAGCTGATCCATCGCTACCGATCTATCACTCTGATCCAGTGTTTATGTATGTCCTCATTTACATGGTTGATATTTTACTCACCGGCAACGATCAAAACACACTGAATCATCTACTCAATAATTTACAAACCTAGTTCTTAATGTGCAATCATGGGTTTCTATCATAGTTCCTAGGCATCCAAGTCACCTCCACATCATATGATGTACATTTAGATCAATCTCAATATGCATACACGATTCTGACTCAAGTAGGGATGCAAAATGACAGACCTGTCTCCACTCCCAGCACCTCAGCAGTCGAACACTCTATATCAGAATTTTCCAAATCTCAAATTTACTATCAATTAGTGGGCTCCTTGAAGTACCTGACGCTCACCAGACCAGATATCACATTCGTAGTTCAACAAGTGTGCCAAAACATGCACAAACTGCTCATGTGCCACTTTGATTATCTCTCAAACACTTGTTGTGTTACATTCATGGCACGATCTCACATTCTCACACGGCTTGCTGCTATACAGGGATTCTCTCACGTTACACAGCTATGCCAATTTTAATTGGGCTGAAGACTCTCAAGATCTCAAATCCCCCTTAGGCTACTATATCTTCTTGGGCAAATCATTGATTTTCTGGCAAGATAAAAAGCAGCCAACAGTAGCACGCTCATCTACAATGGCAGAATATTAAGCATTGGCCACCGCTGCTTCCGAAATCATTTGGTTACGACATATACTCACATATTTCAAAGCTCCTTCAATAGGCCCTACCTCCATGTACTGCGATAACACTTCAGCAATTGCTCTAGCCAACAATCTGGTTTTTCACACTCGCACAAAACACATTGAAGTAGATTGTCACTTCATTCGCGACTGCATTCAAACCAAACAGATTATCATGCATCACTTAACCATCCAGGATCAGCTTGCCAATATCTTCACTCTTATCAATCAGTTGGTTTAAGAATCTATCCAGCAAACTGATCATTGCTACGACATCATCAGTTTGAAGGGGCATGTAACGTAAACGTACATGGGTACAACGTGGATTCCACACAGCTTCCAATCGGCAATCAAGCTGATCCTGACCCTTCATTCGTCACATGCTTCATATTTAGGGCATTCCCTAATAACACAACTCTGCTGTAATTTGTTATCATCAGCAAAATATACATACACTATATTGTAACAATTTGAAAGGAATAATATATAAAGCTTCTCTTAAACTCTGTGTGATCTTTGCCTGCTACTAACATGTGCAGGTTTACAGAAAAGCTGAAAAATCTCAACTCTATGATTCAATGGATTTAGATATGCTTACAAATATTTTTTTTTTTTATGATAAGACAAGAGATTTTAAGCAGATGAATAAATTTTTCATCTTTATTTATTTTTAATAATAAGCCCTTATGATTAATAAAGAAAGCTGCTCGTATTATTCTTATTAAAAAACCATGAGCTCTGGGCATTAAAGCTCTGCAGCTCGGTTGGATGGGGGTCGAGTTGTGGAACTAACCGCGGAAAGGCTGATAAGAAAGGTTCCTTTGATTCTGGAAATGCTGATTTGATTGCACTATTTATACTCTTAGAGAGCATGCGAGGTCTCGCTTCCAGCCAAACCAGCCTCAGCCTCCTCAAAATAATCTCAAAGACAAAGAACTTGAGATTAGGAAAGTCCATCCACGCGAAATTAATTATCTCCAACGTCTGTGATATCATTGAATCCAACTATCTCATCGATATTTATGCTAAGTGTGGGCATCTTACTTCTGCGCGCCAAGTGTTTGACCTTATGCCTACCAGAAATATAGTTTCCTACAGCTCGCTAATGGCGGGCTATTTCCACGATGGATGTCCATCAGAGGTTCTTTCTGTACTAAAAATCATGAATTTTGATGAGCTGCGGCCTCGTCCTAATGAGTTCATCTTTGCGACAGTTCTCGCATCCTGTTCTGATATGCAAGCTTTCAAAATGGGACAACAGTGCCATGCTTATGTCCTCAAATCCGGATTATCGTTTCATTCATATATCAGAAATGTGCTACTCCACATGTACTCAACATGTTCTGGTGTGGAAGATGCTCTAAAACTTTTCTACTCTATGCCAGGAGTTGACGTCATTTCTTTCAATTCCATGATTAATAGTTTCTTGGAGCATGGGCGGATAGGGGATGCAGTGGAAGTTTTAAATAATATGGTGAGTGAAATATCCCAGTGGGATCATATCACTTATGTAGCAGTTCTAGGCCTTTGTGCTGATTCTAAAGACTCACTTTTGGGCCGACAAGTTCATTGCCAAATCATAAACAGAAGGTTTGAAACAAATTTATTCGTTGGAAGCGCCATTGTTGACATGTATGGAAAGAGCGGCGATTCTTCTTCTGCTCGGTCAGCTTTTAACGAACTATCATGTAGAAATGTAATCTCATGGACGACAATAATGGCCGCTTGCACTCAAAATGCAAGCTTCGAGGAAAGTTTGAAGTTATTTGTGGAAATGCAAGTAAATGGTGTTCAACCCAATGATATAACTTATACAGTAGCACTCAATACTTGCGCAGGACTCGCAGCACTGACCAACGGTAACTCACTGAAAGCTCATATTGAAAAAACAGGATATAAGTCACACTTGATAGTCTGCAATGCTTTGATTAATATGTATTCTAAAAGTGGAAGCATTGAAGATGCTGAGGTAATATTTGTTGATCTGGCTTGTAAGGACACCATAACCTGGAACTGTATGATTAATGGCTACTCACATAATGGTCTTGGGAGAAAAGCATTGGAGACTTTCCATGACATGCTTGTAAACGAAGTTGCTCCAACCTATGTAACTTTCATTGGTGTGTTGCTAGCTTGTGGCCATCTGGGGTTGGTAGATGAAGGATTCTATTATGTCAATCATTTCATGAGAAACTTAGGAATTTCTCCTGGGGTGGAACACCATACATGCATTGTTGGGCTCTTGTGCAGAGCAGGGCTTTTGGATGAGGCTGATAGATACATGAGAACTACACATTCTGAATGGGACTTAATTTCATGGAGAACACTCCTTAGTGCTTGCCAAACACATAGGAAATTTGGCCTTGGCAAGAAAGTCTCTGACTACATCCTTCAGTTGTATCCCAATGATGTGGGGACTTACATTTTGATGTCCAACATGTATGCGAAAGCAAATAGGTGGGATGCAGTAGTGAAAATTAGAAGGTTAATGAGAGAAAAATGCATAAAAAAGGAACCAGGCGTCAGCTGGATACAGGTGAGGAATGAGTTGAATGTGTTTGCTTCAGAGGACAATCGACATCCATTGATAGAAAAGATTCATAAAAGGTTAGTTGAGCTATTAGATGAGATAAAGGGAATTGGTTATGTTCCTAACACTGCTAGTGTTCTGCATGATGTGGAGGAAGAACACAAGGAAGGATACTTGAAATTTCATAGTGAAAAGTTGGCTATTGTTTTTGGGCTTATTAGCACGCCTTGGGGAGCACCTATCCATGTCATTAAAAACCTTAGAATGTGTGATGATTGTCACATTGCTATAAAATTGTTCTCTAAGGTTACAAAGAGGAAGATGGTGGTCAGAGATGTTAATCGTTTTCATTGCTTTCAAGATGGGATATGTTCTTGCGATGATTACTGGTGATATTGCACATTTGGTTTCCTAGAATAAGCTGCCAGAGAATTGACTTGGGCAAGTGTCAAAATAGAAAATATTGAAAAAACAATAAATTGTAACTGGCGTCGATGAATGATTGAAGGCATCTCCAACCAAAAATCCCATTTTTCACTTCAAGATACAATGAAACTCAAAAAATATTGTGATTCATCTCCAATCGAACTTCATTTTATACGCTTTTGTGAAGTTAACCGTCTCCTCCTCTTTCGCGCCTCTTCAGCAATCCAGTTGAGATAAAAAAATCGCGTGGATGAACATTGTTACGCCAACATTGGCGTTGCACTGTTCACCCTCCACCGATTAACGATTTTATTTGAAAAATTTTAATTTTCTTAAATAAATTCTTTAAAATCAAAATTTGAAATGTAAGACAGGCACCCGTTGAGCATTGGCGGCCACAAAAATAGGAAGAATTATTACGTCCTCCGACCAGATGCAGAGGAACATTCGGTCGTAGGCAAAATCGCGTCTATACCGAGGTGTACCGAGTTTTTTGAATGTTCCTCTGCATCCTTACACTGAACCAAATAAAAGTTTCAAAAATAGGCCCCTTGGATTAATTAACTGTCAAAAACCTTCAAAATCAAAACGCAAAACATCTTTGGAGTACAATAAAATAAAGGGTTCTTCATTCGCCTACTTCAAGCCAGTCATTCGCTTCATGATGAACTAATAAAATGCCTCAATTCTACTAAAAATATCGTATCATATATTACACTTCTAACATTTTGCAACAGTAGTTTTAACTTAAAGATGTTAGTAACATCTAAAAGAATGATGAGATATCCTCAATTCAAACACTCTGCATGAGGCATACTAGTTTACCTTTTTTTTTCTTTTCTTTTTGCCTCTTTTTTTGATACAACTACATTGCCTGCCACGCTGTGTGAATGTTTGAGCACTAGGAAGTTTCATTAGGAATAGCAACTTCCAAATTACAAAGGAACAATCGAACAATCTAGACATTTCTAAGGCCTTCTTTCATTCCCAACCGACTCCTAGTATGTGAAAGTAAATAAGAAATGTGATGAAGGATTACAGGGAAAGTTGGGGCAGGATGCATGACCTCTCTGAACCAGTTAGGCCACCATTCGAACCACTAAGCTTTAATTGATCACCTACAATCATAAATGGCTTGGCCTCCTCTTTCCTGAATCTGTCCTCATTTTCTTAACAGGCTTGGCCCACTGAACCTCTTTCAAACCTGGAGATAGACCACCGGCCGGGCTTCCATCAGGATGAACCATATGAGCATCCCTCTGGAAAGGAGTCCTGGTACTTCTATTTGTTATTGGAGACCTAGCAGGAGATGGACGATTTTGATTTGCCGGGGGCAAGGGCGGTCCCATCCACCTAGGGGTGACTGGGGAAGAGGGACCCACTCGCTGCTTATCCCTGTCATTCCTCCGCTTCTTGCAGATGACAAGATCTGCGGGGTGCGCTGGACCGAAGTCCTGCCGATCCTCCTGGAGAGCAGCAGAGGTATGACCGCGAGCCTTGGTAGGGCTGGAGCTTGGCCGGGTCTCCATCTGGGGAAGTCGTCTGCTTTGGCTCAAGGAGGGCTGCCTTGGAGATGGCGCAGCTCCTGTTGCTGCAGGGCTGAAGAATGTATGTGCATTTCGAGCTTCTCTAAAGTCTGTCTCTGGAAATGCAATCTTCATGATGTCAAAGAATAGGTCGTGAATCATTGCAGCTTCGCACTTCACCTGTTAGAACATTCCAACAATCATTATCGTGATTAAAATATGTCTAGTGCGAGGAAGAACATTGATATTTTGGGGGCATCAAAGATGTCCCATTGCAAGACTTTATTCAATGGTCAGCATAAGTGTTCAAAAAACAGTGGAAAAACTAAAACGCAAGCTATTCCGCTTCATTAAACTCCACATTTCTTTCATAATTACAGATTATCTTTTCATAAAAGGGATTTATAGTATTTTTTGTATTGCAATTGGCTTATTTGGAGATTAACTATGGAATAACAATGTGTTATGACTCATAGATGCAGCTTAGAAAAGTGTCTCAATAGCCCGATTAAATAGCAAGATATATATGATCATGAATAAGATAGATCTTTTTAGCCACATCATCGCAAGGTTGCTTCCTACTTGATGATCTAAATTTTTGTAAATATGGAAATCTTCTTTTGCCTACATTTTACATACACAAACCACTAAACTTTTTTTCAAAGCTCTTTTCCAAGAATCTTAGGATTTTTAGTTTGTTCAACCTTTATAAGTTACTTTGTTTGAGACTCTACTTTGAAGGTAGTCGTGTTTTGGGGTTGTTTTCTTGTTTATTTGTCCTTGTTCCTTCCCAGCAAATCAGAAAATCCTGACGGTGCGGATTTTTTATTCCTGAGGGTTCTCTCTTTCGTTTTAAATTTATTCATCATTCGTTTTTAAAAGCAGTTATGCTTTGGTCTTTGGTTATCACTGAGTTTGGTTTAATATAATCCAATTTTTTTTTAAGAAATTTCAAATTTAATGCCTGGAGGTAATCAATTCCAGAAGATTTTGATTTTTAAACCGACCCAAAACTGATTAGATTACAATTCAAATAAACTCAACTCAAAACCTAAGTCAAGCTGGAGCTAGGTCCCTGTAATTGATTTCCAGTTGGGGTGGAGCTCAACTCACTTGAACTCAACTTAATATCACCACCTAGTTGAGCACTGTAAGTGCTTATTCCAATTGAATTAAATTCAAAGAAACTAAAGTAGTTTATTTAATTGTTCATAACAATTTATGTTGACAGTTTTCATTTAAGGATTGTTGGCTGCCTGCAAAAAGAGTATAAAGTATTTCAAATACAGCGGTTTTGAGAATATTGGCGTTTAGTTTGACGTAAAACAAATACAATGTAAAATTTTGATGAATTTAGAATACAAACTCTATGTTGACCCCTATTTCTTAAACCATGCAAGAAAGGACTCCAATTGGTGAATAAAGCATTACGCACATTGGCGCCAAGCATCACTTGAAGGGTCAAACGGCCTCAGAATGACAAACGGACAACGTCGTTGCAATCAAGACACTGAATTCTGCTGGGTCGAGGCCCCTCGTAATTAAATCGGACGAGATTGGTCAAAAGAGATGATCGTCACCCAAAAATAAAGCGCGAGGCTGATCAAACGATGTCGGATCAACAAACGGACTTCGTCATTATGTTCAAAACATTGCAAATACTCAAAAACTGTATTTTATTTGTTCAATTTGGATCATCCTAATGAGTGACATGAATTTTGAGACAACGCGCATTTCGAGGAAATCCGGCCTCGAAAATGCACGGATGACGTCCGATCGACAAACAGACAGCGTCATTACGTCCGGAACGTCGTTGACATTCAGAAAATATATTTTATTTAATTTGATAAATTTGGATCATCTGAGATGGTGATGAATTTTTAGGTGATGCAAATATGATATAAAGGCTTGCGTTACGACGGAAACAAGGCCTCGAAGATGCTCGGATGATGTCCGATCGACAAGCGGACAACGCCATTATGTCCGAAACGTCGTTGACATTCAGAAAATATATTTTATTTAATAAATTTGGATCATCTGAGATGGTGATGAATTTTTAGGTGATGCAAATATGATATAAAGGCCTGCATTACGACGGAAACGAGGCCTCGAAGACGCTCGAACGACGTCTGATTGATAAACAGACAGCTCCATTGCGTCCAGAACGTCGCCGACATTCAGAAAATATATTTTATTTGATAAATTTGGATCATCTGAGATGGTGGTGAATTTTTAGGAATATGATATAAAGGTCTGCGTTACGACGGAAACAAGGCCTCGAAGATGCTCGGATGATGTCCGATCGACAAGCGGACAACGCCATTACGTCCGGAACGTCTTTAACATTCAAAAAATATATTTTATTTGATAAATTTGGATCATCTGAGATGGTGATGAATTTTTAGGTGATGCAAATATGATATAAAGGCTTGCGTTACGACGGAAACAAGGCCTCGAAGATGCTCGAACGACGTCCGATCGACAACCGGATAGTGCCATTGCATCCAGAACGTCGTTGACATTTAGAAAATATATTTTATTTAATAAATTTGGATCATCTGAGATCGACAAACGGACAACGCCATTGCGTCCGGAACGTCGTTGGCATTAAGAGTCTACCTTTTATTTAATTAAATTGGATCATTTAAGGTGGTGGCACAAATTCCGAGATAATTTGAATATGACAATACGCATTTTGATGAAAATTAGGCCTCGACGATGTTTGGATGACGTCTGATCACGAAACGGACAACGCCATCGCGATCGGAACATCAGCAATACCCTAAATGCATTATCAATTTGTCCAATTTTAACTATTCGACAAATTCGACACATTAAACGAAGCAAAATGCTCGTGAATCGAGAAAACACGCAAATCGGGATGATTTTCGATTGATTGGAACATGACTGTCAGTCTAATTAATGTTATTTCTAATTATGGTAGGTCATCATTAACATTGCCAAATGATATTACCAAAAATCAGCAAGTCCAATGAAAAATCTAATCCAAATTAAATGCTGATTACCTCGGATATTGAAACCTGCTCTGAACTCAGTCAAAATCCCATGAATCTTGCTGTTGTTTCAAACAACCTAGCTGTTCTTCAAGATGAGCTCAGTCATTAAGAGAGGTTAAAGACAGAAGACATGAGGTCTGTTCGTTCTAACTTCAAAGAGCCGAACCTAAAGCCTCTTTACAACCTGCTCCCTTCCTCTGCTCACCCGATTTTCTTCCCCTCCTATAGCCGGCTATAGCACCCAAAACTCTTAGCCTCATGCAAGCAAAGGAAGAGACGCTCATCCGACTCTGTACCTACCTTCTTCCCACTCACCTTCTTCCCACTCAACGTCTTCATTTTACATTAGCCTTTCTTCTACAAAGGTCTGCAAAAATCTGCCTTAGCAAAAGAATTCCATGCAAGCTTTTCCAATCACAGCTCATGCAAGTCACTCACGGTCTCGGCTTCCCACGTCCATCTTATCTCAATGAAAAAGATCCGGCATGAAAAGCCCATCCACAGCAGCAAGCAAACGAACGTCTGACTTCTCCACTTCAACCCTCAACCCAACTACAGCAGCCTTCGACTTCTCTTGTTAGCAGTCGATGGCAACATCCCAAACCCCTCTCCACTCAAACCGGGATTTCTTCCTTCTACCACTAATCTGAAATCCTACTTGCTTCCCCATTCCCTCTCACAACTCCGACCAAATCATCTCCTGTGCCAAGCTGAGCTCTTGTAGTCTCGGTTTCATCCCACTCCAAAGCCTGTAAGTAGTTCTCTTTTGTTTTGCTGGCTTTACAGCCCTTGGACAGCAAGTTTATACTCCCTTTTTCTGCTTGGATACCCGAACTCCACTTACAAGATTAACTACAAATCCTACAGCCAGTTGCTGCCTCTCTCTATCTACACAAAATCCCTCCAAGCAACCACTTCTCTCCATACATCCGAACCACAGCTCTGTATATTCTCCTCTTCCATAATCCTCGCCTGCTTTCAGCCCAAGAATCCGGCTAAATCCACTCATGCAAGCAAGATAAAGCTTCAGCTCTGCAGGCTTGATCCGTCAAATCCACTTGAGCAAACAATAAATCTCCTTCTGAAACCAAGTTTTGAATCCTCACTTCATCAACCTCACGCCTCAGTATTCTTACCATCTTCATGCAAATTTTCTTTTTAAAAGAAAACAACTCCATGCCACTATTGTCTCTTCCACGTGAAGCAACATATCATTTCCTCCATTTTATCCAAAAGTGACTTTCACTTTTCCACCTCCCAGCACACTTTTCCTTTATCTTTACTACTATATTCTTTTCTTTAAAAAAAATTTCTTATTTCGTCCTTACTCTAGTTTGCAACCTTTAATGGTGGATTATTACGGATATCATTTTATGCCACAATAATGTCCTACATTCAATTGTCTTCTTATGCTAATTACTGTATCATTTCATATAACTAATTAGTGTTAAATAATGACTCTTAGCCTTTTTTTAGTATTATTATCATATATACAGATGTTTGTTACATATATATATATATATATATATATATATATATATATATATATATATATATATATATATATATATATATATATATATATATATGTTATGTAAAAAAGAGAGAGAGAGACGAAGTTAAAAAAAAAGAGAGAAAAAAGTTTAAAAAAAAAAAAGAGAGAAAGAAGTTTCAAAAAAAGAAAGAGAGATTTGTGCAAAAAAATAAAAAAAAAAGTGAGAGAAAGCAAAAAAAAATGATAATTCTTTTCTCGATGCTTGCGACGGGCCGGCAAACCCCCTAGGCGCTTACGTAGCGTTGTAGGGCGGGAAACCGGTGCGATGCTTGCGACGACTTAAGGATCCCTCTTCAATGCTAGCAACGAGCCGGCAAACCCCCGAGGCGCTCAAGTAGCGTTGTAGGGCGGGAAATCGGTGCGGCGCTTGCGGCGAAGGGGATAAAAAAATGTGTTTTTATTTTACTTTTTTATATAAGTACCCTCGAACGCCCACGTGATGCAGAGGGGGGAAATCTGTGCTTATTTCTAACATCTGTTTTCTTCTTATAATAAATGAACCTAAAAAACCTTTAAACGCTCACGTAGCGAGCAGGGATAAAAAAATACAAATGGACCGCGGTGTCATTTTGACATCTACCTGAAGCGCTCACGTAGCGTCGAGGGGAATGTTGCCTCTTGTTTTTTACCCTAAACGGGGGAGACGCCGTGAGGCTGCCGAAATTTTGACTGAAGATTCAAGGACTTGGACAGAATTTGAACATATTGAACTTGAACTCGGACTGAAACTTGTACTTAGACTTGTGCTTGGACTTGAACTTGTGGACAAAATACAAATGACTAATTTTGAACTTAATTAAAATAAAATTGAAAAATATAAGATTTGAACTTATATTTGATTTGAAAATCAAATGATAAGAACAAAAAAAAATACTTGAACATGATCTTGGACATTTGAACTCAAGCAAGTTGGACCATATGGAGGACTTTATCTGGACTCGAACTGAAGTGAACTTGAATGTGGACCGAAGCTGACAAGAACAAGGGATGAAATTGAACTCAACTTGAACTCATATTGGACCTAATTGAACTACAAGATAACAACATAAAAATGAGAATTAAATGAGATTGCAATCAAATTACAAATTGCTTTTAAAAATAAAGAACTTGTAAATATCATTTGTTTACAAGTGACAAGAAGGGTTTGAAGGACATGGTTTGACTTTAAAATCATGATATAGAGACTTCTTGGGGTCATAATAATTGACTTGTGATGATTACCTCAATTGAAATGAAAAGATTTCTGGATAATTATATTGAACTCATCATATTGAATTATCTTTGAGGACAAAAAAATTTGTAAGCAATACATGTTTGCAAACAATAAGAAGATTACAAGGAAATGACTTGGTCATAAGACCATTTGAACCATGATGATTGACTTGCAACATTGGAATCAATTCATCCTTAAACAATAAAATGAGTTGTAAAAACATATAGCATAACTGCCTACATGCAATAAATATTGAAGCTCTTGGGGAATACAAAAACTTGTGAAGATTGTGATGTGGAGCCTTTGAACAATTACATGCTTGCAAATTGGCAACACAAGTTCTTCAATCAATATAATGGAAGGGCCATCATATCAGCTAAGATGCCAGACAACAAATGTTAATGATCCATGATGTTAAGTTCACCATATATTTGTACACATTACAATCCCTCTTTTGGGACAAGAGATTTATGAGTACAACTTGTTTGCTAGCAATGAGAAAATCATAATAGATGTGGCTTGGGCACCTGATTAAATTAATCTCTAAATGAGATTAAATGATGCTCATATCTCTCATGAAATAAATGTGGTGATATCCCTACAATCTACTAGAGAGCAAGATACTTCTACAACCAGCGAATCAAACTGCTAGCAACATGGTTTAAAATTGCGCAATATGAGGCTCTCCTTGAGGACCGCCTTTGCGCAATTCCAGTAAAAAACGCCTCGATGATTATGCCTCGAGTTTTTGTTATGAGGCTTGCGCCTCAACTTGGTTGAGGCCCGCCTTAAGGCCTGCCTCGCCTCACTGGCATGAGGCTTATGCCTCACGCTATATATATTAAAACTTACATAAATCTTGAAGTAAATGCCCGACATTGGACTCTATAGGAGAGGAGGAAGAGGATAGAGTAGTTCATCATAATGATGATTCAAATGAAGAACCCCTTAGTGATGACAGTGCTAATGATTTATGAGTTCTTATGTGATATGTCCTTGCTATTTATTTTTAGAAATTGGAATTATATGTTAATGAAAAGAATATTAGGATTTGGGAAAGATAGAATTTTGAGTTGAATTATATTTCATGTTGTCTTATTATTGAGATATTTTGATTTCACTTCATATCTTATGCTTTTTTATGTTTTATATTATTCTTTCATTAGTATTTAAAAAATTTATCATTTTATGTTTACGCAATTTTTTGATTTTGAGGCTTACGCCTCAAAACGCCTTGAGACTTACGCCTCGCCTCACGAATAAAAAACACCTCAATACCCGAATACGCAATTTTAAACATTGGCTAGCAAATATCTCAATCTCTAATAGATATAGCTTAGACCCTGTCAATCAACTTATAGTTAAGGAGGGATCGATGAATGCAATGCCAATAACAATACTTTCAACATCAAGGTGACATTAAGAGCAAAATAACTCACTGATTGATATGAAAGAGATAGTTGATGAATCCAAGTCATCCAGAGAAGCATTAATTAATAGAGCAAGGGAGTTATGTTGAAGCTTAAGATGAATATTTACAAACAAATGCAAATGATGAGCGATGAAATTCAGATGGTTCGGAGTGTTCAAGAGAAGGTGATATATATCCATCATGTAGTCAAATGCTACTAGGAGGATTTTGTATGTGATGAATACAGTAGTACCTTCACAAACAACATATGTATGCAAACAAACAAATGAAAATGGAAGGATGCATATAGTTGATTGCAAACAAAGATCAACGATACAAGTCCACCATGATTATCACAAGTGAATATAGAAGAGTTTTCACTCATATAGTAGTCCACTTATGGGTGATGATGATTAATGTGTAGTGGAGGTCGAATCATCCATACAGTTGATAACCATTCAACGTTAGTCAAATATATCAACCTTCTACAAGCAAGAATTAAAGATCTGCAATACATACAATCTTTCTATGAATACGGATATATGTATAACATGCCACTTATGGGTAGATGTAGAAAGACTTCAGTGAATGCAGTATCCTGAAGTCAATTTCAATATGTAAATAAATACATCTACCTACCTACATGCACCAGTGGCGAATGTACTGAAAAGATCAAAGACTACCATAAAATATATGAAGAATATGACAAGTGCAAGCTCCTACGACCTAAGGCAAGAGATTAGTTAGTGCATTATGATCCACCTGCAGAAAAACAACGAATAGTGCACGACAGTCTACCTGTATAAAGTAGTAAACAACTCAATCCAGAAGCTGCTACGCCACGCCACCGGATCCGCAACTTCTATACAAGCGGACAGAAGGCGTTTACAAATAATTTCAAAATTCCCTGCACGTGCACCGTAGTTTGTATACACATAGGTACACTAAAAGGGGTAAAAGCAATCATAGAACCTACATGGGCCCCGGTGAGCGTGTTATTGGTATACATGTGACGTCTAGGGAAGCTACACGGGTCAATAAGTGAATTCAAGTTCGAACCTGATCCTTCTATACGGGTCAATAGAAGTCGACAGGGTTCGAACCATCAAACAAATATATGGCCGTGGTGACCAGAATATTTGTTTTAATATATTAATATTAGGCTTTCAAGGGCATAAAACCTACGAAACCCGATCCTCTATCAATAGCTTGGTCGAGTTGACATGGTTCAATTAACAAAAGTGAAAGTGACCACAAACACCCCGATGATGGCCGTGTTGAATGCAGTTCTCAACCGGAGGGGTTTCTAAATATTTTCAAATGTCTCATTTCCAAATAATTCAAAGCTCCACCCAAAATCCAAAAATCCATAAAATCCAAAATTCCAGAAATCCCAAAATTCCAAAAAAATATTTAAAATTTGAAATCTATCCATCAACACTTAAAGCAAAATCATCCGCCCTCCGCAAAAATTTGTCGGGGTGGACAAATTGAAAAACACTTCAGCACACATAGAGCCAAATGCCTAGTCGAAAATATTACTATGATCCATTCTCAAAAAGTCTTCTGCCAGTAAGGACGTGGTACGTGTCCTCTAACCGGCGGTTTTGACGTCAAATGGCACCGCAAGATAAACGGTTATGACCCAGGGCCCTCTGAACCGAGTGGTTTTGCCGCCAAATGGCATTACGAAATACCAGTTATGGCCAGAGCCAATACGCTCCTTAATGGCGTTAAATCCTTGAGATATGAATCAATAGGATATGATTGATATGGAACACAGCCCTCTGTTAGCTAAGGTGGATTCAAATTTGTCCCCTTAGAAAAACATCCATCTCAGGTCTACAAGGTCCCCTTGGAAGAAGCAACCCATGGCTGCCGACAAAGATCCTTCTGTCAGGTTGGGTCGACTACCTCCTCTGACTAAGTAGACCAGGGACTATGATGGCCCGGGACGACGGAACCATGGGATCTTGATCGGGTCCATCATCCATTCCCCTACCATCCGCTTTAAGTGCAAGATGGTGTAATTTCCATTTTAAATATCAATTTTTTTCCAAACTTCCAAATATTTTCAAATCAATACCCATTGCTTCTACTATATGCCATATAACATGTATTTATACGTATCTGATTGACGACTAGTCTTAATCGAAAGTTCTCTCTCGTGATCGGGAGGGGTAATTAACTATAGGGGCTTGCGCCTATAGGAAACCAGAACTCATATCATAAAGTCCTCGCAAAATGAGGGCGAAATCTCTGGGTAGTGTCTTATCTACAAACCCATCTGCCTTCCAAAATTTACCCCGGAACTTATTCCGTTAAAACTCCCTCGCCGAATATAAAAAAAGAAAAAGCGACGGGGAGGCTGGGGCCGAATTTTCGGAGCCCACACTCTAGTTCATTTTTGGTGTATTTTAAATTCCTCGGATTTGAGCGAGTTCCAAATACACCGAAAATTCATTGCAATTGCTGCAAGCTGACCGCCTGACCGCCCTATCGCCGCCTAACACCACCGCCGGCTGCCCTCCGCCCAACATCAGCCACACCACCACCAATGTCGGTCACTGACCAATACCCTTTTTATACTTTATATTGCATTCATTTAACCTCAAATCAAATAAAAATAATAATCTCATATATTTCTTTTATACTCATCCAAACAACTCCAAAGTAGTCTTCCTTTTTCAGGCAACCAAACAGATCCCTTAGTGGCATGACCTTCCATGGTACTCTCTTGATGCATTTTAGAAAAAATACACTTCGGTCAGATGATTATATGTGTTTTTATATGGACACAGTTTCCAACATGAAACCCTCTTCAACTGGTTCCAACATTTGGCAATGGTCCCAATTCATGGAGGCTGCCTGTTCGCAAGGTACCCCATGGAACTACTCCAACCCAATTCAAGTCTAAAATAAAAATGGTGGCTACCATTGCCAGTCTCCCATTCACTCTCAGTTGGTCCACTTCTAAACAAGAAAAAAAAAAGGTAAAAATTACCTCATTTTTCACAAGATTTTGGTTCTTCCAAGGTTTAAAAAAGCTAGCAGAAAAGTAGATGAAAATAACCAGATTGCTTGGACTTCTAAAATCAAGAACACAAGTGAATGATTTAAATTAAGGACCACGTGCAATTTTATGAAAAATAATGAGGCAAAACAACAAAACAATATTTTGCAAGTTGGTGAAAATGTTTGAGATCACATCTCAAAGCGCATGAAGAAAAACATGTGAATGAGAAAAGCATACCTCGTTAGAGTAATTGCAATACTGAACAACATTTTTCAACATCAACTGTACATCTGCTATGAAGTCCGCCACACCATTATACTCCAAATTGTCCACTCGTTGTTCAATTCTTTGTAGGTCTAGGAGAACACTACTCTTTCCCACAAGATTCTTAAAACCATAATTTTCCTTCCTCCTCAAAAAATCACATAGGATGGGGAAAACTTGACTGCCATCTTTGTCTACTTTCCTATGAAGCTTGCTGATCACATTTTTGCACTGCATTGGAAAACTGTCATTCAGCAACACAACATTGATCACAAAAGATATGAAAATTTTATCCATCAAGTTATAGACGGAATGCAGCACATTAATATTTACCACTGCCAGTCTTGATGTCTGAGGCTCAGACAAGAAAAGATGGAATTAACTAAATTTCCCATTGACTAAGAAAATCAAATAAGGAAATATAATGCTTTTTGTAAGTACAACAAAATTCCAAAAGAGATAACTCCAATTTACCAGATCAATTGTTCATCTTTCATGAAATGAGGGCGATATATAATACTGGTTTACATGAGCTGCAGTTCTTACTATCAAAACAAAATACGCAAGGATTCATCCACAAAGATGGCATTCCATTGAAGCAAAAAAATTCAAGGTAGCAGGACAAAAATATCACTATGCTGGCAGCAACTAGGGTGCACATTCTATTTAGAGTACTTCCGTTGTTACTTGAAAGCTCAAGAATAATCATAGATGATACTTAATAAATGCAAACAATAGGTTTAAGTAATTCATACTGCAGAAGGTTGGTGACTCAAATGTGCAAACCTAAAACACTTTGCTTCAGCAGTTCCAGCTATTACACCAACTTGCAAGTTATGTCGATTATCGCATCAACCAAGGAAAAGGTTGTAGACATTTTTCACTAAGTGCACGGACATTCACCAGATGCACTTCAGTATCACGCAGATTTGTATGTTTTGGAGTGATTAAGAAGGAAAAAGCCCAAAATAGTCACTCAATTATTCGTATGCAGTCAATTTAATCCCAGAATATCAAATTTCTTTAATTTAGTCTCTCAACTATAAAAAAATGATCACAGCCCCTTGGGGACTTAATTGGGATCAATCTTGCATCCCGCTACAATTTTGGACCAATTTTATAGAGTCAAACTAAATAGTAGAAATGTGATACTTTGATACTACAATGACACCATAAAAATAATCAGAGTACTATTTTAGATTTCTTCTCAATAAAAAAAAGATGAATATTAAACCAATATCACATGCGTGGAAGAAATCGAGCAAAAAATATAGCTACATGATGCACAACTAAAGTCCATGGTTTCCATGTTGTGATAGCCAACACCTAGTATGCAAGAAAAGGACAGGCATGGTTCTAATACTTGGTATGCCAGAGCCACAAACAGCCATGCCAACATTGTCCATCTACAACAAATCCTTCCCTCAATTGTGCTACCATACAGATGCAATGCAAAACGAAACAATATCTCATAATAATAGAAACTAATTCATTATACTTGAATCTCATCCAGAAAAATTGAGCGCCATAAGCATTGTTATTCTCTAAATAACAATGGCATAGCATCGAATGAACAGGAGAATTAAATATAGAAGTCTTTATGAAACATATAAATTACCTATATCATTGGTGCATGTGATAATATTTTAGTTAAACTAGCTACATATAATTAAATCAACAACAATTATGTAGAACATGGGTAACATAAAACTTTTATTAATAGTGAAGACATCGATAAGGTGCACCTCAAGAGAGATGAGTGTTGGGAGCAATGAGGATTAGGTAAGAAAGATATGTGCAAAGAAAACAGATATGTTAATAAAAGATTTTAAAATATACGATCATATCAAAATCCTAATGTGCTAGTACATTTGGTTTAAGGTAACAATAATGTTTCTTGCTGCACTAGAAGGTAAACTAACTCATTAGCATTCAACATAGTTCTAATTTTTAAAAATAACTGAAGAATGATGACAATGCCATTTACTTTTGCTTTTGTTGAAACTAATTTTGAATATGGCTTCTATTGCTTCCCAGTTTCATCCATAGGAAAATCAGGCGATCACCAGAGTCTAAATCATAATGGTGATTAAATGATGCTTAAAACTTAGTCTAACTTCATAACAATACCGCACCCTTGCCCAAAAAAGAAAAATCTTAAATGCAAAATTATAAATAAAAACATGTGAATATTTCAACAACATCAGAGCTCCCCTTTGCAATGCTATCTGACCTTGCACAATTTTAATGGAAGAATTATTCTTGGGTTAAGCGATTTCAGTTTTATCTATTCCATTCCATGAAACGGTTTCCTAGTGGTGCTTGTTTCAATTAATGCTAGTGTTTCTAGTTGATCATCTAGAATAAAATAATGCAAAATGGACATTTTAAAGAGAATATCCTATTATATATCGACAACTCTTAGGATACCAGAACTTTTTCAACACTTCTGATGCATGCCATGTATTACCTTTGGATGTTCATTAATATCACACTATCTTCTATCAAACCTTTTCAATCGTCATAAACACTGCTTTGACACTTAATACATCTCGACATGCCATAAACACTAGTTAGACACCTACTGCATACTTCACTAGCACTTACTAGACAGACCTCAGACGTTGACATTGTAATTTCATGACTATTATAATCATAGAATCCTGCGCAAGTTTTTAATTATTCGGTTACTCGGTCTATTATTTCTAAAAAGTTCAAACTTTAAACATGTTTTATTGACAATTTTAAATTTCATTTATTGATATCCAAAATATGATAAAAAAAACAATCACGTTGTTTTAAGCATCACCCTCCCTACATCTCTCTCAACTTGTTTTATTGACGAGTTTCAACACATTATCTAAATGTTAATTATTGATATCCATACTAAAAAACTAGTCTCATTGTTTTATGCATTCAAGTCCTGCTAATTAAAAAAATAAAAGCTTCATAGTGTAGAGCTAATGGAGGACTGTTATAATTTTTCATCCCTAATTTTGTGCATCCCTCACTCCCTCTTTACCTCAATTTTGCATTGTTTAAATTTTAGTTATTAATATTCAGAA
Organism: Dendrobium huoshanense; assembly: GCA_016618105.1. Taxonomy (NCBI): domain Eukaryota; kingdom Viridiplantae; phylum Streptophyta; class Magnoliopsida; order Asparagales; family Orchidaceae; genus Dendrobium; species Dendrobium huoshanense. The sequence continues at coordinate 15,813,181 of CM028356.1, forward strand.
ATGAAAAAAAAAAATATCCTGGTTGTTTTGACATTCAAGTCCTGTAATTTCAAAAGAAAAAAAATGCTTCGTAGGGTGGAACAAGAATAGCAAGAATATTATAATTAGGCATCATTAATTTTGTGACTGCCCTTATTCAGCTTCTTTGCTTCTTTGCATGAGGCAACTTATCACAAACAAAGATATCCACTATTTAAAAAAAAAAAAAAAAATGGTTAAGTTACTTCAACTGATTATTTGTTGCGTCTAGACTGGAATTTGGGTCAAAGTGTTCACAAAGTCTTGATGCAGTTAGATGGAAGCAACAAAATAACGAACTCATCATTTTGATGTACCTATGTATTTAAAAATACTAGTTCAATTAAATACTCAGAAGTACCAAATAGAGCAAAGGAAAGAGAGTTACCTTCCTCTGAGTACTATCTGGCATTTTCGAAACAATGAAGTTTTGACTGGCAATGCTAACAGCCCTCCCATTCCAACTACTACCCCGGGAATGTTCGGTGGCATCCTCAGCAGGTACAGAAGGACCAGGACCATAAGCTGATTTACCAGAATTTTCTTTCGTAACTGATATAGCTTTTCTTGATGGCAAATTCCGTCTCTTCTTATGTGAAGCAGAGCTAATATCCATCCTATCTTCAGTGAACACATCAAGGTCTTGATCAGTCCTCAATTGTAAATCATAATCATGATTCATCTGCAAGAGCATTTGTGATCCATGCTCTGAAAAACTCCTATGATTGTTGGATTTCTCTACAAGTCTTTCAACATGATTTCTTGGGCGAATCCGAATACTGCGCCTGCGTTTAAATTTTGGTTGAAGAACCTGTTCTTCTTCACCCTCTTCACGGTCATGAGCCCAACTTCCCGATTGTTGCAGATCCATCTGAGAATCCCCTGATACTGCAATTTCTCCTTCTTCCAGCTCATCTGGCTAGAATGTTAGAAAGGCAATTACATGTTTTGGAACTGATTATAAGACGACAAATTAAAAGGTAAACCGCATAATTAGGCAAGAAGCAATATCTACATACCGTGCTTTTTGAAGGAGGGCATTTCCTAGATTCTAAAGCAGAAAGTGATCCAAACTTTTGAGATGAAAAAGGGGTAACAGGCAGCATCAGCTTTTTACTTCCAGAAGAAGAGCCGGTTGACCCTGCTTCTTCAGTCATATTAACGCTTCTGTTACCCTCCATTATCTGAGAGGAGTTGTAAATACCATCCTCACAAATTAATCCTTCTTCATCTGATTGTTCCTTGTTACTTGGAGGTGCATCAATTGCACCATTAAGCTCTTCTTCTTCAAGTTCCCCAATTTCTCCCTCTCCATCTGCCTCTCCATCATCTAACAAATCCTCTGAGCTAGCATCAAAGTCATCACCATCTTCATCATCAAATTCCGCATAAATGGAAAGACTTTTGGCATTTGATGAACCTCTAAGACGGCCCCTTCTCTCAGTTTTATTCAGAGATGAGCCAAAGAATATCTCAGTGTGATCCATATGAATATTGCTTTCCAGCATGTTTTTGGACGGCTTCTTAGATAAACTAGCATTGACGGCATTTAACTCCTTAGTGCCTGCACAAAGCCACTTTGGAACTTGACTATATTTTACCATATCCCCTGTCCAATCAAATTCCTCATCCATTTGATCAAAAAGCTCAACTTCTTCTTCAGAGCGTGCAATCATACGATTTACCTCTTGAAGGGAGGGAACATCATGCACATTTTCTTGGTATCTTTCTTCATCATGTAACAATGTCTCTAGAGTCATTCTACGTTCTTCATGTGTTGTTCTCTGATCAAAACGACCAGCATTTATGACCTCATCTGCCATATCAATCTTATATTGTTGAATGTTGTTACGAATAAGACTCTCAATTGATCCAATATATCTATCTTCACCAGCTAGTTCATCATCTAAATCTCCCCCACCTCCAATCCTTATCTCATCTTCTCGCTGAAAGCTCGTTATTTTGTCAACAACTGCTTCCATATATATTACTTTTACCTCTCTCTTCTGCCCGATACGATGAGCCCTAGCAACTGCCTGCTCCTCATTTTGTGGGTTTGGATCTGGATCATATATCACAACTGTATCTGCACTTTGGAGATTTAGACCCCTCCCAGCAGCACGTATACTGAGCAAAAAAATGAAACAGTCAGAGTTAGGACTGTTGAAGTCCACAATTGCAGCCTCCCGATCTTCTAGGCTTGTTGTACCATCAATCCTCCTATAAATGAGATTGCGCCACTGCAAGTATTCCTCTATTATATCAAGTAGCTTTGTCATAGTGCTAAAAAGAAGGACACGATGACCTGACCTATGAAGTTTTAAGAGAATCCTATCCAGAATCCAAAGTTTTCCACAAGACCTCACAAGGAAGTCCTTGGAATAGTCATTGTAATACGGATAGTTAAGAAGAGGATGATTACAAACTTTGCGCAGTTCCATGCATTTATTTTTAAGACTTTTATACATCTTGATCTGGTACATTGGGTTCCTCTGAACTCTGAGCAACTCTTCCTCAGGGTTGACTCTAATAGTACCAGTAGACTTAATCCAATCATATATGGCACTTTGCATGGCTGACATTCGGCATCTCAACACAATGGACACCTGCAAGCATGTCAAGAAATTATTTTAGCCTAATCTATACTACAATTAAAAGGGATTTCACTCGAATATCTCAAACCTTTATTTTGAAAAGATATTGCATCCCTTCATTAAAAATACTAACCATAAAAGAGGTTAATCTTTATTCACTTATCAAGGTAATCCAAACCGATCTAAGAGGTTATTGGTTTATATCTTGTTATCTTAAACTCCTGCGTATACTTTTTTTTGGGACATTTAGGCCATTTAAGACAAACTCACACACACAACGCATACACATAGACTCGAACCCTGGACCTCTTAGTTGGAAGCCTAAGCTCTCAACCAATAGGCCAAGGACATTCATATTTCTTTGATTTACTACAAAAAAATTAAACCTCTTCATTTGAAATTATAAACTCAACATATAAATATTTTTAATTTTAAATAATACAAATAAATCTAAGTATCATTTAATTAATATTTTATTTTAATTCCTAAATAATTTAAAATTTATCCATTTTTTATTTCATTTGCATATTTTCATCTGAGATTGACCTATTGATTTATATTTTGGCATTATTTTTTCCCAAATGTTTTTACAAAAAGCACATAAAAATCTTCCAAACAAGATAAATATTGTGTTTATATATATATATATATATATATATATATATATATATATATATATATATATATATATATATATATATATATATATATATATATATATATATATATATAGAAATTTTGCATTTAAATATTTCTGATGCTACAAGATAATTTAAAAAGACAATATAAAAATGAAACATATTTAAATAATTTATAATTTAATAAAATATTTACTATTTGACTTTGGACCATTTTTAAATATTTTGAAAAGCATATGATGAATGTTAAGGCATTCACGTGCATTGTTTCTATTTATGATAAATTAGATGACTTGCAAAGTAAAAGAAAATTGCATACCTTGCTTGGAAGAGAGCCTTCTACATCTTCAACACGCCGTCTCAGCATAAAGGGTTCCAGAATTTGATGCAGTCGGTGGATGATAATCACCTTTTTCTCTGTTTCAAGCCAATCATCTTCCTCAGTGTTTTGTGAAGGACCATCCCTCTGAAAGGGCTTAGAAAACCAGTCATGAAATGCTTTGCGGTTATCGAACACTTCTGGGAGAAGTAAATTAAGGAGGGACCACAATTCCTTCAAATCATTCTGCAGAAAGAAAATAATCATTTACTTATATCCACAACACAATCAAACAAAACATCAAATAGCAAGCACCGTATCTAAATCATTGAACACCATCCAATTTTTGTATCATAATCAACCTTGATAGCAAGAACTAATTCATAAGAATGTATTGGCATTACACTAAAATATAAAATCTGGCCTGTCAAACAAACCAACAACCATCCCCAACACCCCCTTGTTCCTGGCCACCAAGCACAAAACAATGTTTGAACGTGCGATAACACCAAATCATAAAGAAGCAAGAAAGGACAAGCAAGCTAAGATCATTAATTTAAATTGTAACAGGCATTGGCAATTTGGAACCAACATGCATCGAAGCAGTGCTAAGACACACCTGAAGAGGAGTTCCAGTAAGAAGCAAACGTCTCTGGCAACGATACCTATCAAGGTCACGGGCAAGAACAGATTCTCTATCCTTCATGCGTTGGGCTTCATCAATGATGATGTAATTCCAATTAATTTTAGACAGCTTTGCTCGATCATACATGATAAACTCATAAGTTGTAACAAGCACGTTAAACTTCACAGACAAAACTTCCTGTGCAGAAAAAAAATACAAATTGATCAGCATGATTGTCCATCATGAACTTTAAAAAAAACAAACTCATACTATCTGGAATATTACTTGAATCACTAGCTAACTGTTGCAAAGCAGTAAGTTGAAATGTCATTTAAAAAAAAAATCATATTATCTGGAATATTACTTGAATCACTAGCTAACTGTTGCAAAGCAGTAAGTTGAAATGTCATTTTAAAACTTGATTGCAAATACTCTGCGCATATCATGCATGCATGCATTTTCAGTATGCTGCTCTCTAAATTATAGCAACATATAAATCCTAAAGCTAAGCATCCAAATTACAAGAGCCAATACAATCATGAAAATACAAAATGTTCCAAATTTCTGGATAAAATTCCTATTATGGAAATCATATAAATGGCAAGGATTTTTTCGGTGAAGGTCTCACCCATATCTGAATTTCTCACATTGATAGATATTTACACCAAAAAAATGCCAAATGTCAATGGAAGAGTTTTTGAGTTTTTCTAAAGAATTTCTCATAAGAATTCTATCACAATTTTCCAAGAATACACAGTTGGCTACCACTACTTTTCTGGAAGACTGGCATTGAAACAATGGAAGTCCAAAGTTCGAAGCAATAAGACCTAGCAGATTAATTTCAGAAAAATTTATTTGAAGTATTTCTTTCCAAAATATCTGTTAAATTTAAATTTGAATGTTGAAGAAAAGTGCTTTGTCCCCCACATCAAACACCAATTTCTAGTTTAGCATATAGATAATATATATTCATGCATTGACATTAATTTGGTATCTTGTAACTCCATGAGAAGAAAATGCTGTTTATCCTACAATTTTTTTCATCATCGACCATGTTATAATAATGATAACCACAATTGAAAGTGAAAAAATCATCTTACATGTAAAACAAACCACTAGAAAAATCAAGTTCCTGAAAAATAACATAAGCAACCACCTTAAACTCAATAGTTTTTAAATACTAGCGTGCTATCAATTCAATCAAACAAATTATCCTAAGTTATGGAATTATCTTCCAAGGCATTTAAGGTTGCCTTGCATCACCTGAGCCCCAAATGTGTTAGAGAGGCAATAGCATCTCAAAAAGTATGTTGTTATTGCCTCTCAAAAAGTATGTTGACCTGATATTTCCTACATGCAGCCATCTCCTCATTCACCTCCTACAACTGTACTATTTTTTTCTGAGTTGCCACCTCCAATACCACCCACCTTGCCAAAAGTAAGCCACAAACTGAACCCTGACAGCCCTTCTCCCAAGTACACCTTGACATCATTAGCAAGAACAGCATCAAACTCTCAACAAGCGAAAGTCGCCATAAAAAGCTGGAGAAATGAGGCAAGTGGCCCAAGGCATGGTATCCCACTTCCATGGGCATGCTTGAGTTACAACTTAGTGGTAGCAGGCGCAATAAAGATCTTGAGCATATTGAGTAAAAGAAGGGAGTTTGAAGCACCGCAGGTCCACCTCAATCCGTTGCGAGTATATGTTGATAGTATTATTATCTAATAGTCTTTATTTGTAATTAACTAATTCTTGGTGGTTTAAATGTCATGCGTAATAGGACTATATTTTTATCTATTTTCTTGAAGGTAGTTTTGTTCTTTTAATATGGAATAATTCTACGAATAAACCTAATCTTGTAATTCATTCATATTTGAACATGGAATAAGAAAATTTTTTTAGATTCCCCTTTAGGATTATTTTTGCCTTCATGTTATGAGTCTGGACTATGGGTTGTGATGAACTTTCCTGATTTCTCTTAGCTTATGCCCCATATGGATCTAGATGGATCATCTAAGGTAGAACGTCCAGAGCCTTGAGCTGCTTGTGTACCTCTAACATCTTTCTTGTATTGAGCCTGCTCATATGTGCTACCGTAGAATGAACTATATTCTACTTGCACCAATCTTTGTACTCTGTTCACCAGCTCAATGACCTGACCAGTGGCCAACTACATGGAGCTAACATTTCTCTATGCCTGCCATTGAGTTGTTCTAGAATGTTGAAACTGCATATGTAGTAGTCTTCCTGATGAACATATTCAGGGTAAAAGGTATTATTTTTCAAAGAAATTTTAAGGAAAAAATTAAGACATATTTTGTATTGCAACTATGTGAGTATATGTACTGCCAATCACTCTCTAGGAAATCTTGAAAAAATAGTTTTTGGTAGCAATGTTTGAGGCGGTAATAAATAAATTGATTCTCATTACCTAAACCATCATAGGTAAGTCCCCAACTCCTGATTACCTCTTGCTTTTGGTGGAATCACTGGAAGAAGAAATGCAAGTATGTTGTTCAACAGCTCGATGTATGCCCGATATTGAAATGTCCAGTCCATGTCGACCTGTCCTCAGCCATCTATCCATCTGTATCTTCTTCGTATAGGTTCCAGGCGGTGAATCGAACACCTCCAAATTGCCTCATCACTCGATCAAGAAGGTTCCACTCCACACATTTCCAGTTAATGATTGCTACACGTGCCGTCCATACCTTCCTAAACACACGACACTACTTTGGTAGGGTGGCCAATATTACATCCGTGTATGAAGTCATGGTCATCAAAAACATAAGAAAGTGTTCATTAATTTAATTTTTAAAAATAATTTTGAAGTTAAAATATGTAATCTTTAATAAACTTGGCTAAGTTGCAAAACATCTAGGTCATCCCTATACATCATCATGTTGCCCATAGGGATCTCACGTATTCGGTCCCCACCCCACTTGCAAAATTAAAGCATACGAGGAAATCATTGCAATAATAATTAATGAGTATGAAGAATTTGTATTAGCTGAGCTAACATACCTATAGGATTATACTTGCCTTCTTCCTCTCTATCCCCATGCCTTTTGAGGCATTTTTTCATCTAATTTTCTAACATTTCTTCACTTCCACCTTGGCTCTCCCTTGAAGCAGGATTTTCTCCTTTCCGACAAATTCTATAACCCCACTCTATCAATTTACAACAAAGACAAACAATTCACCAAAGCAATCCAAACCCAATCACCATTTATCAAAGCATTAGGCCACAATTATCTCACCCATTACTTCAACTATGTTGATTACATTAGGTCAAGGCCATTCTTCCTTCATCCATTCAAGTTCTTCAAGGAGAAAAGCCATACGAAGAGCTCTTGGATGTTGACTTCAAAGCTACTGTCAATCTTCAATATCTTCGTTGTGTATCTTCTCCTAAAATTGATCTTCCCCTCTATCAACTCCAGCTTTGGCAACAAAACCTCCCTCAAACTCCAAGGCCCAAAGCATCCTCTCATGTGCCAATATTCTCATCATCTTCTCGTGCAACCTATCTCAATGCTCAGAAGGCCCGTCAACCCCATCCACCTCTAAGACTTTGTCGCAATCATCATCTCCTCCATCAATCCCAAGCCCACATTCTCCAATGCCTCCATAGACCATGTCAATGCCCATTACACCTCCAAAGGTTTATCTATTTGCAAGATTTCCCCCCCTCTCTGACACCCACATAGTGGAAGTTTCCAATTACAATGATAAATCGGTTGCATTGTGCTTTTCTCCAACAACTCATATGTATGCATGCAACTTCACTGCAATATGAGTAGCCAGTGTCTACCTTTCCAACACAACTACAATGTATGTCTTCCATAATCCCATAAATTTGTTTCCTCCTCGACACTTTCCAACACAACTACAATGTATGTCTTCCATAATCCCCTAAATTTGTTCCCTCCTCGCATCACTTGCTTGCCAACTTTATGCTTATATGACACTCGCTATTCTTTTCGGTCGACCATCCACATCATGCAAATCCCACTCAACCCTTCAACAACTGGCCAAGCCTGCAATGCACTTACACATCTCTAACCCACCACAATGTCCTGTGCAACTTCACGTTTTAGCATAATCTGCATTTTGTTGTTAATCATCGTCAATATACTAGATTACATCATTAATTGATCAAATCAAAGACTCATTTCAAACCTTTGTTCACACCATCGATTTGTTCTCCCCATTCTACGATGTTGCAAACTTGATACCTCCATGTATCACGCTTCAATCCCCACATAGCACAATACTTCTCCATCCCACGACACCCACTACAAACCACTAAGAGCTATGTTGCACCGATACACCTATTTATGAAGGCGTGCTGTATCTGATACACTGATACATGGATACGCCTCCGATACTCCACCGATACGTGTTGGATACGCCAAAGACGTATCCAATTAATATACTATTTAATTTCAAAAGGACACGCATATCGGATACGCGTGTCCATTGAAAAACAAAAAGAAATCCGAAAAAAAAAATAATAATAAAAAAAAAAGATGTGTCGTATTTACTTATGCGGTTGCGAGCAAGATTCTCTCATTTCCGAGATGGATTTGAGTCTCTTGATGATATGAAAATATTAAAAATTATTAATCTTTCACTTGAAGAGCATGAATTAGAAGCTATGATATTTATTGAAAATGATATGGAAGTTCAAAGACAAACCAATGAAGAAGATAAATATATCATTCCTTCTATTGAATAGTTGAAACTTCATGTGCTAGATAATTTATGTTTATGCTTTTGTTGTTGTACTAGACATTTAATGCTTACTTCTATTTTGATATTATAAGCTACAAGGCTACAAATGTTGTTGTCATTTTTTTTTTTTATAATTTCAAATATTATGTTTTGATTGCTTTCTTAATTTTTATGTATGATTTATAAATTATAATGTCGTGTCCGCGTCGTACCCGTATCCTATATTTTTAAGAATTGACGTGTCCCGTATCCGTATCTTGTCGTATCCGTGTCGCCGTATCCGTATCGGTGCAACATAGACTAAGAGTGATCCTTCGTAATCCACCAAATGAATCAGTCTAGTAATATCCATGAAACCTTCACGTTTCCAAAAATGTTTTTTCTAGAGTTTTGATAAATTTTCAAATATTTATTAGAAGAGCTGTATACCTATATTAGAAATGATGGTGATGTCCCCCCCCCCCCCCCCCCCCCCCCCCCGTTGTCCTCTTCCCAACTGAGATGGATTTTCCTTTTATCACTTCTTATTCTGGATGAACTTCTCCTTCGTCTCTCATCTTTGAGATAAATGTTGCCATATTACAATACCATAGAGAGGATCTTCGGTTCTTTATCCAACAAAATTTCAACTTTTTGATGTAAAGTTATTTACAGCCCAGATAAATTGATGCAGTGCAGTCTACCTCATTCTGTCATGAGTTCATGTTTCTAGTATTATCATGTCATTTTTATTTGCAATTTGGTAATTATTAATAGATTAAATGTTTTGTATTATTTAAAAATAGCTTGCTATTTTTTAGGTTTGTTTAAGAGTAGTTTTGCCATTTCAATAAGACTTACTTGTACAAATAGATCCTAGTATTGTAATTCAATCAAAATTGATAATGGAACAAGCAATGTTTCTTTTGGTTTCCCCTCAAGGAATTCATTCTCTCTTCTATTGTTTCTTCTTTCCTTCTCCTTCTCTACCTCTTGCCTCCATAGATATTATGTTATATAATTTTCTACATTCTTCTCATTATTTTTTAGGTTCTCCCCTCACATTGGATCCCTCCCTTTCCAACAAATTTTACTAGCCCACTTTATCTCAAGAGTTTTTTTTTTTTTCCTTCTCTTTTGAGATAGGTGGGGAATCTCAACAAGTGTATCCACAACAATCAAGGATTTTAGAGCATTTTCATAGAATTAAAAAAACTCAAAAAAAGAATTATTCATTTCAAAGAAATACCTTATACCTCAAACTTTTAGAGGATAAGTCAATAATATAAAACATTAATAAGAGGGATCACAAAGTATGGATGTGATAGAAGATTGTTGGTTGTTCTGCTTGTACTTTCCAATATCATAAAATTTCCCAATTATGAAAAAATAGATCCTCAATTTGTTAAAAAAAAGGGGAAAAAAGGAAAGTAATAAGAAATTTTTTCATAAATGTCTGAAATTTAAAAAATATATATGTATATCAATTGAATATAGAAATAATGATTAGACTGAGTGATGTACTCACACATATAAAAGATAATATAAAATTTCTTTTTAGGCTCTCTTGCCATGGCCATCTAAATACCATCTTACAACAATAACTAAAACTTAAAAATATGAGTGGATGATAAGGATGACAATATTAGTCGAAACTCGCTCGAATTTTAAGTTAATGACTTGAGTCATTAGAGTTAAGTTGTAAACTAATTCACAGCTTGAAAATAACTTTTAGTTGGTTATGAACATACATGGACACACATTTGCTCGCACAGAAAACACAATTTCATGTTGTTTTTGAATTTTTATATTAATAACAGATTTAAAAGTAAAAACTAAATGAAAATCAAATATAAAAATACTTGATAGGTGGTATTCAATTTCTAGCCATTTCAAGATTTGGATAAGTTTAAGTGGAAATAATATCATATGAGTTATGTATTAGAAATTTTGAGTCAACTTAAACTGGTCTTGAATTGGCTCAAAATAAGACCCATTTTAAGTCAAATTGACAAGCTCCGCTTGACTCAAACAAAATTCAAGTTGAAGTAGATTCCAAGTCAAATTAACCTCAAGAACTATAAGTTCAAGCCAAGCATGAATCACTCAAATCCACTCGACACTACCCCAAACGGATGACAAAGAAACCAACGAATAAGCATAGCCTAGTTGATAATATTTAATAGTGCAAAACTATTTAATTTAGAAGGTAGTTAGGTATTTTCTAATCATAGAGATGTATAATTATTGCTTATCAACTACAAACGAACATCATGAGACCTCGCACAAAGGTAGGCAGTTTTTTTCTGAAATTATAAAAAATGCCACTTTTGCTTGAATGGTTCTCAACAAATTATTAAGGTAGCATAGCAAACCCTTCTCTCGATAACATCAGGAGACAAGTTATGGGCATTCAAACAAAGGAGTGCACAAAGATTAAGCAGCGTTGATATAAAAAATATTTCATTCTTAGTTGATGAAATGTTAAACTAAATGGAATTGGAAAAAGCAACAAATCAAAGTGGCAAACAAGTCAAGATTTACTATGCTGTGATTGGATGTAGGAAATTTGGCAATTTCAGCTTAAGGAAACTCAAATCAATGGTTGTAAATTCATAATCAGCCAGATTTTATTTCATTTCTTTAAATTTCCTCAAATCCAGACAAGTTCATAAGGTACAGTGATTGCAGAAGTTCTCAACTTTTCAGGAATCAAGGAGCATGCATTCAAGCTCTGTGGTTACTTTAGCAAGTTTCATCTTGTTCATATCAATCATAAAAACTAAAAGAAGGTAATGCAATTTTGTTTAAATCATAAGGGGCTTCAAAATTCAGTACATATTAAGAAGATGATATCTAGAGCGCCTTACATGTGTGAAGAGTTTTGAACGCTGATCTTTCCCGCCAACATAAAATATGCATGTTAAAGAAGGCAACCAATTAAGCAGCTCGCTCTGTATGAAAAATTATATCAGGAAACAGCTATTTCAAATAAAAAAAGGAGGGAGAAGGCCATATGCTGAGAACAAATTTTACCTTCCAATTTACTAAAACAGCATTTGGAACTATGATGAGATGTGGCCCGTAATTCCCTTTAAACTCCATCAAGTAAGCAATCAATGCCATAACCTGTTTGAAAACATCAATGTCAAATCTTCTACAACAAAAATAGCAGAATAAATTGCAACATTGGGGGATTAAATGCTAAAAAAGGTATAATGGCACATGACTGAATATTTTCTATAATATGCGATTATATTCTCCACCTTTCTGTAATCATAAATTTCAATCATAATTGATTGTATAAAGCGTAAAAATCACAGCCATCTGCTTCCAAGTTTAGCAAGAAAAAAATACAAGAAATGTTCACATGCATATATGAAAAGTGAACAGGAACAAACCAGGGAAAATTAGAATAAAAAAAAAAACTACTATTATTAAATGTCACCGGATGAAGCAATATATGAAATGTAACCTGCACAGTCTTGCCAAGACCCATCTCATCTGCCAAAATACCATTCAACTTATTGTTATACAAGGAAAGCATCCATTGCAACCCAACCTGTCAAGTTAGAGAAAGATATTGGCATATTACATCATCAATTTAGTTTAGTATGAATACATCAAAGACGTAGCATCTCACAAGCTGATAATCTCGCAAAGTTCCAGTTTTCAACATAGATGGTTGTCTGATAACTCTCTCACTCACAGCATGCGCCAAATTATAATACCTGGAGACAAAGAATTGTTTCAGCCAAATCCAGCAAAGGCAAACAGCTTCATCAACAACATCAAATTCTGTAGCAATACAATTATCCTAAACTTGCTGAATTATCTAACGCCATTAAATAATATAGAAATGATCTCTTTTGGGAATTGGGACTGGGGTCATAAATGAGCTAGTACATTCAATAAATAACTCGATACTCAGTTATACAATGCTAATTTTTATTTGTTTATTTAGATAGCTCAACAAGCATAAACAAAACTAATAAAGCTCAATCTAAAAATAAGCAAGTTTGAACATTGAATCTTTGGTTCATTTATATTTGAGAACATAGTCATTTGTTGTTATACAAACAGCTCGTTATGATCTTGATAAAATGTTCATTTAATAATGACTAAATTCATTTAGTTATTTGATGACTTAATCTATGTTCTTGTATCAATTTTCTTATATTCTGTGCACTTTAAAATTATGTATATTAAAAGTACAAATATGATAAAAAAAAATTTAGCAAATAGGTACGTGGATAGACTAAAAGCTACATTTGTTTTTTATTGACATTTGAAAATCACAAATTATGAATAAATCTATCAACATTTATAGTAAATTTTGAATAAATTTAATGAATACGCCAACATTTAGTATCAATGATTTATCTTTAAATCATTAGCATCATATGAATACCTAGTTAGGCTCTACTAAAGCCGAATTAAGGCTTGAACTTTATAAAAAACTTCAAAAAAAATGAGTTTGAACAAGATTTTAAAACTTAGTTCATGATCAAGTTCAACTCAAACACAATCATAAAATAGATGAATGCACTTGAACAAGAAAACACTCAGCACGACTCCATTTATTTATAACATTATAGAAAATAAATCATCCATGACTGCTCATATTGTTTCTGACAACCAAAAGAAGAAGGATAATGCACAGTATGTCAATGAACTCACTTGTTTACAGATGAATTCTCTTTTGGAGCATTCATTTCAGAAAATTTGTTTCTAATCAAAACTTCTTGCCCTGCACAGGTAGCTGCGGCCTTGACTTCTTCTTCTGAAAAACCCTGTATATAGAAACTTCCTTTACAATCTTGCAAGTGCATAGAATCAAATGGAAAGGTGGCAAAAAGAAAATGTACAAAAATGATATTGTAAATTATGTGATAATCATTATCACACAAAATTACCTGGGCTCTTGCAGCTGCAGCTGCAGCATTGGCTGCCTCTTCCATCTCTTGGTTATTCTTTGCTGCTGTTATTTTTCCTCCTAGCTTGAGAAGATACTCCTCTGTCTGAGACAAAAAAGAAGACAAAACAACATATCTTTGAGCTGCATCACCAGGAACATTTGTTTGTTGCTCCAACAACATCTCACGATATCTATCAACATCATTGTTCTTCAAGGCCTCCATTCTTTTGTTTCTATCATCATCCTTTCTTTTCGTAAATTCTCTCAACATTCTCTCATGATATTTAGCAACTCCTCTATTGCGAGTAGTTCTTGCATCACGAATAGCCCAGTGAGACTCCAGAAGCTTTTTACGCCACTGAAAGATAGATTTTAGTTGCTTTTCTCTTGAAGCCTTCTGGAGCTGTTGAACTTGCCTGATGAGGTCAATGCGTTGCCGCTCACATTGTTTGACAAACTTCCGGTATGGCCTGTCAGACATCGCCATTATCTCTTGTTGTTCTCGATCTACCTTATCTCTTAAATGAGATTGAAGTTCTAGAAGTCTGAGCTTTCTTTCTTCAATCTGTAGTTTCAACACAAGGTCAGGTCTAATTCTTTTCCTCTCCAAGTTAACAGCAAGCAGGCCACTAATCTTTCTCAAATTTTCTGACCGCTTCTTGTTGAGTACATCCATACCTTCATCAAATAGCAAATCTTTTGCATCATATGATAACGCCAAATTGCTTACATAATTAATTGTATTAGATCCCAAATCATTCTTCTTTATGAAAGAAGGGGAGTCAAAAAGTGGACCATGATACTTCCTTACTAAAGCATCTTTTGCAAGTGCTATGTTGGCTATAGGAGCCGGTTTTTCTGTTTGTCCAGCATCCGCTTTTACCTTCTCAACACTGTTATCACCTTTGGTCAATACATTTTCGCTACTCTTTTCAACCTCTTGCAGCTCAGATTTAACAAAAGACTTATTGTTTTGCTCAGCATTCACCTGGGATGCAACCCGTGCAGATTCACTGGTAATACCTGTTGTTAATTGTGAGTGACAGGTAATGACCCCTTTTTCTTCTATAGAGGACTCATCTTTAGGAAAGCTATGGCCTTTTCGCACAGAAGGAAGCTGTGGAGCCTTATCATCAGTCTGCACATGCCTTGCAAGCCCTTCAATGCTGTTCATAGCTTGTCTTTCCTGAGCAACCATACCCGATGGAGGTGAAACTTGCCGCAACTGGTTATCAAGTGGTGGTGGTGCAATTGCTTGAAGAACTTCAGGAGGAAGAGCATGCTCGCCACGCTGTGATATGCCAAAATAACTAAAATATCAATCTCATAGTTACACAGAGTTTTGCACAATTGAAAGCATTTACCAGGAAAAACATCAAAACCCAATATTTGGGCAATAGAATCTTCTATGCACATGCCTAGGATGCATGAAAAATTTCACAAATACCAAGGTTTCTCATGTGAGATGTGTCAAGAACAAATATGTATCTGACGACTGGCACGACACATAGAACAATCAAACACGGAAGCAACGTGTCCAAAAATAAATAAGTTCAAACACATGTTGAACATGGTGAGACATGGAGAGGACATAAAGAGACAGAGAGAACCATGCTACAATTTTAGCATATTTTTTTATTTTTCAATGAACTTGAAATACTTTTCTCATTTGAAGACAGCAAAATTAGCACAACCCATTGGTGTCTTTTGTGAATTCTTTTTTTTTTAATTAATACTTTAATGTTGGAAAATTTTTAATATTTGTAATGAGCGGTTTTGTTGATTATAATTTTACAAGTAATGACAATATGAGAACTATGATATTATTTAATAATTTGTCATAATTAATTTAAAAGTTTATTATTATCATGAAATACATGCTATGTTCATTTCAAACTCGTCTACTATACTTATCAAGAATTGAAGCGACCCATTTGCAATGATGAATTTCTTTCCACCTATTTGAGTCCAAGCATCAGGCGCAAAAAAATATATTTAAATAAAATTGGGCATGTCGAGAGAATGTGTAAGGAAGCATGCATGTAGAAACATTACAAAGGATAACACAATTCTATTTATTAGTACCTTAAGACGCCTAAAGGCCAATATTTGTGCTTTTAAGACATACAACTGTGGTTTTGTAAATCCAATGGACTGGTGGGGCATAGGCATAGATCCAATTTGAGGTGGTATCTGAACAGTCACATCCTCACTAGAAGTAACAGCAGGTGGAGACATTGTTTGGGTCCCTTGTTCCAACTTTGTATGTTGCATCCTCAATGCATCAGAGCCCATAATTGTATTATCTGCATTTAGCTGGTCAAAACTTTGTTTGAGAATGCTAGAAGACTTCGGTATTTGCATCATTGAACCACCATTTCCAACAGCAGTCAGATGTTTAACAACTTTATCATTAATGTTTTCCCTGCTTAGAGGCAGTGATTGCTGTTGTACTTGCATATTATACAAGTTTGGTTCACTGGCAGAGCCACCATTATTAATTAATGATGCTGGAGTAAATGTTTTCTGGCTGTTGACAGTCCCACCCTGAGTAACAAGTTCACCGAATGAATTTCCTTGTCCAGTATTTTCATTTCCACCTTGTGAAAATACAACTTGTTTCTTTGATGAAGGTAAGTTTGACTGAGAAGCTGCCATATTGGGCTCATTGTGCTTCTGAAATGCCGCCATTCTACCCTGTTGCCAAAGTGGAAGAAACTGAGTCATCAGGTTCAAGTTTGAAGGATGAGAGAGATCAATGTTATGCTCCAGGGCCCAAGTTTGCATTGCTTGCAACTGGATAGCCATTTGACTACTAGAAATATTCTGCATGATTGGTTGAGAATTTAGAGATTGCATAGGCCTTGTCACATTTGTTGCAGTTAATTGTCCTGTAACCATCTGAGGATGTTTTAGCTCACTTTTCTGATCTACACTAGTTTGGCATTGCTCCATCTGCTTCTCAAAATTTGAAAAAGTTTCACCTGGCCTCTTAAATACAGTGGCATGTGCCTGGTTGGTAACCTGAAGGGAGGCAAGATCCTGCATTTTCAAAGTGTTCATAGGCACATCTTGATCCCTCCGAGTAGAGCCAACCAGTCCAACTTTACCTTGCTGCTGGGCTAACAGATTCCCATGATATTTCTGTTGAGCATTCTGCAAAGCAAACTGAAGGTAGGCTTGATGGACAGGGTTCTGCATTTGCTGAGATAAGACTTGCGCTCTGCTCTGATTTTCATCCATTGGCTGGGCCAAGGCATCATCAAATTTCCTTTGTGATTGGTGCATAGCCATAGCACTAGAAGAGGAAGGGAGGTTAGTCCTGCCTATTACTCCATGCATACCACCAGTATGATAAGCCTTGAGAGAATCTTCTACTTCAGCTCTTCTTAGATGTTGATGCTGTTGTGACTGTTGTTGCTGTTGCAAAGACTGCAAAGTATTCATAAAGATATTGAATAATTAAACAATAGTTTTTTTAGAAAGAGACAAGTATTCATGTTAAATAGCAATAATCAGTTAAATAAGGTCAATTATTAAAGAGCTGCTCAGAGTCCAAGCATAAGTCAAGTTGAAATCTCAATAGCTAGAAATGCCAAATATGTTAGGCAAAGATAGCTAGGAAGATTCCAATAATCAAACGAAATTATATGAGACTTTTCATCACACAGGACCATTGATGAGAAACAAACCTCATAGATACTCCAAACATCCACGATGCAGCAAAGAATAGCAAACTTCATTATGAAGCTCCATTTTTAGTTCATATAGAGAAACAAAAATTTCACCACCAAAAATACTCAAAAATCATGGGTACTGCTTAAATACTGCATCAATATGGCCTTGCAAGGTAGTTTAAACATGTCCAAATCTCTTCACACTTTAACATGGTAAAGCATATAAGCTAAGGGATAGATAGCATGCTTGTCTAGTGCCACAAAAACTTAGAGAAACATTGAAGATTATTTAATCCTCAGATTCAAGCAAGGATGAAGTTTGAAGAAAGAACGACACAGAGAATCATGAAGTTTGATATAACCAAGAAATCAAAATTGAGCATAAAAATAAAATTGGAAATGCAAGATTCAACCTTGCTGAAACATATAGTCAACTAAAAACAGCTGCACGTTAAAAAGCTTGAAATCAGTAACAAAAAAGAGCCAAAAAACTTGTTTCACTGCAAGAACCTGAAAACATTTGAAGTGTAATCAGGAAGGAATTGGAATTTTTTGCATCTTTATTTTCAACAGCATCACACCTTACGGCTTACGCTTAATTATAAAGATTCCTTCACGGGATGAATAAATAGAAATTGTGACGTAATAAAATTAGACATATTGACAAGAAAGAAGGTTGGAGGTGGAATATAAGATACTCTGTTTTCACGCTTTTGTTAAAAGTATAAATGAATCATTTTGGCATATAATCGGAACATGTGAGGTACATTTAGTCCAGTAACAACACAAATGGAGTATTCAACGTATCCAACATGCTTGAAGCATTCTAGGAATAAACAAGCACAAAGATGGCAGAAGATGCACGACCTGCGATGAAGCAAGCTGCGCTACCACAGAAACCTATACTTAAACTTGGGAATGCCCAAAAAAACAGCAGAGGAAACAAAGTAAGGCCGTGAACAAGGCCAAAATCTAAGAATTGGTCTCGTACAACACGATAAGTTGTGGGCATTGATAAAAACAGTGAAAGCAGAAAGAAGACCAGGAAAAAAATAGACTTGGTAACTTCAGAGCTGGCAACCAATAAGCATCACACAGTGAAGCTAGATTAAGGGACCCCAAAAGTAACGAAGATATTGCGAAAACCAGCAATACGCATGCAGTGAGGGTAACCCAAGATGGAATCCAAGCCGTAGAATCCGAATGCGAATCCTAAAAAAATCCCAATACATGGAATTAAAGAAGTCCAGCCCGTCCCCACTTCCCCTAATTCTGGAAACAACAATAACGACCGACTTTTTCTCAGATCCCCATGCAACTAGCGCAACGGCCGCGGACCAAAACAACATCTGATGTATCGGAAATAAAGCGCGTCAAACACGCACTCACCTGTCGAAAGGCCAGATGTTGCTGCTGTTGTTGTTGCTGCTGTTGCTGAAGCTGCAGCTGCTGAATAGATTCGAACCCTAAATGCCCATGTGCGGACATAGCCGAAGAGGAGGACGACGGCGATGCGGAAGACGACGAGTTAGGACGTGACGGAGGAGGAGGAGGAGCCACCGGATTCCGGCCATTTCCGGACATATCACCCCCGGAATTCATTACCGAACTCCCTGCCCGAGCAATCAGAGTCTAAGACAGCTTTCCTTCAGGGGGTAAAAAAGATCTGCAGATCACTGGGCCTCCCCTCGCCAGTTCCGGAAATTCTGGTCACCAGATCCGGCCGTTGAGAGGCACTTACCCTTCATTACCATCATCCCGTCAGCATCAAAAACAGGTTCGATGAGGGAGCAAAAGCGATTTACCGGCACCTGCTCCTTCGATACACGGATTTCAGAAACAAAATCGAAGATCACGAGCGCGGATCGCCTGCCGGAGTACCACGATCTTCCCGCGGCGATGGCTATTAAGTATTAACACGCACAATTTTTCAAAAACTTCGATTGCGTTTCCCAGTCAAACCCTAACCCATGCCTGTTTTTTTTTTTTTTTTTTTTCTATTTCAATTTATTTTATTTTTTCCCCGAGTATGGTTCTGCTAACCCGAGTTAGTTGACCACCTTTGTGGGACCAGGAACCGGGACCGCGGGAGGTAAGACGTGAACAAAAAGATATATATATATATATATATATATATATATATATATATATATATATATATATATATATATATATATATATATATATATATATATATATATATATATATATATTTCTGCTAACCTTGGGATTAGGGACCAACGCCGACGAGTGATGGTAAGCCATGAAGCCATACGTGATATGACTAAATGTATTTACTTGATGCCTAAAACTCGATGAGATTATTCCGTGCGAATGCCGAATATTTTCGGAAGCTAATCTTTATATAAACAAATAAAGATTAGCTTCCGAAAATATTCGGCATTCGCACGGAATAATCTCATCGAGTTTTAGGCATCAAGTAAATACATTTAGTCGTATCACGTATGGCTTCATGGCTTACCATCACTCGTCGGCGTTGGTCCCTAATCCCAAGGTTAGCAGAAATATACTCGAGCAAAAAAAAATGTGAAATAGAAAAAAAGAATAAAAAAACATGTATGGTTTAGGGTTTGACTAGAAAAAACAATCGAAATATTTGAAAAGTTGTGTGTTATTAGTCATCGCCGCGAGAAGATCGTGGCATTCTAACAGGTGATCCATTGTCGTGATCTTCGATTTTATTTCTGAAATCCATGTATTGAAAGAGCGGGTGAGATTATTAGCTAATCAAGGGCCTCTACATCACCTAATGTACATTGGGTGACGTTGCGGCTCCTAATTGACGTCTGGATGCATTTGACTTCTGAACATAATACTTTTTTCCAAAATTCGGATAAACTTTTTTTGTTTTTTAATCAGTAGGGAATTAAGAGTAGGGTTCAATTTTATAAACGAGATTATATTACAAAATATTCCGGATGTGCAGTTCTATGAAATGAAAAATACATCTTTATAAAAGCAACTTGAAAACAAAACAAAAAATATATCATCAATATCAAAATTATAGTTACATAAAAAATAATAGATACAGAATATTGATGCAAAAATTCATATACATTTTAGGTATTTATAAATATCATAATTATAGCACAATCGAACGAATATGAAATAACATAAAGCTTATAAGATATTATCTACGATGCAGAGAAGCTTAACAATAATGGTCCAAATCAAATCTAAAGAGTAGCAAATAAAAAAAAATCAATAAAACAGCTTCAAAATATAGTTTTAGACCCAACAAAAATAGTAGCAAATAAATTTTATGATAATGTAAAAAAAAAAAAAATTAAAAAAATTTGCAAAGCAATCCAGTCAAAAAATTAATTTGTAATATCCAACATGTCTTGATAGCATTTTCATATGTTCAATTTGGTATGTAATGAATTCCTTGTCTTGATATATAATGTTATGCAAATAATAACATAAAACAACACAAATCATCAACCAAACACAACATACACCATGTGATTTAAGTGGTCCTCCTGTTGAGCATGCTTCGTTTTCCCTTCGCACCTTTGTCACGACTCACGACCTCGAGTGGGCTTCTGTTTCGCGAGCACAGACTCAACCCTAACAGAGACTGCCCCCAAACAGCTTGATTTTCCTCAACTCAAACAACCTGCTTCGTTATCCCCTTTACTCCTCTGTCGCAACTTGTGACTCACGACTCAAGCACGGCTTTCATTTTCCGTTTCGCTCCTCTCTCACCCCCAAATGGAGACCGCCTGTGACAGATATTTACGTCTTATAAGCTCTAAAGGTCATGTTATTTGCATTCTTATTTGATCTTACTGCTCCTCTTGGCTTCGATAATGAGACATCAAACGGAACTATTTTAATGTATTCTAACATTTCATATGAGACGACAAACATAACAATTTTAATTTAGGCCCCCCTTAATAAAAATTTTGGCTCAGCCACCTCCTATGTTCACACGGAGTAGATGATTTCACCATATTATAGATAAATAAAATTACATTTGGCTCTCTTGCTCTCAATTACAGCAGCCCTCAACCTCTATATATATATAGGTTTGAAATAAAATTTAAAAAGGAAAACCTAATTAATGCTCTAATCAATATCTTAATTATTTTTTTTAATTAAGGCATAATTTGATCTCCTAATTAAAGCCAATAAAAACTTTTCTAATCAATGCTAAAGAAAATATAGAAGGATTTCCAAAACAGATAATAGAGGTAAATAGGTCCTGATTGCATTTTCATATGTTCATTTTGTCATGCAGTGAATTCCTTGTCTTGATTGTTTAGGCAGACAACTAGCATGATTGCCATTATTTTATTTTATTTTTTGTGCTTCTTTTCTTTCATATATGATAAACAATATAGTCTATAGAGGAAATAAACTTGTTGAAGAGCACTTGATATATTTCAATTCCCCTAAGGTGTTTCAAATTATGATTTCAAAAAACTAGCAGTCAAAATAAACATTTTTGTTAGACAAGTTCTACAATAATGTTGTTGTTGCTATTAGTATTGTTATTGTTATTGTCGGTGAGACGAGTTCAACAACGCTATAAGTGTTTTGATATGAATCAAAATAAACTCAAATCAAATATTTGAAATATAATTACAAACTTTGTGATTAATTGAATAATCAAAAGATTTATGAATATTACGCGTTTGAAGTCAATTTTAACATCTCAATGAGAGAAATTTAAAAAGCCTAAAATCACTTATTTTTAAGTTCATTAAGGGAATTAAATATTGAATGAGCAACTTGTGGTCAAAGGAACTAACACGAGATGCATGCTAGATATATCAATTTTGACTCTCGATATTAACATCAAGATTTTTTTGTTGAACTTCCCTTCTCAAATGAGAATGACCAAACAAATATCAAACAACTCTTGAAGATGACTCCCATGGCACAAGCATGGGTGTAAACATGGGTCGATGGGTCGGGTTTGTTATATTTTGTGTTTTTTCAAAAGGAATTTTATAATAGAAATACTTATTTCTATTTAATAACTTGATTTGAAAATATGTAAACTAATTATCATAATGGTTGTAATTAGTTGTTTTAACATTTATAATATTTGAGATTAATTTCATAAAATTTTTTTAATTCTATATAATATTTTAAGCCAAAAGGGCTATCTATTTATGGTCTATATAAGACCTTATTGTCTATGATAAAAAAAATTTAATATATTCTTCCTTCACTCCACCTTACATTTATTCAGAGCAAATATAAACATCGTTGCTCATGCTGGTCATTATGATTAGTGCATATCTCCATAAAAAATCCATTGAATTATGAGAATTAGACCATTGTGAACCTTTGTATATGGGAGAAGCGAAAATCTAAATTCAAAAAACAATGCTTCGCACGCCTCAATCTACTTATTTGATAAGTTCTCTAATTGCAATTATTTTACTGGTCTTCTTTTTATACAACAATCTTGAAGTTAGATCATATAAATTTAGCAATGATTAGTATGGCTAGAACAATTCCAACTTAACAAAAATAAAGGCTTTCTCGTGACAAAATTTTAATTAGCGAAAAGCAAAGGTTATGTTTATCATTGATATTGCTAAAGTTGAGCATGTACTTACTTTATTATCACCTTCTATGATAACAGAAAATTGTGATACAATTCTAACTAATTGGAGTAATGCAAATAAGATTTATAAGACAATTATTTTTTTATGTTTTATCAAATGAGTTATTTGATATCTACAACAAAATTAAGTATACTTCTAAAATTTGAAAAATGTTAAATAAGAAATATGTGGTAAAAATACCAAAACCAAGAAGTAGACTATAGAAATTTTCTTATCATTTCAGATGATTGACTCTAAGAAAATTTTTGGGCATGCATATATTTTTCCTATTCGTATTAGTGAGCTTATGAATAAAAGAAGTAACTTGCCAGAATCTTTTATCACTGCATCCTTGATTGATAAATTACCAGAATCTTGGAAAAAATATAAAAAAAGCGCGAGGATATGAGTTTAGAGCAAGTTATTATTGATGATATTAGCAAGAAAAATCAAGAGAATTAGAATTGATAGAGGAGGAGAATATAACTCAAGACTTCTTTGTTCATTTTGTGAAGCTCGGGATTTTATTCATCTAGTAACATCACCTTATTCACC
Organism: Dendrobium huoshanense; assembly: GCA_016618105.1. Classification (NCBI taxonomy): domain Eukaryota; kingdom Viridiplantae; phylum Streptophyta; class Magnoliopsida; order Asparagales; family Orchidaceae; genus Dendrobium; species Dendrobium huoshanense. The sequence continues at coordinate 15,836,827 of CM028356.1, forward strand.
AAAATATAAATGTATACCTAAATGTTAAATAGAACCTTAAAAGAAATTATGAATACTATGTTTATTAGTTATGGTGCTCTTGATTTTCTATGGGGTGAAACTATTTTATTTATATGTTATGTACAAAATAGAATTGTTTTTACACCTTTTGAATTTTGGGAGAATAGAATACCCAATCTAAATATTTTTAAAGTTTGGGGTGTCTTGCTAAGGTTCTTCTAGCAGATCGAAAATAGTGCAGCCTATATATTTATGATTTTAAGTGTGATGATTTAGAAATTTTCGGATTCATCGAAAAGATCTTCATTCTCATAAAATAATATAATTGTATAAACACTTAATCCAAAGAACTTGAATAGTATCATTTTCATAATTCTTTAATTAAAATATATCAATATACCTTACTTTGGCTTCAATTTGTCCATAGATTCCTTTAAATTGGAGAAACTTAGGTTTCTTTCTTTTCTCTTATGTTAATTATTCATTTGGAGAAACAATAACTCATTTTAAGAGCTAGGAAGAGGATTGGTAGTTATTTTCATGAAGGGTGTTTTATTTCATGAAAAGATGTTTCGCTTAATCTAACGGTTCATAAATGATTGATCAAAACTCTTTCTTGACCAATAGGATTTAAGCATTTAATTAATTATTAAATTATTAATTGAATAATCATAAATATGAGCCACATTCAGAAATTTATTTATTTAATTAATTCTTATATTCTCCCACTTGCTCATATGATATTATTCAATTTAAACATTTCTAATTATAAACATAATGTGCATTGCATATCAAACTTTCTTAATTTGATCGAATCATAATTCATTATTGAGTAAAAAAATTAATAAGGGCCATAGTGGTTATACATTATTAATGTAACATATTCCCTTTCATGTATCACAATATTAATTTTACACTTTAAATGATCTTCAATAAGAGAAACTCATAATGGTCTAGCATTAATGTCTTTATTACATATAATTATGTTAACATTCACATAATTCTTTCATGTATAGACACATCAACATAAAAGGATAAAAATATGTGCTGAGAGAGTCAAATATAAACGAGCATAAATATAATATAGAATCAATAATGCTCTCCTATAACACCCATCCTCTCATCATGTTCATTAAATATCTTGGGATGCGACCCTTTAGTTAATGTATTAACAATCATTAGATTGGTGCTAATGTGCTCAATTATCAATCTCTGTTTTTAAACATTTGCTCTAATATCAAAGTATTTCAATTTGATATGTTTAACATCATTTAAATACCTATCATTTTTAGAAAAGAATATTGTTGTAGTATTATTATGATGAATTTTCAGTGTTTTAACAATACTGTTGACAACCTAAGTCCTGAAATAAAATTTCAAAATCATAATCGTTGAATTATGGCTTAAAAAATGTCACAAATTCAACTTCTATATGATTTTTGAAAATTGTAGTACCATTTTGTGACAAACCACCGCCGCGACATTTGACACATGTCAATGCCGCAACGCTGAAGTCAATGAACTGCTGCGGTGTTCTAAATGAAACAATTATGATGTCTGACGATGCCGCGACACTTGCTAATAACACCGCAACGCTCAACTAACTTTAATAATTGAAGTTATAAGCATACAATATACTTTCAACTTTTTGCATAGGCACTTTTTTTATTTAAATGATCGAGCGCTACGACACTAGAGCAATAAGCATTGTTGCACTGTAGATAATTTAAATGCACCTATATTTAGATTATAACCTTAATTATTATCACAAAATAAAATGCAAAATGATTTTCGACTACAACTAATACATAAATGAATATGCAATAACACCTAAAATGAAGAATATAAGTAAGTCTAATTATGCAATTAATTCAATAATATAGTTAAAATTTTATAAAAAGCGAAATACTTTCCCAACAATGGTGCCAAAAACTTAATGAGGATGTGACGGAACGATGGAGTATAATTAATTTTGAATTATAAAAAGATATGCTTAAGGGTCTATCTCTCCTAAACAATGCTTAGATTTTCTTCGATATAAAAAAATAAATCTCACTTAATATACATAATTATAAGTGTTGAATCAAGTAATAAAATGACATAATAGAGTGTCGAACCCACGAGGAAATATGCTTTTTCAGCAATCAACTACATTGTTTACTATGATTGCAAAATTATCCTACTTAAATAAAAATATTTGCTTTGGAGATCCTATCACTAAATAATAACAGTAAAATAAGGGATAGAATATTTAAATAAAATATTTTGGATTGATGAAATATAAATTGTATATTATTCCTAATAAAATTCTTAATTATGATGTGATTCAGAGCATATGCATCCATAGATCTTTATCAAGCTTATAGGGATGAAAATAATATATGTTGACCTCTTACAGCTATATCATATTCTTAAGAATCTAGCATATTTTATATCATATATCTAGATACGCAAACATATTTTTTCAATATTCTTGGTTGTTATTGCATTCCTCCGTCGAGGCTATACATCACCCTAATTTTTAACTACACATATGACCACTATGTACATTAAATAAAGAACGGGATAATATTGAAAACAACTTTCTTAACTTTAGTGCTCAAGAAATTTCATTAGTACTTAATATGTTTTTTACATCAACAATCTAAAACTAAGGAATTAGCCATATATGGAAGAAAATATAAGCAAACTCATTTCTAATAAAAACAGGGAATGAAAATACAAGAATGATATCACCGGGATGTTTAATGCATCTCCATTACACTCATTCCTTAATGTATGGAGTTGTTCAAACAAACACATACTAAACAATATAATGATTGTATCAAGTACTTCTCTAAACTCTCTTAGTTGTCACCCTAAAAGAGATTTAGAGAAGCACTCAAAAAATATATTTGAAACTAAACAAGTGATTGAACTCCCTTATAAATATAACAGAATGACTATTCATAGGAAAAAACAAAGTAGGCAACTGACGCTGTAGCACTTGAAAGGTTAGCCCCGATGCGCCCAACAAATGAACTAGTGTCGCTACGCCGCTGTTCTAGCTCCGCCGCGGTGCTTGTTGACGTGGATTAGTTAGTAAACAATCGCGTCATTTCGCTGACAGGTCGTGTCCTTGAAAAGTTACAATTGCTACACTATGGCGCTGCTGAATTTTGAATGCTACGACACTAAAAGAGCAATTTTGTTGCTAAGGCGTTATAGATTCAGACGCTGCGGTGCTGGACGATAGAGAACATGGCGCTGCAAAGTTGAACATTTGACACCGCAGCGCTGTCTGACAGAGGAGCTGTAATGTCAATGTTGTGGCACTCTGGTGGTGCCTTTGAGGGCTCTGTGGTGTTGTTTAATCTGACGCCGCAGTGCTATACGCCTATACACAACTTTAGAATTTTGTGTATTTTTCTATATTTTTTCTTGCACAATATAACTAAAATAATATATTTTCATTAAAAATATAACTTTAAAATAACACATTATATACACTTATCAATAAATTTGTTTGAAGGAAAAAAAAAGCATGACAACTCTTTTATTTAGCTAATAAACACGATGATCAACATTACATGATCAAATCTAGCTCCATGTATGCAATGCAGCAACAATCCGGGGCGAGCAAGAAGACTTGAATTCTACGGTAAAAATAAACATATAGGACTTATTACATAATTCAACAAAAATAGTCCTTCAGATAAAAAGAACCTGGAGTTTGCCATAAGAAAGTAAATGAGGCCATGTGCATTGCATTTTCTTCCTAGTTCCTCAAATATTCATCATCACTTTCGAGAACAGGCTCCCTCATTAAAATGTAAGCAAGAGTCAGCTCTCCTTAGTCACCAAGTTCAGGTAACTTTTCTTATGCTAATTAACCTATAGGCTAAGGCTTCGTTTGGGACGGCTTTTTTACTGTTTCTTAAAGCAATTTTTTAGTAAAAAAATTTTAATTTTTATACCAAAAAGTTATTTTAAGAAGCAGTAAGAAAGCCGTCCACGAAGCCTAAAATTGCAAAAAACTAGCATATTTAGATCCAAGGAACAGTCTTTGGACACATAGAAGCGCATTCTTTGTCACTTCAGCATGTTTATGGTTCATTAGCTTTATAACACGTTCCTTAGCCTTCAGATCTGAGACAATGTTGCGACCAGCAGGGTGGAATTGAATGAACTGTGACAGATCATAACAGGCAACAGCTAGTGCTGTTGGATCATTGGATGTATCAAGGATTGTGAGAAGAACACGTAGGATCTGGAAATCATTTTCTTCAAAATTTGTAATATTATCCTTCCAGAATCCAGGATTCTTGTGCATATGAGACCAATCTAGCTGACCAAGAAGGACTTCTTGCTTGTATTTATCAAAGGAACTCAATCTTTTGATGTTATCTTTAAGTCCTTCTAGCTGATTCAATGCTTCCAGCAAGTCCTCATCATTCCAGGATTGAGCTTTTAGGCTGAGGACAAGTTGTAGTAATCCAAGATCCACCATTTGAGCCCCAAATGCCCCCTTCGAAAGCAAGTTTCTGAAAGTCAAGATGACAACCCTTACAACCTTCTCCTTAGTAGAACCTTTGACAACTTCAACTAGTCTTGGAAGAATCCTAGTAGTAGCCAAGTAATCAACTGCAGCATCATAGTACGACAACATCCAAACACATAGGCATGTTTCATAAAGAATCTGAATTGATTGTTGAGTTGATGCTGGAGTAATCAAGAGAACTAACAACTTCACACTATCTGCTTGTACAATAGAAGCTCTTATTAGAACATAACGGCTCTCTTGTATCTAGGATTACTGTATTTACATTCAAGCCCTTATTCCAGTCTTTATAAATAGCTAACCTTGTAACCGAGACTTTAACGTATTACTGCTTTCTTTTACATCTTCTCTCTCTTAATTCTTTCCTCTCCTTCTTCCTGCATTGCTATCATGGTATCAAGAGCCGAAAGGGTAGATCAAGAACCCATGGACTCTTCGAACCCCACCTCCTCCTCCACCTCCTCCATGCACATCGACAACACCGGCATGACAACGAGCATCCCTCCAAACCTCAAGTTTCTTGTCTCCAACATCAAGAATCTTGCTCCTCATCCCCTCACACCCGATAATTACCATCTTTGGAGCGTACAGCTCCTCAAGCAATTCACGGCAAATGGTTTCGCCGGACACCTTCTCGGCACCGTCCCTGCTCCCACGGACAACCAGTCTGCAGACTACGCTCAATGGCTTGTCATCGACAGCAACCTCCTCTCTGCTCTATTCTGTACGGTTTCCCAATCTATCCTACCGTACATCATCACGTCTTCCACCACCCATGAAGCGTGGACTGTTCTTGAAAAAAGGCTTCAACCGACCAGCAGATCCCGTGTGATCCAGCTCAAGAACGAGCTATATCGCACACAGATGAGGGATCTCTCGGTTCAGCAGTATCTCACCCGCATCAAGACAATAGTTGACAACATCTCCGCATCTGGCTCTAAGATAGAACCGGAAGATGTCATGCTGCATATCCTCAACGGGTTACCGCCAATATACAACTCGTTCAAATCTACCATCCGCAACTCGCTGCTACCCATCGATCTTGACACATTCTACGCTCTCCTCTACAACCAAGAGATTCATCAACAGCAAGAAAATCTTCAAGAACACTCCAGCAATGCCGACAATCACAATGCTCTGTATGCCGCCTCGGTTAACTCCTCTAGAAATCGAAATGGCAACAATCGCCGCTTCAACAAAACAAAAACTCAGCCGCAACCCCAGCCCCAGAACACCTATCCGTCCAACCCGCAAGCAGCAATCAAACCCCTCTTCCAAATCTGTGGCAAACTTGGCCACATTGCGCTCAATTGCTGGCATTGCAGCAATCCCAAATACGCACCAACATATACAAGACTTCCGAGAGCCCTCTTTGCAAATCCCACCGCCCCCGTCAGTCAAGATTGGATTCTTGATTCCGGTGCCTCAACACACCTCACACCGGACGCGAATCAACTCCAATACTCGACGTCCACCAAGGAGCTGACACGGTCTCGACGGCGAATGGTAATTCCATTCCAATCAACAGTGTCGGTCAAGGCATTATTCCCCTACCCGACACATCCCGTAATTTACACCTCAACAATCTCTTACACGTTCCCTCTCTCACCCACAACCTCCTGTCGGTATCAAAACTTACAACAGATAATTTTGTTTTGATTTCTTTTGATTCTAACGGCTTTGTAATCAAGGATCTACGGGACCATCGTCCGCTTCATGGACAACTTCGGAACGGTTTGTACCATATTAGCATACCTCCGGACAACAAGAATAAGGCTCTCACGGCGTACACCTCCTCCGCACATGTCTAGCACTCCCGCCTTGGTCACCCCAGCAAAGAAACTCTCAATATTCTTGCTCGGAACAATCCCGACATCATTACTGTACCTAATTCTTTCATTTGCAATTCCTGTAATCAGGCTAAGAGCCACAAACTTGTGTTTAATAAAAGAATGTCTGTTACTCAAGAGTCATTTGATCTTATTCATACCGATGTCTGGGGTCTGGCACCTCATAACTCTATCGACAGTCACCGCTTCTACATAATCTACATTGATGACTACACCAGATATTCATGGTTATATCTTTTACACAACAAAAATGAAGCACTAAATACCTTTAAAAATTTCTGTAATCTTGCCAAAACGCAATTCAATGCTACACCCAAAGTTCTTCGATCCGACGGCGGCAGAGAATATACTATTCACGCGTTCCGTTCTTACCTTCAAGACAACGGCATTCTTCACCAATTATCGTGTCCTCACACACCAGAACAGAACGGTCTAGCCGAGCGAAAACATCGCCATTTGCTCAACCTAACCCGAGCACTATTACATGAATATGGCTTACCGTCTAAATTCTGGTCATCGGCTCTCTCCACAACCCATTATCTAATCAACCGCCTACCATCCAAATCCATTTCCAACAAGATCCCGTACTAACTCCTTCACAAGCATCTGCCTCTCTACAATCATCTCCGCACCTTCGGATGTCTGTGCTATCCTTGGCTGAAACCCTACTCTGCCGACAAACTATCTCCTCGCTCTCATCCCTGCATTTTTGTGGGCTACTCCAATCAACACAAAGGCTATCTTTGTCATAACCTGTCACGCCCCAAGATCTAACTTGGAAAGAATGTCGATCAATTCCGCAACAATTTACCAGAGTTATCTATAAATCTTCAGTAAGCATTCTATCAAACATCTATAAAATTTAAACATCAATACACAAGTCGATTCATATCTCAAAACATCATGTACAATACTCAGGAACTACACTATCAATACAAGAAAGGAAACTATCCTGTCCTGAGTACAAAAGAATCATCAATCTAACAAAAGCACTAAAACCTGTAGATCTGGATCAATGCCTATCTCCTGCTCCCGAGCCCTGACCTGAAAATATCAACCACATATAATGAGCTTTACAAAGCCCAGCAGGTCACCTAATACCTATAACTGAAATCAAAGCACGGCAATGCTATCAATATGCATGTCAATCTATTCAATCCAAATCAGTCAATGGTCAATGAGTCTATGCAGCGGAAATCAATAGTCAATAAAACCAGTCAATGCAGCGGCAGGCAATTCGATAAATCAATTCAATCAATCATCGTCCGTCAATCAAATCAATACGGTCAAATCAATACGATCTAATCAATGAAATCAAATGAGAAAAGCGATACGAGACAAGGAATCTATAAATCAGTCAATACGGTGTAGAACAGTAGCAACAGTGAATCTATAAGTCTATAGGCAGCAATACAATAAATCTATAGGCAGTAGTGCGATGTCCATGCTATCAATGCAATATCTATATCCATCCATTTCTATATCAATGCTCAATGTCGATGCACAGAAATCAATCAGTGAAATCAATGCAATCGTACGATCTAGTAAATCCAATCAAACTCAATAAAGCAGAAGTCGATAAAGCAATAGATCCGTAAATCAATACAGTAAACATGCAATTCAATACTATATACTGAACAAGTACAATCTACTGGTCATGTTGCTGTTGTAGAATCCATATTGCTGTTGTAGATAATACATTGGTTCAATCAATAAGAGTCGTCACTCTTTTCGCCCGTCGGCATATCAATAAACTCCTTATGTCTCCCTTCAATATATCAATAATCAATGTTTAAAGGAAAGCCCGTCGGCCCACCATCCTGTACAGGTATCAATATCAATCTCCACCAATGTTCAACCAGGTTCCACTTGCGATCAGTATCAATAGTCAATTCAATCAATAAGCAATTCAATAGTCAATATTAAAGCAATCATATCCATAATCAATGCATATCAGTTCAATCTATCAATCTCATACAATTCAGGAATCGTACGAAAATCGGGCAGCATAACGGTAGTCGGTCAAATTTACACAAAAATCCTGCAAAAAGACACAGTTTCCAAATCTTTCCAAATTACAATAGAATATCTATAGCGTCAATACAAGACTATCGATCTATAGAATCCAAATCAAATCAGGTCCTGATATTTTTCTATTCGATTAAAATCACGTAGAATCAATTCCGACCGGTAAAATCTTCGTAGAATACAGTCAAATCGTGTACAATAATCATATCTATAACATACTAAAAGTTGTGCGGTGGAAGTTGTGTCAAATCAAAACCATGTCGAAAAGTCGACTACGAAAATACAAAACAGATCACAACTAGGTCGAAACACAACATCTCTGAAAACAGAAACAGGGTTCGGAGTCCTTACCACGAGATCTTCACTTTTCCCAACAGCAGCGTCGGACGAAAAGCGCTCCGCGGTCTCCAAAAACCAGCTTTTCTCTTTTCTTCCTTTCTCTTTCTCTCTCTACAAAATATCTGATTTTTAACTTTTGATTTTCTCTCTCCTCAAAACGAGCTGATTTTCCTTATAACTTACTCACATCAGCCTGGCCGATCGAGCTATCGTCCCGGGACGATCCGACCAAAACCAGATCGTCCTGGACCTCACTCAGGGCTATTGTCTGGCCGATCATTTCTACAGTACGATCGTCCTGGACGATCTCACGATCGGCCTGGACGATCTGTGCAGAAATCCTTCCAGAAAACACACCAGAAATCAGCTGTTCAATGCACTGATCGGCCTGGACGATCCAAACTTCGTCCTGGCCGATTCTGGGAGGAAAATTCATATCAGAGAGGAACAGTAAGGAAACGAGATATTACAATCTCCCCACCTTAGAAAAATGTCGTCCCGACATTTCCCTAAAGGTACGAAGTAAAAACAACGCAAAACAAATCGATCGAAAACCAAATCCAAAACAAAACTCGTCGAAATCCATACAGAACACACAATGCAATCAATCAAATGTCAATATGCAATGTACATATGTCAATATCAATCGGTTAGTCAAATCAATCTTACCAGTAGAATCTTCTGGTCGTTGTTGATCCTGATGCTGTAAACTCTGTAGACTATAGATGCGTGGCACCACTGGAGGTCGTGGCGCAACTGTCTCCCTCTGATCTCTGACAGTCCTATCATCAATCCTGTTTGCTGATCTCTCACTGTAGGCCCTCGAGGCAACAGTCCTCTGCTGTCCTGTACCCGTATCAGTCCTTCCACCCAGTCCTTTCTGAGGACACTCTGCTGCTCTGTGTCCTTGCTGTCCACAGTGAAAACACTGACCCGTCAATAGGTAGCACTGACCTGCATGTCGTTTGCCACAATGACTGCACGTGCCAGAACCACCAGATGATACTATCGATGCTGATCGTGACGCAGATCCCGATGCAGATCCCTTCGAACCCTCATACCTGCTTCTCTTCTCTCTATCTCTGTCTCTACCAGAATCATCTCGTCGTACGTCATCTCTCCTCCTCCCGGTATCCTCGTACCTCGATACTGGTGTCGTCAACTCAATTTCTATCAATCGGGCCCTCTCCACTAGCTCAGAAAACTCATGGATCCGGAAAGGTACTAGTGGTTGCCTCAGCTCTCTGTTCAACCCGTGTAGGAATCTATAACACTTGTCTTCAGAAGTAGGAATCAAGTGAGCAGCGTACCTCGCAAGTGCAGTAAACTCGGCCTCGTACTGCATCACTGACTTGCGGCCTTGCTCCAATCTCATGAAAGCTTCCTGCATCTGTCGCTGAGCTGACGGTGGTACAAACCACATCATGAATACTGCAGTAAACTCATCCCAGGTGATCTCAGCATTGGTCTTCCCCTGGAATTTCTCTCTCTGCTGTCCAATCCACCATCTCTCTGCCTCACTCTCCAACATGAATACTGCCAAAGGTACTTTTCTGTTCCCCGGACACTGCATACTATCAAAAATCTTTTCTATCCTCATTATCCAATCCTCAGCAGCCTGTGGTCCTACAGCCCCTTTGAACAACGGAGGCTTCAGCTTGTGGAACATCTGTAAATGTCTGTCAACTTCTTCCTCTTTGCTCCCACTCATCTTGCTCTGAGCATCCCCCATAACATGTGCAATCGCAGTAGCTACTGCATCATACTCTCTGAAGGTACTGGAGCTGCGCTGTGTTGCTCATTTGGTACACTGGATTCTGCTGGAGGATCCATATCTTTTCACCTGCACAATTCAAAACAAATGATACACACATGCAATGATGTATGCCAATGAAGCTCTTAAAGCTACCCAATCTACCCCATCTCTCAATCCAAACCTACAACTCTGGTAACAATCCATTCTTCCAATAACACTGCTCTGATACCAACTTGTCACGCCCCAAGATCTAACTTGGAAAGAATGTCGATCAATTCCGCAACAATTTACCAGAGTTATCTATAAATCTTCAGTAAGCATTCTATCAAACATCTATAAAATTTAAACATCAATACACAAGTCGATTCATATCTCAAAACATCATGTACAATACTCAGGAACTACACTATCAATACAAGAAAGGAAACTATCCTGTCATGAGTACAAAAGAATCATCAATCTAACAAAAGCACTAAAACCTGTAGATCTGGATCAATGCCTATCTCCTGCTCCCGAGCCCTGACCTGAAAATATCAACCACATATAATGAGCTTTACAAAGCCCAGCAGGTCACCTAATACCTATAACTGAAATCAAAGCACGGCAATGCTATCAATATGCATGTCAATCTATTCAATCCAAATCAGTCAATGGTCAATGAGTCTATGCAGCGGAAATCAATAGTCAATAAAACCAGTCAATGCAGCGGCAGGCAATTCGATAAATCAATTCAATCAATCATCGTCCGTCAATCAAATCAATACGGTCAAATCAATACGATCTAATCAATGAAATCAAATGAGAAAAGCGATACGAGATAAGGAATCTATAAATCAGTCAATACGGTGTAGAACAGCAGCAACAGTGAATCTATAAGTCTATAGGCAGCAATACAATAAATCTATAGGCAGTAGTGCGATGTCCATGCTATCAATGCAATATCTATATCCATCCATTTCTATATCAATGCTCAATGTTGATGCACAGAAATCAATCAGTGAAATCAATGCAATCGTACGATCTAGTAAATCCAATCAAACTCAATAAAGCAGAAGTCGATAAAGCAATAGATCCGTAAATCAATACAGTAAACATGCAATTCAATACTATATACTGAACAAGTACAATCTACTGGTCATGTTGCTGTTGTAGAATCCATATTGCTGTTGTAGATAATACATTGGTTCAATCAATAAGAGTCGTCACTCTTTTCGCCCGTCGGCATATCAATAAACTCCTTATGTCTCCCTTCAATATATCAATAATCAATGTTTAAAGGAAAGCCCGTCGGCCCACCATCCTGTACAGGTATCAATATCAATCTCCACCAATGTTCAACCAGGTTCCACTTGCGATCAGTATCAATAGTCAATTCAATCAATAAGCAATTCAATAGTCAATATTAAAGCAATCATAACCATAATCAATGCATATCAGTTCAATCTATCAATCTCATACAATTCAGGAATCGTACGAAAATCGGGCAGCATAACGGTAGTCGGTCAAATTTACACAAAAATCCTGCAAAAAGACACAGTTTCCAAATCTTTTCAAATTACAATAGAATATCTATAGCGTCAATACAAGACTATCGATCTATAGAATCCAAATCAAATCAGGTCCTGATATTTTTCTATTCGATTAAAATCACGTAGAATCAATTCCGACCGGTAAAATCTTCGTAGAATACAGTCAAATCGTGTACAATAATCATATCTATAACATACTAAAAGTTGTGCGGTGGAAGTTGTGTCAAATCAAAACCATGTCGAAAAGTCGACTACGAAAATACAAAACAGATCACAACTAGGTCGAAACACAACATCTCTGAAAACAGAAACAGGGTTCGGAGTCCTTACCACGAGATCTTCACTTTTCCCAACAGCAGCGTCGGACGAAAAGCGCTCCGCGGTCTCCAAAAACCAGCTTTTCTCTTTTCTTCCTTTCTCTTTCTCTCTCTACAAAATATCTGATTTTTAACTTTTGATTTTCTCTCTCCTCAAAACGAGCTGATTTTCCTTATAACTTACTCACATCGGCCTGGCCGATCGAGCTATCGTCCCGGGACGATCCGACCAAAACCAGATCGTCCTGGACCTCACTCAGGGCTATTGTCTGGCCGATCATTTCTACAGTATGATCGTCCTGGACGATCTCACGATCGGCCTGGACGATCTGTGCAGAAATCCTTCCAGAAAACACACCAGAAATCAGCTGTTCAATGCACTGATCGGCCTGGACGATCCAAACTTCGTCCTGGCCGATTCTGGGAGGAAAATCCATATCAGAGAGGAACAGTAAGGAAACGAGATATTACATAACCTCACTACCGGCCGCACCAACATATCACATCACGTTCAATTCTATGAACAACGATTCCCTCTCAAACAATCTGTGTCTATGTCACCCACATCTCCACACTTACCTTCCGCCAACATACCTCCTCTTCTACTCACCCCCATCTCTACTAACTCCAACCCTCCCGTCAGGACTCCCACCAACCTTCACCTGCTCCCACTGCCAACATCCCGAACACACACCGCACCAACCCAATTGTCCCAGCACACCCAATGCAAACTCGTCTAAAGTTTGGAATCATTAAACCCAAACCTGTTTTCAATCTACTAGCTCAACTAGCTCCGACAGACATCCCGACCTCCTACATTCAGGCTCTAAAAACTGCTCACTGGCGGTCAGCAATGAAAGATGAATTCGACGCACTTCAACAACAATCAACGTGGTTGCTCGTCCCCCTCCCTCAGACAAACCCATACTAGGTTGTAAATGGACTTATAAAGTCAAAACTCTCCCCAATGGTCAAATCGAACGTCATAAAGCTCGACTCGTGGCACTCGGGTACGATCAACAACACGGCATCAACTACAACGAGACATTCAGCCCCGTAGCAAAGATGCCGACAATCCGGCTTCTGCTCACTCTGTCTCTCAACCAACATTGGCCAGTCTACCAACTTGATATCTCCAATGCTTTCCTACACGGAGACTTGACCGACAACATCTATATGAAACAACCACCTGGATTCATTGATCAAACTCAACCACAGGCGGTCTGCAAACTCCACAAGTCCCTCTACGGACTCAAACAAGCGCCGCGACAATGGTTTCAAAAACTCACCGGATTTCTACAACAACAAGGCTTCGAGTTTAGTCGTTCTGATCCTTCTCTCCTTCTTTTCAACAAAAATAATGTTCACATATACATACTAATCTATGTTGACGACTTCCTGGTGACATAGAATGACGATCTCACGATCCAACGGCTTCTACAACAACTCAGCACACAGTTCGCCCTCAAGCAGCTCGGTCCCATCTCCCTTTTTCTCGGAATCCAGGTGACTCGCTCCTCTCACGGTTACTTTCTATCTCAAGAACATTATGCTACTAAATTACTCAATGATGCATGCTATAAGGATTGCAAACCCGCTCCCACACCAGTCACACTTACGCAAAAACGGGAAGAGCCGAATCTTCAACCATTCCTGGATCCCTCCTTCTATCGTCGCCTTGCCGGATCACTACAATACTTGTCAATCACAAGGCCGGACATTGCCTTCGCAACAAATAGTATCTGCCAACACATGCAGTCACCGACCGAACAAGATTACAAAGCTCTGAAACGCCTCCTGAGATACATCAAGGGCACTATAAGCTTCGGACTGCCTATTACAGCAGGATCTCTTGAGCTACGATCCTATTCGGACGCGGATTGGGCGTCGGACACTACATATCGGAAGTCCATATCGGGCTTCTGCACTTTTCTAGGGTCAAATCTCATCTCGTGGACGGTCCGTAAGCAAGCCACAGTTGCCAAATCCTCCACCGAAGCAGAGTATAGATCTCTCTCCGTGGCAGCTTCCGAAGTGATCTGGCTTCGTCGGCTTACAGCAGAACTGGACATTCCACAGCCCTCCCCGACCACCATCCACTGCGACAACACCTCGGCAATGGCTATAGCCAAAAATCCGGTGTTTCACGCACGAACAAAGCATATCGAGATCGACTACCACTTCATCCGTCAGCAAATAAGCTCCGACAACCTACAGCTGGCGCATATTTCCTCCAAAAATTAAGTAGCGGATATCCTCACCAAGCCTTTCTTGATCGCTCGGTTCCAACAAATTAACCATTCGAAATCCGAATGCTTAATTTGAGGGAGGATATTAGCACATAACGGCTCTCTTGTATCTAGGATTACTGTATTTACATTTAAGCCCTTATTCCAGTCTTTATAAATAGCTAACCTTGTAACCGAGACTTTAACGTATTACTGCTTTCTTTTACATCTTCTATTTCTTAATTCTTTCCTCTCCTTCTTCCTGCATTGCTATCAGCTCTCACTGAAGTTTCCCTTAGCAAAGTCGCAAGGCAATTGGAACAGCTCGATAGGGATGAGAAGGATTTTTCAGCTGAGAACAGAGCCATTCAACCAGGCCCTTCAACGCATCATCAGCACTTGTAAATATACTTTTCTCATTTGCTGCCTTTCCATTTGAAAGAATGCCAACCTGATATTTGGGGCGAACACTCATAATAAGAGACAATGTTTTACAGCTCTTCTCCTGTATGAGCCAATTTCCTTTCCAAAGCCATTTTAAGAATGGGCCATAGGTCTCTGAGCCTGATAAACTGCGGTCATGAAAAAATCTCGCACGTTTAGGATTTGCTGCAAGCATTTCATCGATGAGGGCAAGCACATATTCTATCGTTTCTTCCTTTGAAATGTCGCGTAAAAAATTTACGAACACCTCAACATAAGCAGGTCCATCATCATCTAGCAAAGCAGCGCGTTGGCTTTCAGATTTATTGTCATATCGCCTCAACAGCTTCGGACCAATTCCTGATATCAGCTTTGTTGTCATATATGTCTCCCATGGTATATCCCTCCTTAGAACCTCTTCTGAAGCCAGCTCGACACGATTCATAGATATAGAAGGGCAAAGAGGGGAAAATCAAACAGAAAGAGCACTTCACTTGTCAAAAGCCTTGGGGGGGTGTTTGGTATCAGATTTATCTTCAAAGCCAGCGAGTTCCCGTTGTTGCATCCGATCAAAAATATCCTAACTTCCGATCAGACATGAAGGGAAAGTCGTCGAAGAAGCGAAGTCGAAAAGCCACGAAGGAGCCGAAGAAGCGACGCGTGCAATCTATACACCTCCTGCGAAGCAACGAAGCCAAACAGCAACGACGAAAATAGAAGATGAATGGAAAACCCTATTCCACTCGAGGAACAATTATTAGGTCACATGTTCTACGTACAGACGCCAATAATATGTCATCACGTGCTCTTACTTTTTACCGCGCGGCCCGACGATCTGACCCGGGATTGCTATGTTCGCAAATTGCTCGGTATTGCTTTAAGTATTGCTCGGTATTGATCTTCACATAATGGTATTTCTCGTTATTGCCGAGCAAAATCGACCAATACCTAGCAATACCGAGTAATACTTAGCAATACGCGAACATAGCAATCCCGGCTCCGTTCCAGGTCAAGTTGTCAGGCCGCGCGGTAAATAGTGAGAACACGTGACTCTAATTTACTGGCGTGCGAACGTAGAACTACATTAGGTGATCGGACCAAATAAAAGTTCCTACTGGAGGCAGGAGTCATCTGCTGGAGACAATGGGGAAAAGACATCAATAACCCAACGTATTTTTATGGGAAGAACAATGTATTAGTCAACTTGATTGATTACTCAAAATAAATATTATGATCGATTCTTACAATATAGAATAATATGATTTACAGTGATATAGAGTTTA
Source organism: Dendrobium huoshanense (assembly GCA_016618105.1). Taxonomy (NCBI): domain Eukaryota; kingdom Viridiplantae; phylum Streptophyta; class Magnoliopsida; order Asparagales; family Orchidaceae; genus Dendrobium; species Dendrobium huoshanense. The sequence continues at coordinate 15,853,120 of CM028356.1, forward strand.
AGTTTTTACTCTTATTAAATTCATAATTTTTTTAAGTTAATGTGCTTACTGCGAGGCACAGCTAATAAATTCACCTATATTAGTGTAATGGTTCGTAGCAATTAATGAGAATATTTACATCATTGTTTTTACTTCCCATTGTAAATTTGTAATTAGTGCAGATAGCCACCAATAGTGTTGAATTCTGGGAGTTAGATCGTTGTGTATCTTTGCACCTCGGAGGAGCGAAAATCTAACTTCAAGGATGGTGCTTCACATGCCTCAGTCTACTTATTTGATAAGTTTTCTAATTACAATTGTCGATTTGAGTTTGACCCAAATTTGGTCAACCCGAACTCGAATTGTTTAATAAATTGGTCAAAAATATGAACAAGAATCTAACACGTTAGCAACCTGAATGATCAGAACCCAACCCATTAACTCATTTGTAGGGTTGTTAATTTTAATACAACTCAAAAACCTGATCTGAATCTGACCTGAAAACCTAACCCAAACCCGATATGAAAATTTTAGGTTCAGATCAACCGATTTGAAAAAACGGGTCTAGTTCAGGTTTCATGTTCTAACTTGTTTATGATTTCGGGTCAGGTTCGTGTCAACCTGAAAACTCAAAAGCAACCCGAAATTGACTCGAGTCCCCGTCTCGCACTGCACCACGTAAGTCCCTGCCCCACGCTCACCCTCATGGTCCGCGGCCATGCATTTTCCTGCCTCACCCCCGCGCTTGCCCCAATGGCCCATGCTCGCGCTCGTAGCCTCCCATTTGTGCTTGTCTGCCTCACCTCCACGGCTGGTGCTCGCGCTCGCACCCCTTGCGGGGGGGGGTGTGGGTCGAGTTAATCCGTATTAGGGCGAGTTAGGTCCATGTCTAAATTTCTTACCCATTTCTATAATCAAGTCAGGTTCATGTCGAAGCAATTGAGGGTGGGTTAGTTTCAGGTTGGACCCGAACTTGACCCAAAAACTCATTTTGACATCCCCTCTCTCTTATCTGCCTCGCATCCACGGCTGGTGCTCGCGCTCGCACCCCCTGGGTTGGGGGGAGGGGGGGTGTGGGTCGAGTTAATCCGTGTTTGGGCGGGTCAGGTCCATGTCTAAATTTCTTACCCATTTCTATAATCAAGTCAGGTTCAGATCGAAGCAATTGAGGGCGGGTTAGTTTCGAATTGGACCCGAATTTGACTCAAAAACTCATTTTGACACCCCCTACCTATTTTTATTTAAAAAAACTAACTTTTAAATAAGAAATTTAGACTAATTAATAAAAAATAAGACAATCATAATAACTAATAAAAAAATTTAAGATAGATAAATTTAAACGATATCTAGCGTTTTATCTCAACAAATTCCCCAATTATAGAAATGGATATTATTTGTGACTGATGATAAATATTATTTGAATCATTTGAATTGAGACAAGCCCCATTATTTTTTAATGGACTTCTCATATAAAAATTGTTGGACCTTTTATTACATGCATGTGTTAGATTAAATCAGAATATTAATACAATAAACTCTCTATCTTTTTATCAACATAAATGTTCTTACACACAATATCAAAATTTTTTAAAGAAATCGGCTTAGTATAATCTTGTTTATTTTAATTATAAAATATTATTATTTTTCTTTTTTAAAAGAGAAAAATAAATGCACTACTCATAGTAATTTTTAAAAACTTTATTTTATTTCAAATTTTCACAACTAAATTGACAAATAATTACATCCGCCTCCAATGCAGATTAGGGGTGTCAATTTTTGACCCGATCCGGAAAAATTCGGATTTGGGTCAGCCCGTTTGTGAAACGGGTCGGGTTCGGGTTCAACAAAATGACCCATTAAAAAATTGGGTCGAGTTCGGGTTGACTCGGCAACCCGAAATTGACCCGAAAATCCTCTGCCCGCCCTGCCCGGGTTCGGTTCAAGTCGCGTCGACGCCTCACGCCTGAGCGGTGCGCGTCATGAACCGACGAAGTGCGAACGCGTGCCGCGCGTGCGCGTCCCGAAGCGGCGAACCCGAAGCGCAAACGCGTATCGCGCGTGCGTGTCCTGAAGCGGCGAATCCGAAGCGGCGACGGGTGTTGCCGCTGCTCCGCCTGCGACGCATGTAGCAGCTGCTCCGCCGCTGCAGCTGCGCCACAGGGAGTATTTCAAAATCCGGGTTGGGTCGTGTCAACCCGGCAACTCGCACGGGTCGGGTCCGGCTTGAAAAAACCGACCTGTTTAGAAAAATGGGTCAGGTTCGGATTGACCCGTATATAATCGGATCAATTCGGGTTCGATCTGAATCCGAACCCGCTGACCCGATTTGACACCCCTACAGATTTAAAAAATAACCATAAAGGTAGAAAAAATATCTATTCCGTAAAAATAAAACCCTGAAAAGTTAAACGATCGTTATTTTGCTGAACGCATATGCTAAGCTCGATTCCGCGTTTTGGGCATTTTATTTATTTATATTTCATGCCATTCTCGTTCAACGAATCTACGAAATTGCCACTAAGTGGTGCTTTAGAAATGACGACGAATAAGACGACTACTAAAGTTCTACAAAGATCTGCGGAGGGCATCATTTATCTTTCGCTTTTGTAGTGCATAGTAAAAAAGTAAGCTACGCCCTTCACCGTTGGATTTGCTTTATGATTCGGAGAAATAAAAAAATACTAATTTTAATATTATCTTAATGTAAATCCGTTCTTTGCAATGCTAAAAACGTAACAAACACTTCCATTTGGAATAAAGAAAATTCTATTATTTTTATAAATGGTTTGGTCGAGGCGACTTTGATCGAAGTGGGAGGTTGATTCTGCAATTTCTTTATTTATATATTCGCACAAAGCACCCGGCATTTAGCGAATTAATCGTTGAATGAGCTCATGATATATCGGTGGGCCCTTTTGACTCTACGCTACTAATAGAATTAAGTATTTAGCAAAATGATTCCTACAACCATAACGCGTAAAGGTATGAAGTTCCCTTAGAAGTTGAATTTTTTGCTGTATGCTACATCCCTTTTATTTTTAAGGGTTATATATATATATATATATATATATATATATATATATATATATATATTGTTTATCTTATTTAGATATTTTACATCAATTTAGCTTGATGGCAAAAAAAAGAAGTCTTTCATTCTTTTTATAATCATTTAAACAACTCCAACATATTTCTTTTAGATCTGTTGTGTCCTAGAGTATTCCCGGCGGTAGAGAAATATAAAATTTAATGTCTTAACTTTGTACGAAGAACCGACAAGCAATCAGATAAGAGAGATGATGCAACATTTATGAAATACCAAGTTTTTACGTGAAAAACCCCTAGAAAAGGGGAAAAATCACGGGACCTATCCCAATTTGAATGAATCCACTATTATTTGCAGTTGATTACAAATGAGGTCCTTCCTTAGGAGGGAGGCCTTGACTTGATGTACATTATATGAAGTACATGATGGAAATACAAAGAGTCACTGTTGACGTGTTTGTTTGGTCGGAAGGACCGTAGTCTGTGGGAGACGTTAGTCGGAAGGATCGTAGTCAGCAGGCAACGGAGATCGGGAGGACCGTTGTCTGACGACGGAGGACAGAAGGACGGAGCTAGGTAGAAGTCCAACAATGGACATAAATCCAACATCGGATAGATGCTCGATAAAAGTATGATAATGGGCAAAAGTCCATCATCGGGTAAAAATCTAGCGACGAGCGGAGGTCCGACATCGGGTAGAAGTTCGACGTCAGTTGGCAGCCGGAGAGAACTCTGGTGTTAGAAGGTATTTGGGCAAAACTCCAGAGTCACTTGGAGATCAGACAGAATTTCGACGTCACTTGGAGATCGGGCGGAGTTTCGGCGTCACTTAAAAGTTGGACGAAACTCCGACGTCACTTGAAAGTTGGGTGGAACTCCGGCGTCATTTGAAAGTCGGGCGGAACTCCGACGGTGGTCGAGGAGGAGCTTATTCCCTCCTCTTCTTCTCTTCTCTTCTCTTCTTCTTCTTATGGTTCCCTCTTAAGAGAAATGATGAGCTATTTATAGTTTTCTGAAAGTGACATCGCCAGTAAATAGAAGGAAGATCATGTGCTAATTGGGAGTGGTTTGAATGGACAACCGATGTTGAATCTCTTGATCGTGGACCGTTTATCAGACATTTGAATGCTCTAATGGTATCAAAATTTGACAATCTTAGGCTCGTTGGATTCGTCTCGTCAAGCTGCTCGATTCAACTAAAGCATGCCACATTTGGAAATTGTTTGGTAATCCAATTTATGGATTGAACCTTCCAAATGTGTTTCGGGTCTTTTATTTGGACTCATTTATGCTCGGATTGAGTTGAATTTAGTGTTGTTGTGTTCATATTTCTGAGACGTTCGATTCGATTATAATTCTATTGAAATCGGAGTTCAGATAGTCCCTAATTTAAATTTTGAAATTTCTAACTTAATTTTTGCCTTGAGATTCATGTCCGATCAAGATATAGCAAGACATATTCCTTTTACATTGTATTTATTTTTCATGCAATCAAACAACCCTGAAGTGACGAGGAGATCCTAATACCAATTATAAATAATAGTGCTTGTGGGTAGGATTTAACATTTATAAATTTATGATATAGTTGCTCATTTATTACTATTTGATACACTTGTGAATATTATGTTATACTTATCACTAATATTATTATTATTAGTTTTAATTGAGTTAATCAATAATAAAAAATATATATTTTTTAAAAAAATTGAACTAATCATTATTTATGTTTGTTGTGGGCTAGAATATTCGCGATGGTAATGAAGAAAAAATTAGGAGTCTTAGCATTGTACCAGTATCTAGCTTGCAAACATAAATATTAAAAACACCATAACTTTTTAACGTGGAAAATCATGAAGGGAAAACCCACGACGTCATGCCCAGTTGAAATGATTTCACTAGTATTTTAATAAAATACAAATGAATGGTTCGTCCTTGAGACTGAGGATGATTATATTATAACAATCAATCGTCAGGTTGAAATCATGCTACAAGCAGTGATCTAATGGAAAGCCAATAACATTCGGTGGATAGATGGAAATCCAAAATTGATTTGGCAGCAGAGAGGAAGATCAACAACAACTGGTGATGGCATGGGAGTCCGATGATATCTAGTGGTTGGGCGGAACTCCAGTGAAAACTGGTGCCCAGGCAAAAGTTCGGAGATAATCCGACGATGGTCAGTGGTCAGGCAACGGTCGAGGAGGAAGAATTTAGTAGCAAGAGAACTCAGATTTCTCTCTCTCTCTCTCTCTCTCTCTCTCTCTCTCTCTATCTATCTCTCTCTTTGCATTGGTTTTCTCAATGAAGAATGAGTTGTCTATTTATAATTTTTTTGGCAGTGGCATGATCAATAAATAAAGAGAAAATAAAGAGCATGATATGAGTGTTTTGAATGGACGGCCGATATCTAGTCCCTTGATTGTAGACCGTTTATCGAGTATTTGAGTGTCTTAGTGACATCAGAATTTGACAATCTTGGGCTCGTTGGATTTGTCTCGTCGAGCCGCTCGATTCGAATATAAGCATGTGGTGTTTGGAAATTGTTTGATCATCTACTTTATGGTTTGAACTTTGAATCTTCCAAATGTGTTTCAGGACTTTAATTTGGATCTATTTAGGTTCATATTGAGTCGAATTTAGTGTCGTTGGGTTCGTCTTTTCAAGATATTCAATTATACTATAAGTTTGTTGAAATCGGAGTTTGGATGATCCTGGATTTAAAATTGAAAGTTTTCAGCTCAAAATTGCCTCGAAATTCGTGACCGATCAAGATAATTTTTAAGATTTATCAATGTTTTACATTTTTTAATATAATTACCATATTTTCTACCAACTACCAAGTATGCCTCACCCTATTGATTAATATATTATAAGTTAAGAGGTTCTTAGAGGGGTAACTGTGAAGTATTGTCTTGGCCAAATTTTTAGAGCGGTTAAGTTGGTTTTTTTGATCGATAGTGACTAATATACATTGAAAATCACTTGCTGATATTCATCAAATGATAGTCAATATTGACATAAGCAATTTTAATAAAGAGAAATCATTGGCTTCAAAAATTAATAATCTAATAATTGATAGATATTAGGCTTAATTATATTTGTTTCGTTGAGATGTTCATTTCAATTATAAGCACACAATGATTGAAAGACGCTTTATCTCATAAATCTTAAGAAAAATTTTCATTTATATTTGTTGCGTCCAGGAGTATTCACGGCGGTAGAGAAATACAAGATTTAACGTCTTAGCGTTGTACGAAAATCCGGCACGCAATCAGATATGGAGAGAGGGTCTAGCATTTATGAGACACTAAGATTTTTACGTGGAAAACCCCTGTAAAGGGGGGAAAAACCACGGGGCCTAGCCCAGTTTGAATGAATCCACTAGTATTTGCAGTTGATTACAAATGAGGCCATTCCTTGGGAGAAGGCCTTAGCTTGATGTACATCTTATGGAGTACATTACATAATACAAAGAGTTACTATCGACGTATTCGCTTTGTTAGAAGGACTGCAGTCGGCGGGCGACGTAGGTCAGGAGGACCGTAGTCAGCTGGCGACGGATGACTGTAGTCGGCGGGCGACATAAGTCAGGAGGACCGTATTCAACGGGCGACGGATGTCGGAAAGGCTGTAGTCGGCGGATGACATAAGTCATGAGGACCGTATTCAACGGGCGATGGATGTCGGAAAGACTGTAGTCGGCGGGCGACGTAAGTCAGGAAGACCATAGTCGGCTGGCGACGGAGGTCGGAAGGACTGTAGTATGACGACGAAGATCAGTAGGACAGCGTCAGGTAGAAGTCCATCAATGGAAAGAAATACATCTTCGCATAGATGTCCAGCAAAGTCTGATAACTGGTAGAAGTCCGGCGTCGGATAGAAACTTAGTGAAGAGTGAAGGTCCGACGTCGGGTAGAAGTCCGACGTCTTTGGTGGCAGAGGAGAATTCCAGCTTCACTTGGGCGGAGTTTCTGCATTAGGAGGGGACTCTCTTGTAAATTGAGAAGACTTTCAGCATCCCATGAAAGTTGGGCAGAATTCTAGCATTCTCCCAAATATCGGTCAGAGTTCCGGCGTCTTCAGGCGGCAGGAAGAGCTCCGGCGGTGGTCGAGGAGGTGAGGAATCTCCTTTTCCCCTTTCTCCTCTTCTTCTTCTCTCTCTTCCCTTCCTCCTCTTGGTGTAGAATGAGAGCTCTATTTATAATTTTTCTGGAGTGGCATAGCCCGTAAATAGACGTGAGATCAAGGGCGAATTGGGAGTGGTTTGAATGGACGGCCGATATCGAATCCTTTGATCATGCACCATTCGTTGATCATTTGAAGGCCTTAATGATGTCAGAATTTGGCGATCTTGGGCTCGTTGGATTCGTCTCGTCGAGCTGTTCGATTCGAGTATAAGCTCATCAAAATCGAAGACCGTTTGGTAACTCAAATTGTGGTTTGAACCTTACAACAGCGCTTTGAGCCCTTGATTCGGACTCATTTGGGCTTGGATTGGGTTGATCTTGGTGTCGTTGGGTTCGTATTTCCGAGACGCTCAGTTTGACTGTAAGTTCGTTGAAATCGGAGTTCGGGTGCTCCCAAAAGTAATTTTTGAAGTTTCCAACTAGCTTTTGCCTCGAGATTCGTGCACGATCAAGTTAATTTTGTGATGACGTATCAATATTAATAAGTGCATGATTTAAACCAATTTGAACTCAAGAGTCAGACGTTATTGATATCATTGATTTTTTTAATTAAACCATATAAAAAAATTATAATATGGAGCAAAATTGTTTTTCCCAAATGTAATTTCATGTCTGCCGTGCTTTTTCATAGAAAACATCCATTGTTGGAATAGATTATTACATGCACAGTCTGGATCTTGAGAATCGTTCAGTTTTGTAACTGTGAATAATAAAAATGCAGTGGTGAACATTAAACGCACTTTTATTGTTCACAGTCACACAACTGAACGATCTTCTGGGTCTGAACTCCGCACGTAATAATTTCTCCATTGTTGTTGGAACGTTTTAAAAGCAAACACTTGGTGGTTATCCAATGTATTTTTATAACTATAAATAAAGATGGTTTTCAGGCTAAACTTTTCTCCATTTAAAAATGTAATCGTATCAGCTAAACCAGATTAGCTCCTTTTCAGAGTTTTTTTATCACAGTATTTAAAATCTTATGATCATTTGGAGTGTTATAATTTTTTTAATTATTTACAACTAACAATTTAAAATCTTGTATCGATATTGTTGCGGGCTAGAATATACGCGGAGATAGAGTTAGTAAATTTCCGTCTCAGCGTTGTACGAATATCCAGCACACAAACAGAAAAGAAATAAAAACACGAGGATTTTTATTTGGAAACCCTGAAAGGGAAAAAACCACAGGGCATTGCCCAGTTGAAATAGTTCAACTAGTGTTTTGTTTGAAATACAAGAGGTTGATTCGTCCACAAAGTTAGGACGGTCAGATTACAATGAATCTATTCTAAATTAAGATTCAGTTACAAAGTTCAACAGAGTTCCAGCGTCGTTCCAAAGTTGAGTAGATTCCGGCGTCACTCAGGCGTCGGGCAGAACTCCAGCGGTGGTCGAGGAGGAGTTATTCCTTCCAATCATTCTCTTCTCTTCTTTTCTTTTTCTTCTCCTCTTCTTGCTTGGGTCCCCCTCTCATGAGAAATGAGGGGTCTAATTATAGATTTTCTAGAGTGTCATAGCTTGTAAATAGATGTGAGATCGGGGGCAAATAGGGAGTGGTCGAATGGACGATTGATATTAAATCCCTTGATCGTGCACTGTTCGTTGGACATTTGAAGATCTTTATGATGTCGGAATTTTAGCGATCTTGAGCCGTTCGATTCGACTATAAGCTCGTCAAAATCGAAGACTGTTTGGTAACTCAAATTGCGGTATGAACTTTCCAACAGCACTTTGGGTGCTTGATTTGGGCTCACTTGGGCTCGGATTAAGTTGAATTTGGTGTCGTTAGGTTCGTGTTTATGAGACGCTCAGTTCGACAAGTTTGCTGAAATTGGAGTTCAGGTGATCCCGGATTTAATTTTTGAAGTTTTCAGGTTTATTTTGCCTCGAGATTCGTGCCCGATCAAGATAATTTTTTGATGATATATCAGATATATAAATATTTATTTGTTATTTATTGCTTTGTAAATTTATTTTTTCTTTAAAATTAAGTTGCTAATATGAACTTCGAGGTTAAAGAATTCAAATTACTTTTTTATAATTTTCTTCTTTCATGTGTATATATATCTGTTGTGTCCAGAAGTATTCACGGCGGTAGAGAAATATAAAGTTTAACGTCTTAGCGTTGTACAAAAATCCGGCAAGCAATCAGATAAGAGAGTGTGTAGCATTCATAGGAGTCACCAATATTTTTAAGTGGAAAAACTCTAAAAAGGAGAAAAAAACATGGGGCCTAGCCCAGTTTAAATGACTCCACTAGTATTGCAGTTGATTACAAATGAGACCCTTTCTTGGGAGAAGGCCTTAGCTTGATGTACATTTTATAGAGTACATTACATGATGTGAATACAAAGAATCACTATTGAAGTGTTCGTTTGATCGGGAGGACCATAGTCTGGTGACGAATGTCAGAAAGACTGTAGGCTGCAGACGACGGAGGTCAGAAAATAATTCTTACTTCATAACTCTATCAAAAAATAATATAAAAAGTTAAATTCGAGTGATCATGATGTTATTTTAATAAATTTGAAATTAGATTTTTAGTATAAATTTCATATATACAATTGGCAAGCTAGAAAATATTATGCGAATATCAAAACAAAATAGTTTTGTTTATAGTTTTGTTTTGTGATCATTATATATATTTTTAAAATTTCTTATTAGCTAAAAAATCTACATAAAATAAATATGACAAAACACTATTTGGAATATATAGATATATATACACATGAAAGAAGAAAACTATAAAAAAGTAATTTGAATTCTTTAACTTCGAAGTTCATATTAGCAACTTAATTTTAAAGAAAAAATAAATTTACAAAGCAATAAATAACAAATAAATATTTATATCGCGATACAAGATTTTAAATTGTTAGTTGCAAATAATAAAAAAACTATTACACTTCAAATGATCATAAGATTTTAAATACTATGATAAAAAAACTCTGAAAAGGAGCTAATCTGGTTTAGCTGATACAATTACAGTTTTAAATGGAGAAAAGAATGAAATATGTGAATGTTTAGCATCAGAACCATCTTTATTTATAGTTATAAAAATACATTGGATAACCACCAAGTGTTTGCTTTTAAACGCTCCAACAATTGAGAAATTATTACGTGCGGAGTTCAGACCCGGAAGATCGTTCTGTTGTGTGACTGTGAACAGTAAAATGCATTTACTGTTCACTACTGCATTTTTATTGTTCACAGTTATAAACTGAACGATTCTCTAGATCCGGACTGTGCATGTAATAATCTATTCCAACAATGAATGTTTTCTATGAAAAATCATGGCAGGCATGAAATTACATTTGGGAAAGACAATTTTGCTCCATATTATAAATTTTTTTATATAGTTTAATGAAAAAATCAATGATATCGATAACGTCTGACTCTTGAGTTCAAATTGGTTTAAATCATGCACTTATTAATATAAATGAAAAAAATTCTCAAGATATAAGAGAAAAAGCGTCTTTCAATCATTGTGTACTTATAATTGAAATGAACATCTCAATGAAACAAATATGATAAGCCTAATATCTATCAATTATTAGATTATTAATTTGAGGAGCCAATGATATCTCTTTATTAAAATTGCTTATGTCAATATTGACTATCATTCGATGAATATCAGCAAGTGATTTTCAATGTATATTAGTGACTATCGATCAAAAAAATAAATTTGATGGAACAAGTTGACTTCAGAGAGCCTAAGCGGTTAATGCTAAATAATTAGCCAAGGTGTTTAGAACTCATGCATCGAAACCAATATCTACCAAACACTTTGATGATGAATAGTAAGTACTTCACAATTTTTCACTACTTAAGTGCAGAGAAGGCCTTCCAAGGTACACTGAGTAGAATCCAATTTAACCGCTCTAAAAATTTGTTTAGAGGTGTGCATCGGCGGTGATAGCCAGAAAATGCAAGAAAGCTTTTAGCTATATCAACTTTAGAACCTCCCCCTCTGTAGAGAATGATGCCATATTGCTAGGCTTTTTGGTAGATTTGACCAAAATTCATATCAGTCTATTGTACGGTCCATATCAATCTACTTAATCGTAGATTTTTTATCAAACATTTGAATGCCTTCCCATGATTTGAATCAAATGTTTGATAAACTTGATGTAGTTTAGTCCATCAATTAATATTCAAAAGTTTTCAAACAAAATTCAAGTATTTGATTTTAGCTCATTTGGAGCCCAATCAGATCATTTGAGATTCAATACGTTTATCTCGTTGAGAAGTTCAATTTGACTATAAATTTGCATAAATAGAAGTTCATATAATCCAAAATTTAGTTATGAACATTTTTAATTCAAATGTTATCTTGAGATTTTACAAAATATTTAAATTTTGTACATTCGTATAAATAATGTATTGAGCTAATTAAAAAAAAAAATAATGATGGCACATATATGTTAAAAAAAACAGGTTGAAAACTTTGAAAAGCAAAAAAAAAAAAAAAATTAAAATTAAAAGCTTGACGATCAAGAATTTATCTTAATGGACCTAAATGTTTCAAAAAAATAATAATAAATAAAAAATAAAAAACGAGGCCTAGGACAACCTCCGAACGGAACAATTATTATGTCCTCCGACCGGATGCAGAGAAGCATTCGGTCGTAGGCAAAAAAACTCGATACAGCGGTGTAACTCGGTACACCTTGGTACCGTCTTCTTTTTGCCTAAGACCGGATGCTTCTTGCATCCGGTCAACCGAACAAAATAAAAGCTCCTCCGAACGAAGCAAAGTTCTTTCAGTAGCAATCTAGAAACGTCCGCCACCAGAAGCGAACCGAAGCACCCTAGATGCCCTTCCCGTAATTATCACGCAATCCCAGCCCCATTTCCATCATCGAATTCTTACGAAAATCGGCCATTCTATAAATCTAAGCTACGCGCTCCTCAGGTCCTTCGTTCTCTCCCTTCCGATCAAATTCCGATCCGATCACCGGCGACAACATTAATGGGTTCGCGCTACGAAATAGAGGTGACGATCCGGTCTGCCCGCGACCTGAAGAACGTGAATTGGCGAAAGGGCGACCTACGCCCCTACGCCGTGGTCTGGATCGACTCGTCCGCAAAAAGCTCGACGAAAGTCGACATCGATCACGACACCGATCCCGTTTGGGACGAGAAGCTCATAATCCCCCTTCCCCCGAATATCTCCCTCCGCGACGCTACTCTCCACATCGACATCGTCCACGCCAACGCTGACGAGGGTATTAAGCCCCTCGTCGGCTCAGCTCGCCTTTCCCTTTCCGAGGTTGCTGATGAGGCCGGCATCGGCGGGAAGCTCGATCGGACCCTCAAGCTCAAGCGCCCCTCCGGTCGCCCACATGGTAAGCTCGATATCCGCGTTTCCGTTAAGGAGGCCCCTAGGTATTACGATCCCTACGCCCAGCCGCCTCCGGCTTACGGGCAATCCTATGGAAATCGTGAGGCCCGGGATCCATATGGCTACGCGCCACCACCGACAGGTTACCCTTACGGTGGGCCTACCGCGCCTCCGTCTGGGTATCCCTACGGCGGGCCGGCGTCGGCGCCGCCGCCGGCGGGGTATCCCTATGGCGGGCCTCCAGCAGGGTATCAATACGGAGGACCTCCCGCAGGAGGGCCGCTGGGAGGAAACCCTTACGGAGGTTCACAGCCAGCGTACGGGCAGGTGGCTTCGGGATCTGGGAAAAAATCGAAGTTTGGGATGGGGACCGGATTGGCCGTTGGGGCGGCAGCGGGGGTACTTGGTGGTTTGGCTTTGGCTGAGGGCGTTGATTACGTGGAGGATAAGATTGAAGATGATGTTGCGGAAAGAGTGGAGGATGATTACTACGACGACTATTAGCTGTGTATTTCTTTGGTTGGGCGAGCATCGGGTTATCAATGCGTGGATGCTGGGAATTATTTAAACTTCGATGAGTTCTGCTTCTTGTTCTTTTTATTTACACTTGCGTCAGTGCATCAGATCTTTTTTATACTTCTGGTTGTTCATCTGAAGTTTTATTCAAATCAAAACGCGTGAACTTGATTATATGCTTCTTTTGTTGAATTTGTTGTTGGATTTCGATTCTTCGCGTGTGATTTAATTGAAGAGAGTTTTTGAGTGGAGAGATTATTACGTGTGGGTTGGACGTGATCTCTTAATGCACTCTGTACTGAATAATGTGACACGTCTGAATTGACCTCCGACGCTTCAGGATATCTCACGTAATAATTTTTCTTTTAAGAAACACGAAAAATTATTTTGTCCGAACACCGAAAGCGTTTGGAGGGTAATCACCGCCGCTCTGCACCGTGTGATATAGGACGTTTTGATTCGCCTCCGGACGATCAATTATCCACACTGAATAATTTCTCAGGGAACTCATCTCAACCACTCCTACGGGATTTAACACGGAGGGCAAAGAGCCGGCCAGCAATTATTATTGGGTTTCTAACAAAGACTAGCTTTGATTGTACATTGGGGAGGTGCGATGATTTTTAAAAGACTTCGGGCCGGCCAGCAATTATTATTGGGTTTATAACAAAAACTAGCTCTGATCGTACGTTGGGGAGGTGCGATGATTTTTAAATGAATTCTGCCAATTGGTTTTACATGTTTGATTGGGAATTTGCCACTATTAATTTGATATAAGAATATGAATCCGTCCAAGGTTAATGTGTTTTATATCGTCTCGTTAAGGAGGTGCAGTCTATGGTCAATTTTTAAATAAATTAATGATAATATAATTGATATATCATCAAAAAATTATCTTGATCGGGCACTAATCTCGAGGCAAAAATTAAGCGGGAAACTTCAAAAATTAAATCCGGGATCACCTAAACTCCGATTTCAGCAAACTTATAGTCAAACTGATCGTCTCTGAAATACGAACCCAACGACACCAAATTTGACTCAATCCGAGCCCAAATGAGTCCAAATCAAGGAACCGAAGCATTGTTGGAAAGTCCGTACCACAATTTGTGTTACCAAATGGTCTCCGAACTTGACGAGCTTAAAGTCGAATCGAGCGGCTTGACGGGACGAACCCAACGAGACCAAGATCGCCAAATTCCGAAGTCATTAAGACCTTCAAATATCTGATAAACTATCCACGATCGAAGGATTCAATATCGGTAGTTCATTTGAACCACTCCATATTTGCCCCTGATCTCTCATCTATTTACGGGCAATGTCACTCCATAAAATTTATAAATAGACCCCTCATTTCTCTTGAGAGGGGATCAAAGCAAGAAGAAAAGAAGAGAATAGAAAGAAGAGAAGGAAGAAGCTCCTCCTCGACCACCGTCGGAGTTTCACCGGACCACCGCCGGAGTTTCGCCAGAATTTCGCCGGACCACCCCCGGAGCTTCACCGGACCACCACATGAGGCCCTCACCTTCTCCAGACCACCACCAGAGGCCCTCGCCTTCGCCGGACCATCACATGAGGCCCTCGCCTTCGCCGGACCACCACATGAGGCTCTCTCCTTCGTCAGACCACCACCTGAGGCTCTCGCCTTCGTCAGACCACCACTTGAGGCCCTCGCCTTCGTCGGACCACCACTTGAGGCCCTCGCCTTCGTTAGATCATCACCTCATGCCTGGAGTTCTGCTAGACCATTACCTGAAGCCCGAAGTTCTGCCGGTCTATCACCTGACACCTAGACTTCTGTAATACAATTATTACTTGTAATCTGATTGCTCTTGGAGGCAAGTCAGCCCATTATAACCAACTCAAGTTCTATTGGAGCCATTTTCAACTAAGTCAGACTCCGTAGTTTTTCCCTTTTTTCAGGTTTTTTCACATAAAAATCTTGTGTTTTTTGTGTGTGAGATGGATATCCGTGCAACACTAAGACGTAGTATTCTAACTCTGTCACAAAGTATATTCTAGAGGGCAACAATAATATTTATATAAAAAAGTATCAAACATAACTAATCAGATGTATGCCTATTTATTTATTTATTTTAGATTTGCTCTCTTGAAATTCTTCATTCTACCACACGGTAGGTGGAATGGCGTGCTTGGCACCAATAAATTGGGGGGAAAAATAGTCAGAATATCCTTTTGATCGGGATCAATCTTATAATTATTAGATTTATTCAAGATATCTATAATATTTATATTTATTTTAATTAATTATTCTTATGATGGATTCATCTCAAAATGAACTCAAACTCTGATGCGGCGCCAATAAATATAGGGGGTTAAAATTCCGTTTAGGACAGCTTTAATACTGATTTTTAAAGCAGCTTTTTAGTACAGAAAATTCAATTTTAAAAAATTTTTGTATTAAAAAGTAGAAAGAAAGTTGTCTCAAATGAAGCCTAAGTTTACAGAATGGTATGATGAGTGCAATAAGCATTTAAAAATAAGAGAAGAAAAGAGCTGAATTTGAGTTTGACTAATATCCTTTAATTAAGGTTGTTGATGAAGGAGACAACGACTCTTTTGGAATGTTACCATTTTTTTATAAAGGTGATGATAAATTATTGCGAAGAAAGTAATGTTTTTTAAAAGCTATTATTGAAAGTAGTTTTCTATTACAAAAGTTTATTAAAAGCAGTGATCAAACAAAAATTGTGATTGCGATCTGAAAATCAAAGCAATAAAAATGTTGTCCCAAATAAAGCCCAAGTGTTTTAAAGAGTAAAAATTTTCATTTATTTGTACCATTTATTATATGTATTAATACTTTTTATTGATCATAATTGTACAAAATAAATGATAAATTATGTCACTTTTTCTATGAAATTTACATCCCAATTCACAAAGGTTTAGATTTTTCAAAAATTTTCATTTTGATCCTTCATTAATAATTTTTTCCTCATTTTTTTCCTAACGAAAATTTAATTGGGAAAAATATAATGAATATATTCCTCCACTTTCACCACTATTCTCACTTTTTATTGATTTTGATGCATTTGTAAGTTCTTTCAATGATGACTATTTGTGCTAGCAGGTTTTTTACCATAAATTTTTGAGTTCTTGCCTTTGTCAAGATCTTCATATTAGTGTTAGATAGCCTACGAAGGATCTTTGGTCGACATAACGGTGTTAAGAACTTGCTGTGGTGAATCCCCTTAAGTTTTAAAATTGTAATACCTTAGTTCATGTGCCTTATTACAGTCATCCACATATCTATTTATTTACTTAGCATAACACCATTGAATTTAATCGGCCTAGTACTTGTCATATAAGCAACCCTGTGTGGAGTGATTGACTGATTTGGCATTTTTTCTAGGCATGCAAGAACCAGGCTTAATTTAGGCAAAAATATTTGCAGTTATAGAATTAGAGAGCTTATTATCTTAATATTATGTAAAGATTCATCGTACACCTAAATAAAAGAGAAATTGCAAGAGCACTATAATTTTGAAGTGAAAAACTAAAAAAATGAAAAATATGGGGCTTATCACAATATGAATGATTTTACTAGTATTTATCATCACTAATAAGTGATGTCCTTCCTTAGGAGAAGTCGTTGATATAATATAATAAACATATTAAGTGGTGAAAATTTTTGGAAGAGCTTATGACATGAGGGTTATCTTTAAAAGATTATATACTTGTTTGTTTGGCCTAGCTCCTTTGAGGAGGGGAGATTAGAGACCAAAGGATTTAGCATAATTATAGTGCTAACATTGAGAGCCATAGTTGATGTCGATGACATGCTTCGATCTTATAACCAATACCATGTGTTGACATTGTCAGTAATGAGAAGTATGAAAAAAAAAGTCAACAGGTGTCTGCACAACCATGACACAACGATCAAAGTATTATAGTTGGGTGATGGTGATCAACAACCATAGTTAAAAAATAATGGTTGGAGTAGCATAGTTAGGCGATGGTGCTTATATGATTGTAATCTAGCAGCAATAAGAAGGATCATAGTCGGGAGATGATGATCATAAGGTCAGAATTTGATGATGATGATGATGCTCGAAGGGCTATATTAAGGCAACGATGGGTAGGAGGATTATAGTTACGTGAAAGAGGCTTTAGAATCGTAATCTGATGACGGTGGTTAGAGGATTGCAGTTGAGCGACGATGATTGGATGATCATAATTGAGCTATGAACGTCGGAGGGTTATAGTCAGGTCGATGGCTTGTAGTTATATACCAAACAACACATAACATCCATACACATAATTTGATACAACAGAAATAATATTTCATTTATCATCAGAACATGTAAATATACATGTTAAGTCCCAAAAGAATCATATATAATAATCATGATCGCTATCAATTGCATCAGTCTAACATAATTTCTCATGACTACAAAAGAATAAACAATATAAATAAAAAACTTATACCAAAGATTTTGGATCAATCTCACTTCACTATATACTTACCTTTCATTGAAATATATAAATTACATAATAAGTTAATATCATAGTAGGTCACCAAAACCTATAGGTGCAATCAAAGCACCAAAATTATAAACAATATGCATGTTATCATTCAGATCAAATTTGCATGAGCATATAACAATCGGTTTGAACAACATCAATTCATATGAATAATAGTATGCCGGCATAAACAACAGCCATTAAGGTGAATAGTAATCCCTATATAACATTTATATTAGTATCATTTATTCTATTTGTATATATGCCCGAACAAGAATCTATCTGTCAGACCAATATCTACAATTCATGTCTCAATTATATTTAGTGTATTGTGTGGAATGCCAGTGCATGTTATTATATGAATCAATGTAATCGTAACATTTATTCATAGGTATCTATATGACATTAGTATCAATGCTTCATGTTTATATTCTATTAGTTATCAATGTATCATTAATTTCATGAATTTCAGTTCTATGTCATTTCATGTATATCAGTATGTATTTTCTATGTATGTCATATGATATCATGTATCATGTATATATCATGTATTGGTATCAATTATAACATATATAATGTATTATATAACATGTACATGTATTAGTCTCATAACTTATCATGTTCATATATTATGCTATATCATGCAACTTATGTATGTCTTGTGTCATTCCATGTCTAATCATATGGAGTAATATTATGTACACACATCATGTCATATATAAATTGCATAATAAGTTAATATCATAGTAGGTCACCAAAACCTATAGGTGCAATCAAAGCACCAAAGTTATAAACAATATGCATGTTATCATTCAGATCAAATTTGCATGAGCATATAACAGTCGGTTTGAACAACATCAATTCATATGAATAGTAGTATGCTGGCATAAACAACAGTCATCAAGGTGAATAGTAATCCCTATATAACATTTCTATTAGTATCATTTATTCTATTTGTATATATGCCCGAACAAGAATCTATATGTCAGATCAATATCAACAATTCATGTCTCAATTATATTTAATGTATTGTGTGGAATGTCAGTGCATGTTATTATATGAATCAATGTGATCATATCATTTATTCATATGTATCTATATGACATTAGTATCAATGCTTCATGTTTATATTCTATTAGTTATCAATGTATCATTAATTTCATGAATTTTATTTCTATGTCATTTCATGTATATCAGTATGTATTTCCTATGTATGTCATATGATATCAAAGCATATATATCACGTATCATGTATATATCATGTATTGGTATCAATTATAACATATAGAATGTATTATCTATCATGTACATGTATTAGTCTCATAACTTATCATGTTCATATATTATGCTATATCATGCAACTTATGTATGACTTGTGTCATTCCATGTCTAGTCATATGGAGTAATATTATGTACACATATCATGTCATATTTATGCAAGTCAGGATATCGGGATCATTTCGTGTTTTTCCTGTATCAATTATACCATGTCCTATAGGTCAAACCTATATGATCAGTCATATCATGTATTAGTGTCATCAATCATAAGTCAGGTGACTTCACGTAGGAGTTGTCTCTCTCCACCAATCATATCATACATCATTAAATTTTTCTTATGTCTCCCTTTCCACATCTTTTAAGATTATATCATAAACATTTATTTAAATAAAAGCCCGTCAACTCACTTTTCTGTATAGGAAAACTTATCTCTGACTGATTTGAGTCAGTCAAATCCCTAGACAACCCATCTTGCAATACACAAATATGATATATTATGCGCTTATAATGTATAATAGATGCAAATCATATTAATTATATGAACTATAACATATACAGTTGGTATTCTTGTGTGTATGTACATCTTATTATTATACTCATGTCGAAATTAAAAAAAAAAAAAAAAAAAAACTCATGTTGAAATACATGACAAGTCGAATGAACTATAATATATGCATATTATATCAAGCCTTAAAAATTAGGTTTAGGAGTCCTAATTCATTTCTCATGTCTTTATTATTTCTTATTATTTTAGTTGAAATGCAATATATGCAAAATTACTCGGTAATATCTCAATATACTTATATTAAACGTTCAGAATGAATAAATCCATGATATGTTAAATGTTATATGATGAAAGTTTGTTAGATCGAAAGATAATACTTTTTTATCAAAATTTGGAGAGAGAAAAACCCAAAAAATTAAAATCAACGAAAATAGAAGTAGAGTTAAGATTACCTATCAAGAACATAATAACTTTGCTAATACTATAGGGAAGATGGATATAAATGTCCCAAAATGAGCTTTTCCTCTCTTCTTGTCTCCCTTCTCTCATTCTCTTCCCAAGCCAAGACATGCTAAGGATGAGTGGGGAATGACTTGGAGGTGCTAAAATGAAATAATGGAATAAGATATTTAAAAAACAAACAAATTGAGTGATTTAGCGCCGCAACACTCGAGCCCATAACATCTCAACGCTTGTTCAAAGTACCATAGACTAGAGAAGTCGATACCGGAGTGTCTAGCTCTCCAACTCTGCAATGTTTGATCACCTAGAAACATCCAAAAAGAGAGAGAAGCCATGTTGCCTTATGTTTGTTTGACCTTGAGGGCATGGTTGTTGTGAATGGATGATAGTGATAGAAATAAGTTTTTATGAGTGATTTATATATATTAGTTATCAGATTATTATTAGATTACTAGCTTATTATTAAGAGTTTATAAATAAGCCCCATCTTTGAAAATCAAGCCATCAAGCAAAAATTATAGAAGACAATGGAGCCTTCGGTACTCCCTCTCCCCCTAAATATCCGAAGTTGTGAGCATCCGGCAATTGCCTAAATCCCCACCATAGATAGAGTTTTAGGTAAGCTATAATTTCCTAATTCTCAATATAGTCACTATTTTTCTATATTTATTCCGTTTTTTTTTTTCTGTTTGAGTTTGTATCGGAGTACTTCTACAATACTTATATTTTGTGTTATGATCTTAGGCCGAACAGAAGCAACATGGACGGTCAATATCTCTTACAGTAAAGCAAAGAATGCAATGCATTGCTTAAGTAAGAAGAAAAAGAGCAAGGAATGATTATATTCTCTTAAAAGAATTGGAAGCCATCATCTTCCCATTCCTTCCCCATATCAAGATGTTGAAATAGATGAATCATAGTCAAGAACTTCATAAATTCCTTGCATATTAATAGCAAATATCATTTCATTCTCTGAAATAAATAATTATTGGACTGACATACCAAAAGTGATCGGCTCTTGCTGCCAGATCAAGCAAGCATGCGATGATGAAGATCTCCGCATGACAAAGAATGTGAATTTCGCCAATCGATCAAATGTAAACAATGTTCTGGAAACAGTATCTATCACAGATACCGAACAAAACATTCAAATCAGTGCTGAATCAGCAGCTTTTTGAATGTTAAGGTTTTGTTTGGGACAACTTTCTTACTACTTCTTAAACCAGCTTTTTAGTACAAAATAAGAAATCCGTCCCAAACGAAGCCTTTTGAAATGGCTTTTTTATTACTTTGTAAAGATGTTTTTTTAGTACAAAATTTTTTAAAATAAGAAAAAAAAACAGTAGTCTAAAGCTGTCCCAAACGAAATCTAAAGCAATTAAAATAACTTAGATTTTGGTGCGAAAATCCTCCTCATGCCCTTGGAGAAATCATATCTATGATAGTTGTCATAAAACATGTTTTTTTCATTTTTCTATTAAAAGTTCAATATTTTATATTTATTTAAAACATTAAAACTTTTGAGGTTTTTGGATTTTTTTTTTCATAAATTAACCATTAACTTATTTTGAAAATTTATAATTTTTCTTAAATAATTTTCTCGTAATATATCACAATCAAGCTAGTATTTCTTATTTCGTGATGATATAAAACAATAGTCACATAAATTTAATTCGGAGAATGGGCTTTATACCTTCTGATCAGCAACACTCCATCATACTTCCCTTTCAAGAAGTCTCCTAATTAAAAAAAACTTCAAAGAAGGCTGACTATTTCGGTTAATAAAAGAACTCCCTCTCATCATCATTGATTAATAAAAAGCTGAAGCGTTTGCCTTCTCCAACCTCCACTTCTTCCTATCTCATTAACTCATCATTCCATTTCCACCACATTAGCCGTCACTTCCCCTTCACTCCTCTCCAACCACCATATAAAAACCTTAGCCACTTCCAATTTCTTTAACAAAGTTTCTAACACCATGAGAAGGCTAACAAAACACATCCTCCTCACCTCAGCCCTTCTCACTGCGCTTATTTCAATTATAATCGAAGTCTACTTTCATCCTTCTCCAATTTCCACCACAATTGTCTACAAGTCTCTGGCGAGCCCAAGCTCCATAATTAATGACCTCATCTCTTATTTTCGCCGCCACCATCACCACCATCATCGGAAGGCAGCTTGCAATGACTCTAAGTGGTCACAATTAATCCCACCTCATCAGAGCGGTGCTCAAATTTTGACCGTCGATCTCAACGGTTGTGCTAACTTCAGTAGTGTGCAGAAGGCAGTCGACGCCATCCCAGACTATAACCCTTATCGCACAGTCATTATCGTTGACTCTGGTGTCTACAGGTTTAACCTACAAGCACTTAAACCTTGAGTCAATAATGTTGATAGTATAAAGTTGTAATGACTTGTTTCTTATATGTTGTGTTTTATTATTAAAGAGAGTTTGGTGTGAGACAGGGAGAAGTTGATTGTGTGGGAGAATAAGACTAATGTCACAATTCAAGGGCAGGGTTATCTCAACACTAGCATTGTATGGAATGACACCGCTAATTCCAGTGGAGGCACCATTTACAGCGCCAGCGTTTCCATCTTTGCGTTCAACTTTGTTGCCTACGACATCAGCTTTCAGGCAAGTATTTGTATACCTGTAGAAAGAAAAGATATTTCATTTTTTACATTGTGTTGTTTTGATCTATTATATATCTTTTGATGAGAATCTATCATACCATAAGTTTTGTTTTATATTAGAAATATTTAACAAAAAATTTAACTTAGCTAAGGATATTTTTGGCAAAATTTTGCTTAGGATTGCAAGACAGTATCAAATTGCATTTTTCACTGAAAGACAATTACAGAATACGATATTGCAACCATATTTTGATTCCTTATGTCAGATTAAAATATGATAAGTACAGGTTAACCAACAACGCATGTCACATCATGCTTTAAACAGCCCATTCTATGCATTAATTATTCTATGCGGACCCCGAATGTCATCTAAAAATCAATCAAAATGTGACATATCACCCCTTCTATGTACCGTGGCTCAGTATTGCTCGGTACCGCTCGATATCGTTGAAGTGCATGCACCTGATTCGCCTTCGGACGTAGAGCTCCGTCCGGCCTCCGCACAGAATAATTTCTTCATTCTAAAACCTTAAGTACTCATTCGTGTAATTTAATATTTAATATTAGATGTCATACTAATATAAATTTTTTGTTAAATCGTTTCTTCATCTCAACATTTCCTAATGCTAAAAAATATGATTTTTATTCAATTAAATATATATATTTTTTCATTTAATTCCATTTCTAATTTTAATTTACAAATATATTTAAAATGATAAAATGTTTATTATAACATATATGATAAATTATTTAAATATTAAGATACTTATATATAATCAATAGAAAGAAATAATTTGTACCATTGTTTAAGATTATTCAAATAAATTTGGTTCAGAATGCCCTAAATAATATTTGATGATGAAAACCCATAGAACAGAACACAGCGCCGGCAGCATCGCCCGGGGACGTTGGCTCACAAGCAGTGGCGCTACGGATCGCCGGCGACCAAGCTGCGTTCTACAACTGCGGCTTCTATAGCTCCCAGGACACTCTGCTAGACGACAAGGGCCGGCATTACTTCCGCCAATGCTTCATTCAGGGTTCCATTGACTTCATTTTCGGCAATGCTCTCTCCCTCTATGAGGTACGCACGTACTCAACATTTCTTATATTTAGGGTTTAGCTCTGCCATTTAATTTGCTCACATTTGATGGATTGTAGGAGTGCACAATCAATTCAATTGCCAAGGAGGTGGTGGCCGGTGTGAGCGGCTGTATCACGGCTCAAAAGAGGGAGTCAGAAGCGGAGAGGACGGGATTTTCGTTTATGAATTGTTACGTCACTGGGACTGGAAGAGTTTGGCTTGGTCGAGCGTGGGGATCCTACTCTACAGTCATCTTCTCCAAGACTTATTTGCCGTCTATTATAGTTCCCGAGGGATGGGATGATTGGAACAATTCTTCAAACGATAAGTCAGTAAAAACATAATTTTTGTTTAGATTGAAGCTTTGTTTGGAACAGCTTCCTTCCTGGTTTATGAGCTACCTAGAAAATTTTGTACTAAAAAATTGTTTAAGCAATACTGCAGCTGAATACTGCTGACGTGTCACATTCTGTTGGTATTCGGACTGCATTCTGTGTCCGGTCTCTGCACAGAATAATATATCCCAAGATTAATTATTTTATGCTGACGCTGAATTCCGTCCGGAGACCAACTAGAATGTGTCACGTCATCCCTTGCTCGGTACCGGTGCTCGGTATTGCTCTGTAACGCTCGGTACCACGGCTCAGTACTACTGACGTGGCGCTTTCTGGTTGGTCTCCGGACAACGTTCTACATCCGATCTCCGCATAGAATAATATTTCCTAAGATTAATTATTCATGCGGACGTCGAAAGCCGTCCGAAGACGAACTAGAATTTCCACATCATCCCTTGCTCGGTACTACTCGGTACAGTGGCTCGATACTGCTCGGTACCGCTCAGTACCGCAGCATGATATTGCTGACATGACGCATTCTAGTTAGTCTCTGGATGACATTTTGCATCCGGTCTCCTCACAGAATAATATCTCCCCAAATAAAACCTAGATTCAGCTATGGTTGCTTTAATTATTCTCATTTAGGAAATAAATATCAACGTATTATAAGGAATTGAAACAGTTTAAATAAGAATTGTTAATTTATATCTTCACATACTAATATAAACATTTAAACGGATTAATTGCAGAACAATCTTCTTTGGTGAGTACGAGTGCTGTGGCCCGGGAGCAAACTACACAATGTGGCCTAAATACGCTAAGAATTTGGATTATTCTGAGGCAGTTCGATTCATGGACATCTCTTTCATTGATGGGACCGAGTGGGTTCTGCCACCTCGTAGTACTGATGGGCGTAATCCATGCGATAATCAAAATTATGGGGAGCTTGTTAGGGATTATTGAGGATTTATTATCACAAAGGTACAGGTGAATTGAAAGCTTGTAAATGCTATTATATTATATATATGGATAATATGTATGGGTTACAGGTAGTGTTCTGACACGAAATTAATTTATGCATTCGCTTGTATTTGATCGAATCTACAGCTATATATATTATGTTCTGACCTTTTAATTTAATTACATGTTGCATTGCACAAGATCGATTCAAGGCCGAGCTGAGGCTGTTCCTGTTGAGAGCACCCAAATGAACAATTGATGATGAGTCAAATATTCTTATTTGCTTGTAGAGCCTAATTTTCTCAATAATTAAATTGTGGTTTGGAATTTATAAATAATTATTTTAAATCTAAGCTATTCATATTGCCCAATAACATGAATCAGGCTTCAATATGTACAGCAAAATATCCGCCAAGTCGGGTTCAAATGAAGTCGACCCGAATAAAACTAACTCTCAGCCCAGTTTGATTTATGTCAATTTAATTCAAGCTCAAGATAGATTTGTCAAGTTTTCAAAGAGAACTCACCCAAGTTAATGACCACCACTTGTCAAGTCAACCATTACGTTGATTATTATTGGTTAAGTTGATCTCTAGTTGATCTCTAGGCATATTCATGCAAGAAATTTCCAAAATTAAAATAAGAATAATTCAAGCTCTGATTTCAACGAACTTATAGTCAAATTAAACATCTCAAAGAAACGAAGACAAAGACACCAAAATTAGTCCAATCCGAGCCTAAATCAAAGGTCCAAAGCATATTTGGAGGCTTCAAAGCATTACTTGGATAACTAAATGATCATCGAATATGATATGCTTATAGTCAAATCGAGCGGCTCGATGAGATGAATCCAAAGAGCCTAAGATCATTAAATTCTGACATCATTGAGACACTTAAATGTTCAATCAACGGTCTATGATCAAGAGAATCAATATTGACCTCAATCCAGAAATAGATGATGTTGCAAGTTCAACGCATCCTCCACCTAAAACCCATCATATGCAAAATCTTAAACCTGCTCTAAATACTCGTGATGTTTTATGTGATTAGTTATGACATCTTGTCCAAGAAGAATTCCCAACAAGGGATAGAAACCAATTTAATATCCAATGCAATTTCCATTAATCATCTCCACTGACATACAAAACACTCTATTCCAACAGGGTTCAAGTTAACAAACATTGATCCTTAAGGTGGATCATCTAATCCTTATGAACACATTGATCATTATAGAAAAATCGTGGACATACAACGAGCCTCTAATACACTTCTTTGTCAAATTTTCCATGCCACCCTCAAGCGTCGAGCTCGCACCTGATTCTACGCTTTCCCTAAAATATAATCCATAATTTCGCTCATCTTTCAAGGTTTTTTATCGATTTATTGTCATCCAAAGAACTATTAAAGATTCATCGCATCTTTTTGGAATCCGTTAAAACGAAGGAGAATCTTTGAAAGATTATTTTCTTCTAAAGCTCGACAAATCCCATGAGCTACTAAAACGTGTTTTTCTTGGAGTATTACTCCCCGGGTCGTTCTAGTTTTCGTTGATGCTAGACACCATTTGTTCTTATGCCAGCCTAATTCACGTAGCAGAAGCTCAAATTACTGTTGATAAGGCTATCAATATTCATCGAAAACAAGTTGAACAAACATCAAATAAAAAAATGTTCATGCACGAGGGTGGGGCCCAAAATCCCATAAAGAAATGAAGACCTTCCACCTCACCCTCCTCGACAAAATCGTGATTATAATACAAAGAAAGAATAAACGTCATTGAATACAATATGTGCTAACATTCTTATGGCTATGCAGAATGAAGAGAATGTAAAATGACCCAATTCACTGAAGTCAAATACTGACAATCAGGTTTATTATTGTCATTTTCATCGCAGTCAGGGATACACTACTAAAACTTGCAGACAATTGAAGAAAGAAATTAAAAGGTTGATCCAACATGGATATCTCTATCAATTTACAACAACAAAGATAACAACAAGCTAATCATCAAATGGTTGGATAAATTTAAACCCTTGCTAAAGGACCCTTATTGTCTTCTCAAGTTCTTATCACTACCTCCAAGGAGCCAACATTAAAGAAGGCGCGAGATGATCATTACATCATATTTAACAAAACTGACATGGAAGGGATCTATACTCCACACCAAGACTAGCTTGTCATTCGCACCGATATTGGATATCCCTGTTATAATGTCAAAAAGAACCTTAATTGATAACAAAAGCTCGGTAGATATTTTATTTTACTCCACTTTTTGTAGTATAGGTATAGTCAGAGAGAAACTTCAGCCTATTGCTGGACCGTTGTATGGATTTGACAATCGTCGGATGCGAGTAGAAGGGACAATCACTCTCCTTGTCACACTTGGAGAATTCCCTCGATAGACTACCCACTCAATTCAATTTATTGTTGTCAAATAGGAATCAGCATACAATGTCATATTTGGGAGACCTTGCAATCAATCTTTGGAGCTATTGCTTCTGTGCCCCATCTAAAAATAAAATTTCCAACTCCTGCTAGGATCGGTAAAGCACACTAAAATCAACAAGTTGCTCAAACATGTTATCTCAGGTAGGCCCAACCACGACCATCAATAACTTTGAGTATTGAGAATTTTGATCTTCCAGAAAAAGATGTTATACAAAGGGCTTCGCCTGTAAAACATTTAACTTATATATCATTATCTGATGAACATTGCACACATACAGTGCAAATTGTGTCTTTATAATCAGAAGAAGAAATATTGTAATACATAGATTTTATATGGCTAAATCAAGACGTCTTTGCTTGGAGTGCGGTTGATATGCCTAAAATTAATCCATAAGTAATTAAACTTTCTCTTCAAGTAGATCCTACTTTCAAACCAATTATTCATAAGAAAAGAAATTTTGCACCAAAATGTCTGCAAGCAATCGAGTAAAAAGTTGATAAATTGTTAGATGCTGGATTTATTCATGAAGCACAATATCCTAAATGACTAGCGAATGTAGTTTTTGTAAAGAAGACTAACGGAGCTTGGAGAAGTGGGTGGATTATACTAATCTACACAAGACTTGCCAAAAAGATAATTTTCCTCCTCCACGTATTGACCAATTGGTGGATGCCACTTCTGATCATCAAACGCTTAGTTTTATGGATGCATATTGTTGGTATAATCAGATAAAGATGAATCATGTTGATGAAGAGGCCACTTCTTTCCAAATTCATAAAAAACCTTATTGTTATTAAGTCATATCATTTGGATTAAAAAATATTAGCATAACTTATCAAAGTCTAATGTATAAAATCTTTAAAGATCATATTGGCAATACAATGGATGTGTATGCTAATAGCATAAAAGTAAACACATGAAATGTTGGTCCAAGCCCGAACGGTCCAATTCAAATGTTTTTTGGATCCTTGGAACCGTTTTTCGACGTTTTAGACTCAATTTTGACACTTTGGAGGCCCAACGAAGCCTTTACAGTTGGTTTCGAGTTACTTCAAAAGTTTTGGAAATGAATTTTTCAACATTTTGTGTTTAGATCTCCATGCCAACTTCAGGAAATGCTAGAATTGTGATTGATATTATTTTACTAAATTTATAGTCACAAAAGGACCACATTGGCATTCAAGGGAGCACTCACGCCTCATAATTATTTAAAAATCATAATTTTAAATCTCGACAACTTGAAGGGCTCAAACGTACATTTTCGGAGTCTATGAGCTACTACATCCTAAAATATGGGGAAAACTAATATGTCACAAAAAATTACCTTGGCCGGTCACGAAATTCGAGGCATATTCATGCAAAAAACTTTCAAAATTAAAATAGGAATCATTCAAGCTGTGATTTCAACAAACTTATAGTTGAATTAAACATCTTGAAAAAACGAATACAATGTCACAAAAACCAATCCAATCTGAGCCCAAATAAGTCAAATCAAAGGTCCAGAGCATACTTGGAGGCTTCAAAACATTAATTGGATGACTAAATAATCATCAAATATGATATGCTTATAGTCGAATCGAGCGGCTTAACGAGACGAATCCAACAAGCTCAAGATCATCAAATTCTGACATCATTAAGATACTTAAATGCTCAATCAACAGTCTATGATCGAGGGAATCAATATCGATCATCCATTCTAACACTCCCCAGTTAACATTGATCTTCTCCATATTTACAAGTCATGTCACTCCTAAAGACTATAAATAAGCCCCCATTCTTCACATAAAAGAAAAGGGAAGAAAAGAAAGATAGGAGGAAGAAGAGAACATTTTGAGAGCAATCTTGTCGTCGACCACCGCCAGAGTTCTTTTCTATCACCGTCGGAGTTATTCTGACCACCGTCAAAGTTCTTCTCGATCGTCGTCCGAATTCTTCTCAACCACCATCAAAAGTCTTTCCAACCATCATCGGACTTTTGCAACAAGAGTACCTGTCTGAAGATTGATAAAATTTTTCAATACACTGTATTCTCCCTATCCTTGAGTTGAAGGACAAATTGACTTTTACTAGTGAAACTATTTCGACTGGGCAAAGCCCTATAGTTTTTCCCTTTGTCAAAAATTTTCACGTAAGAATCTTGATATTTTCTTTATCATTTATTTGTATGCTGAGATTTCGTATATCACCAAGACATAATATTTTCACTCTACCGTCATGAATTTTTCAGCCTGCAACAAACCTAATTTAGCAAACAACTTTCTTACTTATGGTTCTGAAATTTATGCTTCATTTGGGATGATTTTTTTACTGCTTTCTTAAAAAAAATTTTGTATAAAAATTTTATACAAATTTTTTTAATTTTTGTATTAAAAATTTATTTTAAGAAGCAGCAAGAAAGTCGTCCCAAATGAAACCTTAACAGCATAATTTCATCAACTTGCCAGCTAATGCACTTATGAGAAATTGGCCTATACAACTCTGGTATTTTTTTTCTTATTTTTTATTTAAGCAAATTATATAAGACTCAAGCCTCAATCCAAACTTATAAATGAGTCACAGGTTGAGATTAGAAAACACCATTTCTTATATTCAAGCTTATTCTAAGGGAATCACAAATCTTCTCACTCTAGAACCCTTGATTTCTCTACTTTCTCTTCATTAAGTATTTAAAGTTCTGGTGTGATTCACTAACAAATCTAGACTCAACAAGACAAACAAAAACATTAAACAGTTCTCGAACTGAAAGATGTCAACATTATACGTACAGCTTATTATTGTTTTCCATCTGAAAGAATAACCTTACAGATACCCATTGATTAAGCCAAGTTATGTACAATGAAACTTCTCAATAATTCCTAATAAGAAACAAGCCAACTGCAGTGATGATAAGAGTTGATGGGAGCCCAAATCGGAGATGGCCAAAGAATGAGAGATTGTAACCAACCTGCGCCCTCCTGGCTTGCTCACAAACTATCAAGTTAGCTGCAGATCCCAAAAGTGAAAGATTTCCAGCGACGGTGCTCACCCATGCTAATATGAGCCAGGCTCTTGTCTCTTCAGCTGGAGATATAGCTGCAGCTGACGCTGCCACCCGAGCACCAAGAAGTAGAACTGAAACAAGGAGAGCAATACCAGCAAGCTAAGATGATTGCAATTTCAAGCAATGGCATGCATAGAAGAACTTTCAGATCATACATGTGAGTATCAATTTATGAATGCATCAAATGTTTCTCGATGGAGAACTTCAGTTGAATGAGGGAATAATTTTGATTTAGCATTTGTTTGGGACGACTTTCTTGCTGCTTCTTAAAGCAGCTTTTTAGTTCAATAATTAAAATTTTTATACTAAAAAACTGCTTTAAGAAGCAACAAAAAAGTCTTCACAAACAAAACCTTAGTATTAGACTTTCGTATGGTTAATTTGCATGCCTCTATCATGTTCTTGTTAAATGAAATTAACCCGTTTATAGAAGTTAAGTTTCCTTTGATACTGTTTTCTGACTGTTTAAATAAAAGCAGCTTTTTATTAAAAAAAATTTTTGAATTATAAATTTTTCTATTAAAAAACTTCCTTATAATTATGTAGCATGGATAAGATTGGAGCTTCTCCGGTTTGGATGCCCAGTGAGAACCCAGCAAAGAAACCTTCATTTTTCAGAGAATTAAGAGCCTAAAGCTCAATTATTTTGAAAGAAACAAATAAATTTCAGAAAGACAGAACAAGGAATGCATTTGGTCAAAGCCAGCTTTATTGGGGTATAGTTTTTGTCAGAAGTACTAGAACACAACCATAGATTTCTTAAGCTCTACAGTGAAGACAAACATGGCATATAGTGGTGACTTTTATCATGAAAGATTCTAATAAGAGATGAGTTACAAAAATATTCATAAATAAGATATTTTCTTTTATTGGTAAGCGCTGAAATATAATATACACAATCAGACAATTACTCGAACTCATGACCTCTAATTGGAGGCCTAAACATGAGCCACTAAGCTATGGGGTGGAGGACAAATTACAGAAAAACTTAGGCTACGTTTGGGACGGCTTTCTTACTGTTTCTAAAAGTAATTTTCTAGTACAAAAATAACTTTTTTGTACTAAAAAACAGCTTTAAGAAGCAATAAGAAAGTCATCCCAAATGAAGCCTTAGTCAACTTGTACAGCTTCTCCGGATAGGGCCACCCTGCCCAATCATGATCATGTTTGATGCACTTCTTATCCAAAACAGTGACCTATATCTCCATTGTGATTCAAATTTGATTAGTTCAAATCATATAAATTATGATTCCATTATATCAGTCCCATGCCCAAACCCAAGCTCGGTATTTGCAGAGGACCACACATTAAGTATACCCTTTACTTCGTTGAGGGACAAGAAGCAATACTATAATGATTTGATATCGAATCGAGGGCAAAACTTGTAAGCATGATTCTTTTCTGTCCATCACTCACTATAAGAATTTTGAGCTATAATCATTCTTTTTTAAAAAGTTCCTAAAATCATGCTATTAGTTACAGGGTTTCTAAATGTGTGAGTAAATATATCTTTTAATCATTTTTTCTGTAGTCATAATTTTCAAGAAGGTGATTATTTCTTTAATGGCTCAAAGGGTTCAGATTTTAATTGAAAATTATGATTATAATATTTAGTCACACAATCAATTGTCACTGAGGTGATGCTATTAGCCACAATTTAAAAAAAAAAAAAAGGCAAATCAAAGGGTGGCCGAACTCCAAAAGTTAAAAGGAACTTCAATTTAAGATGCATTGTATTGTAATGGAGCTAGAAATTTTTTTTAGTGGGAATTACTATTTTAAAAACAACTTCAATAGTTTTGAGGGGATATCAATAACTCTAATTCCTAAAATTTTAGAAGGGGCACAAATATTTTTGTGAAAATATCTTTAAATAGGCAAAAATAACTAATATATGAAGACATCTTAAAGTTTTAGAAGCCCTCTCATGCCCCTATTAAATCCGCCCTTGCCTCTTGGGAAGACATAAAAACTAATTTCAAGGGCACCCATGTTTGTCCAACCAATGTAACAATGTGGGTCACCAGCAAAGATTATGTTGTGTTACCTACCAGGCTATCACTACCTTCAACATGAATCATTAGGACATTAGATAAAAGATAAAGTTATTGACATCATTGTTTGGATTATTTAAATGCTGTTATCATGATAATAGGTCAATTATGGATGAGAGGCATAGCATTATTTAGGTGGTAGTAAGTGACAATATACTTTTATCATTTGTGGTATCATTGCTATGGTAGTTGGACAATCGTAGATATAAGATGGGCATCGTCCAAACTTTAGGGGATAGGGGATGCGATCATCATTATAATATGTATCAAGTCCACAACAGTTGTTACAACTAGGCGGATGTATGTAGGAGACGGACATTGTCTGTTCTTCAAGTGTTGGAGATTATATATGAAATCTCCATCATCATATATAGAGCATCTAATATTAGTATTAAGATAGGTGAGATGGTCGTTGATGACGAGCATTTTAAAGATAATGAATTTACTAGAGCTGTTATGACATAAAGAAAAAAAAAAACTATATGTTAATTTTATGAATCTAATTATTATTGCTTTGAATGTGCTCTAAGGGCATCTCCAACCGAACGCCATTCGCCTATTTACAGCTCCCGCGAGAGTCCACCCTAATGACAAATGGAAATACATTTTTGTGTTTATCTCGGTTGTAAACAATTCGACATTGATATTGGCTTTACACTAATCATTGAAACGTATCTTTTGTGTAGAAAAATGGAGGTTAGAAATGGAGATGAGAAAGAATATACATAGAATATTCTTTTTTTTTTTTTTGTAGAAATGGAGGTTGGAGATAAATTATTGTTTAATATGATTGTTACTATATTTTGAAGTGGAAAATAGATTGTTCGGTTGGAGATGCCCTTAAAATAATATTTCATTACTCAAATTTTAAAAGTTATCGCATATTGTATAGAGTTTATTTTTATTGTTTAGTCTAAAAAATATTATCTTAGACAATGGACTAAAAACTAACTTATGATAAACTATAAAATCTTAAATTAATTTTTCCAAACCAATTTCGCCTTTAGTTACTTTGAAACCATAATCTAAGATCACATCATACAATTTATAAAATCATGTTATTTTATAGAAGAAGGACACAACGGAGAAAAAAGATTCATGTAGCCGACCTCACGTAGTGGGATAAAGGCTTTATGTTGTTGTTGTTGCATGCTATTTTTTAGAAATGCAATAAATTTGTATAAATATTATAAGACAATTTTTTTCTTTTTGCTAGAGAGACAACACTAAAAAAAAAAAAAAAAAAAATTATATATATATATATATATATATATATATATATATATATATATATATATATATATATATATATATATATATATATATATATATATATATATATTTTTTTTTTTTTTATTTTATTTTTTTTTTTTTTTCAAAACTAGTTTGATTTTGATGGAATCATCCTCACCCACCCCAAGTGAAATGCAAGGTTGGGGTAATTGGCGAGGACAAGAATCCCTTCTAAAACATGAAGTACTCAAGCAGAAGCTATCCAAATATATATTAAAACGCATATTAGTAATCGATCGTGAGTAAGTAATTTCAATTGCAAGTTTGAAGCTATCCAAATGTATATTAAAAAGCTAAAGCACTCAAGCTGAGTTATCAAGGTCATTTTTGGTTTTGATAGAATCAACCTCAGCGACCCTCAATGAATTTCAAGGTTGAGGGTGATCCAAATCCGTTTTCAAACATGATGAAATACAAGTAGTCAAGTTGAAGTTATCCAAACATAAATATTTAAAAGCATACAAGTAAATGGCTTACCAGTAGGTACATTAGAGGCAATATTTGAGAGGAAAAGAATAACCAGAGCTAGCACTGCAACCCCTTCCATAGTGTCAATGCGTGCAAAGGGTTCCATGAAATCCCAAAGGGCACTTGGTAAGCCAGTTTTGTTGAATCCATCAACGGTTATAAACATACCACAAAAGAATATTAACAAGGAATATGATACCTGGTGCAAATCAGTATCATTTTTCTTCTTCTCATTAAAAAAAGATTTATGAATCAAATGGATTATCAAAAGCTGTTTCAGTACCATTTAGCTTTTCAAGATAACAAAACATTCAAATACAAAGAATACCTTCTCAAGACAAGGCCGTGCATCTTTGAAATCAAGTACAATCAAAGCCAGAGCAGCAGATATAGCACTCCAGGACATGCTAAGCCCCATTAGAAGTGCAATTAGCATTCCTACTGTCACAAGATAGACACACGCATTCCAGAGAAGGTCCTTCCATCTTTCAGTAGAACATTCCTTCTCATTCAAAGCCTGAGTGATAAGACTATTTGACGAACAATTCATCATGCTGCTACTCCTCCCGGTTGTGGTTAATAGTGCTTCATTTTCACTAATACTTAATCTATTCCTTAGATTATCTCCACGCCCGTACTCCTTGCATGATGAGCACTGAACAACAGCATCAATTCCATCGTTCAAATCAAGATTAGGCAAACAATTCAAGTGCGACATTGTTGCAGGAGAAAAGCGGTGGAAAGTAACATCATCTTCAGGAATAATCTCAGCCACTGATTCCACCTCCACTTCAAATTTCTCAGTCGACAACAACTTTGAGAAGTAAATGAGGAGAATGGAAATGTTCACAGCTATACCCAACACCATTGCAGGAAGAATACCAAACAAGAACTTTTCAAAAGTGATTTTGCTTTGAACGGCTATGACCAGGTTCTGAGGATTACCTATTGGGGTTGTGGCTGATCCAATGTTCGCACTGGATGCTAGGGCAAGCAGAAATGGCTGAGGAGGCAGATTGTTCTGGCGAGAAACCTTTAAGATGAACTCGGTGAGTACCACACAGCAAGTGTCGTTGGTGAATAGGGCACTTGAAATAGCTGAAACAATACAAATTCGACAGAGCAAATCCTTACCACCCTTACTTTTCCACGAGAGTAATCTGCCTAAATGTTTGAACATGCCCGCCCTTTCGAGGAAAACGCTGACTACCATCGTTCCGAAGAGGAGGCCAAGGATGGGGAGGTCGATGGCTGCAAAAGCTTCATCTGGGGTTGTAACTTGGAAAAGCACCATGAGCATAGCGCCTAAAAGAGAGCCTGCTGTTCTTCCAATAGGAAGGAAGGGAACTGCGGGGAAAACAGCCAATACCCAAAATATGGCGAAGGCTATAGAACCTAAGATTAGCCTTGCAGTGGGCGCCATGGCCATTTTTTAACCTTTTCAATTGCACAGAACTAGAGTGTGTAACCTCTTACAAGACCAGGAACTGTTTGCAAAATTCTCCTATGCTGCCTCATCCCTTTTATAGAACAAGCTCTTTCTTTTACAATTCCTGAAAAGGAGGAAGCTGTGATCCAAAACTTGGGGATTTCAGAAGAATTGTGCGGATATGGTGTCATGAGTCGGATGGCCGATGAATGGAATATTTTATTTTAAATTAATTGTTTTTTTTTTTTAGGAGAAGGCCCGCAACACGCACAAGGAGAGAGACAGTTTGGTAGCATGCATGTGAATGATGTGATATCTTGAAGGGCACCTTCAGTTATTGGAGAAGCTGCTGAGGGCGCTCGTACGATCTTTGTATTTTTTTTCCCTTTAGCTTTAAATCCATTTAATAATAATTATTAGGTTGTCCAAGTTTATAATTTTATAAAAAAATTACAAACTCAACTACTGAGAGGCTATTTAATTTGGCATATTATTGATTAAAGAAAAATTAAATGCATGTATTTTAAAATGATGATATTTGATAAATTACATCAAATTATATTGTAAATTTGATATAATTTACTAATGCATTTGAAATTCTCCTCTAATTTATTTTTTTTTTATTTTTAAAATTTGTTTTATCTATTAGTTTTAAATATATTGGAAATTATTTGTCACTTAAGCCCACTTTAGCTACCCCATTTCGACTGTCTCCACCTTTAACTACCACCGCTATCATTTGTTATCGTAAATGTCCCTTGTCGCCCCCCTCACCGTCGCATCTATTTTACACTTAAACAAATAATTTAAGATTTTATAAATATATTTGTTGCGTCTTGGAATATTCGCGGTCGTAGAGAAATATAAAATTTAATGTCTTAGCTTTGTACAAAGATCCAGCACACAAACAGATAAAAAAGATGGTGTAACATTCATAAGAGGCACTGAAGTTTTTACATGGAAACCCCTAAAAAGGGGGAAAAACCAGGGGCCTGACCCAATTTGAATAAATCCACTATTATTTGCAGTCGATTACAAATGAGGCCCTTCCTTAAGGGGAAGGCATGGGGTTGATGTAGCAAATCATATTACATTGTATGAATTAGAAGAATTAGTATTAAAATGTTCATTTAGTCGGCAAAATCATATATAATCGGCAGATAACGAAGGTCGGAAAGATCGTAGTCTGGTGATGGTGGTCGAAAGGATCGTTGTCTGGCAAGGGAGGTCGGAAGGTTCGTAGTCGATAGGAGATAGTGGTCAGAAAGACGGTTGTCTAGCGAGGGAGGTCGGAAGAATCATAGCCGACGGAGACATGGTCAGAAAGATCGTTGTCTGACAAGGGAGGTCGGAAGGACCATAGTCTGCGGGAGATAGTGGTCAAAAAGTCCTTTGTCTGATGATGGAGGTCGGAAGGATCGTAGTAGGTGGCAGAGGTCAGAATGATCATTATTTGGCAAGAGATAGGGGTCAGACTGTTGTCTAGCGATAGAGGTCGGAAAGACCGTAGTAGGCGACGGAGGTCGGAAGGACCATAATTGGTAGGAGATAGGAGTCATAAATATCGTTATATGATGATGGAGGTCGAAAGGACCGTAGTAGTCGACAGAGGTCAAAAGGACAATAGTCAGCAGAAGATAAGGGTCAAAAATATCGTTATCTAGTAATGGAGATCGGAAGGACTATAGTAGTCAACTGAGGTCGAAAGGATCATAGTCGGCATGAGATAAGGGTCAGAAAACCATTATCTGGCAATATATCTCGGAAGGATCGTAGTAGGCGACAAAAGTCAGAAGGATCGTAGTCGGCAAGAGATATGGGTCAAAAAAACCATTATCTAGCAATGGGGGTCGGAATGATCGTAGTATGTGACAGAGGTTAGAAGGATCATAATCGGCAGGATATAGAAGTTAGAAAGATCGTAGTCATAAGGAGGTTGTCATGTGAAAGTTCGAGCATTATTTGATGGTCAGGCGGAACCCCAACATTTATCGATGGTCCAATGAAAGTTTGGGCCTCAGTCCGTGAACCAGAAGTGGTTTGGCAGAATTCTGGTGTCAAGCGGTGGTCCGACAGAACTTAGGCTCATGTGGTGGTTTGGCACAACTCCAGTGTCGGGCGGTGGTTTGGTGAAAGCTCGGCAACAGAAAGTGGTCCGTGCGGAACTCTTACGTTAGGTGGTGGTATGGTGGATGTCTGGCTTCTGGCGGTGGTCTTAACGGAAGTCTGGCAGCAGGCAGTGGTCCGGTGGAACTCCTGCGTTAAGTGGTGGTTTGGCAAAACTCCAGCGTCGGGTGGTGGTCCAACAGAACTCCGGCATCGAGTGGTGGTCCGGCAGAACTCGGGCATCATGTGATGGTTTTGTGGAAGTCCGTTCGGTGGTCGAGGAGGAGCGAGGAGGCAAGAGCGATCTTTGGTCTCTCTCTTGATTACTTGCTTGGGGTCCCCTTTCATAAGAAATGGGAGCTCTATTTATAAATTTTCTAGAGTTGCATGGCTTGCAAATAGATGAAAGATCAGGGGTAAGTTTGAGTGGTTTGGATTGATGTTCGATGTTGATTCCCTTGATCATAGATCGTTTACTAGACATTTGAATATCTTAGTGATATCAAAATTCAAAGATATTGGGCTCGTTAGATTTGTCTCGTCGAGTCCCTCGATTAAACTATAAGCATGTCACGTTTTGGAACCGTTTGGTAATGCAAATTATGATTTGAACCTTCTAACAATGCTTCGAGTCCTTGATTTGAACTCATTTGAGCTTGAATTGAGTCGATTTTGGTGTCGTTGGGTTCATAATTTTGATACACTTAGTTTGACAGTAAAGTTTGTTGAAATCGAAGTTTGGAAGGTCCCAATTTTAATTTTGAAAGTTTCTAACTTGATTTTGCCTCGAGATTCGTGCCCTGATCAAGATGGTTTTTTGATGATGTATCAATATTATTGTTGTGTTCTTAGAAATTGAGATAATAGAGAATAAATGTTCACGTCTTAGCTTTCACAAAGATCTAATACACATATTGATAAAAGAGAATATAGTAAACACCCGAATTTTTAAATGAAAAAATCGGAAAGGTAAAAAAATCATGAGTCCTATCCTAAATAAAATAATCACAATATAAATATGCTACAAGAGCCTATTCTTCTTTTTAATTGAAGAAAATGACATTACAAAGTATATGACACAAGTTTGAAATTATGTAAATATGGGAGAATGTTGGAAATACAGCAATTGGATGTTGTTAGTATGACAATATTGGTTGGTC
Organism: Dendrobium huoshanense; assembly: GCA_016618105.1. Classification (NCBI taxonomy): domain Eukaryota; kingdom Viridiplantae; phylum Streptophyta; class Magnoliopsida; order Asparagales; family Orchidaceae; genus Dendrobium; species Dendrobium huoshanense. Next base: position 15,891,933 of record CM028356.1, read on the forward strand.
GACAATGTCCGTTATGCTGTTGTGGTTAGTAGATGTCAAAGTGATGATGATAGTTGAATGACTACAATTAGATAGTGATTGTTATATGGTGACAATCAGATGATCGTGGCTGGATAATAGCAGTTAGGCGACGACAAACAAAAATGGTAGTAAAGCGATGACAGTCAAATGATGTTATTCATGCGATGGCGATGGCTAACAGTGGTTGTCGACGTCGAACATGAAGTAGAACTTCAGAGTTCTTCAGATCTCCAAACTATCTCCAAATTCAAATATAGGTCTCCTTCATGTGAAAAAAAAAGTTTATTTATAGTACTATTAAATTGATAATTTTGATAAATTTTGTCAAATTTTCATAAAACTCTATCGATGTTTCATATCGATGTTTCTTAAACTATTTTTTTATTATTTAAGTGTGTGAATGACCTCGTTACAAATGATATTGGCCTCATTAGCATGTGAGATTTGGAGATCATTTGGTCTTTTAATTAATGCTTAAACTTTTTAATTATCCTTTAAATGTTTGATTTAAGCTTATTTGAATTTGGATTGAATCATTTTGGTGTTGTTTGAATTATTTCATCATTATGTTCAAATTGATTATAAATTTGTCGAAGTCGGTGCATATGATTCTAAATTAAATTTTAAATTTTTAAATATCACATTAAAATTTGTGTTGATCAAACTAAATTTTCTTAGGCCATATCAATTATTTTTATAATATATTCTTTTATCTCTGCCCTTAGATCAAAATAAAACTATTTAACTTTTTTTAAATAAACTTATATATTATTTGGACATAACAACTAAATAAAAAAAAACATGTCTACAAAAATTAGGCTGTTCCAGTCTGAACTTCAATCCCAGAAAAAAATGTTTCATCATTTCGCATTCAAGGTTTTTTATTATAAAACAACCAATATAATCATAAACATAATTCCTCAAGAATTTTCATGATTTTTCTTTACAAATTTGATTTGTTTGATGATTTAAGATGCGGCCGCATCCTAGTCTGCTTTGTTGCCCACATCGCAACCGGACTGGCTTGCGGCACGACCGCATCTCCCCCTTCGCACTCGTGTTCCCTTCGCGCTCGTGTCTGCTCCCGACTTGTTGATGTATTCCGTGTTAGTGGGTCAAGTCAGATCAGCATGTTAACTGGACGGGTCTAGTCCGGGTCATAATTTCTAACTCATTTATAAAATTGGATTGGATTTGGGTCAGCTGAATAGGACATGGTCAATTTCAGATCCAATCCAAATCCGATCTGAATATCCATTTTGACATCCCTAATTTAAGTCCTTAATAGTCCATAATTTTGGATTTTTATATGTTGCTTGCATATGCACTTCTTCTTATGTTCTAAAATATTAGTGTGAGATTGGTTACTGATCAGATTCAAATAGAACTCTCCTGGAAACAACTCCCCTCTAAAGCCTCAAAATTTTGGAAATTCATTTGTATTACCGCTACTAGCATTAAACAAAATCTTCGGTTACAGGTGGCTAGGCATAACTGTAACCTTTCATTTTTTTGGGACCCTTGGGTCAATGGCTCAACTATTGTTGAGATGGTTTTGCATCCCCCCACTAGTCATGTTGCCGTGCAAAATTTTATTTTCCAGGGCCAATGGAGACTTATGTCTCTTCTCCCCCATCAGAATATGCGTAATATTCTTTCTATCCCTATTATTGACAACCCGGCAGAAATCATTTCATGGAAAGGGAATGGCAAGGCTTGCTTCAAAACATTTAGACTACATTATTTTTCTAAATTAGCTACTATCTCCTGGCATAAACACATTTGGTATAAAAGGTTTGCTCTAAGACACTCTTCATTTGCTTGGCTGGCTATTTGCGAAGGGTTAAAAACTGCATATGAGCTTTATAAGAGGAACATTCACATTCACCCCACTTGCCCCCTTTGTTCTTTGGAAAACGAAAGCCCCTCACACCTATTCTTTCAATGCAATTTCTCTTTTGTTGTTTTATCTTCTCTTCTGCCACAGTTGGACGGTTTTTTATTTAGGAAATCGATGCTGCAATTGTTTGAGCATTTTTATAGTTTGCATTCTATTAATGCTCTGGAGAAGAATTTATGTTATGTGATTATTTGTTGTGTGATTTATTATCTTTGAAGGGAAAGAAACAAGAAGTGTTTTGCTAGACACCATACTGATGCTTTTTCTGTTCGTGGTAAAATTTTTAAGGCCATACGTGCAAAGGTGTCCAAATGGAAAAACTATGAGCTGCTTCTCTCTTCTTTCCCCAATTGTTTTAGTAAAAATTTCTGAATTGTGGCTAGGTGTGCAATTTTTTGACTGGGCAATGATAATTGGAACCAACTGTTTAGCCCCTTCACGCCCCCTGGACGGCCTTGGCATTCTTCTCCTCCACTTTGCTAGTTCCGCATCTGGCCTGACATTTTTTGCACCCTGCGGAATCGTTATGACTGAAGATGTTCTTATGGCAATCGGGGATTTCTTTTCGAGATGATTTGTTTCAGGTTCTTTCTGTGCCTGACTAAGTTGGTTCCGGCTAGCCCTCTGTCCATTTTTGGACAGAATTGGTTTCTTTTTAGCTGTGTTTTATTGTGGAGAAATTGTAATATTTTTTTTGTTGTGTTTTTGACTCAGCTCCCATTATTCTAATGCACGGGCTAAGCCCAAATTACCCCCCCCCCCCCCCCTGGTGCTTTATTTTTTTCAGATATCGAATAAATAAATATTTTATCATACAATGTCTTGTTTTTTTAATTCTCTGTGTAAAATATATTAAATATTTATTAATAAAAAATAAAATATTCCACAAAATTTGTGATTTCTTGGGATTTGGGACTGAGGAAAGCGGATTGGAACAGTGTAGCTCTTTATAATTTATTGGATTTTTATGATTTTATGTGATTTATTTTTTTTAGCACTTTTTGGTACAATAATTAAATATAAATAGAAGAAATTTTAAATTATGTTATTTATTAATTGCATCAAATCAAACATAAAATATTATATAAATAATTATTTAATATTGAATTTAAACATTATTTTTTCCTTATTAAACAGGAGGATTTCACTGCTTTTAGTTTTTTTTTTTAAGTGGAGAGACTCTCCAACCGAAATGTCAAAATAGGTCAATGGGTCGGGATTGAGTCCGACTCAAAATTGACTTGACTTGAATTCAATTAATTTGAACATAATCATTTTAATAAATGGGACAAAAATGCAAACTCAAACTCGACCTGTTAGCGATCGAGTAACCCGAATGCAATCCGATAATTTAAAAAAAATAATAATAACTTCGTAACAATTAATTTTATGTTAATTTTTTAAAAATAAGACGATTATATCAACAAATAAAAAAAGGCTAACAAAAAATAAATTTAAATGGATCATTTATTCATTTCAAATGACTATTGGGTTAATGAATCAATTCAAATCCGACCGGTTTAATTAATGGGTTGGAATTTCGAGCCCAAATTCAACCTGTTTATTAAACGGGGCAACCTTAATTGATTTGCATTACAAGTATAAGAGAATTACTTCAACTAAGCATGAAATTTTCCAACCCAATAAAATTACTATGGATATATGTTGGAACATAGATATTCATTGATTAATTGGAAAAGCTATAACTTTGAAGATATAAACAAATAATAAAATATGGGATATTTTATTTTATATGACTCCAACTATATATAATTAGAGAAATAAGAAATATCCTTCTTATTTACTTTTTAGTCTAAAAGTCTTTTTTTTTTTAATGAAATATTCCACTTGTATTAATATATTGCTTATTGAAGTCCACTTAGAAATTTCTATTATTGCATAAAATTTATTCTACATCATTTGGTTATATGTGAGATATGCATCAACCCAATATCTCAAGAACCCAATAACATACATAAACATAACTTCAATCCTCTCGAAAGAATCTTTCCACTTCAATAGGTTTTTAGATAGCACCATACACGTTCCTTCATTAGGTAATCAAGCCATTTATATGCTACAAAAAAATTAAATATGATTAAATTTAGTTTCTATGAACAAATTAATAAAATATTTTCCTTACCATCTAATTATGTCATTAACATATTTAATTGTAAAAATTATGTTGCGCTTCCACATCCTACTCTTACCTCCGTCTCTTTTTTTTTTTTTTCCGAATGTGCATTCTTAATGCTCTTTTCTTTACACAAGTAGTAATCTTTAAGTCGAATATTTCTAATCTTCTTCTTTAATTCCTCCTCTAATTGAATTTCTCCAAATATAAACTCAATGATTGGAGCAAATTTAATAACTTTGAATTTTGTGGCGCCCTAATTTGAACATAAGCGAGCATCCCTCATTCTTTCAATCAATAATATAAGATGACTGAGACAAATCAAAAAGGCTTTAGACCATGCTTAAACTATACTCAAATTTGTTTGGATCTAATTTAAAACTTGCTCTTGCCATACTAGTACTTGTTTGAATCTTGCTCAATCAAGGGGTCTAATTGAGTCATTCTGTCTTGTGAGCCAGCTTAGGCTTAACTTGATAAATAGCTTGTGAGCCGAATACAAAAGCTAAAGACTCAATGTTCAACCAACTATGATTCAACATGTCGGACCGTGTGCTTGGTAGTTTTCAAAAGGTTAATATATGATGTACTTAAAATATATTACAATTCAATGATTTTAGAATAAAGTTATTACAATTATTCAAGAATTATATACATCTTTTTGTATTTCAAAGTGGTTTATTATTATTATTTATTATTCTCTTTTAATATATTATTGATACATCAGAAAAAAAAATCATCTTGATCGAGCACGAATCTCGAGGATAAATTAAGTTGGAAACTTCCAAAATTAAATATGAGATCATACGAAATTCAATTTTAGCAAACTTATAGTCAAACTGAATGTCTCGAGAATACGAACCCAACGACACCAAATTCGACTCAATTCGAGCCAAATATGTAATATCTCGTTTCCTTACTGTTCCTCTCTGATTTGGATTTTCCTCCCAGAATCGGCCAGGACGAAGTTTGGATCGTCCAGGCCGATCAGTGCATTGAAAACAGCTGATTTCTGGAGCAAATTCTGGACAGAATCGTCCAGGACGATATTGAGATCGTCCAGGACGATCTGCACTGTTCCTAAAATCGTCCTGATCATCGCCCTGGAGTATCGGCCAGGACGACCAGAATTGGTCTGATCGTCCAGGCCGATCGAGACGATCGGCCAGGCCGATCCATGTATGATATAAGGAAATGAGCTCGTTTTGAGGAGAGAGAAAATCAAAAATAAAAATCAGATATTTTGTAGAGAGAGAAAGAGAAAGGAAAGAGAAGAGGAAACTGGTTTTCGGAGACCGCGGAGCGCTTTTCGTCCGACGCTGCTGTTGGGGAAAGTGAAGATCTCGTGGTAAGGACTCCGAACCCTGTTTCTGTTTTCAGAGATTTTGTGTTTTGACCGAGATATGATTTGTTTTGTGTTTTCGTAGTCGACTTTTCGACCTGATTTTGATTTGACAAGACTTTCACCGCACAACTTTTAGTATGTCATAGATATGATTATTGTACACGATTTGACTGTATTCTACGAAGATTTTACCGGTCGGAATTGATTCTACGTGATTTTAATCGATTATAATCGAATAGAAAATAATCGGGACCTGATTTGATTTGGATTTTATAGATCGATAGTCTTGTATTGATGTTATTGATATTCCTTTGTAATTTGGATAGATTTGGAAACTGTGTCTTTTTGCAGGATTTTTGTGTAATTTGACCGACTACCGTTATGCTGCCCGATTTTCGTACATTTCCTGAATTGTATGAAATTGATAGATTGATTAGATATGGATATGACTATTGATATGATTGCTTTAATATTGACTATTGAATTGCTTATTGATTGAATTGACTATTGATACTGATCGCAAGTGGAACCTGGTTGAACATTGGTGGAGATTGATATTGATACCTGTACAGGATGGTGGGCCGACGGGCTTTCCTTTAAACATTGATTATTGATTATTGAAGGGAGATATAAGAAGTTTATTGATATGCCGACGGGCGAAAAGAGTGACGGCTCTTATTGATTGAACCAATGTATTATCTACAACAGCAATATGGATTCTACAACAGCAACATGACCAGTAGATTGTACTTGTTCAGTATATAGTATTGAATTGCATGTTTACTGTATTGTTTTATAGATTCCTGTTTTATCGACTTTGATTGGATTTACTAGATCGTACGATTTCATTGATTTCACTGATTGATTTCTGTGCATCGACTTTGAGCATTGATATAGAAATGGATGGATATAGATACTGCATTGATAGCATGGACATCGATTACTGCTTATAGATTCACTGTCGCTACTGTTCTTCACTGTACTGACTGTTTTATAGATTCATTGTTTCGTATCGCCTTTCTCGATTGATTTCAATTGAATAGATCGTATTGATTTGATAGCATTGATTTGATTGACGAACGTTGACTGATTGAATTGATTTATCGTATTGCCTGCTGCTGCATTGACTGGTTTTATTGACTATTGATTTCCGCTGCATTGACTCATTGACCTTTGACTGATTCGGATTGATAGATTGACATGCATATTGATCGCATTGCCGTGCTCTGATTTCAGTTATAGGTATTAGGTGACCTGCTGGGCTTTGTAAGCTCATTATATGTGGTTGATATTTTCAGGTCAGGGCTCGGGAGCAGGAGATAGGCATTGATCCAGATCTGCAGGTTTTTAGTTCTTTTGATAGATAGTTGATTCTTTTGTACTCAGGACAGGATAGCTTTTCTACTTGTATTGATAGTGTAGTTCCTGAGTATTGTATATGATGTTTTGAAATATGAATCGACTGTTATATTGATGTTTTAAATGTTAGAAATGTCTGATAGATCGCTTACTGAAGGTTTATAGATAACTCTGGTAAATTGTTGTGCAATTGATTGACATTCTTTCCAAGTTAGATTCTGGGGCGTGACAAGTTGGTATCAGAGCAATGTTATTGGAAGAATGAATTGTTACCAGAGTTGTAGGTTTGGATTGAGAGATTGGGTAGATTGGGTAGCTTTAAGAGCTTCATTGGCATACATCATTGCATATGTGTATCATTTGTTCTGAATTGTGCAGGTGAAAAGATATGGATCCTCCGGCAGAATCCAGTGTACCGAATGAGCAACACAGCGCATCTCCAGCACCTTCAGAGAGTATGATGCAGTTAGCTACTGCGATTGCACATGTTATGGGGGATGCTCAGAGCAAGATGAGTGGGAGCAAAGAGGAAGAAGTTGACAGACATTTACAGATGTTCCACAAGCTGAAGCCTCCGTTGTTCAAAGGGGCTGTAGGACCACAGGCTGCTGAGGATTGGATAATGAGGATAGAGAAGATTTTTGATAGCATGCAGTGTCCGGGGAACAGGAAAGTACCATTGGCAGTATTCATGTTGGAGAGTGAGGCAGAGAGATGGTGGATCGGACAGCAGAGAGAGAAATTCCAGGGGAAGACCAATGCTGAGATCACCTGGGATGAGTTCACTACAGTGTTCAGGATGTGGTTCGTACCACCGTCAGCTCAGCGACAGATGCAGGAAGCTTTTATGAGTTTAGAGCAAGGCCGCAAGTCAGTGATGCAGTACGAGTCCGAGTTTACTGCACTTGCGAGGTACGCTGCTCATCTGATCCCTACTGCCGAAGACAAGTGTTATAGATTTCTGCACGGATTGAACAGAGAGCTGAGGCAACCACTAGTACCTTTTCGGATCCACGAGTTTTCTGAACTAGTGGAGCGAGCCCGATTGATAGAAATTGATTTGGCGACACCAGTATCGAGGTACGAGGATACCAGGAGGAGGAGAGATGACGTACGACGAGATGATTCCAGAGATAGAGAGAAGAGAAGCAGGTATGAGGGTTCGAAGGGATCTGCATCGGGATCTGCGTCACGATCTGCATCGATAGTATCATCTGGTGGTTCTGGCACGTGCAGTCATTGTGGTAGACGACATGCAGGTCAGTGCTACCTATTGACGGGACAGTGTTTTCACTGTGGACAGCAAGGACACAGAGCAGCAGATTGTCCTCAGAAAGGACTGGGTGGAAGGACTGGTTCTGGCACGGGTACAGGGCAGCAGAGGACTGTTGGCTCGAGGGCCTACAGTGAGAGATCAGGGAACCGGATGGATGATAGGACTATTAGAGATCAGAGGGAGACAGTTGCGCCACGACCTTCTGCACTTCCTCCAGTGGTGCCACGCGTTTACAGTCTACAGAGTTTACAGCATCAGGATCAACAACGACCAGAAGATTTTACTGGTAAGATTGATTTGACTAACCGATTGATATTGACATATGAACATCGCATATTGACATTTGATTGATTGCATTGTGTGTTCTGTATGGATTTCGACGAGTTTTATTTTGGATTTGGTTTTCGATCGATTTGTTTTGCGTTGTTTTTGCTTCGTACCTTTAGGGAAATGTCGGGACGACATTTTTCTAAGGTGGGGAGATTGTAATATCTCGTTTCCTTACTGTTCCTCTCTGATTTGGATTTTCCTCCCAGAATCGGCCAGGACGAAGTTTGGATCGTCCAGGCCGATCAGTGCATTGAAAACAGCTGATTTCTGGAGCAAATTCTGGACAGAATCGTCCAGGACGATATTGAGATCGTCCAGGACGATCTGCACTGTTCCTAAAATCGTCCTGATCATCGCCCTGGAGTATCGGCCAGGACGACCAGAATTGGTCTGATCGTCCAGGCCGATCGAGACGATCGGCCAGGCCGATCCATGTATGATATAAGGAAATGAGCTCGTTTTGAGGAGAGAGAAAATCAAAAATAAAAATCAGATATTTTGTAGAGAGAGAAAGAGAAAGGAAAGAGAAGAGGAAACTGGTTTTCGGAGACCGCGGAGCGCTTTTCGTCCGACGCTGCTGTTGGGGAAAGTGAAGATCTCGTGGTAAGGACTCCGAACCCTGTTTCTGTTTTCAGAGATTTTGTGTTTTGACCGAGATATGATTTGTTTTGTGTTTTCGTAGTCGACTTTTCGACCTGATTTTGATTTGACAAGACTTTCACCGCACAACTTTTAGTATGTCATAGATATGATTATTGTACACGATTTGACTGTATTCTACGAAGATTTTACCGGTCGGAATTGATTCTACGTGATTTTAATCGATTATAATCGAATAGAAAATAATCGGGACCTGATTTGATTTGGATTTTATAGATCGATAGTCTTGTATTGATGTTATTGATATTCCTTTGTAATTTGGATAGATTTGGAAACTGTGTCTTTTTGCAGGATTTTTGTGTAAATTTGACCGACTACCGTTATGCTGCCCGATTTTCGTACATTTCCTGAATTGTATGAAATTGATAGATTGATTAGATATGGATATGACTATTGATATGATTGCTTTAATATTGACTATTGAATTGCTTATTGATTGAATTGACTATTGATACTGATCGCAAGTGGAACCTGGTTGAACATTGGTGGAGATTGATATTGATACCTGTACAGGATGGTGGGCCGACGGGCTTTCCTTTAAACATTGATTATTGATTATTGAAGGGAGATATAAGGAGTTTATTGATATGCCGACGGGCGAAAAGAGTGACGGCTCTTATTGATTGAACCAATGTATTATCTACAACAGCAATATGGATTCTACAACAGCAACATGACCAGTAGATTGTACTTGTTCAGTATATAGTATTGAATTGCATGTTTACTGTATTGTTTTATAGATTCCTGTTTTATCGACTTTGATTGGATTTACTAGATCGTACGATTTCATTGATTTCACTGATTGATTTCTGTGCATCGACTTTGAGCATTGATATAGAAATGGATGGATATAGATACTGCATTGATAGCATGGACATCGATTACTGCTTATAGATTCACTGTCGCTACTGTTCTTCACTGTACTGACTGTTTTATAGATTCATTGTTTCGTATCGCCTTTCTCGATTGATTTCAATTGAATAGATCGTATTGATTTGATAGCATTGATTTGATTGACGAACGTTGACTGATTGAATTGATTTATCGTATTGCCTGCTGCTGCATTGACTGGTTTTATTGACTATTGATTTCCGCTGCATTGACTCATTGACCTTTGACTGATTCGGATTGATAGATTGACATGCATATTGATCGCATTGCCGTGCTCTGATTTCAGTTATAGGTATTAGGTGACCTGCTGGGCTTTGTAAGCTCATTATATGTGGTTGATATTTTCAGGTCAGGGCTCGGGAGCAGGAGATAGGCATTGATCCAGATCTGCAGGTTTTTAGTTCTTTTGATAGATAGTTGATTCTTTTGTACTCAGGACAGGATAGCTTTTCTACTTGTATTGATAGTGTAGTTCCTGAGTATTGTATATGATGTTTTGAAATATGAATCGACTGTTATATTGATGTTTTAAATCTTATAGATGTTTGATAGATTGCTTACTGATGGATTTATAGATAACTCTGGTAAATTGTTGTGGAATTGATTGACATTCTTTCCAAGTTAGATCTTGGGGCTTGACAAAATAGGTCCAAATCAAGGACCCGAAGTGCCATTAGAAGATTCAAACCACAAACTTGGATTGCCAAACGGGTTCCAAACGTGACATTCTTATAGTCAAATTGAGCGGCTCGATGAGACAAATCCAAAGTGCCCAAGATCATGGAATTATAACATCACTAAGACCTTTAAATGTCTAGCAAACTGTCCACGATCAAGAGATTCAACATCAGTCGTCCATCCAAACCGCTCACAATTTACCCATGATCTTTCTCCTATTTATGGGACATGTCACTCTATAAAATCTATAAATAGCTCCATCCTTTCTCTTGAAAAGGGACCCCCAAGAAAGGAATCAAGAAAGAGATTGGAGATCGCTATTTCCTCACCCCTCCTCGACCACCGCCCCGGACTTCTACCGGACCACCACATGATGCCAGAGTTCTGTTGGACCACCACCCGACATCGGAGTTATGCCAGACCATTGCCTGACGCCGGGGTTCTTTTAGACCACCGTTTGACGCTGGACTTCCGCTGAAGCACTGCCTGACGCCCGAGTTTTGCTGGACCACCACCTGACGTAGAAGTTCTACTAAACCACCGCCGGACCACTGACTGTGGCCCAAACTTTTGCCGGACCACTAACAGAAGTTGGAGTTCCACCAGACCACCGAGTAATGCCCAGACTTCCACCAAATCACCACCTTACAACTTCAGTCTTTTTGACCCCTATCTCCTACCGACTATGGTCCTTCTGACCTCCATCACCTACTATAGTCCTTCCGACCTCCATTGTTAGATAATAGTCTTTCTGACCCCTATATACTGCCAACTATGGTCCTTGCATCCTCCATCGCATACTACGATCCTTTCAACCTCCGTCATCATATAATGGTATTTTTTACCCATGTCTCATGCCGACAATGGTCCTTCCGACCTCCGTTGCCTACTACGGTCCTTCCGACGTCCATCGCTACATAGCGGTCTTTCTAACCTCTATCTCCTATCGACTATGATCCTTCTAACCTCCGTTGTCTCCTACGGCCCTTCCGACCTGAATTGCCAAATAATGATCTTTTTGACCCCTATCTCCTTCTAACTACGGTCCTTCTGACCTCCCTCGCTAGACAACAGTCTTTCTGACAACTGTCTCCCATCGACTATGATCCTTTTGACCTCCCTCGCCAGACAACGGTCCTTCTGACCACCATCACCAGACTATGATATTTTTGACCTCCGTCGCCCGCCGACTATGGTTCTACCGACTAAACGAACATTTCAATACTAATTATTCCAATTCCCACCATGTAATATGATGTACATTTGCTACATCAACCCAATGCCTTCTCCCAAAGAAGGGTCTCATTTGTAATCGACAATAAATAATAGTGGATTCATTCAAACTGTGTCAGACCTCATGATTTTTCTACCTTTTCAGGGGTTTTCACATAAAAAATTGGTGTCTATATTATGAACGGTAGACATCTCTTTTATCTGATTGCGTGTTGGATCTTTGTACAAAGCTAAGACATTAAATTTTATATTTCTTTATTGTTGTGAATATTCAAGGACGCAATAGTTATAATAATAATATTTTGATTAATAATGATATTATCTCTTTTATAATAAATGGGTAGGCTCATGAGCTGACTTGAACTTATTAAATTAAGCTCGAGCTTAAGCTTGAACTCAGTTACGTAGTTAAGCCCATGCTCAAGCTAGGGTGGTCCAAGCTTTGGTCTACTCATTTACACCTCTAACTGAACCATATTCAAAATTTGTTTGAGCCTCTCTCAAACCATGTTTCAATAATGCTCAAACATTATTAGAACAAGATTCAAATATTGCTCAAACATGATTCAATCAAGTTTCAGATAAAGTTCAAACAAGTTTCAATATAGTTCGAACAGGGTTGTAACATCTAATATGATGTCTAATGAGGCTTAAGATTATCATGTGAATAAGGTTCAAAACCTTTATTATAAGTTTGTAATTTTTTTTTTAACTCAGGGTTATTCTCTAGCCTTCTTCCTCTTTTAGCCTTTACTTACTAATGATGAATGCAACGACATCTAAAATAAACAGAAGTACAACATCACTAGCTTTAACCAAATGGTGTTAGAAAGTTGAGAACATAGGTGAGAAGTTTTACTGTAGGCTGATTACACGAGCTTTGAGATAATCATAGATAGATAATATATTGGATAGAGGAACATTAGAGCATCTTCTTTTTCAGAAGTTTGAGCTAGTCTCCATTTAAGAGTAATGACTCATGTTTTAATATGATAGAAGCTTATTTAGGTCGGAAATTAGTCTCTCATAGCTTTCATTTCCGACCTTTATTGCCCACCAATTATGATCATTCGGACCACCATTCCCCATGGACTACGGTCCCCAGACCTCCACCCATTGAGTACAGTCCTTCCAATCACAGTTGACCGCCGACTACGGACCCTTCGACCACAATTGCCCCCCCCCCCCCCCAAATACTAGTGGATTCAATTCAACTTGGGCCAATCCCCATGGCATTTTTCCTTTTCAGGGTTTTCCATGTAAAAAAATTTGTATATCTTATAAATGCTGCACTACCATCTCTTATATGTTTGTGTACTGGATATTTGTATAAAACTAAGACGTGTAATTATCTATTTCTCTACAGTCGTGATTTTTTAAGGACGTAACAAACATAAAGAAGAATATACTCCTCACCATCTATATTAAGATCCACTTATGACAAAGATTGACAATAGAGAAATCAATAGTGGCGGTGGGATTTTGACAATAGAGGGAGATGTGATTGAAGTTAAATGTGAAGAAATAGAATACGAGACGATGAATGCTATCTCATCATGACTTCATAGTTATTAGAGGGAGCTTTGTCCCAAAGAGCAAGGGAGAAATTATTATGTGCGGAGTTCGGACATAGAATTACTTCCAAATTGTGAGTGTACACACCGCGCACACAAATGTATACACTCACATATCCGAATATAGAGTTATGTCGAGACTCTGCAACTAATAATTTCTTAGAAAAAGGAGGGGAAGATTGTCTAAGCCCCTTCCATGCAAGATCCCATTTTTTTAATTATTATTTTTAGCAAGATCCCATTATGATATTCTAATATTCAATGAGATCCATCCTGATTTTGTTTATCGTTTAGGATTTCATTAACTCTATTAATGAAATTGAAAACATATTTTTTTTAAAATAGTAAATTTTAAGGGAAATTTACATACATACCACTTTATTTCATGCTATTTACATATCAAACACTCAAAACATTAATATTACATGCCTACAACCCATGTAAAATTTTAATATCAAATATACTACTCCTATAATTCATTTCTACCATTTATATCTTCTTACAAACTTTAATATTTCATTCCATGCATCCAAATTTGTTCTATGGGTGATAAACATGTAATATTAATGTTTTGAGTGTTATATATGTAAATAGTATGAAATAAAGTGGTATGTATGTAAATCCCCAAATTTTGAATATTAAATACATAAAACCTATAGTTTTTAAGTGTTGTACATGCATAGTTTCAATTAATCCCTCTCTGTCTTGTTCAGGAGATGAAACATTAGTAGATAATTCTGAGGGCCATGCCAAAAAGGCAGTCAACAACCTCCAAGGCAAATCCTGGCCTAGGGTTATTTCGGCCGATTGTGCTGCGGCCGACGTTCTTTGTCGACCCAGCATCCTCGTTGCTTGCGCTAATTTTAAGGACTTCTTCAATCTCGCCTCCTGCTCTCACTTTCATTCTTCACCGACGCCGCTCACAACGCGCTACGTCGCTACTTTAGCCTTCTCTCTTCTCTTTGGCGGATTAGGTTTTCTTCTATAGGTAACCTGCCATCTGTTTCAATAACGGTTTCAATCATCCTTCTTTGTCCCTAAACTATTATTTAGTTTCATTTTTTTTTTTTCGTTTGTCCGTTCAAAATTTGATTTCAGCCTGAATACTTGTCAAAATTTTTATTATTTCAGAGTATCCTTGCTGCGAGTTAACCTGAGTTTCGTTCTTTTAAAATGTCTTGGTGCACCATCGAATCTGATCCTGGTAAGGCTTATGTTATCCTAGACTATTTTATTTTCTTTTATATTATCTGATCCATAGTAATGGGCGGAATTTTGCTCATATTTAGCTTCAATCTTGATTTTTCCTAATGTTTTGTGTGTTATAAATTGTTTTTTAAGCTTATGGCTTTCCTTGGGCTAACATTATGTCTTCCTTTTAATGCTTGGCTATAAATTTTGAGAATTAGAGCATCAAAATATTGTAGTGCTTTTGGTTTAAGTGCTCTCATTTGCGATTATCCTACTTTACAAGCTTTTTTTTTTTTTTCCTTCTTCTGTTGAAGATTTCCTTGAAATCTAATCTCATAAGGCCTGCATTGTCGTTATTAACAATATTTTGTTAGATATCTTGCACTTTCTATGGATGATTATCTATATTTACTTTTAGTAATTTCAATCTATCAATTGTCTCCAGACTGGCATATGATTTTTATCTCTTGATATTTTGCGTTTATTATGAATGGCATCTGAATGATCATTGCATGAGAGAATTGTGATCTTGATAAAAGATTGTATTGGCATGCTTATTGTAGATTTTGATCATGTTATTATAAAGTGAAAATGTGAAGGATAACTGGCTAATTCTTAAAAGTCAGCTATTTGAAGAGCCATTAGATCAAGAGAGGTTGGCGAGAGTGCTAGATAACGAAGAGGTCATGAATTCTTTGCTCATAAGGAAATATCTCTCCCACAAATCTTTATAAAAGAAATAAAATAAGAGCCCACTGATTGCTTCTTGCCATCAATCGACAACCCCCTAAATAAATCAAACGGCAAGCGGACAACTGCTAGGATTATGTTTTTGTAAGTTATTATAATTATTTATTTTCTTTTTCCTTCTATGTGGCTTTATGTATAAAGACTAATTGAAAGAATGAACAATCTAAATTTCCAACCTTTGTTTTCCCCACTTTTATTCTTTCTTCTCTTTATTATGTCCATTTTTTATTTTGCTTTCAAGGACTCAATTATTATGAATGGTGAAAATTATACTAAATTAGAAATCCAGAGGCTATATGCTTCATATTGCTTGAATGAAAGAAGCTACCTGAAGTGGTCATCAAGGAGGAATTAGCCCAACCAAAGTCTCTGACAAGTTCTAGACTTAGAATTGTCATCAAATAACAATGATCAACCAATCAACACACATTCTTCTATGTATTACATTTTCCAATACATATCACTTCAAAATTTACTCCAGCACATAAAGCTTTCCTTACAAACATAAACTCCAACACTGTCAAAATATTACAAACCTTGTTTGAGGTTCTAGAAAATAAAACTTAGAAGGAGAAGGATGCCACGATAGAATAGATGAATGCTTAAAAAAATCATACTTGGGGTATCATTGAGCTATCAAAAGGAAAAAAAAAAAAGTAGTTGCAAATGGCTTTTCATTAAAATACAAAATATATGTAGGCATGGAGCGATACAAAGCACGATTAGTTGCCAAATGTTATACTCAATCATACGAAATTAATTGTGAAGAAACATTTGCTCTTGTTGCAAAATGAATACAATTTGCATTTTAATTTCTCTTGCTGCTAACTTTGGATGGAGCATGTGAAGAATACTTTCTTATATGAGGATGTTGAAAAATAATATATAGATTTTCCACTAGGGGTCGACAGCTCTTTTATACCAAATAAAATGTGTAGGTTGAGAAGGACACTTTATAGTCTCAAATAAACCTCGAAAGTATGGTTTGACATAATTTTATACAATCCACATATGGAATGAGGTACAAATAGAGTTAAGGAGACTATACTCGCTTCATAAAACACTCCATTGATAGAAAATTTTAAATTCGTATTGTATATGTTGATGATCTAATTGTTACAAGTGATGACAGTAAAGGAAATAAATCACTTAGAAAATTTGCCTAAGAACTTAAAATCAAGATATTGGGCAAACTTAAATACTTTTTGGGTATCGAAGTTAATAAAAAAAGGAACATTTCTCTTAATTAAAATATTTTATGAATTTATAAAAGGAACCAAAGATGATTGATTATAAGACATTTGAAACTCTATTTAAATTAGGTCAGAAACTCGATATAGATGAAGTAACAAAAGTGGCATAAAATAATATCAAATATTAGTTGAAAAATTAATCTATCTATCTCACACATGCCTTGACATTGTTTTTACAATATGTTTTTAAGTCAACTATGTATAAATCCAAAGATTCTCACTTTCAAGCTGCTTATCTTAGGTGCCTTAAATCAAGTATAGGAAAAGTAATTACTTACAAAATCATGATACTCTACAATTTGAAGGTAATACTGATGCTGACTATATGTGGTCACCAATGGATATGATATCCTCTTAAGTATGCATTTGTGAGGAAACCTTATAAAATAAAAAAGTAAGAAACAATCTATTGTTTCAAGATTCATCACTGAATTTGAATTTAGAGTAATTACTCAAGATATTTGCGAACACTTGTGGATTAAAATCAAATGGGAAGAGCCTATGAAGTTATATTGTGATAATAAATATGTCATCAACATTGCTTAGAATTATGTGCAACATGATTGCATCAAGCATGTGATAGTAGATAGACATTTCATAAAAGAAAAATTAGTAAGTGGATTGCTTTGCACTTCACCTCCCGATTGGAAAACAACTTATTGATATATTCATCGAAGGACTTAACAACAACACATTCAAGAATATTATAAGCAAATTTGGATTGATGGATTTTTACCATCTAGTTTGTGGGGAGTGTTGAAGAGCTGTCAAATTAGGAGGGTCTATCAAGAGTGCTAGATAAGGAAAATTAGAAGCCACGGATTTATTGCTTACAAGGAAACACCTCTTCCCTGGATTTGTATACAACAAAAGAAAGAAAGAGTTCATGAATTGCTCCCTTAACATCAATCAACAACTCGTAAATATATATCAAATGGCGGGAGGATAGCTGCTGAGATTATTTATTTTTGTGTGTTACGTAATTATTTTTTTTCTTTTTTCTTCTATGTAACTTTGTGTATAAATACTCATTGAAAGAATAAATAATCCTAGCATTCCTAGCCACATTACCAATAGGTGTCCCCTTTGTGTTTTTTCACCTCAACAAAATCTTGTTTGCATTTGAATCTGTACTCCAGGACGGTTTTTAGTGATTTGTTGAGCCTGCATTGGAGTTCTTTGATCATGTGCAGTGGGCTTATATGGTCAGTTCGGAATGATTTTGTTGCAATGCATGCTGAAGGGTGGTCTTAAGCCCAGATTTCTAAGCTAGAGCTGATGGCTGATTGTTGTGTCATTATGTTGTTTGAAAGTTTGTCATTCTTTTATTTACAAACGGGACTTGCTGTGTTTATAAATGAATGTTATGGCTGATTTATAGTAATGTAGATCCGTTTTAGCTTTTATGTGTGCTATTTACCGTAGCTAAGTTGTAGTTACCTCAAAATCAATTTAGTATAACTGACTTTCAATAGTTATTGTCTTAATGATTTATTGGGTTTTAGTTGCATAAATACTTTATTTTGATTGACTTGGATGGGCAGAAAATGCAGTTGTTGGTTCTGGCGTTCCTACTCAATTTAAGATTGTTTCTTTGACATGAATAGGAGATTCACTAATGAGGATGACTTCCCTTTTTTGATCTTAGATCTCATTCGGGAAAGTTTCAACATCTTGTTTTTGTTGAATTGTTAAATAGTGAATTAGATGCTCCATTAGGGTTTGAAATTGGGGCACTTTCATGATTTTTTCATCAAGAACCATGTTCGTTCCTTATTAAACGGACCTTTGATTCTAAATTCTAAATTTTGGGCATTGCACTTTGAACTTTTATGGCCTCAGAAAAAGTTTTTTTTTTTTATTTTTTTAAATTAACAGTTGTGTTCTTTTAAAGAAACCTTTGAGTCTAAAGATGTGGCCAAAGGTGATGTAGGACAGTTAGGGTCTAGGGTTCTTAATGCAAACCTATGATGAGATATGCAAAGAAACATAAAAAAATATCAAAATTCATACTTTTTCAACTTTTAATTTACAGTATGACCAGTCATTTTTTATGGAAAATAAGAAAACTCAAATCATTCCAGGCAATAATATAAAAGTTTTCAAAATTTAAAATTTTATGATAATTTTATAATGAATATGGTGATTACCACAAAAATAGAAATTAATTAGTATCAAATTTGATAAGATCTCAATCACGCACACAAACTATGCATTTAATCGTTTAGAGGAAAGGGCAATGATATAAATCACTAATTAGAAGATCCAACCCTATGTTAGTACAAGAAGGAATTCCATTTGGAAGTTATCATCAAGGCTTGTAAAGCACTTTAAAAATCTACCTCAAACAGCACACAAGTTTGAGAGGATATAAAATTTTATTCATTCATTTAATGAATTCTATATGCTTTAGAGATCTTATTTATAAGTCAAAATACTCAAAATCAGTCACTTCTTAGAATTTTCCAAGATTTGGTAAAATATTGCAGGTTTTAATTAATCAAATTTGGATTCCAACAGGAATAATTAGTTTCCAATTCAAAAGTCAGGAAGAAATGTTCACTTGCATCATACCTAATTGAAAATGAGGAAGTCAATTTCCGTGTTTGTCACAGCAGGAAATCGAGACTGCTAGCCGTCTGAATTCCTATTATAATACATATTTCGATTGAAGAAGGAAATCTCCAAGTCTATTATAATAACCAAATTGGAAGGTAGCAAAATAGAAATCCAAGCTATAGTAGAAAACCCACACCAAAGGAATCAATCAATCAATTATTTGTCATAGTAAAATTCCCCAAAACCACCATTAATAAAAAACAAGTTGCAGAAGAAAATCGAACACAGCACTTTTACATGTTTTGCAGTTAACAAAACTGTACCAACCATCTTAACAGTTCATGATACCTTCTAAACCGGGAAGGGAAAAAACGTATAAACAACAATAATCAATAAGAAAATGAGGCAACTACGATAATTACCAAACTTATTATGGCTTAATAGGGGGCGGGGACTGATACAATTTTTATTCTATCATTCAATGAATTTTAGATGTCTGACTGTTTGATTTACAAATTGAAAGATCTAAAATCAATAACTTCTCATAATCCTCCATGATATGGGCAACAATGGCAGATTTTAGTTCCAACAAGAACAAGAAGTTTCTATTCCAAAATTAGGGACCTTGCCACAGAGATTGCCATAATATAGAAGCAACATTATTCAACGATTAATTCTTTCTACAGTGGATATATTGAGTGAAGCAGGAAACCTCCCAACTGATTAAAGCTGTAATTTAACTAAATTGGAAGGTAGCAAAATAGCAATCCTAGCTAATGTAGGGAACTCACACTTAAGGTAACAATTAATCAATTATTTTCTGCATTAAATACCATAAAGCCATCACCAGTAGCAAATCGATTGTAGAAGGAAAGGCATCACAACACTTATTCGTGATTTGCATTTGGCAAAACTCAGTCACCATGTTAACAGTTTATGACAACAATGCATAGGAAGGGAGAATACAGTAGCAACAATAATCTACGGGAAACAAATAGGGCAACTATAGTAACTATCAAACCAATGATTGAATAAGGATGGCGAATTATAAGTTATGCACTAGTGAATTCGATGAGGGTTAAAGTGAATAAGGATGGGGAATTATAAGTTATGCACTAGTGAATTTGATGAGGGTTAAAGTGAAAAACTTGCAATACTCATCAAATTCATCAAGGTAATCAAAATTTTTGAGAGCACATCCTGTTCTTTGTAAGATCATCTTTATAGGCATTTTTTGAGGAGCCGATGCACAGATTTGATCATTTGATGTAGACGGGATATAATTTTAGATCATTGGCAATAACTTTACCAACTAAGCTAGTTGGTACCCACGTCATATGCATATTCCAGAAGAAAATAAACTAGAAAAAGTAAAATTAGGATAGAGTCAACTAAAATAAGATCTCCAGACTATTTGCATTTCCACTGAATAAAAACTTTAAGATTTGCATCATTTTACCTAGCCTGAAAAAATTCAACTTCATTTAATTAAGTATTTAATATTTATCATACAAATCCAGGCAAACTTGTTGTGCTTTTTGAAAAATAATCCATAAATCATTAATAAGTTTGACATTCAAAGTAGAGAAAACTTTTGATATCTATCATCAACACTAGATGCAATCTCTTTCTATAAGATTTCTTCTAGAGCGAAAGTTATAGAACTTCTTGGTAAGGTGTTGGATGTGAATTTGCAAAGAGTAGATGTTATTAAGAAATAATCCTTAATATTGGTGAAAGGTTTCAAATTATTTATATTAAATTATGAAATAATGCCACAACTCCCATAATTTTTAATTTTTTAAGTTTTTGTCTCAATACCCTATATGAGTTTATGGCTTCACCTTTACTAATTATGACATACTACCATACCTTTTTATCTAGTTTAAGATTCTTATTTCTTCTATTCACAACAATAATATGTTTATAATTATCATGATCAATAGTTGTTTTTCAGCTAATCCCATTAATTAAATAAGACAATTCATGCAAATCATTACAAATGAAGCAACTAATGTAAACACAAATAAATGCCAATATACATCCTAATTTATATTAATATTGATTTATATCTATCTCCTAGAAGATGCGATCATATAGAAAATTGAAAAAACAAAATCTACCTAAATATTATATACCTAATGTATAGATAAACTCTTTAAAGAAAGCTAACCCAAATAAATTAATTATTAATGAAGATGATTTATGCACTCTTAAATTCACCTAACAAAATGGAGTTTTAATCATCATATATCTTCTATGCAAATCATCATTAACAAATTGTTTAAATCAATACAATTAAGTTTTGAAATCAAAGGACCAAGAATCAGAAACAAAAAAATAATTTCAGTTTGATTTTTGGAATTACTTCATTAAGAACTTTATTATGAGTTAAATTATTAGAATTGTAAATTGATTTATCAATTTCAAGTTGGTTGTTTCAAGTTCATAATCAACAATGAATTTAATTATATTGGAAGCTAAGGTTTATAATTGGGTGTTGATTCAATTTTCACTAGAAGTTCAGGTTTTGACTTAGGAGTTTTATTAGTTTTTATGTTCCTATTCAATATCAAATTCTTGTTCTAATTGCAGTTTAGGTTCATATTATGATAACATGTTTAATCTCAATCTCAATTTTATTTCTATTTGAGATTTACGTTCAAAATAGACACATTTAATTTCAAGCTCAAATCATGTCTATTTTCAGATCTAAGCTAATTTTATCTTGTTTTGCTTGAATTTCTTTATTTAGTTTTGCAGGTTAATCAATATCTCATGCCTTTGTTGATCTATTAACTAATATTGATGTTGAGCTTCACTTCTAGTCAAATTTATACTATGCTTGTGGGAGAGGATTATGATTTCTTTTTTACAAATATTTAAATACTATTTTTGGTAAAATAATAATAATAAACTATTTTTGGTTAATTTTTTATGAGTTCATTCGAAAAAAGGTAGTAACGAAATAATCTCTGAGTGAATGATTTTATATTATAAGACTCATCAATCTATTATAATATTCATATCCATCGTAATCACCATGCTTATAATGCTTCAATTATGCATGCAGTTGGTCCTTGTACTCATGAAATGGCATATATTGCTCTTTAAACTTATGTTTTAGGTCAGCTCATGTATGTTTTGTTTCACTTACTATATGTTGTCACAAAACTCACAATGATTTAACACATTCCACTAGTTTTGTTTCAACAAATTTTAACTCTTTGAAAAAATATATTGGAAAAGAAGTATTTCTAGGTGTTGATTAATTCCGAAAATTCCTTAAAGCTACGCCTTTAATTGAATGTAAGAATACAATTTTGATCCTGAAGATAGTGACGATGTGTTTGTCGAGAACCATAGCTTACTCGATTCAGTTCAAATTGCATATTCTATTTGTTGGAATCATTGTGCTACTTTTAGTTAATATGATAAGACTATCAAAGTGTATAATATTATAGGATTTTTTTAATACAAATATTTATTATCATGAAATATATGCAAATACTCATAAATTAGTTAATCAACTAACATATTGGGTGTATAAATATGTTTTATATTATTTAAATTTATTATGCAACTTTCATCACATTTAAAATAATAATTATTTTTAAGAAGTTTGAGTGCTTTTCTTCTTGTACTCAAGGCTCCATAGTTTGAAGGCGTAATATGAAAGATTATGGTGTTATAATCACCTAATAGTATGTTCATCTCGTGATGCTAATATTTTTATAGGTATTATTGGAAATCATGGCCAACTTAATTAGTTAATGAAGTTAGATTTTTTTAAAAGTGTTGTTTAATTTATTGGATGTATAAATTTATTTTCTATTATTTAAATTTATTATGCAACATTGCAACTTTCATCACATTTAAAATAATAAGTTATTGGATGTATAAATTTATTTTCTATTATTTAAATTTCTTATGCAACATTTCATCACATTTAAAATAATGATTATTTTTT
Source organism: Dendrobium huoshanense (assembly GCA_016618105.1). NCBI lineage: Eukaryota > Viridiplantae > Streptophyta > Magnoliopsida > Asparagales > Orchidaceae > Dendrobium > Dendrobium huoshanense. The sequence continues at coordinate 15,915,057 of CM028356.1, forward strand.
ATAAGTTTAGCTGCTTTTCTTCCCATACTCACGGCTCTATATTTTGAAGGTATAATATGAAAGATTATGGTAATCATATTTATAATCACTCAATAGTACGTTCATCTTGTGATGCCAATATTTTTATACGTATTATTGGAAATCATGACCAGCTTAATAAGTCAATGAAGTTGGATTTTTTAAAAGTGTTGTTTAATTTATAAACAATTTATACAATTATTTTTAATATGATTTTTATTTGAAAAAATATAATAATAAATAAATGATTAAATAAAAAATTAAAATTGAACACTAAAACTAATGTAACAATTGAAAAGACTGGAAGTGAAACTTTAATAACAAATTAGAAATTGACTATGAAAACCTTTAACTATGAGAGTTTGTAGGTTAATGTTTTTGTATGCCTTTGTATTTTGCACACCTGTTTGTGGAGACTTGTGTTATGAGCCTCTTGTCCTAATAACTTCTTGGTATTTAAGAAGTTTGGGAGAGATCCTGTATCTTTTTGGTTTCTTCCTTTGTTCTTTTTGTAATTATGTTGGAAGGCTGAGATCTACTATGTGGAGCCTACATTTGCGGAGCGGGTCGGTTGCATTGAGGTTTCAAAAATATTTAGTGAACCTTCATACCCGTGATAGCTAGCATGATGGATCTTTGCTTTCTATTCCTTTGTGATGTATATGGAATCATTGTTAAATATAAGACACGGTTATCTTAATTTTCCTCTTATAATTATGTCAATGTTGTGTATTTGGAATGAGGATGCAAGGACGGTGCCTGGCAATTATATTGTTGGAAGGACAGTGTGACCTCTGTAGTTGACTGTTTGATCTTACTGATGACAAAATTTGGAGGATTGGGTGACCATGTAACCTCACGATGTACCAAATTAGGAGGAATCCAAATGATGAACTTTGGATGCTTATGATGTGACTTGATGTGCATAGATGACAAATGCTTGTCTTGATGAGTCTTTCCATGTTTTACATTGAGCTAACTCTTGTGTACTAATAGCTTCAATGTGCTGGCATTTTCCACTGTGTTTTACTCATCATTTGTTTTATTTTTACAAGTGAGTTTGACCTCCTCATCCACACTAAGAAAGACAGACTGATGGCACTATTGACCTCAGTTATATGGGGACTTACAAACCTTTGTGAACTAGCTAGCAAGGATTACGTGACGACATAGAGCGGCTCATCACCTATGCAAAGAGAAATATGCGCAAGGGGAAATCAACCTAGGCTCTGCGGGTACGAAGGGTTCTTTTCAAACTTGTTGTAAGTAGTGTGAAAGGAATGGTGAAGAAGTATATAGAGGGACATAGGAGGTTGCTGTGTAGAACTGCCCATTTACTTTAAGAGACGATTTTTCATTGAAAGACTGCTCCAACAATACTTCTCCGTGGTTCTTCTTTAACTTCTCCTTGGCTCCATGGCTTTGGGTTTTTGAAGAGGGGAGGAGGGGCTTTCCCTTGCTCCACTTGCAATGTGGGACTAAATCCTATATGGGGAAAGTTGTAGCAAGTTGGGTGCCGAGGTTGACAGTTGGACCTGTTTGTAAGCAATTAAGCAAGGCTGCTAGGCAAGAGGTGTAGTAGGCTTTTATAGGCTCTTCAACACCCCAAAAAATCCAGATAGGTTATTTGTCTTCTTAGCTTTTTCACAATTTATTTGCAAAATTTCTTGGTTGTGCATGGGATTCAATGCTTTGTCTTCTTAGCTTTTTGACAATTTCTTGAGCTATCATTTTTGCTGAGGACTCGAGCTTGTCATGGAAAATCCCTTTTGAAGGGCTGAACCTTTTATTTAGAGAAGCAATCAAGCAAGTGGACATCTCTTCTAGCATCCATCTGAAAACTCGGTCATTTTGACACTTTGATACACATATGCTTTGTTGCTATTTTTAGTTAATTCATCAGTTAGATATGTAATAATGTATCACACATTGAATGCTTGTGATTTTAGTATCCTTTAAAGGGTCTTTTTCATTTCATTATATCCATCAATGAAGAAACTTTTTTTTCGTCTTATATCTGATCTATCTGGCTTACTGTCAGGCGTCTTCACTGAACTTATCCAGCAGATGCAAGTGAAAGGGGTGCAGGTAAACTATTAATTAATATGCTTAACTTATGGATTGCTAATTGTTTATAATGTATTAACCCCTTCAACAAATCCCACATTGCTATAAGCCTTTGCATTTTTTTGGGGTAATGGTCTAGTTTATATGTTGCATATTATCGTATTGTTCCATAGTTGGTTTCTTTATATCGTTTGCCATAGTAAATTTATGCTATTTATCCCAGAAAATATATCGCAGGTGTGTGTTAGCTGTGATTTTATAATATATACTTACATATTGTACCTCCAATTATAGATCTAATGTTACTTTATTGTCATGCGAATACTTTAGTGTTACTTTTATGTAATCTTCTTTGGTAAAGTCAGTTATATTTATGTTCCTCTTTTCTTTTTGACACAAGGGAAAATATATCTGGAAGCATTGTGGTAAATAATCATGTAAGATTGCTTTAGCCTTGCATTCTCCAGTATGGATAGTTGTGGTCTATTATTTACATTTCAGTGTGGTCATTGACAAGCTGGGTAGGATTGTTAATCAGCTTTGTTTTGCCTAATATGGAAAGTGGGCTAATTGGATCTGATCTTTTTGTTAAAACCTTAAAGTCATATTAGACCAGGTGCTACGTGCTTATTTGACAAGTGATGGGGACATCAGTTGGAGAGTCTACCGTCGACGTGGCCGTAGATCTACGGCCACGATGTACCCGATGTATTTTTGATTTCAGCATGATTGTTTTCGTTGATGTAATTTTTATTTCTGCACTTTTCCCTTTTTACCCTTGCTTGAGGGATTGAGTCTTGTAGCCCCTCGAGGGTATTTTAGTCTTTTATTTTTATGACATTGTAATGGGCTATATATAGCCTCCTTCTTGTATTTTCATGAGGAGGAATGATATTACAATTTCTTCTTGCATTAGTCTTCTTGGAGCTTTCTTTGTAGAAGCTTGAGAGAGAGGTTGAGAGTTAGGTGGAGCCTAGGAGAGGCCACCCGTCGTACCCAACAACCACCACCGGTGGTTCTTGGTTTCCCCATTCTTCTTTCTACGTTTACCTTCTTTTTCCACCACAAGTGATTCTTCCACCACCACAAATCGTCGCCTCTTAGCTTACCTCACGAATTTTTCCCTCTTCCAAGAAACCCGTCCCCTTCCCCTCATCCCGCCGGCCACCACCTTGGCCGCCGGCCTCTCCACCGGCCACCACCCATCCCGGCCACCCATCCCCGGCCTTTCCCCCCACCACCTCCATGAATTTCAGATTTTGAAATTCAAGGTGGAAGTTTCCAAATTTGGCCGACGCCAAATTAGGAAAGTTTCAATGACGTGGCAAATTCAAATTTGAATTTGGGCGGATTTGAAATTTTCGCCATTAATTCATCGGAGCGGATTAGGAAATGCTTAATCACTTTCCCTCCTCCCTCTCCCCTCTCTCTATGCCGCCGGCCCCATTAATGGGCCATCCCCTTTAATGCTCTATTAAGGAGAGTTAATGCATGATAATTGAAATTTCAAACTCCTTGATTTTCCCTCCAAATTCACTCAAACCTGAAATAATTTCAGATTTATGCGTCAAGACGAAGTCTTTTCCCCTAGCCCTAGCCGTTCCCCTTCTCCTCACACCCGCCGGCCATCCTCTCTCCACCGTCCCTCTCTCTCTACCTCTCTTCACCCTCCTCTCAAGGTGTAGCTCCTATTTCGATTGAAGACGGACGATCCATCCGGCACTTGAGTTAACCTTGCTCATCACGACGTTTATTCGGGAAGGATTCATCTAGCCTTGGGCGGATAATTATTGGAAGGTACGTGGGATCTCTACGCCGTCTCTCCGTGAAGGTGATTCTTTCTCTTTCTTGATTCTTCTACTTTTGAATTCCAAATTCTTCACGAGAATTTGTTCAAAGCGAGAGATTGTGTCCCTTTATTGCCATCCACTAGCATTCGTAGGATTTGTTACTTCTTCGCTTTAGATCTCGTTGTTAAACAAGGGTTAAGTTGGAAACTACTTCGCATGCAACGTCTTATTTTTTTCTATGTGTTTTGATCTAGCTTAGTCTCTTGTGTAGTTTAGCCTAAGCGAAATAACTACTTAATTGTTTTACCTTGTTGTTTTAATCGCTTTAACGAGAATCTAAAGTTGCTCTTGAAATCCTTTGTGCAAATCTCCAATTACGCATGTAGTTCTACATCAACAAGCCAGTCAGAAAATCTAACTTTTGACTTGCTTAGACATTGCATGCTATAATCCAACCTGGAGATGCCATAAATGATAAGACCAATAAGGTTATTTGATGTCATTATCATCATTTGGTTGGATTTACAAACCATTTTCTAAGTGTAATGAGTGTTGCAAATGATGTTAAGTCTATTCTTCTACAATCTTTTTGAACAATTTTTATTCATGTTATTTTAAGTCAACCCATTTTCTTTTTGAATCCATTAATATTAATTTTATCTACCCCGTCTAATGGGTGCATTTTCTACCAATCATTGTTTATGTTCTCATAATGAAGACTATTTTTAATTATATTATCTTTAATAAATGCTCCATCAATCATCCTTATAATATGATGACATTATCATTCATTTATTTTTCCTTTATAATTTTGTCACACATTCTTGTTAACATTTTTATTTTCATCACACTAAACTTAGTTGTCATTTTTTTCCCTACCAAATATCATAATCCATACAACATATCTGACTTTATTAAAGTATTTGTTCAATTGATTCTGCCTTTTATTTTTTCTCTATTATTCAACTTTTTACTTGTGCAGATGTCTTATGAATATATTTGTCGTCTACAAAAAGCATAAATCGAGATATCTCTTTTTGAATATCCTTTCACAGCATCTTCATACCAAAATAAAAGGATATTGTCTCAATGCTTAGCTTTGATTAATCTTATGATCCTTGAAAATTTTTTATCACTCTATAACTACTATCCAATTCTATATCATGTACATCTTTAATAATTATAACATACACTTGATATACACATTTTTTTCTTAATGTACACCATATCACTTCTTGTGATACTCGTTCATCTATTTTTTTCCAAGGTCAATAAAAATCAGTTGAAATTCTTTTACATGCTCTCTATACTTTTCAATTAGCCTTCTTCACAAAAAAAATCACATCCACATTGGATGTCATGGACCTTATTGGATCCTCGAACTAAAGTAATTTTTCTAAATCTATGTTTCATTATTTTGTATCATAACGTTATTCTGTGACTCAACTTGATTTTCTATAATTGGCACTCTTAAACAACTCTCTTCCTCTTAAAAAAATATTGATAATAGAATGATTCTTCTCCAATCCTTTAGCATCTTCTCAGTCTTTCAGAATTTCATTGAAATTATTTGTCAACTAAGCCATCATTAATATTACCAAGAAGTTATTGAATCTCAATAGGTATTTTATTGAATCTAAGCGGTTATTTCACTGTATTTTAGATAACAATAATATTCAGATGTGGATGTTATTTATCAAATGCAATTGTTTGGTTCAATTAACTCAACTAACGATGTAATGTCATGTAGAAAGATCAGTTGTAATTTTGATGTTTATTTTTGTAGCCATTTATTTTAACAATAAGATAGCCTGAAATCTAGATGTTGGTGGATTTGTCAAACATCCAATCCTCATCAAAATACGATATGGCACCATTAATGAAATTCATATTTAAAGACATTAAAGAATCAAACAGTGGTATGCTGATTGATTCCAAAAAATATGTCAACAATCTAAACAATTGACACCTATTAGCAACACGACATTAACTATGATATGTCAATGCACTAAATAATGTTTAGAATTTTATCTTTATGCATCTTCATCTGGACTAACTCAATTTTATTTTTTTAATGTTAACAAGGCTTTTTTCTGTTTTCCCTTAGGGTGTTTAATAAATTTAAAAATTAGTCATACCTAATTAATCTAGCCACTAGCACTTCACTTGAAAGGGGTCTTTAACAATTGTGAACTTCATCCTTTTGGAACAATGAACTAGACGTGATCAAAATTTCAAGGGTCGTCTTGCTTTTCTCTTCCCCAAGATTAATGTATCCTTATTCGTTTCAATCAGAAACTTTCAATCAGTTTATTTTCTTTACTTAGATTTAGGATTTATTTAGGGAAGTTATAATTGTCTATAAAAATAGTTTTAGAATTGTTGTGGGAAAATATATTTTCTTAAATCTGCTTTGGTTATTAGACTTTCTATTTTTTTGAGAAGTTAGAACAGCCTTTAGATGGCTACGATCATATATAGCTGATTGGATTATGAAAGTTGCCGCTCAACACAGGAAAAGTAGCAAAAAAATTATGGCCAAACATGATAGTGGTATTTATTTGAAAGCAAAGCTGTGCAAAAGCTGACCCAATGGATGCTTGCTAATAAGCAGTTGTGATATGTGATTCCTTTACTATGGGATGACGCTTCAGATGAGGCGATCTTTAACCCATAGTAGCTGATTTGGGATTCCGTGGTAATTGTTTTAAAATTAATTAAAAGAGAACAGGCTCAGTAAATTTTCATTTGAAATTAGGAGCAGGATCTCTTATAATACCTATTTATAGAAATTCTCATTCAACTATGTTGAGGGCATGATAACCTGAAGAGGATTGAGTTAGACTCTTTCTGTAGTTATCCTTTGCACTCTGCAATTGACATCTCTGATAGCTTCTTCTTGTGCTTTTGATTTTTCTTCGTTTCCTAATCAGCTTTTTCTTTTGAAAAGTTTCTACCATTTTTATGTGGCTAAAGTTTTGATAGGTTTTATATGATCTATGGCCCATGCAGCTGTTTAAGCTGGCCATCTGCAATTAGAATTTGCAATTTCTCTGCTTTTCATCTGCTGTTCGAGTTGTTGACTTTGAATTCAATTATTTTATAATTTATTTGTAACCAATTTTTGTATGATGCCGATTTGTTTTTTTTTTTTTTTAATAATTTTATTTTAAAACAGGTAGAAGAACTGTATTCTCTGGACATTGACACTCTAAATGAACTACGGTGTATTTTCTTTCTCAATGAGCATTATATTTGTCCATCATGTAGTTTACTTTTTCCCTTACATAACTGACGCACTGCATTTGTTCACAGGCCAGTCCATGGACTGGTGTTTTTGTTTAAATGGCGACCCGGTGAAAAGGATGATCGAGCTGTTATCAAGGATCAAGTTCCGAATCTTTTCTTTGCTAGCCAGGTCATTTGCGGGCATATTACTTCGTTTGGGGCGGCTTTCGTACGGCTTCTTAAAGCAGCTTTCTAGTTTAATTTTTTACTAGAAAGCTGCTTTAGGAAGCATAAAAAAGCTGTACCAAACGAAGCCTATATCTATTATTTCCTGAAGGCATCTTTCAACCACTTTTTAACTAACGCAATATTATTTATCCAGGTTATCAACAATGCCTGTGCCACGCAAGCCATCCTTTCAATTTTGCTGAACAGTGCCGATGTTGATATTGGCCCTGAACTGTCAATGCTGAAAGAATTTACAAAGAACTTCCCACCCGAACTCAAAGGCCTTGCTATCAATAACAGTGAAGCCATTCGAACGGCTCACAACAGCTTTGCAAGGCCTGAGCCTTTTGTTCCTGATGAACAGAGAGCTGCGACTAAGGATGATGACATTTACCACTTTATAAGCTATGTTCCTGTGGATGGGGTTCTGTATGAACTAGATGGTCTCAAGGAAGGTCCCATCAGTCTTGGCAAATGTCCCGGTGAAAAAGGAGATCTGGAGTGGCTTCGAATCGTGCAGCCGGTGATCCAAGAGCGTATTGAGAGATATTCTCAAAATGAGATTCGGTTTAACCTGATGGCAATTGTAAAGAACAGAAAAGAGATATATACTGCAGAGCTTAAGGAACTTCAGAGGAAGAGGGAAGTTCTTCTTCAGCAGTTAAATGACCATGTTAGTGGCGGCAACAAGCAGGCGGCTGCTGTTGACGCTATAAACAAAACACTCACAGAGGTGACATCTGGGATTGAAAATGTGACCACAAAGATTATAATGGAGGAGGAAAAGTTCAAAAAGTGGAAAACTGAAAATATTAGAAGGAAGCACAATTATATTCCATTCCTGTTTAATTTCTTGAAGATTCTCGCAGAGAAGAAACAATTGAAACCTCTGATTGAGAAGGCCAAGCAGAAAACAGGAAGCCCTAGGTGATTGAGATTCTTCTTGAATGTTTTTCTTTTTTTCCTAAGAATCTTGTTTTCAAGCTGTGGTGCATTTAGAGGTTATGAAAATACTCTCATATATTGATAGTATTTAAGGATTTCATCATTCCTTTCCTTGATGTAGATTAAAGAAAATTATTTGTGCTATTCTGAATCAGGTGTGTTTTGTTAGAGTATTGGAAACTGGATGTTTTGTGTTATCTTCTCAATTCTCAAGTCGTTCGAGTATTCATAAGTTGTTCAGAGCTGCATCAAACTTTAGCTCAAATTTCCTGCAGTTGTGATCTTCTGGCTTTTCTTGTCATATAATTTTGCTTTCTTGTTTTTTTTTTTTGGTGGTGTGATAAATCTGTTTGAATTTACTTTAGAACAAATATATTTTGATCTAATCTATGTTGTTTCTTTTTACACGTTGGCAATTTCTTTGTGATTGCATACTCATGTATCATGTATAGTATATGGGTATAAAATTTAAGGATTATATAAGTAGATTGTTACCAAAAGGCATTTGCTTCTCATCTTGATATCTTAGGAACCAGCCTCAACTGGTTCATTTATGATACATTTCTCAACTGGTTCATTTATGATACATTTCTCAACTGGTTCATTTATGAGCACTTTAAGTTGGAGAGTGGAGGTTAAAAGGGAGAGAACACTCTTCGCTAATAAAGCTCTTTACAAGACTTGCAAACTTGAATGCTTTTGGATTCTAAATGAGGGGAAGGGGTACTATTTATAGCCCCACCCATGCATAGAACATTCTAGAATACAATACACATAACATATGTGTAGAGTTCTCAAGAAGACTCCACAGTATTTCTACTTATAATACTTATATTATAAAATTCTAGAGAGTTTTGGAGTTTCATAGAATACTCTTTAAGGCTCTAGATATGTTTAGATTATTTCAGAGACATGTATAACCTCTTTGTAATAACGAAAATTTTTAACTATTGAGATATTATCTGTTTTGGCCTAAGGGTCTCACGGTTTTGTCATGTTGGTGTAACTTCCCAGGAGATCACCCATCACAAGAGTTCTCCGGGATAAGCACGTTTAACTGCAGAGTTTTATAGTGAAATTCCAACCATTACACCAAAAGACATCTTGATGCTTAAAAGTTTAACTTCTTTTACTTATGTGGTTTCATAATCTCTCTTGCTTAAGTAACTGATGTTATTGTTAGTATTGTTATCCTAGATTCATCCATCAGGCAGATAGGATTCTAAAGGTAGCCCCCTACAAGTTCAAGTGGTGACTCCTATCACGTAGCATTTGGTCTCATAATGGATTCAAGAGGTGACCCCCATCATATAATACTTTACTTGTATGATACTTAGTTCCTATATTTCAGCTGATGTATTGCTTTGATATCATTTGTAACAACCAAAACACTTAACAATTGAGATATTGTCCGATATGACCTAAGGGCCTCACAATTTGGTGTTATTGGTGTAACTTCTCAAGAGATCACCTATATAAGGATTTCTCCTAGATGAGCGTGCTTAACTATGAAGTTTCTTAATAAAATTTTAACAATTACACCAAAAGATGCCTCGCTATTTAAGAGTTTAGTTAAAAAAAAAGTTTAGTTTCTTTTACCTAAGAGGTTTCACATTCTTAGACTTCCACAGTCTTCTAGAAGCTCTAGTGTCTTCTAAAGGATTCCATACCAGAGTAGCAAATTCTAGAGCCTTCTAGAATATGGTTGTTCCAAATCTTGAGGGCTCTTGATGACCTCCTTGCTTCCTTTAGTCATGCCATGCCCAATTTAACAAAGGGTAACCTCCTGAAGTTTTGACGGGTTGTGACATTAAGCTGCTTAAAAGTTCCAGTCATGCCAGAGATCCAGCACAACATTTTTAATAAACATATATTTAGCAGAGATCCCTGACAAAATAATAAAGCTATATATAATTTTATAACGCAAAACTGTGATAAATATCAGGGTGTAAACGAGCCACACAAAAATACAAGGCAAATTTATGTGAAGGAGCTTGATACAAAATGTTAAATAAGCATTAATTAAATAAAATATAAAAAGAAGTAAAAGCAGATACGGAAAATGAAGTTTCCTTCTCTATTCTATTTTAATTTTTTTATATTATAATAACTAAAGTATTATGATAAAATGTAGAAGATTAAAACATTTTATATAATACAATAATAATTAAAAATTATTATTAATCATTCATAATGTAATTTTATACAAATATATAAAATTTTAACTCTTATATTTTAATTATTCATAATATTATTTTACACAAATAAATAAACGAGAAATTGTTAAAAATATTCATTTGTATAATGAGTTTTATTGTTTTTCCTTTCAAGTATATTTTATTACTTAACAAATGAACTCTATGTAAGTACCGAGCTATTTATCAAGCCTGCAGTTTACCTAAAACCGTACATATTGATCTGCTTTAATAATCATTAAAAAAGCTGTACCAAACGAAACTTAAATAGGAACTTTTAAGGAACTTTTTTAATTTTTTTAACCATTCGATGCAACTAAATTTGTGTTAGTCTTACTTTGTGTGTACAATAAATGTAGTGGAAATAGTTGGATCTACATTTTTTTTTTCAAGATTTCACTCGAAATTATCTCCAGCAAAGCTGTAAATAAGGAGTAATTATTACGTCCTCCTAAATCCGAACGTATCCGAATGTATACCGAGCAATACCGAGTGCTCAATACTGAGTTTCAGGTGACGTGGCGCATGGTTATTAGCCTATGAACGCGTTCAATGACCGGACGTAATAATTACTCGTAAATAAGAGGGACATAAATAAATTGATCTTTTATTCGACTTAGTTTTTTATTATAGCTTAATAGAAATGGGCTTAGACTTGCTAACAAGCTACAAATTTAAGTTTGGTGATTCAATTTACAAGTTGTTCCTGGTCAAACCCAAATATGATCCGACGTGCATGTATTCGATCTGATTAACAAACGGCTTAATTTAGATCCGAACCGATCCTCCCTAACTCGGGTTGACTCGACCTGACCCGCAAGTTAGGAAGCGAGAGCGGGCAAGGGGGCAAAGGCCGGTGAGCGTGTGGGTGCAAGCGTGGGTGCGTGCATTGGAGCACTGCAAGTGGGAGCACGGAAGCGCTGCTGGTGAGGGGATGACCCAGGTCAATTTCAGGTTGACTTGAATCCGATATGAAATTGTGGGAATTAGTCAAAAAAATGAAACCCAAATTGACCTGTTTGTAAAACGAGTTGATCCGAACTTGAAATTTTTTTGTGTTAGGTCCGAGTCAGATTTCAGATCAGCTCAAATATTGACACCCCTAATTATATAATTACTTTCAATAGAAATTTTGAGTAATTATGCTCGTACTTTCTCTCCATAGATGATACGAGTACTCCTGCTTCTTTCATGCCATTATTTTACTCAAAAAACTAATCATGTTTGAAGAAATAAGTGCCATAGAAAACAATTACTTTTTATTACAAAAAGTTTAAAAGCAATTTACAAATTACAACTATATATATTATAAGAGCTGAAGTACTTTACAATACGCTGCTAGACCCGATGGGAGAGATCTTTCTCTTTTATCTCTCTGGCTCACATTAGAGGGTACGTACTAACACCTGATTTAATGATATTTACTGCTCAACTTCCAAATAAAAATACTTCACAATTATTCATATATATATATATATATATATATATATATATATATATATATATATATATATATATATATATATATATATATATATATATATTTATTTATTTATTTATTTATCATGCAATATGCCAAGCTCTTGGTTGCTTGGCAGGTAAGAAGGGTTACCTCATGTTGGCACAATTATGCCTTGAAATTTCATTTATTAAATAAATAAAAATCACATTTTTTTAATGGTATATGGCCTCAGGAGGAAACATAATTCAGTTAAAAAATCAGCTAAGAAAAAATATTAAACGAAAATAATAATAATTTGACTTACAAACTTCTCCCACACAACTACGGCAGGTCCAAAAAAAAAAAAAAATGATAATTTTATAGCTAGCCTGTTACGTATGTAAACATGCTTGCTAATTAACAAATTGAGGAGAAATCCAGACAAACTGACGTCGGTCATATAATATATATATATACTGCTTCCTACAAAAACCAAAATTATATATATACACCATATGTAGTACGAAGTCAAAAGAGTTTTCGATTCCTACTAACTTCTCCTTTAACCTGAATGTGAAATTTTGATATATCTGATGCTTTTGTTGCAATGTTCTAGCTGAAGGGTCAGAACCAATCTAAGTTCTCATGAAAATTTATTCTATGGGGAGACCGAATGGCAAGAACCGTTCAAATTTATTGCATTTTGTCTATCTTTTTGCTGCACTTTTGCAAATATTCAGCAAAAAAAGAAACAATTAAATATGAAATTAATGATGAATGTGCTGTTGTTGAGTATTTGCAAAAAGCGCATAAAAAATCAGCAAAAATTCAAATTAGTAAGATATTTGCTGCGCTTTTGCTGTCACTTTGTTGCATTTTAACAAATACCCAGCAAAATGGCAGGAATATGCAATTATGAATGCATATTTGCTGAATATTTGCAAAAGCGTAGCAAATTCGGACAAGTCTTGCCGTCTGGTCTCCTCACAAAATAATTTCTCAGTTCTCAGGGGCACAAATGACAATATATATATATATATATATATATAGCGAGAGGCTAAGAGACTTTTTGATTTTTGAAGGGGCAAATTGCATGAAATAAATGTCGGCTGGTGTAAAAAATAAATTTCAGAGAGGACATATTACAAATAATCTTTATTATATTAAATTTTTTAATTTTTTTAAGGGGCAACACTACACAGTTCCGCCCTTGGTTCTAGGCATGATACATCATTTGTGTAATTACCTGAGTTATATGGCATCGATTTTGACTTGGTATGACTGGATTTGCAATCTTAAAGAACTATTATGCCGTGTCCACTGTCCAATACGTTAAAGTCAAATAATTATTTTCATTCAGATGAAAGATTTTAATAAACCACAATCAATATCCTGGAGCCAGCAGTGCGAGTTACTGCTGTGTGTTAGGTTGCTTGAAATGTTCAAGGCTGCCGTAAATTTTAAAAAGAAAATAATTCAGCTTATTATACATAAACCACTACTTAATTAACTATGTCATATAGGATATATACTTGAGAAAATGCTTGTTCTCGGTTATAAGCTTTGATCAGGGCAGCTGATCATAATCTCTGTGTATGGTAGAAATTTAGTATTATAATTTTGATTTGTGCTACTCTATATATTTTATTTTATATTAATTAACATTAACTTTGTATCATTAACATAGAACTTTATTAAACCCAGCTAAAAAAATGTAACGAATCATTCCACAGAATCAGAGTGATTTTGGGGATCACTAACATAAATGTTGATGCATTCTCAGTAATCTTTATAAAAAGCATTATTGTACCCACCGATGTTTAGCTTGGTTGGTAGACGAGTATGGTTGGAAATCCCCCAACCCGTGTTCGATTCCCCTTGAGCAACAGCTCTTCTTAAGTGGGGCCAAATCAAGTGCGGGCCAGGAAGTTTCTGGAGTGGTTGACTCTTTTAGGTCAACCGATGATTAGTCATGCCACCATGCGTCTTTTCGGAGGTGACAGCGGATGAATACCCCGTTAAAAAAAAAAAAAAAATCTATTGTAGCCAATTTCAGAGTTAAAACCCTTCTGGCAGCCATTGAATTAATTAATACTTTAGAAATCACTTTAAATAAATATTTTTTATAATTTTTCTCCCTCTGTTTTTTCATGTTTCTAAAATTTTCAAAATCAATATTAATTTCAAATTGACGCACCTCTTACTAATCAAAAAGGTAATCCAAGAAATTTAATACTAATACTTTCTCCTTTCAGTCAATCTCCAATCGAATTGCATACCACCATATGTAGTCCACTCCACTATTTGATGCATTCGAACTTCAAATATGTCCTAAAATTCGATAAGTGAACAGTGTGATGCCAATATTAGCATGAGACTATATATTCACCTACATAAAAAAATTGAGTTGCCAAATTTGCCAAAGACGAGCACGAAAGAGGAGAAAAGCGCACAAAAGAAGAGGAAGAGCATGAAAGAAAATATAAATCCAATTCAATTAGAGTTGAATCACAACAATTTGAAGTTTTATTGTATTTTAGAATAAAAAAAAAAAGAGATTTTCGATTGAAAATGCCCTCAGTCATACCCGGCACCACCTTCCTATAAACAACAAGGACAGTGTTGTTGGTGCTAAGACCATCTCCAACCGAAAATGTCATTTTTCACTCCAAAATGCAGGGAAATAAAAAAATGCCGTGTTTCATCTCCAATCCAATGTCATTTTGCCGCTAAAACAGTCGTTTTCTTTCGCGCCTTTCTTCCCAACCTGTTCGGTAGAGAGAAAAAAATGGCGCAGATGAACAGTGCAAACGTCAATATTGACGTCGCACTGTTCATCCGCGATCAAATGGCGTAAAAAATGACGATCGGTTGGAGCAAAGCAAGAACAACAAACAAGTATTTGCCGTTCGGTTGGAGATGCCCTAAGCATAAGCACCCATCATACATGTAGACCACGAACGCCTCTCTCTAAATTCATTAAATCTTACACTCCAATAAATAGATAAGATAAAAAATTCCAATATATCATCCCTTGACTCCATGGTAATCATTCCCACGCCGCATAACTTTCCTGCTTCACATAATGGTAGTATATGAGGAAGGCACAAGCAGGGATGGCCCCAACCATCTTCTGTTCGTTGACTTGTAATATAAAGATCGTAACCTCCTTTCTACACCGCTTCCATGACAATCTCACTCCCCATCGACGCAATCATGGACGACGTCCTCTTCTGCTCTTCCGACATGCCCGTCTTCGACCTCCTCAGCCACTTCCAATCCCTCCATTTCGACCTCTCCATCCTCCGCGACAAAATCCATCAAGTCCAATGCCTCATCAGCCCCCTCGTCTCCGGCGATCAAGCCGACGTGAACACCGTTATCGCTCCCCGCGCCAACGTTCTCATTCACGACATGATTTTCACTGCCTCCTCGATCCTCCTAAGTCTCCAGCAGCTGGCGTGCTGCTCCCCGGCGGCGCCCGCTCCGCAACCTCACGAAAAGCATCACAGCGCTCGCGCTGCGGCTGCGAAGCAGCAGCCGAGCCACGACGTCGTCGAGATGGACGCCGGCGCGCTGTTAGCCAAGTACACGCACTACTGCCATGTATGCGGCAAGGGGTTCCGGCGCGACGCAAATTTAAGAATGCATATGAGAGCGCACGGCGATGCGTATAAGACGAGGGAAGCGCTCGCGAAAGGAGGCGGAGCGATTTTGCAACAAGGTGAGGAGAGCGGGAGTGCTAACAGGAATAAGTACTCGTGCCCACATGAAGGGTGCAGGTGGAACTGGAAGCACGCGAAGTTCCAGCCGCTCAAGTCGGTGGCCTGCGCGAAGAATCATTATAAGAGGAGTCACTGTCCGAAGCTGTACGTGTGTAGTCGGTGCGGGAATAAGGAGTTCTCGGTTCTTTCGGACCTGCGGACGCACGAGAAGCATTGCGGAAATCCGAGGTGGCGTTGCTCGTGCGGCACGACTTTCTCGCGCAAAGACAAGCTTTTGGGTCATGTTGCGTTGTTTGTCGGCCATGTGCCGGCGCCGGAGGGAGTAGCGTTTGACGTGGGGGATCAGGAGGGCTTGGACTGGATTGCTGGGACTTGATGATCTTTATTTTGCGAATTGAAGAGGTAAGAGATCGAGCCGCGAATGTGATTTGTACCATTTTTATCGCAAGTATTAAATAGGGTTGTGGTTTGGTTAATTTGTTTTTATGTAGGGAAGGAGATGTCTGAGAAACATGAAATGGTTATTCAAACACTGATCAAATCTATGTAAATTTACTACTAGATCTTATTTATAGATTTTCTTGTTTAATTACACGTACATGCAATATTTAATGTGGTAGTTGTTGATTAATCTATGAACATTTTGTTGAAACTGAGATTACATGCAATATTTAATGTGGTATTTTGAACTATGGGAAAATTCTATAAGATGGTGGTGAGACCTGTAATGTTTTATGGTGTAGGCCATTACAAGAGAAGCATAATACTAAGTTAAGTGTTGCAAGATGAGGATGCTCACGTGGATGCATGAGTGGCTTTACCCTTAGAGATATGATATGATATGAGCATATATATGTGAAAAGGTTGGAGTTGCTCCAGTGGAAGATAAGATTAGAGAGATTCGCCTTAGATGATTTGGTCACATAATACGGTGGCCGTACGATGACCCTGTTAGGAAAGTAGATGCATTAGATTGGACTTATGTTGCAAAAGACAGAGTTAGGCCTAAAAAAGATTTGGTTATAAAATATTAGAAATGATATTTTTTTTATTAAATTTAAACGAGAATTTGACCTTTAACATAACACAATGGAGAAAAAAGATTCATGTAGCCAACCCCATGTAGTGGGACAAAGGCTTTTGTTGTTGTTGTCTTCATGTCAAACGGCACGTCGACCTCTGTTGTCAAGAATTGAGATCCATCACTCGTCGTTGTGTCCGTTGTCCCGAGGTCTATCGTCGTCGTCGCGTCTACCGTCGAGATCATCGTACCAAGCGATCTGAGCATAACTGTCGTCGTCTCGAGGTTTGTATGTCGTCGTCCCGAGGTCAGTCCGTCATCGTCATCACTGTCGAGAACCTTTGCTCGTCGTCGTCGAGAGATCCATCATCCCGAGCTCGTCCCGTCGCGTCTGCCATCAAGATCATCATCCCGAGCGTAAATTTCCCGCTCGCGAGTGCTATGTCGTTTAGTAATTTGGATTTCCCGCTCGCGAGCTCCGTCAGTTTGGATTACTCGCCTGCGAGCTCCTCCGTTGAGCTACTCGACGAGTTGACGAGTCAGGCAGCAACCTGTTCGAGCTCAAGCTCCATAAGCAGTCGAGCTCAAAAAGGGGCAATTGCCTAACATCCCTTGTAATAACACCTCTATACAGGAGCTATTGCCTAAAGATTCCTATAATAAAGAATAAAAAAATATGAACGGGGATAAATTACCTAAAAATTCATGTAATAATTTTTTTTTAATTTTTTTAGGGCAATTGAGGGTTCCGCCCATGTGGTTGCCTAGGCTTGAGATTGTGTAGTAACCAATGTATATTTTGGTAATACTAAAACAAATGAAAATTATTTTTGATAATCCTAAAAATAAACGTATTAGAAAGTAATAAAAAATTTGTCCCAAATAAACCTTAGTGTATAAGGGTATTAGTGCCCCAAAATCTCAATAAAGAAAAGAAAAGACAAAAAATCGCAAAATATAAAGAAGTCGTGCGCTAATTTAATAATGTTTAATTGTTTATATTGTTCTGCCTTTGAGAGTAACATAAGCTGTAAGTAATTTTAAATAACCGTACATGACAACTATTATGAAACTGCATAGTAATTTTAAATAGATATGTCTGATCAATAATAGATGTAACCACATCACTCTGCCCAAAAACTCTTTGATTTAATTAATCAGCCTAAATCTTTTGCCATTAAACAAAAAATTAAGTGTCTGTGGATATTAATTTTTTAACTGCTTTTTAAAATAATTTTTTAATATAAAAATTAAAATTATTTAAAAAAATAATAAAAAAATCGTCTCAAATTAAATATAAATTTTTTTTTATTTATATACAGTTTTTTTTTTTGACTTTTTTCTATTGAATAAAACTACCCGCTACTGTCTTGTCGTTGTCAAAGAAGAGAATCAGCAAAAGGAAAATCTATATGGTTTAAAGCATTAAGACAGGTTCATAATGATAAATGTCTTCTCATTGCCCAGAAAATAATAGATGTCAACAAGATGTTAAAATACCAATTTTTATGTAAAGAAAGTTCAAAAGATTTGCCAGGAAATATTTTCTGAAATTTTATTTTGACCGAAATTCAAAAGAAAAATTTTCTCAATTATCAGACGTAATAATTAAAATTTTGATAAGATTTGTCAGAAATAAGCAAAGATGAAAATTACATTCAACTACTCAAGATTTACATCAAATCATCGAGAGAGAATTAATTCTAAGCATACCCATAACGATTGGAGGTTTTTGACCTTTTTATTCTATCTAATCTTTGCTTTTTTTTGGGACATTCAGGTCATTTAAGACAAATTCATACACACAACACATACGCATAGACCCGAGCCCTAGACGTCTTAGCTCTCAACCAATAGACCAAGAAGAACTGTGTATCTAATCTTTGCTTATTTGCATGGGCAGCATGCACATAGCACATGTCACATGCAGGGCTCTCCAGAAAAGCTGCCCCATTCAACAAAATGACCGGTGAATAAAATGTCGTGCCCTCTGTTGAAGAAGAATGGTGTGAAGGTGACGGCAGAGCGTCTGTTGAGAAGCATACTTACACAGCGAAACAAATAAAGAGAAATATAGGAAAAAACTATGGAGCCATAGCCATAGCTAATCAAGAAATTGGGAGAAATTATGGAGATCTCTCTTTTCACACTCTATTTGTCTCTCTTCACTTCCAACACAATTATCTACTTAAACAAACAAGAGATGCACTTAAAAATATCCAAATGACTCAACCTTCAAATGAAGTAAGAAGAAGAGGAAAGAAAAGCTACTCAGCCCAACTCACATCATTGTGGCGCCAGGCTAAAGTTCGACGGATGTCGGCGGTCGGGTTGAAGTCCAGCTGCGGTCAGCGGTAGGGTGGAAGTCTGGCGGTGGTCGGCAACTGGGCAGTGGTCAGACGAAGGTTGGGTTGAAGTCCGTCGACGATCGGCGGCCTAGTGAAAGTCCGGCGGTGTTCAGCGTCTAGGTGGAGGTCAGATGACGGCAGGGAAGAAGTCCGACGGCAACCGACGGCCGGGCATTGGTCCGACGACGACGGTCGGGCTGAAGTTCGGAGAAGGTCGGCGGCCGGGTGGTAGTTAGAGAGACTGTCAGGATGAAGTTCGACGGAAATTAGCGGTTGGGAGGTGGTTCGACGAAAGTTAGAGAGACTGTAATCAATGGACGACGGAGGTCGAAGGGACGGTGGTTAGAGGGATAGTAGTCGGTGGGTCATGGTGGTTGAAAGGGACTGTAATCATAGGGGCAACGGTTGTCAAAGGGATCGTAGTCAACATGTAATAATGATAAAATAGATCATAGTCAGCGAGCAATGAAGGTCGTAGAGATTGTAATCGGTGGACAATGGACTGTCGTCATAGGGGTGACAGTGGTTAGAGAGATCGTAATAGGCTGGAGATTGTAGTCGGAGGGACTGTAGTTGGTAGACGACAACGGTCAAAGGGATTATAGCTGGCGGCCGACGAAGGTCAGAGGGATTGTAATTGGCGAGCAAAGATGGGTAGAGGGATCTTAATCAGTGGGTGACGTTGGCCAGTGACTGCCGACTACGATCCCTACGATCGTCATCACCCGCAGACTACTATCCCTCCGACTATCATCGCTTGACCTCCGTCGTATGATTACAGTTCTATCAACTAAATTAACAACCCAACATTCTCCTGAGAATAGCTCTCAACCCTAACTATGTAAAGAAGGTAAAGAACCGAAAGAGACAAGCAAAGAAAATAGAAACTTATTATTACTGTGTACCTTACAGGGTAGGCCTAGAGTCCTATATATAGACAAATTATAAAATACAGTTTGAAATGAATGGCAAAGATAGTGCCAAGTGTCTTGTATTAATTTGCTGAAAGAATCTGTTTATTCAGCTGCTCTTTTAGGCCCTCGCAAACTGACGGTGAAGGATGAATGGTCAGTTTGGATCGAAGCAGTTGAAAGCGAGGTGTAGAGAGCGGCTTGGTAAGCACGTCTGCGATCTGATCTTGAGTGGAGATGGGAACAATGCGGATGTCTTGAGCTTGAATGTGATCCCGAGTGAAGTGAACGTCGACTTCAATATGCTTGGTTCGGGCGTGAAACACGGGGTTGTTGGCTAAGGCAATGGCTGACATGCTATCGCAGTGAATGTCAGTAGGTGTGTCCTGTATGATGCGGAAGTCGGAGAGAAGACGACGTAGCCATATGACATCCGAGGTAGCTGATGCTAGAGCTCAATATTCGGCTTCTGTTGATGAGCGAGCAACCGTCTGTTGTTTCTTTTCTGACCAGGAGATAAGATTGTTACCTAGAAACGAGCAGTATCCAGAGGTGAATCGACAAGTGGTGGAGTCAGAGGCCCAATAAGCATCGGAGAAGGCTTGAAGAAGAAGGGACGATTTGGAGATAGGTAGGCCAAAGTGGATAGTTCCGCGAATGTAGCGAAGAAGTCGTTTTAATTGAAGGAAATGATGAGGTGCGGGATTGTGAAGATGTTGAGCGAGATGATTGACAGCAAAAGAAATGTCAGGACGGGTGATGGTGAGATATTGGAGCGAACCGGTGAGCTGACGATATGCAGTGGGTTCCGAGAGAGAAGAATCTATTAGGGAGCTGACGGGTAGCTTGGTGTAGCATGGGTTGGATATTGGTTTGCAGTGAAGAAGGCCTGCTTGTTGAAGGATTGCTGTGGCGTAGTGGGTTTGAGAGAGATGGAGAGAGTTGGAATGAGCCTGAATGTCTATGCCAAGAAATTTTGATGGTTTACCGAGATGTTTGAGAGAGAATTGTTTGCTCATAGAGGTGATTGTTTGAAGGAGAAAGGGAGGGTGATTACCGGTGAGAAGAATGTCGTCGACGTAAATGAGCAGATACGCTTGAGTGTTATTGTGAAAATAGGTGAAGAGGGAAGGATCAGCGGAGCTTTTATTGAAGCCGAGGGAAAGGAGAGCTTGCGAGAACGTTTGAAACCATTGGCGCGGTGCTTGTTTGAGGCCGTAGATGGATTTTCGAAGAAGACACACGTGCGTAGGATTTTGAGGATCTTCGAAGCCGCGAGGTTGTTTCATGAGGATTTGTTCATGAATAGGGCCATGAAGAAAGGCATTTGTGACATCGAGTTGGTGGATGGGCCAGTCGTAGTGTACATAAATTGTGAGAAGCACCCGGATGGAGGGAAATTTGGCAACAGGACTGAACGTTTCGGTATAGTTTAGACCGTACTCTTGTCGATTGCCTTGAGCAACAAATCTGACTTTGTGGCGGTCTATGGATCCGTTTGTGTTAAGTTTTGTTTTGAAGGTCCAGCGCGAGCCAAGAACAGGGGCATTGACAGGTGGAGGAATGAGAGTCCAGGTACCTTGTTGTTGAAGAGCAAGGAATTCCGCTGCCATTGCAGCACACCATTGCGGATGTTTGAAGGCCTCAGTGAAGGAGGTTGGGTTTAGAGGAATATTGGTAAGTTGGTGTTCAAGGTTGAGTTGTTGCTGAGGTTTGAGATTACAAGTGTGAGAACGAGTGATCATATGGTGTGTGGACTGAATGGGAAGAGAGGGAACAGACGAAATTGGAGCGGAAGCGGGTGGTGAAGGAGACGGAAGAGTTGGCATGGGGATTGCTGAAGCAGATGCTATGTGAGGAGGAGATACCTGACTAGTGGACGGAATGAGAGAATTGTTGGTGGATATAGAAGGCTGAACAAGAGATGTGGGTAAGAGTAGATTGGGATTCGTTGAGGTATGGGTAGGATTAGTAACAAAATGGTTGGACTTGGAGTTAGAGGCATAAGGAAAGGTTGATTCGTCAAATGTGACGTGACGGGATATTGTGATACGCCCCGAGCTGATATCCAAGCATTTGTAGCCCTTATAATTGGTGGCGTAGCCTAGAAAAACCGAGTGAGGGGATTTAATGCTAAGTTTGTTGTGAGTGCGAGGAGGTAAAAGAGGAAAGCACGAGCAGCCGAAAATCTTGAGATGTTGATATTGGGGAGGCTGTTGAAGAAGTAATTGATGAGGAGATATGTTGAAGGTGTTGGGAGACGGCATTAAATTGATTAAGTAAACGGCGGTAAGAAGCGTATCAGGCCAAAAATGAAGAGGAAGATTGGCAGAGTTAAGCAGAGTGCGCGTAGTCTCGATTAAGTGTCTGTGCTTACGTTCAGCGAGCTCGTTTTGCTCTGGGGTGTAGGGGCAGCTAAGTTGATGCACAATGCCATGATGTTGAAAGTAAGTTTGTAGATTATGATTAGTAAATTCAGTTCCATCGTCGCTACGAAGATATTTAATTTTGCGCGAGTATTTATTCTCAATAGTTTTATGAAATTTAAGAAACACATGATATACATCAGATTTGTGACGTAGTAAAAAAATCCATGTGTATCTTGATGCATCGTCTACGAACACAATGTAATATTTGAAGCCTTGCGTGGAGCTGACAGGAGCAGGCCCCCATATGTCAGTATGAATGAGCTCTAGAGGAGCGTAATTGTGACTAGTAGAAGGTGAAAAAGAGAGTTTATGACCTTTGGAGGTCTTACAAGAAAAACAGGTGGAAAAATCTAAGGGAATTTTGAGAGATTTGTTCTGCTTGGAGATGGTGGCAAGAACTTGAGCGTGCGGATGTCCAAGACGATGATGCCATTGAAGTGTGGATGAGCGAGTGGCCGTCAGTGCTTCTTGAGCGTGGGAAGAAGAAGATTTATTGGTAGCACCAATGGGGTAGATGCCGTTACGGCACGGGCCCGAGAGAAGAATCTTGTCGGTCTTCGGATCCTTTATGCAGAAGCCATAAGAGTTAAATGAAATAGATAGTTGTGAATCCGCGAGCTAAAA